>OY728121.1:142053529-143303529 GCA_963277665.1 Viscum album
ATGAGGTCTCATTCTTGGGCCATATCATCACAAGCAATGGGATATCAGTGGATCCCTCCAAAACAGATGCAATTGAGGGATGGATGAGGCCAACATCGGTAATAGATATCCATAGCTTCTTGGGGTTATCTGGATATTATCGATGATTTGTGAGAAATTTCTCATGATTTTCCAACCCTCTTACCAATCTGACCCAGAAGGGAGTAAAGTTTTCTTGGAGTTATGAATGTGAAGTAAGCTTCAAGGAGTTGAAAAGGAGGCTTATCACTGCGCCCGTGCTCAATTTACCCACAAGTGGAGAACTTTTTGTGGTATTCAGTGATGCTTCGAAGAAGGGCTTGGGATGTGTGTTGATGAAAAATGAATAAGTCATTTCCTATGATTCAAGGCAATTGAAAGTTCATGAACAGAACTATCCAACACACGATCTCAAGTTGGCTGTAGTGATCTTCGCTTTGAAAATTTTGTGGCATTATCTCTTTGGGGAGAAGTGTGAAATATATACAAACCACAAAAGCCTCAAGTATATATTCACACAGAAAGAGTTGAACATGCACCAATGAAGATGGTTAGAGATGATAAAAGACTATGAATTCTCAATACATTACCACCTAGGAAAAGTGGACAAGGTGGCGGATGCCCTAAGTAAAAAGGACCCAATGATTCTATCATTGATGAGAATTGAAAAGGATCCAATCTTCTTAGATTTTATGAAGATGGAAATGGGAATCATAAAGAAGGGAACATCATCAATCATTTCACAAATGATTGCTCAACCATCACTTTTGGAAAGGTTAAAAGATGCTCAAAAAGATGATGTGGGAATTCAGGAAAAAGTGGAAGCTATCAGAAAAGGGAAATCCTCAGAGTTTAAAGTTAATGAAGAAGTAATTGTGAGATTTGGGAAAGGACTATGTGTTCCATCAAGTCCAGAGCCGAAGAAGGAACTTTTGAATGATTCACATAGCTCAAACTTCTCTGTTCACCTATGAAACAAAAAGATGTATTGAGATCTCTGAGAGCATTATTGGTGGGATAATATGAAGAAGGAGATCGCTGGATATACATAAAAGTGCCTGGGGTGTCAGCAAGTGAAGGAAGAGAGGAAGAAGTCTAAGGGGATGATGCAACCATTTCCCATACCAGAATGGAAATGGGAGAACATCACCATGGACTTTGTCATCAGACTTTCGAAGACATCCGAAGGCAATAATGAAATATGGGTTATTGTGGATCATCTTACAAAGGCTGCACACTTCATTCCTATTAGGGAGGATTTCTCATTGGATCAACTGGAACAAATATATATTAGGGAAGTGGTAAGGCTGCATGGAGTACCACTATCTATTGTGTCCGATCGAGATCCAAGATTTACCCCTATGTTTTGGAAGAGTCTTAAACATGCTCTGAATACTTAACTAAACTTCAGTATGACCTATCATCCTCAAATTGATGTCCAATCAAAGTGAACTATCCAAACACTTGAGGACATGTTGAGAGCATGATCAATGGACTTTGAAAGAGGATGGGATCAACATCTTCCTCTGGTTGAGTTCTCTTATAATAACAGTTTCCACTCGAGCATCCAAATGACACCATATGAATCCCTTTATGGGAAAAGGTGCAGAACACCGATGTATTGGGATGAGGTCGGTGAGCGTAAGCTGCTTGGATCAGAAATGGTTGAAGAAATAGTGGAGAAGGTTAAAACCATTCAGCAGCATATCAAGGTATCCTAGAGTCGATAGAATAGTTATGCAGATAACCGTCAATGAGACCTTGAGTTTAAAGTTGGAGACATGATATTTCTACGCATATCTCCATGGAAGAAGGTCATGAGATTTGGAAAGAAAGGGAAGTTAAGTCCAAGGTACATCAGCCCCTTCGAGATTCTTGATCATGTCGGGACTGTGGCCTATCGACTAGCACTTCCACATACCATGGCCGAAGTACATGATGAGTTTCATGTATCCCTCTTAAGGATGTACATACAAGACCCTTCAAATGTACTCTCTTCAGTGGTGGTACAATTATAGGATGATCTTTCTTTTGAGGAGCAACCAGTGAAGATCTTAGCTCATAGAGAAAAAGTTCTAAGAAATAAGACAATGCCCCTCATCAAGGTGTTGTGGTGAAACCACAAGTTTGAAGAAGCAACGTGGGAATCAGAGGAAATGATGAAGTAGAGTTACCCACATTTGTTTTAGTGTGAGAAAAGGAAATTTCAAGGGTGAAAATTTTTAAGGGGGGAAGATTGTAACGACCCAAACTTTCATTAATGGAAATCCATCTTGATTAAATTAAATGTCTCTTTATGTAAAATGTTTATATAAATTGTCAACTTCTTTGGTTTTATGTTTTTGGATTTTAAAATACCGTTAATAACTGTGACCATTGTTAATATATCTATTGAATAGTGATCACATGATTAGTATAATTATAGGGCTTTAACAAATCCAATTTACTCAGACAAAGGAAGCGATGGCCTCATCCAGTAGATGTTCCCCATACGAAGCCCATTTTTTAGAGTTCAGAAAGGAGGTTGCATCTTTGGGATTTTATCTTGACCAAGCCTGAGCCTAGATTGAATATGTTAAGCTCTAGCAGAACCACCTATGAGAGAAGTGGAAGTTGATAGAGATTACCACCCGAGCAATGTTATCCGAGCCACCCCAAGATTCGGTCACCATCACACACCTTACCCTTCGGTATTATGTGGGTTTTATAAGGGGTTATGTAAAAAGACATTAGAACTATGGTCATGTACATTATTTTTGTATATAATAATGAATGTACCTTCATTTTATTATTGTTACCTTGTAGATGGGTTTTAAAGAACAAATAGTATTTTTAGTTAATATTCAACTAAGAAATCTATTTAGATGAATTAATGGATTTTTGAATTAAATAATATTTTAATAAAATATTATTATTATTATTAAATTAATTTTTATTAAATATAAATGATTGTATAATTTTATGAATGCAATCATAATTTTTATTAAGGTTTCAAAATCATTTTTTTCAAAACCCGTGAATTTTTGATAACTGTCAATTTTAATTTTAAAAGTGAAAATTAACATATTTAGAAAATTATTTAGATAAAATAAATATTATTTCTAGAATCAGGATGTCGAAATTACCCAATGGTGAATTTTTCATAATTTTCTGAGACAGTCAAATTTTTGGGTAACAATTAAATACCATTTAAATATATAATGTGTTTTATGACATCATAATGACCCAATAGTGATGTAATAAAATACTATAAGCCTAATGTTAGGCCAATATATGTTTTTCCATTAAAATAATTTGATTTTGGGTTTTTTTGACTTATTTTACAAAGCATTAATGGACCCTTCAAGGCTTATTAAATATCTTTTCTTTTTAAATTGATTTCCTTGGGAGTGCGACTCACCTCCACATAAGAAACCACATTATTTTAATAATTTAGGAATTTGGCCTTATAAAATATTTTTTTTCAATTCCATTTTCCAAAAACCATGGGAAAAAACCATGGGATGGTTTGTGGTTTGGATTATTTTAATGTGAGGTGTCCCAAACCTAAATAATGAAGAATTCCCTCACCTTTCTTATATAAACCCACCCAATCTCCCACTTCCTCCTCACTAAAATCCTTTTGAGTTCATACAAAATCTGACCTCCTATCTCTAGAATCCTCCAAAGGTGCCCCAAGCTCCCAATAATCCTCTCTGAAGCCTCTCTCAAGCCTTTGGAAGCACACTTCCAAGTAAGGATTTTTTCTTCCTTTCTCATTTTTGTCCAATTTTATTTAAATTTTTATGCCTTTTAATTTCAATTATAAATGTTGGGGTATGGTTTTGAACCTCCCAAATACTTACCTCTTTATTTTTGAATTATGGGATACCCCTTTCTCATTAAATTCCTCCCATGTACACCCATTACTATGCCGAAATTCCGAAAGGAATTTCTCTCTCATCTTTTACATTCAAGAAATTATTTTGTATCATGAATATAAATTCGATTACAATTGTTGGGAAATATATATATATGACCCCCTTACTGTCCATTTCATGTAAATATTACGAGACAACCCTTTCTCTCTCATTATCCATTTTTATGAATTCTTACGTCACGTCGTTACGCTGCCGAAATTGCACCGATTTTTCAAGTCAATGTCATTGTGTAGTGAATACCATGCCCATTTCTCTATCAAGGGTATTCACCTTTATTCACTTTTAATTATTGATTATAAAGTTTAATTTTTTAATTCCACATTCCTTTATCATGGAATAAATGATTATGTTTTATGAATCCATGTTATATGATCCATGCGGTACACTTATGCTTGAAATGAAATGTTTAAGAAGGGTGTGCCCTTATAGCACTCCAATGCATTGGGTTAAGAATAGTATCATGATACGTCATGTGAAATGGGTGTTTAATAATTCTAATTAAAGTGAAATGAGGTTTTAATCCTGATTCATGTGCAATGAGGATTTACTCATGCTTCATGTGCAATGAGCCTCGGATCATGCTAATTCCATGTTAAGTGTTGTTGCCACATTTACATGTTATGATTATCATGATTTATCATGCCTTTATGTTTATGCTTATATTGTTATCTAATGATATACGTATTGTATAACATGTATTGTATTCCTCATGTTACTCCATGTTTGTTCCCTTACTGATATTTATAGCTCACCCTTTTCTTATGCATCTCCTTAGGTTATCCCATGAAATGCTAAGTACGAGGGAATGTAGTGGTCATGTAAAGGAAGTTTTTAATAAATATGTTGTTTTTCATGTTTTAATTTGTTATGTAATGATCCTAATCCCCAAAGACACTAGACCTCTCGATCTTCTATGTTGTATCAAATGAAGTTTATGTTATAAATTATGTTTAATTGTGTAATAAAAAGCAAGGTTGTCATAGACACCCCATACCCCCTTGGACAACCCCCACCCCCTAGAAAACCCCCACCCCTAGATACCCTCCCACCCACAGGACACCACCCCACCCCACTGGATAACCCCCCACCCCCTGGACACCCCCACCCCCTGGACACCCTCCCACCCACTGAACATCCCCCATCCCCTGGACACCCCTACCCCCTTGGACACCCCCACCCCCTGGATAGCCCCACCCCCTGAACACCCTCCAACTCACTGGACACCAGCCACCCCCCTAGACAGCCCCCACCCCCCTGGACAGCCCCCACCCCCTAGACACCACCAACCCAATTGGACACCCCCACCCCCTTGGACACCCCCACCCCACAAGACAACCCCTCCCACCCCCTGGACACCCCCACCACACTGGACAGCCCTCCCACCCCCCTGGACACCCACCCCTTGGACACCACCCCACCCCGCTGGACACCCCCACCACCCCGGGACACCTGCCCACCCCCTGGGCATCCCCCCACCCACTGGACACCACCCCACCCCATTGGACAACCCCCACCCCCTAGACACCCCGACCACCTTGGACAACCCCCACCCCCTAGACACCCCACCCCCTGGACATCCCCTCCCACCCCCTGGACACACTCCCACCCACTGGACACCACCCCACCCCATTGGAAATCCCCCCACCCCCTAGACAGCCTCCACACCCTGGACACCCTCCCACCCACTGGACAACCCCCACCTCATGGACACCCCCTACCCCCTTGGACAACCCCCACCCCTGGACACCCCCACCACCTGGACAGCACCCCACCACCTGGACCCTCGCACCCCCCCATGGACATCCCCCTACCCCCTTAGACACCCCCACCCCCTGTACACTCCCTACCACTTGGAAAAACCCCTAGACACCCCACCCCCATGAAACCATTACTATGCTCTGCTAAAGTATTAAACAAGTAGAAACCGGACCAAAAGAAAACCAAAACCAAACCATAATACAAACCAAAAAAACATCATAACTAGACCAAAATAAGAAGAACCAGATCAAAATTACACATTCACATATATAACATTCAAAACTTACAATTTCAACTAAAAAAACCTAAATCCAACCAAAACAACTAACAAATACACAATTATAATTACAATATTCAAAATTACATTTTACACTACAAAAAAACCAAAATCCAATCAAACCTGTAAAATAATTTGACCATTCCACTTGTAAGTATTTGACCTCTTGATCACTATAGGGTTGAGGTTCATCAAATAGCTACAAATTAAAAGGATAGTAGTTAACATGTATATTGAATAAATCAAATGAAATATTATGGCAAAGTTTATAAGGAAATCTTACTAGGTCAAACTTCACAAGTGTTCCAGTTGTAAATATTTTATACATAAATCTTAACATATAATATCCGCATTCGATGATGCCTTTTTGTTCATGAAAATACTGTTAAAATGAGTGTCAATTCAAAATATCATGTTTATGCAATACATCAAAAAGTAAAAATTATAAAAAGATATTTACCTTTACTTTTGCATATTTGATCTTGGAACTCTTTTTATTTGTTTTTTTCGAAAGTATACCCATCCCCTATTATAAAATAATACGAATGGGATAAATTTGAAATTCATTATAATATAAACAACTATTAATAAATTGAAACTTACTTTTCCAACATATTTTGAAAACTTTCCCGCACATCGCCATGGACAGAGCATATCCAATAAAGTGTTTTCTCTGTTGAAAAAAAAACAAATAATATCCAATGATCACTGATATAGAAGAAAATTTAAGGTTAGTGATTTTTTATGTTAAAAGATAATGAACACTTTTCCAGATATATGTTTCATAGCCCTCACAAAAAGGCATCATCCAATACCGTGTGATTGTATTTTGTTCAAATCTTTTAGCAATATAAAGTGTTATTTGTTTCTCATCCAATGCATGTACTTCATGGGAAATCAACTACAGGTACATGAATCCATATACTTTTGTCTGATCATTCTTCTCACACATGTTATAAAGATACCTAATACAAAAATACATAAGTATACAATTTTAATAAATATAATGCAGGGAAAGGTGTTAAGACTTACATGGAAAAAATCTTCACCACATTGATGCCCATATTATCTCTAGTAAAAAGCTCCATGATATCATTTTTCACAATACCCACATTTATTTCACATCCACAAACACGAGCTTCCATTGGAAACTCATAATGATCAGCCAACAAATTTGAATATCTTAACAATCGGTCAAGACTACTAGAATCTGTATCTGATGTCATATACATTTATCTTTGTTATTGTATATACATTATTTCTTTACCTTTTAAGTATTCCTGTAAAAATAAATAGAAAAATATATTAGTTTTCAAATGTTAAAATTTTAATAAAAAATAAAATCAAAGATATAAAATACTTACCTATATGGTAATGAGTCTCAGAAGTCTAGATGGATAAACTAAAAAGTGGTCGATACTATGTCCAATTGTCATCACCTCATATGTAGGTAATGGTAGTAGAGCTGATCTATCTATCATATCCTGTACAGTGACCCTATGATTCTCTACCTCTAACTGTTTATGATGAAATGTATCTCCTATACAATATACCAACCCATATGCAACTATATGATGGTGAAGATCATAAATATAAAACTCACAATAAGTAGGAAGCTATGGTGGAGGATTAGGATAAAAAATTGGGTTCACAGGCTGAGGTAGGGGAGTGTGATCTATTGGCAGAGATGAAGGATAGATAATGGGGTCTGCAGGGGGAGGTGGAGGAGTGAGAGCTACAGTCTAAAATTGTCTTTGCATGTATACAAATATAGAATCTACAGACTCTCTAATATTTTCCTCCATCATCACATTAATATTATGAAATTCAGCCTCAAAGGATTATATTTTATTTCAAAAACACCCTCAATGTTAGAATTTGAAGAATGTGACACCACTTTTCTTATCGATACACTCGTCAGATATCCTCGTACACGACCGGGGTGTTTGGGCTTTACCAATGTTGCAGATAAAATATATCGCCTCCTAGAAACTGTAAATACCCCCTATGATCTCTTCTCCTCAAAGGAATCCTATATTAATTAATTTAACATTTCTGTAATGATTCAAATTATATAAAGAATATAATTAACTTAAATAAATAAAATAAATATCTTACAATCTTCTCATCTACGATTCTCAATTATTCCGAAAGATATTGTCCCTTTTTTCTCATCTGATCTCTCTTCCATTTTTCATGTCTAGATGGAGAGGATGGAGGGGAAACCTCTCCAGATCTTGAAGACTCGGCTCTCAGTTTTTGTAATTTTTCCGCCATCATTTGTTCTTCTAATAATGTATACCCTCCCCGAGATAAACTATGAGGGTATACATTTTTTAGATTGGATCTCCTAATTATATGTCCTTGTTTGATATAAATTAAAAATAAGAAATCATTAAAAAAACATTAATAAGATCATTTATATAAGAAAGCTTATAAAATTTTACATTTCCCTTACCAAGAATGAATATTTTCTTCTACTTTAAACAAATTGCCTCCATGTGTCTTCATCTATGAAAGAATATATATGAAATGTATTTTCATGATTCCTATGACCAAAAATGAAATCAGATGTGAGGGTTAATTTAAAATATCTCCATCCTCTGGCAGCCATTGATAAAAATTTCTTCCTAACTCCTCTAGTGTCAAGAATATCAAAAATGTCATCTGATAAAGAATAGGTAAAACATATTATACTAGAAACATTTAAAGATTAGTCAAACAATTGAAAAAGATCTTACCAAAATCATCTCCCATAACTGAGATATTATTTCTTTGTACACACTTCTTCAATCATCATACAAAATTCTTACTTTTCTTTTACCCTGAATTGATATAAAACTCTTAAAATATTTTGCATTTGGACCTCTAGGAATATCATTCTCATTAAACTCAACCAGTATCCTCTGGTCCTGGCTATGAGAAAGTGATAATTTTGGTAAACATGTGCAGCCATATTTACCAACTCTTGAACTCTTCTTGTTGTTATGGGAGCACATGAGGAAGATTGGGGAACATCAAGAGGAGCATGTGAATGTTCCTCCCCAGACGTATGATCATGATTCTCATCTATAGAATCATGTGGTTGATCAACTGATTGATCTATCATTATCCTTCAAATCAAAAAATAAAAAATTTGTTCACAAATATACAAATTCAAATATTAAAATACTAATGTAAACAAAAAATGGAAAACTAAACTAAGTTATGTAATAGTAAACTTGGTAAATTTGGTAAGCATGTTAAACAATGGTAAATATGGTAAACATGGTAAACATGGTAGTGTAATTTTCATTCAACAAAATCAATAAATATATAAGTTACATAAAGGTAAACTATGGTAAACAATGGTAAACATGGTAAACATGGTAAACATGGTAAAGTAATTTTCATTCAATAAAATCAACAAATATATAAGTTATGTAATGGTAAACATGATAAACTAAACTAAAAAAAACTAAAATAAACAAAAATTTATACTTATTTGTTTTAATACGCATTTTAATAAAGAAAAAAATTACAATATCTAACATTTTATGAAAATAATAAGTGTAAAAAAGAAATAAACACATGTTACCTATAAAATTAGAAATTCACAAATGGATTATTTTCTAAAATTCATTTTTAATGATCGTTCTTTATAGAACAAACCATGTCTTCAACATGCTCATCATTTTTTTCTACTAACCTTTACATGGAAGTAGGGATCTCACATAAATTAGCATCTTCACCAAGTTGATCCTCACCAACATATTGTTTTTTATCTTGTAAAACAACAGACTACTATATATCTGATTGGTCAACTACATTGAAAATATGTTTTGCATGTGCTTCCATTATAAAAGAATATGTTGTGTCTTCCAATCTATTCAGATTAACAACTGTCATTACAAATTCATCATGTCTAAAACTATTGTTACCAATAAACCATTTGCAGTTAAAAATAGGAACTTTAATTTTAAAGTAATAAACCTCCCATATTTCTTCAATGACTCCATAATATGCACTTGATGCAGAAATTGGGTTTTTATCTTTAGAACTCGAAAAATGCAAAACTTCTGCAAACACTAATACACCACTATTCTAAACTACACTTATGTTGTCCTGATATTTCATATGAAATATATAGCCATTAATGTCATACCCGGACCATGTTATCACATTTAAACTTTTACCACCCACTAACCATCTTAATGTCTCTGATATATCTGATCTACCGAGCAAGGTCTTTTTAAACCAGGGAAAAAATGTTTTGTTGTGCTCATTCAAAATCCACATTTCTTTCTTCTTTGGATGACATTGTTTCAACTCATTAATATGAAATGTGATATAAAGTTGGGAATCAGCTATGTTATTCAAGATGTATAACTATACCATATTCATCTATTCAGCTGACAACAATTTGACTTTCAAGCCATGAATCCCCCTACCCTCATTATTAACTCATTCATAGATAGATGGAGGCAAACCTATGTGCTCCTCCACAGCCAAGTAGCTCATACAAAACTCCACAACCTCCTCAGAAATATACTTTTCAAAAATGGAGGCTTTATATAGATATGGATTCTTAACATAACCCTTAAATATTTTCATATAACTTTCAAAAGGATACATCCAAAAAAGATAAACTAGTCCACCAAGATTTATTTATTGAACCAGATGAACCATTAAATTCACCATTATATCAAAAAAATATGGAGGAAAATACATTTTCAATTGAAAAAGTATAGAAATTTCATCCTTTTAAAAAATGTTCAAAGCATTCACATCAATCTCCTTATTACAAATTTGATTGAAAAAATAACACAACTTCATTATAGTCTTTCTGACATGGATAGACAATATTCCACACAATGAAAATGGTAGAAGTTGTTGCATCATGATTTGGAAATCATGAGATTTCATACCTATTAACTTCAAATCATTCAAAGAGACAAAACTTTTTACATTTGAAGAATAACCTTGAGGCACTTTGATATCAGGAAGACACTAAAAAAAGATAATTTTCTCCCACTTATATAATGTATGACAAGCCGAGGGAAGAAATTTTTGTCTTCCATTAGGAGTGGGAGCTAACTCCAAACATATTCCCATTGGTAGTAAGTCTAATCTTGCATTCAACCCATCTTTAGTCTTTCCTTTAATATCTAATAACATTCCAATCAAAATGTCGTAGATATTCTTCTCCATGTGCATGACATCAATATTATGTTTCACATCATGATATCTCCAATATGGTAGATCAAAAAATATTGACCTTTTCTTCCAAATATATCTATCATTACCAGATTTACATGTCTTTTCCAATGACACATCAAGGTTTTTCACCCTCCCAAAATAAGCATTAGGGGATAAAGGTTTTGGAGCAATATCAAATTCTTATGAGCTATTGAATTCCTTATTTAGTCTTCTATAAGAGTGATCTATAGGAAGAAACATTTGATGACCCATGTATATTGTTTTACTGCCATGATGAAATTGACAATATGAAGTCTGTTGTTCGCAAATTGGACATGCTTTATGCCCCTTAACACTGTATCCAGATAAATTTCCATACATTGGGAAGTCATTTATAGTGAACATAAGAACTGCATGCCGTTGAAAATATTCCATTTTATAATAATCATACACCCTAATACCATCCACCCATAAAAGTTTTAAATCATAAATCAATGGTGACAAGAAAACATTAATATCATTTCCAGGTTTCTTCAGACCATAGATCATTATACTCAACATGAAATATTTGTGCTTCATACAAACTTTAGGAGAGAGGTTTTAAATTACCAATAAAATAGGCCATGAACTATGTGTTCTACTGAGGGTTTGGTATGGAATCATTCCATCTGTGCACATCCTAATTCTGAGATTTATAATTTCATTTCCAAATGTACGATAGTGATCATCAATTTTCTTCCATTGTGGGAAATCAACTAGATGTAATATTTTTCCATCACATATCCACTCATCATCATGCCATCTTAACCTTTTTCCATCATGTGATTTAGAAAATAAACGTTTCAATGATGAATTATAGGAAGATACCAAAATACCTTGGTAGGGATCTTTGTAATTTCTATATCAGCCGTCATTTTTCTTTCAACTTATACCGTGATGTCCCACATTTAGGAAATTATAATATAAATTCATATTCCTTCCCATATATCATATATTCATTCAGATAGGAATATATTTTCTTGTATCCCAATCCAATTGCACATAATATTTTATTGTCCTTATAATGTGAATCTGGAAGATAGTTGTCTTTTGGAAGAATGTCTTTCAACAATTGAAGCAGCTCTGTAATTTGTTTTCACTCCATCCATGTTTTTCCTTCAGGTTAATCAATATTAACATCACTTAAAAAACTATAAAATCTATACAACCAATATATAATTGTTTTTCAGCATCACCATATAGACGTGAACTGTTGGTTCAATCTCAATTTGTTCTGCTGAAATATCACGAATCATTTTTTCAATTCCATCAGAGTTACCATCTTGCAAATCATCATCATCAGTATATCTGACATTGTGTCTAGTTTCATAATGCCAAATCCAAGGGCTGTAACTCAGATTAAAACCTTGAAAAATCAGATGATCTTTGATGTCTCTACTTTTCAACTTCTTCATATTCAAACATTTCAGGCATGGACAGAAAAACATGTCACTGCTTGGAACATTTCGTTTAGAAAATTCCAAAAAGGCATCAACACCTTCCTCATATTCATTACTCATTCGATGTTCCATAATCCAACTTCGACTCATTATTACCTATAACAAATATCAAAATTATACATCTTGTTAAGATAAGACAATTTTATATTTATATGAAAATATCATAATTTTAAAGTAAAACAATTTTGAAATATAAAACAAATATATGAATATTTGAAATATATATGCATGAAAATGATTTTTAAAAGAAAATATAGTTAGATATAAAAATTTTAAATTAATCTTGGATCATTTTTTATTAAGGTACACAAAGAATACATCCTGGTGCAACTGGATACCAAATTCACCCTTCTGTAAACAAGAAATATAAAGTATAAATATTAAAATATGTATACATTCACTACTGAAAATTACACCTATCCTAATGATTTGAAACCATTGAGATAGCCCCTGAAACTATTGGGATAGAATATCCCAACAGTTTCAAACACTATTGGCATGATGGTCGTTGCAATAGACCTATACCAACGGGGGGTGGGGGGGTGTCTAGGGGGTGAGTGGGATGTCCAAGGGGGTCGGGGGTGTCCACGGGAGTAGGGGGTGTCAAGGGGGGTGAGGGAGATTTCCAGAGGGGTTGGGGGCTATCTAGAGGGGTGGGGGATTTCCATGGGGGTATGGGATGTCCATGGGGGTGGAGGGGGATTTCTAAGGGGGTAGGGGATGTCCTTGGGGTAGGGGCTGTCCAGGGTGTCCAGAGGGTAGGGGGTGTCCAGGGGGTGGGGGTTGTCCAGGGGGTGGGGGGGGGGTGTCCATGGGGGTGGGGGTGTCCAGGGGGTGGGGGAGTGGTGTGTTGGGGGGGGGGGGTGAGGGGGATATCAATCCCCATACCCCATTGGACACCACCCCCACCCCCTTGGACACCCCTGGACACCACCCCCTTTGGACACCCCAACCCCCTAAATAGCACCCCCACCCCTCTAGACACCCCCACCCCCTGGACACCCCCACCCCCTAGATACCCCCACCCCCTTGGACTCCCACTCACCCCCCTGAACACCACCCCACCCCCCTGGACACCCCCACTCCCTTGGATAACCCCTACCCCCTTGGACAACCCACTCACCCCCTGGACACCACCCCCACCCCCCGGACACCCCCATCCCCTACCCCCTTGGACACCCCCTGGACACCCCACCCCCTGGACAGCCCCCTCACCCCCATGAACACCACCCCACCCCCTGGACACCCTTATCCCCTTAGAAATCCCCCTCACCTCCCCCTAGACACCACCCCCACCCCCTTGGACACCCCCTGGACACCACCACCCCCTTGGACATCCCCCACCCCTGGACAGCCCCCCACCCTTCTGGAAACCCCCCACCCCCTGGACAGCCCCCACCCCTCTGGACAGCCCCCACCCCATGGACACCCCCACCCCTGTGGACACCCCCGACCCCCTTGGACATCCCACTCACCCCCCTGTACACCACCCCCACCCCCAGGACACCCCACCCCCTAAACAGCCCCCACCCCTTAGGACACCCCCACCCCCTGAATACCCCTACCCCCTTGGATAGCCCACTCACACCTTGGACACCACTCCCACCCCCTTGGACACCCCCACACCCTAGACACAACCCCCGCCCCTACCTCCTTGGACACACACTAGACACCCCCACACCCCCTGGACACCTCCACCCCCTGGACATCCCCTCACCCTCTGGACACCACCCCCACCTCCTGGACACCCCCTAGACACCACAACCCCCTTGTAAAACCCCCCCAACCCTCTATAAAACCCCATCCTCTAGATAGCCCCCACCCCTCTGGACATCCCCCCACCCCTAGACAGCCCCCACCCCTCTGGATAGCCCCCACCCCTTGGACACCCCCACCCCCTGGACACCCCTACCCCCTTGGATAGCTCACTCACCCCACTGGACACCACCCACCCACCCCCTAGACACCCCTACCCCCCTGGACAACCCTTCACCCCTCTGGACACCACCCCCACCCCCTTGGACACCCCAACCCCCTTGGACAGCCCCCGCACCCCCCCCCCCCCCCCCGCACCCCCCCTGGACACCAACCCCACCCCCTTGGACACCCCCTGGACACCCCACCCCCCTGGAAAGCCCCCACCCCTGGACACCCCCACCCACTTGGACAACCCCCCCACCCCCTTGGACACCCCCTGTACGCGCACACACACATGACAGAACAACAAAAATCATAACCTTGCATGATATCACTTCCATGGTTTATTTTACCAGAAAAGAATTTAGCATGGTATAAAAGAACACTATTAAACTTACCATGATATCAAGAACAAAGATCGAAAAATAACATCTCAAAAAATTATTTTAGGGCATCATGAAAAATAAAAAATGAAACCAAGCTATGCGAGGACTACTGGGGGCATAGAAAATCAATTTAGTGTCATCTTAGGGTCTTAATAACCATTTAAGGTCTTGGTTACTTGATTCCTAGGGTCCCCATCACCAGTATTGGTCTTAGTTAATTGATTCCTAGGTGATTCCCATGACATTATGATATTATTGAGGATCAGTTAGGGGATTATTTCCCATACTTTTTTTATCCCCTAACCCTTATGTGTTTATAGAGAACCTACTACTTGATTAGTTTACTTTTCCCATATCATTGATATCATGGTGCTTTCTATTGTTGATCTCCATTCCAGTTGTGGGTTTGGTTTATTTTCAAACCTTTTGATCAATGGGTTTTAAAGGGTGTGTTTCCCAAATCATGAAATTATATTTTCCAAGGAGTGTGTAGAATGATTTGAGAAGAAAATAAATAATGGTATGGTTTTATAACTTTAGAGTTTTTCTTTGAAATTAAAAATTTATTTAATTTAAAGGATTTAAACTATTTTATAGGTTTTAAAAAATGGTTTTAGGCATGATGGTCCAAGTGTTTCTTAAAAATGGTTTTTCCTTAGACTTAGAAATAAAATTGATTCAACTATTATTTGTTTTCATTATGGTTGTTTGTGTGAAAACCAAATTTTATAATTATATTCAAACTATCATTTATAGAATGTAATATGAAATTAACTGTATAGAATCTATGGTGGAATCCTAGTAGCCTCATTTTCATCACACTCTACATACACCTATTGGTGTACGAAACTATCCCATTTTATCCTCTGCTGCCCAATACTTTTCCTTGTTCATTGGATTCTATTGGTTTTCCAATGGAGGTGTTGTGTTTGTATAGTGACCATGGGTCACACATAAGTTTGTTGGAGTTGATCAGGTTTCAATTTATTTATTTTATTTTATGTATTGTATTGGACACTTAAGATTGGGGTATTTTATACTTTGATTTCATCTATATCTGATTTCATTGTATTTCATTTATAGATCCAATTACTTGTTTTTTGATGGATGTTTACTGTTGTTTATTCCCTATTTGGTTTGTTTGTTTATTTGTACCATTTTATTTATGGTGAATGGATGTTTAACACTTGGATAGGTCATGCCAGATTTCATGGTTATTTCCACTACTTATTTATACTATTAAACATGGGTGAAACCATTCCCAAGAATGTGTTATATATACCCAAATACTAGTTTATAGACTGTGGGGATCAATAATTCCCTTCAGGAATAGTGATAAATGAGGCTGAGTATTGGGTAAGGGTATCCAAGACTAGTTTGTTAAAAATTGTATTAGAGCCTAGGTTTCCTAAGGGGTTCTAGGATTTGGAGGAACACTCTCTTGTTATGCGATGAGTTGTTAGTTTGGAAATAATTATGTTAGGACTCAAGAGATAAATTCAAGGAGAGTTTCATGATATCTTTCTTTCCTTGATCCTCGGATCTCTATGATTGGTTGGTATTAAATTATATTTTTCTTATTATTAATAGTTATTTGTTTGAGATGATAGCATTTTGATCTTTATTTTCATAACCTGAGTTTATTTTGGGGTTATACATGGTGTTTTGGGATGAAGAATGGAAAAGGAAATCAAGAAGTAAGGTTAGATTGAATGGAACAAAAAACTATAAAATGAATGAACACCAAGTTCTAAGGTATTTCACAGACTATTGTGTGATTGGAACATGGACTATAAAACCATGCAGACAAGTTAAGCATAGTTCTATATCCTGTTAGGTTTTTTCTATTTATAAATCTAGATTCTTGGATTACCTAGAGTAGTAATGGAAATTGGAAATGGGTCAAAATTGTTCTTATAATATATCAATATGGTTGGTTTGTATTTTTTTGAATCTTTTGGTACATTGGTTTTAAAATTATGAAATTATGCATATATGGTGTGTTTTATTTATGTGGTTATTATGAAAACAATTTTTTTGTTTTAAAAGTGGATTAAATGAGAAAAGTGACTTTGGTTTAAATGAGGATTTAGATATTGGTTGTAAAATGAGATTTGGTTTAATGAATTTTTTAAGAGGTTTATTTTATTATGAAATCTAGAAATGTTTTTTGGTTTGAAATGAAGCCTTGGGTCTTTATTACAAAATGGGATTGGTCTTGTGTAACTTTTTTAAAAGTGTTTTTTATCATGGAATCCAAAAGGTTTTTTGGTTTAAAATTGTTTTTTGTTTTTCTTATAAACAAATTTAATCCTTATTGAAACTTTTTTCCAAGGTAGTTAGTTTTAAAATGTGAATCTTGGAAATATTTAATTTTTTTGAAGGGGTATGGTATTTTGAAAAAAAATGATAACTTTAAAATTTCATGTTGGTTTCTTATTTGAAAAAATACCTTAGGGTTTAAAATTTAATTTTGGTGATCAATTGATTTTTAACTGATGATGGGAATTTAAAATGTGTGTGGCTTTGAAATTTTTTGAGATGAAAAAGTTGGGATTTTAACTTATGAAGGAAATTATGAAAAGTATTTTTTTTGGGTTAATTAAAATGAGGTGGAATTTTTAAGGTCTTATCATGATTTTAAAATATGAATCTAATTTTAAAATGATTCTTGACTCCTTACTAAGGGGTCTGTGGTTTTAAAGAAGAATGTTTAGAAATAATTTTCCTTATTTTAGTGAATTAGATGCTTGAATTATCCCCTTGGTTTTAGACTATTTAAAATAGTTTTAGGGACATCAACTTATTGGGTTCCTGTCTCCTATTTTTTTAGAATGAGCCTCCCAAAAAGTTCTTGAGTTAAGGCAGAGTATAAGGACCCGACCTTAAAAATTACATGATCTTTAGTTTTAGTTAATAAATTATATTCTTTCACATTGAGAATATTTTCAGGTTTATATTTTTAGAGAATTAGGCCATAACTCATACATAACAAAACTATAAAATATAAAGTGGACACTTCATAACCAGCATTCATTTTACCATAATATAAAACTTTTAAAAAAATCATGAATTATTTTCATGAAAAATCTACACGACTTCTAACTTAACTACTTTTTTTCCTTTAACCATCCTTAAACCCTATGAAAACATTTTAAAAATTTGGGATGAGCACAAAATATCAATAAGGGATATAAAAAGAAATAAAACCATTAGTTTGTAAAAATCATGAAAACCCAATAACGTTTACCTTCATCTTCTAAGTTCTTTGAAAATATGATGTAAAATTTTTTTACATGAAAAAAAATATTTTTCAAATAAAATCATTAAAACACATAGTAAGAAATTAAAACTCATTTAGGTGACTTAGAGCATCATATACATAAAAACTTTCAATTTTTTTAATTATAATAATCATAAGGATGAATTAAAAAATTATCATTAACCGATTCATTAGAGATCTATAATGGGGATCACCTATTGTATAAGCTATATCAGGCTCACCTGTCTTCTATAATGGGTCTCAACCCTTCAAATAATCTATATCAGGCTCACTTATTTCTCATGAGCTATAATGGGGATCAACCCTTTGTATAAGATATATTGAGCTCACCCATGAGCCATAATAGGGATAAAACCTTCGTATAAGCTACATTAGGGTCACCTGTTTCATATAATTCTCAAGTACCATATCAAGAGTAAAATAATATCATCATAAAACCCTTTAAAAAAATCTTTTTAAACCCATATGAAAACTCATTCGTATAAAAAACACCCTTTTCTTTTGAGAAACCATTTTAAATACCAAAATACCCCAAAATATAAATATGGTTTTCCATTTTAGGAACATGAAATATTGAAAAGGAATCAAAAAATAAAATATTGGCCATGATTATGGAAAAGTCATTGTCAGTATGTATGTTAATAATAAAACATTCCTTTTGTTTTTTATTAAAACATTTTGTATAAAAAACATAAAAAGATTCATTTTGAAAACATTTAAATGAAATTCAAAATAGATATAAAATTTCCTTTATAAATATTTTGTATCTATATAAATAAATATGTAAAATAATATCAAGAATATTGACATGGAGAAAAATATTTTGAAATTAAATCTTCAAACATTCAAAGTATCCCATACCACTTTAAACATTTTAATCACAAGCCCCATGAAATAATATCATTTAAAAAAACATTAAATATAATTATAATAGATAAAATATGGATAAATAATGTCAAAGTGTCTGCATATAAAATTTATAAAATAATAAAGGTGCATATCATCATGAAATGCCTCAATGAAAGGAGATTGAGATAAAATCCCTTACATTGAGTATGACTTGTCACATGTGTCTTTATATTCCTAAATAATAAACTTTTATTAATAATTTAATTTATTCAGAACCTTTTTAAAGTTTATCATTACTTTTATTCCACTTATTACAATGTTTTATACAATTACTCAAACAATTAAGTCCACATCAAGTGTTTTGACCATATTCGATTTGTGTGTCAAAACAACTAATGTTGGTTGACTATGGTCAAGGTGGTCATTATATAAAAATTTCCTGAATAATAATAATTATATAATAATTATATTTATACATAAATTATACTTTTAAATCCAATCATGACATATGGTTATGAAAATTGAACCAACATTACAATCATGGAGACGATAGGTTGTACGTACACATGTCTAACATTCCCATTTTTCAATGATTATTATTGAAAGAAGGTAAACAAAATTAATATTTTCCATAATGATAATTATATAACAAATAAAATATTATTTAATCACATATACTTATATATATAATTATTTTGATGTAAAAAAGGAATCATATTGTTCTGATGAGGCGTTATTCCACACATCCACGAACGACGTTATGACTTTTTCAGTGTATGAAAAAGTGTTAAATAAAATGATATTTTATATTTCAAAAAAGGTAATTATATCATTAATATAATATATATTTCATGTATGTCTCATATTTTTAATTAAACACATCTTTAATACATTCCATGTAAATTGTGAACGTATCACATCACTTTGAGGAAACGATAGTCCAAAAGTCAACAGACAATGTTATCGTATTCCAAAAAAATGGAAAGAATGATGGTATGTGTTATATAATAATTATATAAGTATTAAGACATCATAAATATTATATTTATCATATAAAATAGTAATTAAATCATTATTACTAACTTTTTGAGGTGGTAATGTAGGAATGAACAACATCGGTTTGGGAGGCGGCAATCCTCCGTATACATGCACAATGACCGTGTGTCCCATTTGATGGAAGTTTTTGAAGGTGTAGGTATAAAACATAACATAAAAAATCTCAGTATATTTAGGATACTGAGGTTATTATATAATCATGTAATAATAATAATTTAAGTGGTTTGATAATGAAATAAAATAAAGGTGATCATTGAAGAATGTTACCTCTTTTTCAGGTAACTCCTTTTGGTTTACACCAAAGGAATTACTTGGATTGATTATTCCAAAAGGAAGGATTATAGGATGAGATGATGGATTTTGGGAGATTATTTGGGTAGGTTTTTTGTGATCCAAAGGGCTTGAGAGGTTTGTAGAACTAAAGAGGGTGTGTACCTTTCTATAGTGGAGTGGGAGTGACACTTTTGTAAATATAAAATTGTAAACACTATTGAGAGGTATCCCTTACATAATTTGACTCCAATAATGAAAAAATTATATAAATATTTTTATATGGTAAAATAATGGTCATAAAATTGGTTTTGGACATGTTTCTAGGTCATTTGGACTCTTAAGATTAAATTTTAACCATTATGTTAACACATTTTTACCTTAATAACTGTAATTAATTTTAATTACTTACACAAATATTTTTGGTAAAAAAATAATTTTACCTTATTAGACATTATGAATTATTTTTATACCAAATATGTAATCAATTTTTCTAAATAAAATCATAGAATTGGCAGAAATTAATTTAAAATTAATCCCATAGTTGGGATGACAAAGCAGGTTTTTAATGTGAATATATTCAAAAGTTTGCTAAGTTTTTACATCTAATTTAAATTTGAAATTGATTAAAATGACCTAAATTGTATTAAATGATATAAAATTAACTAATTATACTTTAAAACCAGTTAAAAATATTATTTTAATATATAAATAAATTAGAAAAAAAGCAGTTTTCAATTAAAATTCAATGTTTTTCACTATTTACCAAAAAATTAAACTTCTTAGAAAAAACCAAAAGTTCACCCAAAGAAATTTTGATATTAAAATTTTAAAAATTAATTTTATTTTTTTTTCAAATAAAATTTATAAAAGTTTCAAAATTTAGTTTTAAAATAAGTCTTCCATTAAAAGGCCGTAAAACTTCTTTTTAGAATAATACAGTTTTTAAGTGTAAAACTAGATTTATTCTTATCTTATGACAATAAAATATATTGGATGAATGTAAAACCATTTTATAAAAATGTTTAAAAAAAATATATCCATTATTATTCTCACTAACCAATATAACTTCCACGTAATAAATTCTATATTAAATAATAATATCAACAATATATTATTGTTCGGTAAGACTCAGCCTTATGTGTAACACAAGTTATCGAAGAAACTTAATGTTACATGAAATGAAATGTAAACTTGGTGTTGAGTATAATGAAATATAAATTGTGAATTTCATTTAACTTAATATATCAAATAATTTAAATTATTTTGAAAGAATATATTTCTTAAAATCTTGGGATATTACATCCTACCCACCTTAAAAAAATTGCATCCTCACAATTTGAACTTTATCTCAGTAAAAAATGGTTGGAAATTTGAAAATAACATTGTTGGAAATATAATATTCCTATAATTTATGAATTATTTTTTTATATAAGAATATAAGGAAACATACTTACTTGATATATTTATGTAAGCACAATTTCATCCTTATAACATTCCCAGAAATATGATGAACATCCCTCAAAATAACCCAAATCATCAAAGATCATATAAACCCTAAAGGTTATCAATAACTTAAAACTCTTGTAGAAAAGTAGAGGCATAATTATCATTAAACCAAATCGATACATAAACATAAACCCTACTAAACAACTCCCAAAAAGTCATTAATCATTTTATGACCACATCACTTAAAATCTCAGAAGGAGTGTCTAAAACCTTGATCTTATGGTTAACCTTCAAAAAAATACCAAGATCCTTGGAGATTACAACACTTCACCAGATTTATAAATATTAACTTCATCTGTAGAAAAATATTTTCCCACACCTTTTTTTCCAATCATGATGATTTCCACACTGATTAAGTAACTTCGGACAAACATTAGCATAATATCCCAACTCATTAAAGCTAAAGCATATTACTATTAACTGTCCATCTATTATCTCATTATTAGTCTGTTTAAGACTCTTTTCATTTTAGTCACGAACCTTGTGACCAACCTAACTACACCAGTAACACTTTCCAGATCCTAACATACATTCACCAAAATGTATTTTACCACACTTAGAACAAGTTTTGGGCTTACTTGTATAATTCTTAGTAGGTTTCTTCTCTATTTACTATAACCTTAACTATTTCTTACTCTTGTCATATCATGGAACATAAGTTTAAAAAAACTCTATTTCAAATTTCTCAGCACAACCAACTACTTTCTCATAACTTTTAAATTACCTTGAGGCCAAAGATATTTGTAGACTTGGTTTCAATCCTGAGTAAAATCTATTAAATATTACTATCAATGTCTCAAATAAAATCTAGAACATACCTGGCCAATCTTGTGATGTTTTATTCTTATGAAAAAACTAAATTGTAATCCTTTTACTTCAATTCCAAGAATTGTTTCTCTATTTTAATCCAAAAAACATAGTGAAATATTTCTTAAATAAAATATCCTTGAATGTTTCCCATTCCATGGTACTGAGATCATATTTATCTATAGTATTCTTAACCAAATACCACCATCAATTAGATTCACCTTAAAATTGATAAATGGAAAGAGTTAACCTTTGATGTTCTGAACATCCCATGAATTCAAGTATCTTCTCTAGGGAATTGATCCATCCTTCAGCTACCACCAGGTGATATGATCTATTGAATGATGAGGGATATTTCCTTATTAAATTATCCACTATCATAATTATCCTTTATGTTAGGTCATGTTCCTCTTTATCATGTATACCACCACCATTTATAGCTTGTGTCAACTGATCCATCACTGCAATAAACTACTCAGTTCCAATTCCAACCATACTGGGATGCTGTTTTGGAAGGATATTTTCCACTTGCACTAGTGCAATTTTTTTTAAGTCAGTTATTTTTCATTTTTTACGTCTGTTTTTGGATGACGTTATTTTAGGGGACATTATAAATATTGTTTTTACGTTATTTATTTTAAAATCGACGTAAAAAATATAAATCTGAAGCCATTTTCACATCAGTTCCTAAAAAACCAACGTGGAAAATGGTTCGTAGTCATGATTTATTACGTCAGTTTTTAAATAACCACCATAATATGTTTTTTATTTCATTGGTTATTAAATAATCGATGTAATAAAAAACCCCTCCGAAGCATTTTTCATGTCGGTTATTAGAAAACTGATGCAAAACACAAGGTTATCACATTAGTTATTTTCATAACCGATGTGATAAACCAGTATGTAGATTGGTTTTTCACGTCGGTTAAAAAATAAATGATGTGAAAACATATATACTAAATTGGTTATTAAATAACTAACGTAAAAAAACATTACCAAGACTTTATTACATCAGTTATAAAATAACCGATGTAAAAACCATTTTTTTTAATAATACAGTTCAACCATTACAATGCACTGTGAAAGATGACCTGAAACAAGCAGAAAATAGACCAAAACCACTGGACACCCCCCCCCACCCTCTTGGACACCCCCAACCCCCCTGGACACCCCCGACCCCCTGGACACCCCGACCCCCTAGACACCCTCCCACCCCTGAAAACCCCCCACTCCCCTGGACAGCCCCCACCCCCTGGACACCCCCTACCCCCTTAGACAGCCCACCCCCACCCCCTGGACACCCCCACCCCCATGGACACCCGACCACCCCATGGTCACCCCTACCCCCTGAACAATCCATCCCACCTCCTGGACACCCCCAACCCCCTGAAACCCCCACCCCCTAGACACCCTCCCACCCACTGGACATCCCCCCACCCCCCTGGACACCCCCTACCCCCTTGGACAGCCTCCACCCCCTAGACAACCCCCACCCCTGGACACTGTAACTACCCAAACTTTCATTAATGGAAATCCCTCTTGATCAAATTAAATGTCTATTTATGTAAAATGTTTATATAAAATGTCAAATTCTTTGGTTTTATGTTTTTTTATTTTAAAATACTATTAAGAATTGTGACCATTGTTAATATATCCATTGAACAGTGATCACATGATTAGTATAAATATAGGGCTTTAACAAATCCAATTTACTCAGACAAAGGAAGCGATGACCTCATCCAGTAGACATGCCCTATACGAAGCCCATTTGTCAGAGCTCGGAAAGGAGGTTGTGTCTTTGGGATTTTCTCTTGACCAAGCCCAATCCAAGCTTGAATATGTTAAGCTTGAGCGAAACCACCTACGAGATAAGTGGAAGTTGATAGAGATTACCACCCGAGCAATGTTATCCGAGCCACCCCAAGAGTCGGTCACCATCGCACACCTTACCCTTCGGTATTGTGCATGTGTAATAAGGGGTTATGTAATAAGAAATTAGCACTATGGTCATGTATATTATTATTTTTACATAATAATGAATATACCTTCATTTTATTATTGTTACCTTGTAGATGGGTTTTAAAGCACAAATAGTATTTTTAGTTAATATTCAACTAAGAAATATATTTTGATGAATTAATGGATTTTTTAATAAAATAATATTTTAATAAAATATTATTATTATTATTAAATTAATTTTTATTAAATATAAATTATTGTATAATTTTATGAATGAAATCATAATTTTTATTAAGGTCTGAACGCCATTTTTGTCAAAACCTGTGAATTTTCGATAAATGTAGATTTTTATTTTAAAAGTGAAAATTAACATATTTATAAAATTATTTATATGAAATAAATATTATTTCTAGAATCAGGATGTCGAAATTATCCAACGGTGAATTTTTCATAATTTTTTGAGACAATCAATTTTTTGGGTAACAATTAAATACCGTTTAAATATATAATGTGTTTTATGATATCATAATGACCCAATAGTGATTTAATAAAATACTATAAGACTTATGTTCTGCCAATATATGTTTTACCATTAAAATAATGTGATTTTGGGTTTGTTTTACTTATTTTACAAAGCATTAATGGACCCTTCAAGGCTTATTAAACATCTTGTCTTTTTAAATTGATTTCCTTGGGAGTGTGACTCACCTCCACATAAGAAACCCTATTATTTGAAATTTTTTGGACTTTGGCCTTATAAAATATTGTTTTCCAATTTCCTTTTCCAAAAACCATGTTCAAAAACTATGGCATGGTTTGTGGTTTGGATTAGTTTAATGTGAGGTGTCCCAAACCTAAATAATAAAGAATTCCCTCACCTTTCCTATATAAACCCACCAAAGCTCCCACTTCATCCTCACTCAAAGACTTTATAGTTCCTCCAACCTCTGACCTCCTCTCTCTAGAATCCTCCCAAGTTTCCCCAAGCTCCCAAGAATCCTCTCTCAAGCCTCTCTCAATCCTTTGGAAGTACACTTCCAAGTGAGGGTTTTTTCTTCCTTTCTCATTTTTTTCCAATTTTCTTTAAATTTTTATGCCTTTTAATTTCAATTATAAATGTTGGGTTATGGTTTAATACCACCCCCATACTGCCCTATTTATTTTTTAATGATGGTATACCCATTTCTCTCCCACTAAATTCCTCCCATGTACACCCGTAACTATGCCGAAATTCCGAAAGGAATTTCTCTCTCCTCTTTTACATTCAAGAAATTCTCTTGTATCATGACTCTAAATTCCATTAAAATTGTTTTTAAATGTATATATATGACACAATTACTTTAAATTTAATGTAAATATTATGATACACCTCTTTCTCTCTCATCAACCATTTTTATGAATTCTTACGTCACGCCGTTACGCTGCCGAAATTGCACCGATTTTCCAAGCCAATGTCATTGTGTAGTGAATACCATGCCCATTTCTATATCAAGGGTATTCAACTTTATACACATTTACTTATTTATTATAAAGTTTCATAATTTAATTCCACATTCCTTTATTTTGGAATAAATTATTATGTTTTATGAATCCATGTTATATGATCCATGTGGCACACTTATGCATAAAATGAAATGTTTAAGAAGGGTGCGCCATTATAGCACTTCAATGAATTGGATTAAGAATAGTATCATGATAAATCATGTGAAATGGGTGTTTAATCATTATAATTTAAGTGCAACTAGGTTTTACTCATGCTTCATGTGCAATAAGGATTTACTCATGCGCCATGTGCAATGAGCCTTGGATCATGCTAATTCCATGTTAAGTGTTGTTGCCACATTTCCATGTTACGATTATCATGATTTATAATGCCTTTATGTTTATGCTTATATTGTGATATAATGATATTCTTATTTTCTAACATGTATTGTATTCCTCATGTTACTCCATGCTTATTCCCTTACTGGGCTTTATAGATCACCCTTTTCTTATGCATGTCCTCAGGTTATCCCATGAAATGATAAGTATGAGGGAATGTAGTGGTCATGTAAAGTAAGTTTTCAATAAAGATGTTGTTTTTCATGTAATAAGTTGTTATGTAATGATCCTAAGCCCCAAAGACACTAGACCTATCAATATTCTATTTTGTATCAAATGAATTTTATGTTATAAATTATGTTTAATTGTGTAATAAAAAGTAGGGTTGTCATAGTTGGTATTAGAGGACAAGTTTATTTATTTTTGGGATTAGGATTAGAAAACCCTAGTGAAGCCTTAGATACAATACTAAGTATAATAAAAACATCCCTATGTTTTGGTGAGTATTGATTAAGTGTTTTATCAAGCAAATAAATCCCTGTCTGGATACGAGAAGGTAGAGGTGGCTCTAGCACAGATGTATCCTAGGGGTAAAACCTGAAAGCACTGCTTTGAGATAGACTCGAACGGGAACTGGTGCATGAAAACAGGCCCTTCTTCACTCTTGATTATGAAAATCTTGGGGGATATTCTTTAGTAAATTCACAAGCTTAGTATGAACCCTTATTAAGGGAATTAAAAAAATTCCTCTAAGAATATATGATAGAAAGTAGATCATGGATAACATAGATTAAAGCCTATATATTCATAAGTTAAAGAAATAAAAGTTATTTATAAATCATCAGCTTTTGTATTTGGATTAACCTTTATGTGTTACCCATAAATTTCATTTTATTGCTGCCAATGGCCGGTAATAGGAGGAATCGGGCTAACAACCGATGTGAAGATCAATGTGATGACTGTACTAATGAGATGCCCAATACAATGGGAGTGGGATTCGTGAACTTTGTTCCGCTTATTTCTTAGATAACTCAAGATTTGAATAGAAACATGGATGAAGAAGAAAGTTTAACCCCCCTAAGAAAGAACAAGTTACTATCGAGAGCTTCATGAGACAAAGGCCACCTACTTTTAATGGATCATCCGTTCCCTCAATCGCTGAACAATGGATCAAATCCATTGAAAAGATCTTATCCATCCTTCAATGTTCTGAACAAGAGAAGTTTCTCCTGGATACTTATCATATGGAGGGTGAAGCTTATCAATGGTGGACTTTGATCAAAAATACAAAGCCTAAGGAGGAGATCGAGGCATTGAAATGAAAGGATTTCCGGAAGATGTTTTTCAATAAATATTTTCCTCACACCCTCCGACTTAATATGGAAAGGGACTTCCTTTACCTCAAGAAAAAAGACTACAAATCTATTGGAGCGTACGAGGTAAACTTCACAAGGTTTGCATTATACGCTTCTGGATTTTTCGTTACCCCCGTATGCAAGGTTGACTGCTTCTTTTGTGGGATGAAACCTAGCCTGTGGAAAGTGCTGGAGATCCGTGACTTCGATAGCCATGAGGAAATTGTCAGATGTTCCCTCAAGGTCTAAATGGAGATTGGAGAATCTCAGGGGTATCATGTGGATAATAAGCGTAAGGTGGAATTCAATGATAACGGTCCGATGGATAAATCCAATGGTGCTAAGAAGATCCAACACCCCACTTTACAAAGGTGCGGAAAGAAGCACCCTGGAAATTTTATGAAGGGGACGAGGAAATGATTTATGTGTGGAAGAGAAGGGCACCTAGATATTAACTTCCAACAAGAAAAAACCCACGACTGCAATAGAGGATAGGAACACTCTGTTTGAACCTCAACACATTGTTCATTGCTACAACTGCAAAGAACCAGGGCATCTTGCAAATCATTGCCCTAAGATAAGGGTTTTTGGAGGTAACCAATAACCTCCAAGGTAACAAGGGAGATCTTTTTCCATCATTAATGCTGAAGTGAACCCCGATAACGAAGTGGTGACATGTACGCTAGTTATTCATTCAAGAATAGAGAATATACTTTTTGATTTAGGTTCTACACATTCTTTTATATCTAGAAAGTTTAGTAGAACAATCCTAGCACCAGTACAAATCATGGATGTGAAGATGTTAGTGAGTACATAAAATGGGGAAATCATTGTATCCCTTGAATATAACTCCTCCCATATCATAATCTGTGGATTGAACTTACCGGTGAACCCATTAATACTCCCTTTGGTGGAATTTGATGCAATTATTGGCATGGATTGGCTTTCCTTATATAAATCCAAAATAAATTGCTGTGAGAGGGAAATCACTCTCCATGTGGAGAATCTACCCCTGATTCCTTACTAGTGTAAGGAGGAAAATTTGGAAGCATTATCTCTTTGGGGAGAAGTGTGAAATATATACGGACCAAAAAATCCTCAAGTATATATTCACACAGAAAGAGTTGAACATGCACCAATGAAGATGGTTAGAGTTGATCAAAGACTATGAATGCTCAATACATTACCACCCTAGGAAAGTGGAAAAGGTGGAAGATTCCCTAAGTAAAAACAACCCAATGATTCTATCATTTATGAGAATTGAAAAGGATCCAATCTTCTTAGATTTTATGAATATGGACATGGGAATAATAAATAAGGGAATATCATCAATCCTTTCACAAATGATTGCTCAACCATCACTTTTGGAAAGGTTAAAAGATGCTCAAAAAGATGATGTGGGAATTCAGGAAAAACTGGAAGCTATCAGAAAAGGGAAATCCTCAAAGTTTAATGTTAATGAAGAATGAATTGTGAGATTTGGGAAAAGAATATGTATTCCATCAATTCCGGATCTGAAGAAAGAACTTTTGAATGATGCACATACCTCGACCTTTTCTATTCACCTAGGAAACAAAAAGATGTATCGAGATCTCTAAGAGCATTATTGGTGGGATAATATGAAGAAGGAGATCATTGAATATAAATCAAAGTGCCTGGTGTGTCAGCAAGTGAAGGAAGAGAGGCAGAAGTCTAAGGGGATGATGCAACCATTGCCCATACCAAAATGGAAATGGGAGAACATCACCATGGACTTTATCACCGGACTTTCAAAGACATCCAAAGGCAATAAAGAAATCTGGGTTATTGTGGATCATCTTACAAAGGATGCACACTTCATTCCTGTTCAGGAGGATTTCTCATTGGATCAACTGGCACAGATATATATTAGGGAAGTTGTAAGGCTACATGGAGTACCACTATCTATTGTGTCCGATCGAGATCCAAGATTCACCTATATGTTTTGAAAGAGTCTCCAACATGCTATGAATACTGAAATAAACTTTAGTATAACTTATCAATCTCAAATTGATGGACAATCTGAGAGAACTATACAAACATTGGAGGACATGTTGAGAGCATGATCAATGGAATTTAAAAGAGGATGGGATCAACATCTTCCTCTGGTTGAGTTCTCTTATAATAACAGTTTCCACTCGAGCATCCAAATGACACCATATGAAGCCCTTTATGGGAAAAGGTATAGAACACCGACGTGTTGGGATGAGGTCAGTGAGCATAAGCTGCTTGGACCAGAAATGGCCAAATAAATGGTGGAGAAGGTGAAAACCATTCAGCAACATATCAAGGTAGCCCAGAGTCGATAGAAGAGTTATGCAGATAACCATCAATGAGACCTTGAGTTTAAAGTTGGATACATGGTATTTCTATGCATATCTCCATGGAAGAAGGTCATGATATTTGGAAAGAAAGGGAAGTTAAGTCCCAGGTACATCGGCCCCTTCGATATTTTTGATCGTGTCGGGACTATGGCCTATCGACTAGCACTTCCACCTACCATGGCTGAAGTACATGATGAATTTCATGTATCCATCTTAAGAAAGTACATACCAGACCCTTCACATGTACTCTTTTGAGTGGTGGTACAATTATAGGATGTTCTTTCTTGTGAGGATCAACCGGTGAAAATCTTAGATCATAGAGAAAAAGTTCTACGAAATAAGACAATGCCCCTCGTCAAGGTGTTGTGGTGAAACCACAAGTTTGAAGAAGCAACGTGGGAATAAGAGGAAATGATGAAGTAGAGTTACCCACATCTGTTTTAGTGTGAGAAAAGGAAATTTCAAGGGTGAAATTTTTTAAGGGGGGAAGATTCTAACGACCCAAACTTTCATTAATGGAAATCCCTCTTGATTAAATTAAATGTTTCTTTATGTAAAATGTTTATATAAAATGTCAACTTCTTTGGTTTTATGTTTTTTGATTTTAAAATACCGTTAATAATTGTGACCATTGTTAATATAACTATTGAATAGTGATCACATGATTAGTATAATTATAGGGCTTTAACAAATCCAATTTACTCAGACAAAGGAAGTGATGGACTCATCCAGTAGACATTCCCCACACGAAGCCCATTTGTCAAAGTTCATAAAGGAGGTTGAATCTTTGGGCTTTTCTCTTCACCAAGCCCAAGCCGAGCTTGAATATGTTAAGCTCAAGCAGAACCACCTATGAGAGAAGTGGAAGTTGATAGAGATTACCACCCGAGCAATGTTATCCGAGCCACCCAAGAGTCGGTCACCATCGCACACCTTACCCTTCGGTCTTATGTGGGTTTTATAAGGGGTTATGTAAAAAGACATTATCACTATGGTCATGTACATTATTGTTGTATATAATAATGAATATACCTTCATTTTATTATTGTTACCTTGTAGATGGGTTTTAAAACACAAATAGTATTTTTAGTTAATATTCAACTAAGAAATATATTTTGATGAATTAATGGATTTTTTAATTAAATAACATTTTAATAAAATATTACTATTATTATTAAATTAATTTTTATTAAATATAAATGATTGTATAATTTTATGAATTCAATCATAATTTTTATTAAGGTTTCAAAGCCATTTTTGTCAAAACCCTTGAATTTTCGATAACTGTCTATTTTTATTTTAAAAGTGAAAATTAACATATTTAGAAAATTATTTAGATAAAATAAATATTATTTCTAGAATCATTATGTTGAAATTATCCAACAGTGAATTTTTCATAATTTTTTGAGATAATCAAATTTTTGGGTAACAATTAAGTACCGTTTAAATATATAATGTGTTTTATGACATCATAATGACCCAATAGTGATTTAATAAAATACTATAAGCCTTATGTTTGGTCAATATATGTTTTTACATTAAAATAATGTGATTTTGGGTTTGTTTGACTTATTTTACAAAGCATTAATGGACCCTTCAAGGCTTATTAAACATCTTTTATTTTTAAATTGATTTCCTTGGGAGTGTGACTCACCTCCACATAAGAAACCCCATTACTTTAATAAGTTCAGACTTTGGACTTATAAAATATTTTTTTTCCAATTCCATTTTCCAAAAACCATGGGCAATAACTATGGTATGGTTTGTGGTTTGGATTAGTTTAATGTGAGGTGTCCCAAACCTAAATAATGAAGAATTCCCTCACCTTTCCTATATAAACCCACCCAAGATCCCACTTCCACCTCACTCAAAGCCTTTTGAGTTCATCCAAACTCTTCCCTCCACTATCTATAATCCCCCCAAGGTGACACAAGCTCCCAATAAGCCTCTCTCAAGCCTCTCTCAAGCTTTTGGAAGCACACTTCTAAGTAATGATTTTTTCTTCCTTTCTCATTTTTGTCCAATTTTCTTTAATTTTTTATGCCTTTTAATTTAAATTATAAATGTTGGGGTATAGTTTAGAACCTCACCAATACATCCCTATTTATTTTTTAATGATGGGAGACCCCTTTCTCTCTCACAAAATTCCTCCCATGTACACCCATTACTATGCCGAAATTCCGAAAGGAATTTCTCTCTCTTCTTTTACATTCCATAAATTATTTTGTATCATGACTCTAAATTCCATTAAAATTGTTGGGACATATATATATATATATATATGACATCCTTAATTTCCATTTCATTTACATCTGATGAGACACCCATTTATCTCTCATCAGCCATTTTTATGAATTCTTACGTCATGCCGTTACGCTGCCAAAATTGCACTAATTTTTCAAGCCAATGTCATTGTGTAGTGAATACCATGCCCATTTCTCTATCAAGGGTATTAAACTTTATGAACATTTAATTATTGATTATAAAGTTTCATGTTTTAATTACACATTCATTTATCATGGAATAAATGATTATGTTTTATGAATCCATGTTATATGATCCATGTGGCACACTTATGCATGAAATGAAATGTTTAAGAAGGGTGCGCCCTTATAGCGCTCCAATGAATTGGGTTAAGAATAGTATCATGATATGTCATGTGAAATGGGTGTTTAATCATGATAATTAAAGTGAAATGAGGTTTAAATCTTAATTCATGTGCAATGAGGATTTACTCATGCTTCATGTGCAATGAGCCTGGGCTCATGCTAATTCTATGTTAAGTGTTGTTGCCACATTTCCATGTTGTGATTATCATGATTTATCATGACTTTATGTTTATGCTTATATTTTTATCTAATGATATGCCTATTTTATAACATGTATTGTATTCCTCATGTTACTCCATGTTTTTTCCCTTACTGGGCTTTATAGCTCACCCTTTTCTTATGCATGTTCTCAGGTTATCCCATGCAATGTTAAGTACGAGGGAATGTAGTGGTCATGTAAAGGAAGTTTTTAATAAAGATGTTGTTTTTCATGATTTAATTTGTTATATAATGATCCTAAGCCCCAAATAAACTAGACCTCTCGATCTTCTATGTTGTATCAAATGAATTTTATGTTATAAATTATGTTTAATTGTGTAATAAAAAGCAGGGTGTCATAGACACCCCTTACCCCCTTGGACAACCCCCAACCCCTGGAAAACCCCCACCCCTAGATACCCTAACACCCACTGGACACCAACCCACCCTACTAGATAACCCCCACCCCCTAGACACCCCACCCCCTGGACACCCTCCCACCCACTGGACAACCCCCATCCCCTGGACACCCCTACCCCCTGGGACACCCCCACCCCCTTGGACAACCCCCACCCCCTGGACAGTCCCCACCCCCTGGACACCCTCCCACTCACTAGACACCACCCCACCCCACTGGACAACCCCCACCCCCCAGGGCAACCCCCACACCCTGGACACCACCGACCCCCTTGGACACCCACACCCCCTTGGACACCCCCACCCACAGGACAACCCCTCCCACCCCTGGACACCCCCACCCCTAGATACCACCCCACCCCAATGGACAACCCCCACCCCCTGGACACCCACCCACCCCTGGACATACCCCACCCATTGGACACCACCCCACCCCACTGGACAACCCCCACCCTAGACAACTCTGACCCCCTTGGACAACCCACACCCTTGGAAACCCCCACCCCCTAGACACCCTCCCACCCACTGGACACCACCCCACCCCATTGGACAACCCCCACCCACTGGACACCACCAACCCCCTTATATAGCCCCCACCCCTGGACACCCCCACCCCACTGGACAACCCCTCCCACCCCCACCCCTTGGACACCACCCCACCCCACTGGACACCCCCACCACCCCAGGACACCCGTCCACCCCTGGACATCCCCCACCCACTGGACACCACCCCACCCCATTGGACAGACCCCCACCCCCTGGACACCCCGAACACCTTGGACAACCCCCAACCCCTAGACACCCCACCCCCTGGACATCCCCTACCACCCCCTGGACACCCTCCCACCCATTGGACACCACCCCACCCCACTGGAAATCCCCCACTCCCCTAGATAGCCTCCACCCCTTGGACACCCTCCCACACACTGGACAACCCCCACCCCCAGGACACCTCCTACCCCCTTAGACAGCCCCCACCCCCTAGACACCCCCACCCCCTGGACAACCCCCCACCCCCTGGACCCTCGCACCCCCCATGGACAGCCCCTACCCCTTTAGACACCCCCACCCCCTGGACACCCCCTACCCCTTGGAAAACCCCCTAGACACCCCACCCCCATGAAACCATTACTATGATCTGATAAAGTATGAAACAAGTAGAAAACAGACCAAAAGAAAACCAAAACCAAACCATAATCCAAACAAAAAGAACATCATAACTAGACCAAAATAAGAAGAACCAGATCAAAATTACACATTCACATATATAACATTCAAAACTTACAATGTCAACTAAAACAATTACCAAATACACAATTATAATTACAATATTCAAAATTACATTTTACACTACAAACAAACTAAAATCCAATCAAACCTGTAAAATAATTTGACCATTCCACTTGTAAGTATTTGACCTCTTGATCACTATAGGGTTTAGGGTCATCAAATATCTACAAATTAAAAGGATAGTAGTTAAAATGTATAATGAATAAATAAAATTAAATATTATGGAAAAGTTTATAAGGAAATATTACTAGGTCAAACTTTACAAGTGTTCCAGTTGTAAATATTTCATACATAAATCTTAAAATATAATATCTGCATTCAATGATGCCTTTTTGTTCATGAAAATACTATTTAAATGAGTGTCAATTCAAAATATCATGTTTATGTAATACGTCGAAAAGTAAAAATTATAAAAAGATATTTACCTTTACTTTTACATATTTAATCTTGGCACTATTTTTCTTTGTTTTTTCGAAATTAGACCCATCCCCTGTTAGAAAATAATACGAATGGGATAAATTTAAAATTCATTATAATATAAACAACTATTAAGAAATTGAAACTTACTTTTCCAACATATTCTGAAAACCTTCCCACACATCTCCATGGACAGAGCATATCCAATAAAGTGTTTCTCCCTTGAAAAAAAAACACATAACATCCAATGATCACTGATATAGAAGAAAATTTAAGGTTAGTGGTTTTTTATGTTAAAAGATAATGAACAATTTTCTAGATATATGTTTCATACCCCTCACAAAATGGCATCATCCAACACCGTGTGATTATATTCTGTTCAAATCTTTTAGAAATATAAAGTGTTCTTTGTTCCTCATCTAATGTATGTACTTCATGAGAAATCAACTGCAGTTCCATGAATCCATATACTTTTGTCCGATCATTATTCTCACACATGTTATAAATATACCTAATACAAAAAGACTTAAGCATACATTTTTAATAAATATAACGCTGGGAAAGGTTTTGAGACTTACATGGAAAAAATATTCACCACATTGATGCCCATATTATCTCTAGTAACAAGATCCATGATATCATTTTTCACAATCCCCACATTTGTTTCACATCCACAAACATGAGCTTCCATTGGAAACTCATAATGATCAGCCAACAAATTTGAGTATCTTAAAAATCGGTCAAGACTACTAGAATCTGTATCTGATGTCATATACATTTATCTTTGTTTTTGTCTATACATTATTTCTTTACCTTTTAAGTATTCCTATAAAAATAAATAGAAAAATACATTAGTTTTCAAATGTTAAAATTTTAATAAAAAATAAAATCAAAGATATAACATACATACCTATATGGTAATGAGTCGTAGAATTCTAGATAGACAAACTAAAAAGTGGCTGATACTATGTCCAATTGTCGTCACCTCATATGTAGGTAATGGTAGTCGAGCTGATCTATCTATGATATCCTATACAGTGACCCTATGATTCTCTAACTCTAACTGTTTATGATGAAATGTATCTCCTATACAATATACCATCCCATATGCAACTATATGATGGTGAGGATCATCAATATACAACTCAAAATAAGTAGGAAGCTGTGGTGGAGGATTAGGATAAAAAATGGGGTTCACATGCTGAGGTAGGGGAGTGTGCACTATTGGCGGAGGTGGAGGATAGATAATGGGGTCTGCAGGGGGAGGCGGAGGAGTGAGAGCTATCATCTGAAATTGTCTTTGCATGTCTACAAATATAGACTGTACCGGCGCTCTAATATTTTCCTCTATTGTCACATTAATATTATGAAATTCAGCCTCCAAGGATTATATTTTATTTTATAAACACCCTCAATGTTAGAATTTGAAGAATGTGACAAAACGTTTCTTACCGATACACCCATAGGATATCCTCGTACATGACCGGGGTGTTCAGGCTTTCCCAATTTTGTAGATAAAATATATTGCCTCCCAGAAACTGTAAATACCCCCTATGAGATCTTATCCTCAAAATAATCCTATATTAATTAATTTAACATTTCTATAATGATTCAAATTATATAAAGAATATATTTAGCTTAAATAAATAAAATAAATATCTTACAATCTTCTCATCTATGATTCTCGATTCTTCTGAAATATATTGTCCCTTTTTTCTCATCTTATCTCTCTTCCATTTTTCATGTCTAGATGGAGGGGATGGAGGGGAAACCTCTCTAGATCTTGAAGACCCGGCTCTCAGTTTTTGTTATTTTTCTGCCATCATTTGTTCTTCCAATAATGTATACCCTCCCTGAGATAAACTATGAGGGTATACATTTTTAGATTGGATCTCCTGATGATATGTCCTTGTTTGATATAAATTAAAAATAATAAACCATTAAAAAAATTAATAAGATCATTTATATAAGAAATCTTATAAAATTTTACATTTCCCTTACCAAGAATGAATATTTTCTTCTATTTTCAAAAAATTTCCTCCATGTGTCTTCATCTATGAAAGGATATATATGAAATGTATTTTCATGATTCCTATGACCAAAAATGAAATCAGATGTGAGTGTTAATTTAAAATCCCTCCATATCTTGGCAGCCATCGATAAACATTTCTTCCTAACTCCTCCAGTGTCAGGAATATCAAATGTCATCTGATAAAGAAGAGGTAAAACATATTATACTAGAAACATTTAAATATTAGTCAAACAATTGAAAAAGATCTTACCAAAATCATCTCCCACAACTGAGATATTATTTCTTTGTCCACACATCTCCAATCATCATACAAAATGCTTACTTTTCTTTTACCCTGAGTTGATATAAAACTCATAAAATCTTTTTCATTTGGACCTCTAGGAATATCATTCTCATTAAACTCAACCAGTATCCTATGGTCCTGGCTACGAGAAAGTGATAATTTTGGTAAACATGTGTATCCATATTTACTAACTCTTGAACTCTTCTTGTCATTATGGGAGCACATGAGGAAGATTGGGGAACATCAAGAGGAGCATGTGAATGTTCCTCCCCAGAGGTATGATCATGATGCTCATCTATAGAATCATGTGGTTTATCAACTGATTGATCAATCATTATCCTTCAAATCAAAAAAGAAAACATTAGTTCACAAATATACAAATTCAAATATTAAAATACTAATGTAAACAAAAAATGGAAAACTGAACTAAGTTACATAATAGTAAACATGGTAAATTTGGTAAGCATGTTAAACAATGGTAAAGATGGTAAACATGGTAAACATGTTAATGTAATTGTCATTCAACAAAATTAATAAATATATAAGTTACGTAAAGGTAAACTATGGTAAACAATGGTAAACATGGTAAACATGGTAAACATGGTAAACATGGTAAACATGGTAAACATGGTAAACATGGTAAACATGGTAAACATGGTAAACATGGTAAACATGGTAAAGTAATTGTCATTCAACAAAATCAACAAATATATAAGTTATGTAATGGTAAACATGATAAAATAAACTAAACAAAACTAAAATAAACAAAAATTTCTACTTATTTGTTTTAATACGCATTTTAATAAAGAAAAAAATTACAATATCTAACATTTTATGAAAATAATAAGTGTAAAAAAGAAATAAACAATTGTTACCTATAAAATTAGAAATGCACAAATGGATTGTTTTCCCAAATTCCTTCGTCATGATCATTCCTTATAGCACAAACCACGTCTTCAACATGCTCATCATTATTTTCTACTAACCTTTACATGGAAGTGGGGATCTCGTATAAATTAGCATCTTCACCAAGTTGATCATCACCAACATATTGTTTTTTACCTTGTAAAACAACAGACCACTGCATATCTGATTGGTCAACTACATAGAAAATCTGTTTTGCATGTGCTACCATTATAAAATAATTTGTTGTGTCTTCCAATCTATTCATATTAACAACTGTCGTTCCAAATTCATCATGTCTAAAACTATTGTTACCGATAAACCATTTTCAGTTAAAAATAGGAACTTTAATTTTAAAGTAATAAACCTCCCATATTTCTTCAATGACTCCATAATACACACTTGATGAATAAATTTATTTTTTATCTTTAGAACTCAAAAAATGCATTACTTCTGCAAACACTAATACACCACTATTCTGAACTGCACTTCTATTGTCCTAATATTTCATATGAAATATATAGCCATTAATGTCATACCCCGACCATGTTATCACATTTAAACTTGGAACACCCACTAACCATCTTAATGTCTCCAATACATCTGATCTACCAAGCAAGGTCTTTTTAAACCATGGCAAAAATGTTTTGTTGTGTTCATTCAAAATACACATTTCTTTCTTCTTTGGATGAAATTGTTTCAACTCATTAATATGAAATGTGATATAAACTTGAGCATCATCTATGTTATTTAAGATGTATAATTCTACCTTATTCATCTATTCAGCTGACAATGATTTGACTTTCAAGCCACGAATCCCCCTACCCTCATTATTAACTAGTTCATGGATAGATGGAGGCAAACCTATGTGCTCCTCCACAGCCAAGTATCTCATAAAAAACTCCACAACCTCCTCAAAAATATACTTTTCAAAAATGGAGGCTTTATATAGATATGGATTCTTAACATAACCCTTCAATATTTTCATATAACTTTCAAAAGGATACATCCAACAAAGATAAAATAGTCCACCAAGCTTTATTTCTCGAACCAGATGAACCATTAAATTCACCATTATATCAAAAAAAGATGGAGGAAAATACATTCCCAATTGAAAAGTATAGAAATTTCATCCTTTTCCAAAATGTTCAAAGCATTCACATCAGTCACCTTATTACAAATTTTATTGAAAAAATAACACAAATTCATTATAGTTTTTCTGACATGGATAGACAATATTCCACGCAATGAAAATGGTAGAAGTTGTTGCATCATGACATGAAAATCATGAGATTTTATACCTATTAACTTAAAATCATTAAAAGAGACAAAACTTTTTACATTTTAAGAATAACCTTGAGGCACTTTGATATCATGAAGACACTAAAAAAGATAATTTTATCCCTCTTAGATAATGTATGAAAATCCTGGAGAAGAAATGTTTGTCTTCCATTAGGAGTGGGAGCTAACTCCAAACATATTCCCATTGATAGTAAGTTTAATCTTTCATTCAAACCATCTTTTGTCTTTCCTTTAATATCTAATAACATTCCAATCAAAATGTCATAGATATTCTTCTCCATGTGCATGACTTTAATATTATGTTTCACATCATGATATCTCCAATATGGTAGCTCAAAAAATATTTACCTTTTCTTCCAAATATATCTATCATTACCATATTTACGTGTCTTTTCCAATGACACATCAATGTTTTTCACCCTCTCAAAATAAGCATTAGGGGATAAAGGTTTTGGAGCAATATCAAATTCTTATGAGCCATTGAATGCCTTATTTAGTCTTCTATAAGAGTGATCTATAGGAAAAAACTTTCGATGACCCATGTATATTGTTTTACTCCCATGATGCAATTGAAAATATGAAGCCTTTTGTTCGCAAATTGGACATGCTTTATGCCCCTTAACACTGTATCCAGACAAATTTCCATACATTGGGAAGTCATTTATAGTGAACATAAGAACTACATGCAGTTGAAAATATTCCATTTTATAATAATCATACACCCTAATACCATACACCCATAAAAGTTTTAAATCATCAATCAATGGTGACAAGAAAACATCAATATCATTTCCGAGTTTCTTCAGACCAGAGATCATATACTCAACATGACATATTTGTGATTCATACAAACTTTAGGAGAGAGGTTGTAAATTACCAATAAAACAGGCCATGAACTATGTGTGATACTAAGGGTTTGGTATGGAATCATTCTATCTGTGCACAACCGAAGTCTGAGATTTATAATTTCATTTCCAAATGTAGGATACTGATCATCAATTTTCTTCCATTGTGGGCAATCAACTGGATGTCGTATTTTTCCATCACATATCCACTCATCAGCCTACCATCTTAACCTTTTTTCATCATGTGAATTATAAAATAAACGTTTCAACGATGAATTATAGGAAGATACCAAAATAACTTGGTAGGGATATTTGTAATTTCTATATCAGTCTATCATTTTTCTTTCAACTTATAGCGTGATATCCCACATTTAGAGCATTCTAACATAAATTCATATTACTTAATATATATCATACATTCATTCAGATAGGAATATATTTTCTTTTATCCCAATCCAATTGGACATAATATTTTATTGGACTTATAATGTGAATTTGGAAGATCGTTGTATTTTGGAAGAATGTCTTTCAACAATTGAAGCAGCTCTGTAATTTTTTTCACTCCATCCATGTTTTGCCTTCAGGTTAATCAATATTAACATCACCGAAAAAACTATAAAATCTGTACAACCAAGATATAATGGTTTTTCAGCATCACTATATAGACGTGAACTATTGGTTCAATCTCAATTTGTTCTGCTGAAATATCACGAATCATTTTTTCAATTCCATCAGAGTTACCATCTTGAAAATCATCATCATCAGTATATATGATATTGTGTCTAGTTTCACAATGCCAAATCCAAGGTCTGTAACTTGGATTAAAACCATGAAAAATCATATGATCTTTGATGTCTCTACTTTTCAACTTCTTCATATTCAAACATTTCAGGCATGGACAGAAAAACATTTCACTGCTTGGAACATTTCGTTTAGAAAATTAAAAAAAGGAATCAACACCTTCCTCATATTCATTACCCATTAGATGTTCCGTAATCCAACTTCAAATCATTATTACCTATAAAAAATATCAAAATTATACATCTTGTTAAGATAATGAAATTTTATATTTATATGAAAATATCATAATTTGAAAGTAAATTTTTTTGAAATATAAAACAAATATATGTGTATTTGAAATATATATGCATGAAAATGATTTTAAAAAGAAAATATAGTTAGATATAACAATTTTAAATTCATCTTGGATCATTTTTTCTTAAGGTACACAAAGAATACATCCTGGTGCAACTGGATACCAAATTCACCCTACCGTAAACAAGAAATATAAAGTATAAATATTAAAATATGTATACATTCACTACTGAAAATTACACCTATCCTAATGATTTGAAACCATTGAGATAGCCCCTGAGACTATTGGGATAGAATATCCCAACAGTTTCACACACCGTTGGCATGCTGGTCATTGAAATAGACCTAAATCAACAGGGGGTGGGGGGGGATTTCTAGGGTGTGAGTGGGATGTCCAAGGGGGTCGGGGGTGTCCATGGGAGTGGGGGTGTCCAGGGGGTGAGGGGGATTTCTAGAGGGGCGTAGGGCTGTCTAGAGGTGTGGGGGATGTCCAAGGGGTATGGGATATCTAGGGGGTGGAGGGGGCTGTCTAAGGGGGTAGGGGTTGTCTAGGGGGTAGGGGATGTCCAGGGTGTCCAAGGGGGTAGGGGGTGTGCAGGGGGGTGGGGGATGTCCAGGGGGTGGGGGGGGGGGGGTATCCAGGGGGTGGGAGAGTGGTGTTTAGGGGGGGTGAGGGGGCTATCAATCCCCCTACCCCATTGGACACCACCCCCACCCCCTTGGACACCCCTGGACACCACCACCCCTTTGGACACCCCCACCCCCTAAACAGCACCCCACCCCTCTGGACACCCCTACCCCCTAGACACCCCCACCCCCTAGATACCCCCACCCCCTTGGATTCCCACTCACCCCCCTAAACACCACCCCACCCCCTGGATACCCCCACTCCCTTGTATAACCCCTACCCCCTTGGACAACCCACTCACCCCCTGAACACCACCCCACCCCCGGACACCCCCACCCCTTGGACACAACCCCCACCCCTACCCCCTTGGACACCCCCTGAGAACCCCCTGAACAGCCCCCTCACCCCTCATGGACACCACCCCCACCACCTGGACACCCCTATCCCCTTATAAATCCCCCTTACCTCCCCCTAGACACCACCCCACCCCCTTGGACACCCGCTAGACACCACCACCCCCTTGGACATCCCCCAACCCTAGACATCCCCCCACCCCTTTGGACATACCCCCACCCCTTGTACAGCCCCCACCCCTCTGGACAACCCCCACCCCGTGGACACCCCCACCCCTGTGGACACCCCCGACCCCCTTGGATAGCCCACTCACCCCCCTGTACACCACCCCACCCCCAGGACACCCACACCCCCTAAACAGCCCCCACCCCTTAGGACACCCCCACCCCCTAGACACCCCACCCCCTGAATACCCCTACCCCCTAGGATAGACCACTCACCCCCTAGACACCACCCCCACCCCCTTAGACACACCCACCCCCTGGACACCACCCCCACCTCTACCCCCTTGGACACCCCCTGGACACCCCCGCACCCCTGGACACCTCCACCCCCTGGATAGCCCCCTCACCCCCTGGACACCGCCCACACCTCCTAGACACCCCCTGGACACCACAACCCCCTTGGACAACCCCCCAACCCTCTGGAAAACCCCACCCCTGGATTCCCCCACCCTTCTGGACATCCCCCCACCCCCTAGACAGCCCCTCACCCCTCTGGATAGCCCCACCCCCTGGAAACCCCCACCCCTGGACACCCCTACCCCCTTGGATAGGTCACTCACCCCACTGGACACCACTCACCCACCCCCCTGGACACCCCTACCCCCTTGGACAACCCCTCACCCCTCTGGACACCATTCCCACCCACTTGGACACTCCCAACCCGCTTGGACAGCCCCCACACCCCCCTGGACACCACCCCCACCCCCTTGGACACCCCCTGGACACCCCAACCCCTGGACAGCCCCCACCCCCTTGACACCCCCACCCACTTGGACAGCCCCCACCCCCTTGGATACACACATGATAGAACACACAAAAATCGTAAACTTTCATGATATCACTTCCATGGTTTATTTTACCAGAAAATAATTTATCATGGTATAAAAGAACACTATGAAACTTACCATGACAGCAAGAACAAAGATAGAAAAATAACATCTCAAGAAATTATTTTAGGGAATCATGAAAAATAAAAAATGAAACTGAGCTGTGTGAGGCTTACTTGAGTGTTGCGAGTCGACTTGATAGATCTGGTGATAATAAAGATGATGAATGATGTTAGAAAAATGAGGTTGGAGGGCATGGCTTCAAATAATACTTTCTAGGTTTTCCACATGAGAGAGATGAGTTTCAGGTCACCCGATCTAAGAAAATAGAATGACTATATATAGTGCACCATAAATCATTTAAAATATTTATCACGTTGGTTATTAAATAACCGATGTGATAAACTGTTTTTATGTTTATAATGTCGGTTATTTAATAACCGATGTAGAAAATTATTTATCACATCAGTTATTTTATAATTGACATGATAAATGGTGCTTTATCTTGTCAGTTCTTTTGATAACTAACGTGATGAATTACCGAGATTTGCTTTATCACGTCGGTTATAAAATAACCGATGTGATAAAGCACCCAGATTCGATATTTCACGTCAGTTATTTTATAACCAACATGATAAATCTAATATCATTATTTTTTACATAGTTTATAAAATAACCAATGTAAAAAATTGATTCTCATTGATTTATCAAGTCGGTTATTGTATAACCGAAGTGATAAATTGATTTTTACAGCTTTGTATGTCAGTTATATAGAACCGATGTGAAAAATGCCGACATGTTAAACATTTTTTCCACTAGTGTTGGTTCCTTACCACTATGGATTTCCTATTTAATATATGGAAAAACATTCTAAAAAAACATACCTTAGATAAAGAAACATGGTAATATTTAAAATGTTATATCATTATAACTTAACCAAAAAGTAAAATCTTCTAAGGGAATTCTATTAACACTATCCTAACCTCTAAAGTTTTCTAAACCTTTCCTTAAATACCAACTATAAGGACCCAAACTTAAAAATTACATAATCTTTAGTTTTATTCAAGAAATTACTTTCTTTCACATTGATGATCTTAATGTATTTTGAGTTTTAAATAATTAGGAAATAAATCATACATAAAAATCCATAAAATACAAATTGGTCACTTATGATCAGTATCTATTTTTTCCATAATATAAAACATTTAAAATAAATCATGAATTATTTTTATGGAAAATCTTCAAGACTTGAAACTTGTCTTCTTCCTTTCCCTTACCCATCCTTAAACCCTATGATTTTTAAAAACTTTGGATGATCACAAAAGCTCAGTAAGGGATATAAAAAAAAGAAAACCATTAGTTTGGTAAAGACAATGAAAACTCATATAATATTTACCTTTATCTTAAAATTTATTTGAAGATATGAAATAAAACATTTTCACATGAAAAATAAACACACATTTTTCTCAAAGAAAATCATTAAAATCCACAACAAGTAATTAAAACTTTTTTAGGCAACTTAGAGAATAATATATAAAAAACACATTCAAAACCCTTTTAATAGAAATAAATATAAGTCCAAATTACAATATTATAATTACCTAATTCATTATACAACTATAATGGGGACCACCCTTATTATAATCTATACTGGTCTCACCCATGAGCTATAATGGCCCTCAGCCCCTCATATAAGTTATATCAGTATCACCCATTTCTCACGAGCTATAATGGGAATCAACCCGTCATATAAGATGTATCGAGATCACATGTGAGTTATAATGGGGATCAAATATTCATATAAGATTTATTTGGATCACCCATTTCATATAATGCTCAAGTACCATATCAAGAGTAAACCACTCATCATAAAACCCTTTAAAAAACTCTTTTTAAACCCATATGAAAATAAATTTAGATAAAAATAACCATTTAATTTGATAAACCATTTTCAATACCAAAATAACCAAAAATGTAAATATGGTTTTCCAATTAAGGAATATTAAATATTTCAAAGTAATCCAAAAATAAAATAATGTCCATGGTGGTGGAAAAGTCACTTTCATTGTGTACATTAAGAATGAAACATTCCTTTTGTTGTTTTTCATAAAATTCCATATAAAATATGTAAGAAGATTCCTTTTGAAAACCTTTGAATGAAATTAAAAATAGAAATAAAATTTCATTTATAAACCATTTATATCTATATAAATAAATATTTAAATTAATATCAATAATATTTATATGGAGAAAAATATTTTGAAATTAAATCTTTAAACATTCAAAGTGTCCCATGCCACTTTGAATATTTAAATCATAAGCCCCATGAAAGAATAAATTTTAAAAATACATTAAATAACATTATAATAGATAAAATATGGATATATAATGTAAAATGGGATGTATATTCACTTTATAAAATAATAAAGGGGCATATCATCAAGAAATGCCTCAATGAAAGGTGATTGAGATGAAATTCCTCACCTTGTGTCTGACTTATCAAGTGTGTATTTATCTTCATGAATAATAAAATTATGTTAATTAATTACTTGATTTATAAAATTTTTAAACTTTATAATTACTTTTATCTCACTCATTTTAAGGTTTTATACAACTATTTAAACAATTAAGTATATGTTGGGTGTTTTGACCATATTCTGTTTATGTGTCAAAACGACTAAGGTTGGTTGACTATGGTCAAGGAGGTCATTATATAAAAATATCAAGAATAATAATCATGAAATAATTATCATATTTATACATCAATTATAATTTTAAAACCAATAATGAATGATGGTTATGAAAAATGAACCAATGTTACAATCATGGAGACGGTAGGCTGTACGTACGCATGAGTAACATTTTCATTTTTCAATAATCATTATAGAAAGAAGGTAAGTAAAATTTATCTTTATATAATAATAATTATATCATAAATAAAATATTATTTAATAATATATACTTATATATATAATTCTTATGATGTAAAAAATGAATCACATTGCTTTGAGGAGGCAGTAGTCCACACGTCCACAAACGAGTTATCACTTTGTTAGTGTGTGAAAAGGTGTTAAAGAAAATGATATATTATATTTACATAAAGGTAATCATGTCATAAATATCATATATATTCCATTTATATCACATATTTTTATTTAAATCCATCCTTAATATATTCCATGTAAATTTGAATGTATCACATTGCTTTGTGGAGGTGGTAGTCCACACGTCTAAAATCAATGTTATCTTATTACCCCAAAATAGAGAGCATGAAGGTATGTGTTATATAAAAATTATTCAAGTATTAATACATAATAAATATTATATATATAAAATAAAAAACAATAATTACATTATTATTCCCAACCTTTATAGGTGGTAATGGAAGAACAAATGACATTGGTTTTCAAGGTGGTAGTCCGTCGTACACATGAACGATGATTGCGTATCCCATTTGATGGAAGTGTGTGAAGGTGTAGGTTGAAACCTTAAAATGAAAAAAATATCATTATATTTAGGATAATTATATAATTATATAATCATGTAATAATAATAATTTAATTGTGTTGAGAAACAAATAAAACAAAAGTGATCATTAAAGAATGTTACCTCTTTTTCAAGAAACTACTTTTGGTTCACACCAAAGGAATTACTGGATCACTTTATACCCAAATTAAGGATTCTAGGATGAAAGGAGGTATGTTGGGAGATTATTTGGGTAGGTTTTTTATGATCCAAAGGGATTTATAGGTGTGAAGAATTAGGGAGGTTGGGTGCCTTTTTATAGTGGAGGGAGAGTGTCACTCTTGTAAATATAAAAAGGTAAACACTATTGGGAGGTTTCCCTTACATCATGTGACTCAAATAATAATAAATATTATAGAAAAATTGGAATATGTTCTAATAATGTCCATAAAACTAGTTTTAGACATGCTTATAGGTCATTTGGTCTCTTAAGATTAAGTTTTAACCACCATGTAAACACATTTTTACCTTAATCATTGTAATTAATTTTAATTACTTTCACTAATATTTTTGGTAAAAAAATAATTTGATATTATTATAAATTTTAAATTATTATGATTACAAATATGGAATATATTTTTCCAAATTCCAATCATAGAATTGGTATAAATTAATTTAAAATTAATCCTGCAGATAGGATGTCAATGTGGGGTTTTAAAGTGAATATTTTCAAAAGTTTGGTAAGTTTTTTATATCTAATTTATATGAAAATTTGATTCCAATTAAATAAAATTGAATAAATGATATAAATTTAACTAATTATACTTTAAAAAAAATTAATTTTTTTTATTTAACTATATAAATAAATTATAAAAATAAGCACTTTTTAATTAAAATTCAATGTTTTTCACTATTTATCAAAAAATGAAACTTCTCTGAAAAATACAAAAAAATTACCCAAAGTAAATTTTTATATTCATATTTAAGAAAATAAGTTTATTTTTTAAAATAAAATTTATAAAAGTGTCAAAATTTAGTTTTAAAACAAATATTCCATTAAAAGGCGGTAAAACTACTTTTTAGAAAAATACTGTTTTTATGCATAAAATTGGATTTATTTTTATCTTTTTCCTATCAAATATTTTGGACGAATGTCAAAATATTTTATAAACTTGTGTAAACATAATACAATATATCTTATAAACACCAGTTAATATAAAAAACATGTGATAAATTCTGTATTAAATAATAATATCATCAGTATATTGTTGTTCGGTAAGACTTGACCTTGCATGTAATATAAGTTATCGAAGAAAATCGATGTTACATGCAATGAAAGATAAAATTGGCATCGCTTATAATGAAATATAAATTTTTAATTGTTTTTAACTCAAGATATCAAAGAATTTAAATTAATTTGGAAGAATATATTTCTTAAAATCTCAGGATGTTACATCCTACCTCCCTTAAAAAAATTACATCCTCACAATTTAAACTTTATCTCAGTAAATAATGGTTTGAAATTTGAAAATAACATTGTTGAAAATATCATATTTCTAACCTTTAGGAATTATTTTATTTTATAAGAATATAATTAAATATAATTACTTAATATATTTCTATAAGTACAATTTCATCCTTATAATATCCATAAATATGATGAACATCCCTAAAAATAACCCAAATAATCAAAGATCATATAAACCCTGATGGTTACCAATACATTAAAACTCATTTCCAAAAGTAAAGGCATAATTATCATTAAACAAATACTTACATAAATATAAAACCTACTAAACATCTACCAAAAAGTCCTGAATCAGTTTATGATCACATCACTTAAAAAATATCAGGAGTGTTTAAAACCTTGAAATTATAGTTAATATTAAAAAAAACAGAACTCCCTAGAGCTTATATCACTTCACCAGATGTCTCAAAATAAAATTTAGTTGTATAAAAATATTTTACCACACCTTTTTGTTTCTAATCAGGATGATTTCCACCCTAAGTAAGTAACTTCACACACATATTAGCATAATGTCTTAACTCATTGCAGCTAAAGCATCTTACTATTAACTAGATATCTTTTATCCCATTCTTGGATTGTTCAGGACTCTTTTCCTTATAGTCATGAAAATTGTGACCAAAATCACCACACCAGTAACACTTTCCTTATACTAACATACATTTACCAAAATGTATTTTACAATAATTGGAATAAGTTTTAGGCTTACTTATAGAATTATTAGTTGGTTGCTTCTCTATTACCTCCCACCTTGACCATTTCTTAATCTTGTTATCTCATGGAATATAAGTTTAGGAAAACTCTATTTAAATTTTCTCAACACAAAAAAAAAACACTTTCTCATAACTTTTAATTTCCCATGAGGCCAAATATCTTAGTAGACTTGGTTTCAATCCTGAGTAAAATCTATTAATTTTACTATTAATGTATCAAATGAAATCCAAAATATACCTGACCAATATTGTAAAGTTTTCTTCATATATAGAATTTTAATCTTTATCCTTTTACATAAATTCCAAGAAATATTTCTCCATCCTAAGATGAACAACCTTAGGGAAATATCTCTCAAGTAAAATATCCTTGAATGTTTCCCATTCCATGGTATCAAGATCATCTTTATCTATAGTATTCTTAACTAAATACCACCATCGATTAGCTTCACCTTCAAAATGATAAATGGAAGAGTTACCTTTTGACGTTTCGAACATCCCGTGACTTCAAATATCTTCTATAGGGAATTGATCCATCTTTAGGCTACCAATGGATTAGATGATCCATTGAATGGTGGGGGATGTTTCCTTATGAAATTCTCTACTACTACCATGTTCCTTCATGGTAGGTTGGGTTCCTCTTTATTATGGATACCACCACTATTTATAGCTTATGTCAATTGATCCACCACTATATAAAACTGCTCAGTTCCAATTCCAAACATCTTAGGATGCTGTTTTTGAATGATATTTTCCTCTCAGTTCCTTTCCACTAAAAATATTTTATTTACTCTATGGAAAACCATTTTGAATAAACATACCTTAAATGAAGAGACATGGTAATATTTAAATTATATTTCATTCTAACTTATCCAAAAAGTAAAATATTCTAAGGGAATTATTTTAATACTATACTAACCTCTAAAATTTTCTAAACCTTTAATTTGATACCAACTATAAGAACCTGGCATTAAAATTTACATAATCTTGAGTTTTTAGTCAATAAATTACTTTTATTCACATTTAGGATCTTTTCTAGTTTAGTTTTTTAGAGAATTAGGCCATAAATCATACATAACAAAATCATAAAATAAAAATGGTCACTTATGATCAATATCCATTTTTCCCATAATATAATATTTTTAAAATAAAGAATTAGTTATTTTTATGGAAGATCTCTAAGACTTCCAACATGACTTCTTCCTTTCCCTTACCCATCCTTAAACACTGTGAAAACTTTATAAAAACTTGGAATGATAATAAAATATCAATAATGTAAATAAAAATAAAGCAAAATGTTAGTTTGATAAAAACATAAAAACCCATAAAACATTTACCTTTATATTAAAATTTATTTTAAAATATGAAATAAAACATTTTCACATGAAAAACACACACACATTTTTCTTAAATAAAATCATTAAAACCCATTTCAAGTAATTAAAATTCCTTTATGTGAATTAGAGCATCATATACATAAATACCTTTCAAAACACATTTAATTGGAATAAACATAAGGACAACTTATAAAATTATCATTACCTAATGAATTGGAGATCTATAATGGGGATCAACCTTTATATAAGCTATATTGGGCTCATCCATGAGCTATAATATAGATCAACCCTTCGTATAAGCTATATCAGGCTCACCCATTTCTCACAAGCTATAATGGGGATAAAACCTTCATATAAGTTATATCAGGCTCACCCATTTCATATAATTATAAATTAACATATCAATAGTAAAACACTCTCATTATAAAACCCTTTAAAAACTATTTTTAAACCCATATGAAAACACATTCAATTAAAAAATACTTGTTTTCTCTGAGAAACCATTTTCAATACCAAAATACCAAAAAATATAAATATTGTGTTCCATTTAAGAAACATTAAATATTTTAAAGGAATAAAAAAATAAAATAATGGCCACAGTGGTGAAAAATTAATTGTCTCCATGTACGTTAAGAATATAAAATTCATTTTTTAATTTTTCAAAACATTCCATATAAAACACGTAAAAAGATTAATTTTGAAAAACTTTGAATAAAATTAGAAATAGACAAAAAATTTCCTTTATAACTCTTTTATATCCATATAAATAAATATATAAAATAATATCAAGAATATTTACATAGAGAAAAATATTTTTAAAATAAATCTTTAAATATTCAAAGTGTCCCATGCCACTTTTAAAATTTAAATCATAATCCCCATGAAAGAATAAAATAAAAAAAAACATTAAATAAAATGATAATAGATATAAAATTTTTATATAATGTCAAATGGTATTTATATAAACTATAAAATAATAAAGGTTTATATCATCAAGAAATACCTCAATGAAAGGATATTGAGACAAAATCCATTACCTTGAGTCTGACTTGTCATGTGTGTCTTTAACTTCCTGAATAAAAAACTTATTTTAATTATTTAATTTATTTATAAAAATTTTCAATTTTATCATTACTTTTATCTCACTTATTACAAGGTTTTATAAAACTACTTAAAAAATTAATTCTACATTGGGTGTTTTGACCATATTTGGTTTATGTGTCAAAATGACTAAGGTTAGTTGACTATGGTCAAGGATGTCATTAAATAAATATCTACATAATAATAATCATGAAATAGTTATCATATTTATACATCAATTATAATTTTAAAACCAATCATGAAATATGGTTATTAAAAATGAAACGATGTTACAATCATGGAGACGGTAGGTCGTACGTACGCATGAGTAATGATCCCATTTTTCAATGGTCATTATGGAAAGAAGGTAAATAAAATTTATCATTAAATAATTATAATTATATCATAAATACCATATTATTTAATCATATATACTTATATATATAATTATTTTTATGTAAAAAGTAATCACATCTCTATGAGGAGGCGGTAGTCCTTACATCCATGAATGATGTTATCACTTTTTTAGTGCAAGAAAAGGTGTTAAAGAAAATGATATATTATATTTATAGAAAGGTAATTATTTAATTAATATAATATATGTCATTTATGTCACATATTTTTAATTAAACCCATCCTTAATACATTCCATGTAAAGTGTGAACGGATCACATTGCTTTGAGGAGGTTTTAGTCCACACGTACACAAATGATGTTATCATATTCCCACAAAATGGAAAGAATGAAGGTATGTGTTATATAAAAATTATATAATTATTTATTAATAATAAATATTATATATATAATATAAACAAAGTAATTACATCATTATTACCAACCTTTATAGGTGGTAATGGAAGAACGAATTCCATCGGTTCATGAGGCGGTAGTCCTCCGTACACACAAATGATGATTGTGTATCCCATTTGATGGAAGTATGAGAAGGTTTAGGTTGAAAACTTAAAATAAATACATCTAAGTATATTTAGTATACTTAGGTTATTATATAATCACATAATAATAATAATTTAAGTGGTTTGAGAAAGAAATAAACAAAAGTGATCGTTGAAGAATGTTACCTCTTTTTCAGGTAACTTCTTTTGGTTTACACCAAGGGACTTCCTTGGATTGATTTACACCCAAAGTGAGGATTCTATGATGATATGTGGTATGTTTTGATATTATTTGGACATGTTTTTGATGATCCAAAGGTCTTTATATGTGTGAAAAAGTGGGGAGGGTTAGTTCCTTTTTATAGTAGAGGGGGAGTGACACTCTTGTAAATATAAAAAGGTAAACACTATTGGGAGGTCTCCCTTACATAATGTGAATACAATAATGAAAATAATTGTATAAAAGTGGGAATATTGTATAATAATGTCTATAAAATTGGTTTTGGACATGTTTCTAGGTCATTTTTACTCTTAAGATTAAAGTTTAACCACTAAGTAAACAAATTTTTACCTTATTCACTATAATTAATTTTAATTACTTTCACTAATATTTTTGTTCAAAAACTAAGTTGACCTTTTTATACATTATAAATTATTTTGATTAAAATTATATAATTCATTTTTCCAAATTAAAATCATATAAGTGAAAAAATTAATTTAAAATTAATCCTATAAAAGGGATGACAAAGCGGGGTTTTAAAGTGAATATGTTCAAAAAATTTCTAAGTATTTATATCTAATTTAAATGAGAAATTGATTCCAATAAAATAAATTGTATTAAATGATATAAAATTTAATAAATTATACTTTAGATATAATTAAAAATATTATTTAACTATATAAATAAATTAGATGAAAAATCAGTTTTCAATTGAAATTCAATATTTTCACTATTCATTAAAAAATGAAACTTCTCAGAAAAATATCAAAAATTCACCCAAAGTAAATTTTGATATTAAAATTTCAAAAAATAAGTTTATATTTTCAAATAAAATTTATATAAGTGTAAAAATTTATTTTAAAACAAGTCTTACATTAAAAGGAATTAAAACTTTTTTTAGAAAAATACAGTTTTAAGTGTAAAACTAGATTTATTCTTATCTTATGCCTATAAAATATATTGTATGAATGTAAAAAATTTATAAAATTGGGTAAAAATAATATAGTTAGTATTATTCACACCCTCCTATATAACGACCAGGCAATAACTTCTGTATTAAGTAATAATATCAACAATATATTATCATTCAGTAAGACGTGGCCTTGCATGTAACACAAGTTATCGAATAAACTTAATGTTATGTGAAGTGAAATATAAAATTAGTGTTGTGTATATATAAACTATTAATTACATGTAAATCAATCTATCAAAGAATTTAAAATGGTTTTAAATAAGATATTTCTTAAAATATCAGGATATTACACAGAGTGGTTATCTTTAAGGGTTTTCCCTCCTTCCAGTTTTAACACTTCCCATACTCCAAATGGAGTGGAATGTGTTTTATTTTACTCTTTTTAGTGTGTCTTATAATTATTCAAGTAATTTTTTGTTTAGTGATTTTATTTAGAAACATTATATGTTAGGTTGTTTGAGTATGTTAACCATGGTTGGATAGTTTGATCGATGAGGATCAATTTTTATAAAACCTCAAACATTAGCCCTGATTTGGGATGATTGTTTATTTTTTGGATTATTGATCAAAAGAGATTGGAGATGATTGATGTTGATGATGTTTCCATCCTTTGATACATTATTTAGATGATTTTATGTTCCTACTTTTATATTAATGATTATTTTTATGACAACCTATTTGGGGATTTATGTTTGATGAGTTTAGAGAAGCTACGGATTTTATATGATACCATTGGATACATTCCTTGAGTTACCTTGGTTACTTTTGGGTGAGTGGTGATTGTTTGGGATCATCATACCTCCTTGTGTTATGTTTCATTTCATTAATTGTTTAAAGATTCTATATCCATGGAGAAATCTATTCACGGGGTTTCAATTAGTTGGTTTGAGCATGGGGAAACCTTAGGTACATGAATGGAAGACTGAGGTGTGTGTTTTATTTTCAATTAGACCTTGAGTGGCATCGAGTTGAGTTTTATATCAAGATCATAGATGGAAAACATTCCATAAGATTGGACCTATGTTACACTTATTTTTAGTTCATGAATTGAGGATATAAATTTGTTGATTCATGATGAGGCATGTTTTGATTAATGTGATGCTTGGTTATTTTGGGATGTGGTGAACTTGGTGACCTGACTATAGGGTTTTTAAGGTTTATGTTTCATTTATTGATTCGAGTTATTATCTTGATAGTCGGTTGCAATTGGTGGAATTTAGTGAATCTAATAGAAAGATTTTGGATTTTGGATGCTCAATGATGTTCTATATCATTATGGGAAAGGTTTCCCATTACTTAAACATTAAGATCAATTCTAAATAGTGGGGGGACCTATGATGTTTTCACCATCCTAGATATAAAGTCAGATAATTTTTATTTTAACCTTGTTTAAGGCCATTCAATTCCATTTTATGACTCATTATATTGTTTGAGGAATAATTTTGATTAGGTAGTCTTCATTTTCTGAGATGTTCTTACGATTCGTCTTGGAAACTCTTAGGTTTTGTGTTCTATCCCCTTATAATTTGACCTAAGACTTTTAGAGGGATGAACGTGGAATGATGGGTAGAATTGTGAAAACCTTATGTCCCTATTATTTTATATTTTACATTATTTAGGGATAATTTAAAATTTTGCTAGTTTGGGTAGGGAATTTTGAAAATTTTAAGGTTTTTGGGGTCATATGTTTAACTTACATGGTTTGGTAAACTATACAGTGTTCATGCAAACATGATATAATTTTTGATAGTATTATTTGAAATGGTTATAAAACGATTAGTTAAACCATGTGAAGTCTCCTAAAAAATAATGCAAATTGGATTGTGTGTTGGGGTGACTCACATGGTTGGTGCATAGTAAGGAGAAATCATGGGTCCCAAATTGTACAAACTATGTTTTCCTAGGTAGTGACTCACACATGGTTACTTCTTATTTTGGAAAAATATGTTTCCAAAGCATGTGGTATTCCTAGGTGTTTATTTTTTTGAATTTATAAGCTTAATCACACTCATTTTAACCATTTTGGCCTCCCTCCTCCCCCACTTGTTCAGTTAGACCTCAGGCGCACCAAGGGATCTCCCCCTCCAACTTTCTTTTGATTTTCAAACCTCTTACCCTAAATTTTAGGTGTATTACTCCTTATTAAGTCCCTCTAAACCCCTAAATATCTTAAATTTATCCTTTTCTCTTTATTTTTCCTCCCACAAACTCTAGAGGTCATTTTGACCAGTTTTAGAGTATGGGATAAACCCAATCATAGGGATTTGTTTGTGTATGGGTTGTAGAGGGACTTTCATGGATTAGTTGAGAAATATACATTAAAGAAGACACATTTTAGTTATTTTAAACTTGAATAAGTTATGTGTTTCTATGGAATTACTTTATATTATATTCCATGATTTTATAGAATGTTTTAACACGGTTCTTTATTCAAATTATACCCTTATATGTGTTCCATGATGGATTAAAAATGGTTTTCAAATTGGTTTCCACACTTGGAGTGGAATTATTTCCATAAAAAGTGTTCAAAAAATGCCTAAATGTATCTTTTAAAAGTATTTAATGTCTTTAAATGATATTTTGGTACAATTTGAGGTATAACATGGGTTCTTCACACTATTTGGTTTCTAATTAAATTGTTTCATGTTTTGAACATGGTATACTTTGTTGAAAAGTGGTGTGTTAGCCCAAGTGAATTATGTTTTAAAATTAATTAAGATATTCGGTTGATTTAAATGTGGGTTTTATAGATTTTTTTTGATTTCCAAATAGATTTCAAGGAGTTACTTTATAATTCTTTCCAAGGTTTATTTTAAATAACTTTTCAAATTTATGTGAGTTGTATTGTCATTCCAAGCGTGGTTTAGAAAGGCATGTTTGGAACTTTGTAAAGGTAGTATTTTATAAAAGTGGTGAAACCCTCTTTTTATACTTTGTATTTAACTTTACTTTTATGAGTGGTTTATATGCATTTGGTTTCCAGGTGATGATGAAAATGGGTTTTTCTATGTGAGGGTGTTCGATGTGAGATAAGGGATTTCTTGAAAATGTTTTAAATTTAATATATGCTTAATTATCTAACTTCTTAGTTTCTCACCTCTAATTTTCAATTGATTTAATGGGAGTTCTAAAATTTACTATATGACTAGGATGAGTTTAATCCCTAGTGTATATTGTGTGATGACTAGGGAATGTTTCTTGACTAGACTGAGATGGATAATAGGATGTATTGTGGCCCATGGTTGTGATGTGCCCTTATGAATTTATTTCCATGGATAGTTAAATAGTACTACCTAGGGTATAAATAGGTTCTTTAGTGACAACCTAGGGTTCTCATAAATAGTTCAGGTCTTGTTTACTTGAATCCTAGGGATATTTACATGACAATAAGATCCCATTGAGGACCCTTTAGGGGATTATTTCCTTTAATTTTTTATATCCCTTCCCCTTATGTGATTTCATGGAACCATTACTTGGTTATTTTAATTTTACCTTATCATTGATATCATAGTTACCTCCCTTGTTGATCTCTATTTCAGTGGTGGTTTTAGTTTATTTTTAAACCATTTGATAAATGGGTTTTTAAGGGCGCATTTCCTAAAGAGTAAATTGATTTTTTTCTAAAGAATGTTTATAATGTTTTTATAAGAAAATAAATAATGGTTTGGTTTTATTACTCTGGAGTTTTTTTGTAGTTAAAAAAGGTTTTAATTTAAAGGAATTAAACTAGTGCATTAGTTTTAAAGTATGGTTTTAGGCCTAATTGGCATGGTTTGTCTTAAGAAGGGTTTTACCTTGGATTTGAAAATAAAATAGAACTAGATATTATTTGTTTTATTTATGGTTGTTCAAGTGAAAAAATAATTTTATATATTTTTTTAAATTAACATTTATTGAATTTAATATGAAATAAACTATACAAACTTGGTGGTTAAATCCTATTGGGATCGTTTTTCTCACACTCTATACATACAGATGGGTGTATGTATCTCTCCTATTTTCTCTTCAAGTTCCTAATGCTTCACTCTATTATTTTGATTCTCTTATTTCACCAATGGAGGTTTTGAGTTTGGATGGAGACTGTGGGTCACATGGAGGTTCATGGTTTATTTATTTTATTTTTGGGTATTTATCAGCCACTTTGGCCAAGTACATTTTTTTATTTGATTTCATTTGTAAATGCTTCTAATATTTTTCATTTGTGATGCTAGTTACTTATTTTTTATAGATGTTTACTATTTTTATACCCTTTTTGGTTGGTTTGTTTATTTATACTTGTTTATTTATAGTGAATGAATCTCTAACATTTGGATAAGTTATTCCATATTTTTCAATTGTTTTTAATTATTTTTTATATTTTTTATATGATGGTGAAACTTTTACCAAGAACATTTTTTCAATACCTAGTAATTGGTTTCTAGCCTGTGGGGATCAAGAAAACCATTTAGGCTTAGTGATGAGCCAAGTTAGGTATTAGGTTAGGATAGCATAGGATGGTTTGTTACATGTATGTTTCTGGAAACTCATTCAAAATTAGGATACTTATAATGATACATACATGGTTTTAGGAATATTTATTTAAGAACTACTAAGTTTACTAGTAGTAACATTTAAATTAATTATCATTGTAAAACCTACCTACATGATTATACTTATGTCATGATATATAAATTTTAGTAATAAAAAAATAAAAAATTATGAGCATGAAATTTATTTAAGGGGGACTTTATATTTTAGTATGTATTATTTTAAATAAATATATTGTTTAATAACATGTATCTCATGAAATACAAAAATAAAATGATCCATGATACATTGGATGAAAATTATTAATAAAATTAAAAGAATAATAAAACCTCTGGTAAATACAAAAGATTAAAATAAATTAAAAATGATTATATTAGAGGATAAATAATCAGTATTAATTAATTTAACATCTTGGTTAAGATATTATCTCTTTTTAAAGTTTAAGAGGTTGTACTTTAGGTCTGGGGGTTATTGGAGGTGAACCAAGGGGTTTTCTAAAGGACTTGGGATAGGCATTGGATATAGGATCAAGTTCATGCCATGAATTATATATTCATGATATGAATTTCCCCTAGTAATAATCCATTAAAGTGGTCCAATATGTGAAAAATTTCCTGATGTGAAAGTTATATTCATGTCAAGAACTTAGAATTCTATTTTTTAAATGAAGTTGACACATTTTTCAATGTACATTACATCTTGGGAGTTTACATAGTTAAAATTTTATGTCCATTAGATTTATATGTTTTGATAACCCCAATAATTATCATTCATCTTCCTACCATCTTCTATAAACCCAAGAGATTCACTAGCCAATTTTTGGTGGATCCAACCATTCCAGGACTCTCCATTTGGTGCTTTGATCTCTGAGAGTAGTTGGTTTCTACTCTTTTTGTAAGTTTGTTCATTATGTATTATATTATTTCTTGATCTCTTGGTTTGAAAGTGGTTTTGGGCTACATTATTAGAGTCTATTGATCAAGATATGATCTCTCTCAATCCTTTGTAGATTCCCTTATGTGATTATCTTCCAAAGGATGGTTCGTATGTTTTTTTGTGGTGAAGTGCATGAGACTCTCGAGATATGTGTTGATCTAATTTCTCCACCAACCCATTTTCTTTTAGAATTCGATTCTAATATGTGATAATCAATGTTAGGGCCTCCATATCATCACTCTTGAAACCTCTTCCCTTTATGGTGGGTGTATGGATTCGGTTTTGGGTGGTGTGTGAACCATTCTCGAGGTATATGGTTCCATTTCTAGCCTAGGTTTGATGAACCATAAATGATCTTGATTTATTAAAGGTTTTAAAAATTAATTGGCATGATTCTTGATTGATTTATTTGTTTGTATAAAATGTGTTTTTTGTGAAAAGATAGTTTTTCCAACCATTTTGTTAAAAGAAAAGGTATTTTCAAAGCATTGTGAAATGGGTTTTCAAATAATGTTTTTGATAAATAAAGGGTTGTTTTTAATTATTTTTGAAATGTGAAAGACCTTTTAAATTTAATTGAAATATGTCGTACATGGGAGCCATGGGTACTTAGGTGGAAGGTGTAGTTTTGGGTCTCATCCATTGGTACTATAAGGGGGTTTTATTTTTTGGGGTGCTCTTCCATTCCTAGATCGTAGATACATTGGATATAAGAACTTTATTGAAATTTTAGGGGGTTTTCTTTCTATATTTTTCCTCTGTTCCCTATAATTTTATGCATGGGATCTAGGGACTTGAGTTCACACTAGTATTTGATTGATATTAGGTTATGATTAACCTAGCTAGCCTAACCTTATGTTTTCTTTTTTTTTTGATTTCCTTTATGTGTTGGATTCATACTTGATATTAGATGATACATTATTTGATAAATTTAACTGGTTATTTGAAATATGATTAGAAGCTTTCTTACATAGTTTGTGAAAAAATTGGAAAAATGGGTATTGTTTAATATGTTTTTATATAAAACTATTTAACTACTTATCATGCCTTGTTTTATTTCCATATGAGTATAGTGAGATTTTTGTTTTGATACTTAATATGGAACAATTTTTTGGGATCCTACTTAGTTGGTTATGGGTTGATGGTAGTGATATAGTGGGTCTTGGTAAACACATATCACATGGAGTAGTTGTTTACTATTTTAGTTTTGCTTTTGGTTTTCTTAGACATGTACTTTGGGTTTTGATATGTCCACATTTGGGTTATACTAATATCATTGGAACTCTTTAGTTTATAGAATATTCCTATTCTAGTTCTCTTTTTATACATATATTCAATGACTTAGTTTTTTTATTTTTAAAGATTTTTAGTATTTTAAATAATATTTTCAGAGATGGGTGGTGAATTAACACAGGATTCCAGAGTTCGGGGTGGTTCAATTTTAATATAATAAAAGTATTAAATATATTATATCATTTGTACATAGTTTTTATAAATTAATGGAATAAAAATTGAATGGAGTCTCGAATTGGAAACCTGATACTGCCTTTAAATCTATAGTGTGGGGTTTACCCTAGGCATGACATAAAATTTTTCGACATCAGGTATCCGTTAGAAGGAGGTCATTGGTAGATGAGGTAATTAATTAAATATTTAATTTAATTTAATTAATTAAATGGGATATAATAACCACTTCCCTTTGGTTTCCAGGCATGAGAAATGGATAATTCTCTCTTACATGATGGGAAAAAAGTGGAGAGGAGGTGTTGTCAGATATCTTCCTTGATAGTGATCGAGACCGAATCATGGAGCAATGACTTCCAAGTGATGAACTAGATCTAAAGCTTCAAAATTTCAACATGTGGTAGGTGGTTTATGAAATTTATATCCTAATCCTAATATATGTATTTTTTAAAGGTTTTAAATACCTTTTTCAGGACTGTTAAGGACCCCTTGGGAGTCAATTTGTGCTAAATTGGGGGAAAAAGGAGGTTTTGGAGGTTTGAAATGATTTCTAGTTTGGAAATCCCAATCACATGATGTGTTTTTCTTGATCACACATCATGTGTTCTTCAAATTGGAGGAATAAAGACTTTTCAGAACTATATACTGTGTACTCAGAGTAAACTCTGTGTAGTGGGACTTGGCCATGTGGATGAGTATATGTGTAGAGACTCCATGATAAGAGGACATGTCCATGTAGTTATACATGACCAGACCCCTGGTGTACATATGCATAACTAACATACATGGGATAAGGCTATTGGACATGTGATAAGGATGGGTTAAATAGTACATGTCTTGTACTCCATACACACTATATATACCCTCACATGTGAATCCAATCCATGTGCAGGAGAGGAAACACTCAGGTGTCTAGGAAAGGTTACACACCATGTAGCCACACGTAGACACTGTGTATTTTACATTTATATGCCGAGTACTATGAGGGTAAATGACTGGGGTTAGGCCTTATAAGATACATTGTGTTCCATAGGAGGATATTTTGTGTACACCCCCCCTAAAATATTTCTTCCTCACATATCTCTTTTTCAAGAATCAGATTTTGGTCTGCGAGTAACCTATCCTAATAATTTTTTCACATATAACATGATGGTGTAATTTGATTTGGAATCATAGGTACAAAATAATATATTATGAGGATGATGATTTATTTAGTAATGTATAGACCAATTGGGTTCATTCACTTCATCCATCCCTATGAGGGTACAATGAGGCATCACATCTTGAGCATTAGGTGTGATCCCCTCTATGAAATTAGTTAAGATAGAGTTTGGGTATCCATCTATGTGACCTAGGGAATAATCATCTACCATCAATTATTCTTCCCTAGGTGGAGTTTTAGGAATTATTTTGAAACTCTATGGGTCACTGGTATGTTTTATTTTGAGTTTTATTTATCATTGGGTGCATTCTTAGAGTTCCCAGATGTCAGGAGCCGAAACTGGGAGTTTTTGGGGAGACATAACAGGGTGAATGTTTAGTTCACAATTTATCTAAACTGTGTGAAACCATGTTAGAGGTGTTGAAGTTTTGATTTTATGGTTTTTCACAGTTTTAGAATAGTGTTTCAAAACACGTGACACCCTAGAGAAAGTCGTGCATCCTATTTTGGGTGGTCAGTGGAACCCGCATGATTGGCACACAATTTTTATAATTGTGCACCCAAACCATATGACCCTATCTAGCTCATTAAAAATGGTGAAATTACCAAATTTCCCCTATCAAGTTTTTATGTTTTGGGGGTTCTTTTTCCTCCTCCAAAAGGTGTAGCCCTCCTCCTTCATTTGTGGATCTCTCCCCCTCCTTGGTGGATTTCTCCTTGGTTTTTTATTTTTTTTATTGAGTTAAGTTGATTTCTTTTCGATTTCTTATTCCTCTCCCCCCTCTTATGCTATATCTTCCATTTTCATGGAGATATAGAACCCTAGGGGTGGTGTTTGACAAATGTAGGGTTGTGATGGGGTTTTTGGTTTGATTTCTTATGGATTATGTGTATGAGGCCTTGTTCTACCTCATCTGAGTGGTCTTTATCAAGGGTGATGAGATTTGGACTGAATAAAAGGCACGTGTCTCTATTTAAGGTCGTTTTATGTGGAATACCTTTAAATTTCTAATTGAATTTGGTTTGTATAGTTAAAATCTCCATTAAATTTATTTATTATTAGTGTGTATTCCATTTTTGATGTGTTTCATGGATTGGTTTTACAATTTGGTGTTTAAAGTGGGTTTTTCCAAATGGGTATGGATTTTATGCCCACAAAGTGTTTAATGAAATGGATCAAAGAGATTTTTGTGATTTTAAATGGATTTATAATGTTTTTTTAGAAATGGTTTTACCTATTAAAGGGGTATTCGGTCAAACTGATTATTTTATCTTATGAAATTGCTTGTGATATTGCTTGATTAATGTGGGTACTTGTTTGTGGATGTGGTGTCATGGAGTAGCACGTGGGTTAAATGGGGTGTGAGTGAGGAGGTTTTTTGGGTGATCTAGTGAGCCTTGGAGGTAGGACCGTGCGAGACTCTATTTGTTTTCCAAGGGACCGATAGAGCCTTTGAGTAGGAAGACTGTGAGCTTCTATGTTGCTTGTTGAGAGGCCCTGTGAGCTCTTGAATTTGGTCATGAGGAAGACCATGTGAGATTCCATTGTTTAGTTATCTATAATATTTATTTACTCACTCACATTAGGCCTGATGGTTAGAGCTACTAGGTTCATGTTACTCATTCTAGATTGGTTTAGATGATTTATGTATTTGATTAGTGCCATGTTTATGTGGTGAGATGATTTATGATCATTTATTACTTTTCCATTTATATAGATGTATGATGTTAATGCTCGTGAACTCCTTTATTATGTATTTTTAGTTATGTTGAGCATGTCATTCATTTTTTATTGTTTATTGATTTTATAAATGTGTGGAAATTATTTTTGAAAACCACATTTTTCTTTTAAAAGGAAAACCAAAGGTATTTTTGAAGGTTTATATGAAAATTTTATATTTTCAAATTGGTTTCTAGTTTTGAAATTTTTTCCAAACTAGTTTATTGGTTTCATGTGTAAAAAAATTAAATAGATTCATGGCGGTATCCTAATGGGATTCATTACTCATACTCTACTTGGTCCATTGGGAAAATTTGCATAGTTTGTTTTGCAGGACATAGGAAAAGGTAAGGGAACTGTGTTCTAGGGTAGCTCTTCTTGATTACCATCATCCAAGGTTTTATGGTGGAGACATGGTATCAAATGGATGGAATCATGTGTATTAATTTTTGTTGTGTTGTACCTATTGAGTTGTACTTGGAACTGGTTTGGCATTACACCATTTATTTTGAGGTTGGATTTTTTATTTTGATATTCCATTTATATGTCTTATTGTGGAATGATTTCTTTTTTTTGTATGTCTTGTTTATGGTATCTTTTTATTTTTTTGTTCTTGACTCTGATGATATGGTTTTGTGAATATTGTTTTATGGATGGTTCATACTAGTTAAACTATGGTGAAATCATTCCCAAGGGATAGTTTTTTATGGTTGGTGCTTGTCGCTAGTCGTGGCGGTTGGAAATGCACTTTAGGTCGTGTGGTAGGCCAACTCAGTTTACGAGTTAGGAAAAACCTAGTTGGTTCATTAATAAATAGTATCAGAAGAGGTTTTTTTTATTTTGGAGTTAGTGGTATTTTGGATCTAGGACTATCAAGACTCAAGAGGTAGTAATAGGGGATTGCATAGCCAACACTTCTTCGTATTGAACATCGATTTTTCATGGGTGGTTTTGAATTATGGTTATGTTTTGAGCCTAGTAATGGGTTATTTTTTTGATTTTTTTCTCCTTCCCACTGAAGTTTATTGTGATTACCATGTTGGGGGTTTTCATTTATACATTTTTTTGTGTTTTGATGTTGGATTGCACTTGATGATGCTTGTACTTTGTGTATTGTAGACAATTCCTCCTAGAAGAACCTCATCTAGGTATAGAGAGTGTGTAGTGGAGAGTAACCCATAGGTGAACCCTCCCATTGATCCATATTTTGTGAAATTAGTGATTTTCATGATGAAGTCCTTGGGTTAAATGGGTATTCATTAGAAGACACAAACCATGGACCATTATCAAGAGTTTTTGATATATAATCGACCATTTTTTCACGGAAAAAAGGGACCCAGTGAGTCCTAGGAGTGGTAGGACCTTATCGAGTGGATATTTGAGTTCTTGAAGACCCCTAAGACCTCTAAAGTAGGATTTCTATATACATGCTATAGGCACAGGGAAGTAAGTTGTGGGATTCAATGGTGCTTTCAATAAATCATGCAAATCTCATGTTGAACACTTTCAAAGTGGCATTTAATTGTCAATTCTTCCAAGATACATTGAGGGTGGAAAAGTCACGTGAGTTTATGAAGTTGGAGTATGGTGATTATTCAGTGATGGAGTATGCCTATAGATTTACTGAGTTGGTTTATGTATCAAAAGATCTCCTAAAAAATGATCGCCTCAAGGCTCAATGTTTTGATATGGGTTTGAGGAAAAAGATCGGATCTATGATAATTATTCTATGTCTACTAACCTATTCAGAGGTGGTTGAAAATGAAAAAAATAACAGAGGTAGATTTTATGGGTAAGTTAGGTCTCAGTGGTGTTCCTTTAGTGGGAGGTAACCAGATTTCTTCTTCAGGAAAGAAGTGGAAGTGAGATGATTCTCATAGAGGCAGTGGAAAGAGTATCTACCAGTATTTGGGATCAACTCCTATGGTTTATATGAAGCATATAAAAATTTTCTATTATTAATGTGGGAAGATATGACACAAGAGGACAAATTTCCCATATATTATGAATATGTGCCACCTGTGTGGGTAGTCAGGGCATATCCAGTGCTTTTGTCAGTTGGCTTCACATGGGAGTAGTGTAGGATCCATTTTCTGAAAGGGGTCTCAGGTGCAGTCATAGGATTATAAGGTTAGATGATCTTTTCCTCGTGGAAAGGGGGATTCTCACTAGGGGAAGATGACCTAGAGAGGATCCAAGATATGGTGAATCCATGTAGTATAGGTACTTCTAGAGGAATCTGATTCTAGTACAACCACCATTCAAGGTATGATGATTATTGATTCTTCTATGGAATAAATTTTATTTGACACAGGTTCATACCATTATTTCATTTCACTTAATTTTATTAATGCATTAGGTATGCAGGCTGATTTGATTCCTTATTTCATGGTTTTTCTAATCCCATTATGTATGAAAGAGTAAAGTTTTATGTGCCATAGGTTTCATGTTTTGGTAGCTAGTGTCGATGTCATTTATGCATTCCTTGTTTTTGACCTATACATGTTCAACGTTATTATAGTAATGGATTAGTTAATTAGATTCAAGGTGCTAGTCAACTGTAATAACCATAGGTTCCATTTCCTTACTCCTGATTGAAGCACCCACATCTTTCAGGGTGAGTGGGATCTATAATCAGGGTGGGATGAACTAGTTTCTTTTGAGATGGGTTTGTTCTTATGATAGTTTTCTAGGTTTTTCCTTGAGTATATTGAGTAGTGTTTTTTGGGTGAACTTCTAGTAGTCTTAGACAGGCACCCAGATGTGTTTCTATAGGATTTCTTAGGATTTTCACCCTAGTGAGAGTTGTAGTTTACTATCGATCTACTCTTTATAATGAATATAATTTCTTTACAATATTATTGTTTGGATCTGGTTGTGTAGAAGGAGCTAAAATTTCAGCTAGAGGACCTTGAGGGCAAGGGTTTTATTCAACCCAGCATGTCTCCATGGGTATTTCTAGTGCTATTTATAAAGAAGGCAGATGGTAGCCTATGAATTTTCATAAAATATTGTAATCTTAACCAAAAAATAGTAAAGAATAAATACCCATTTCCATAATTGATGATCTATTTGACTATCTCAGAGGGGCCCATTCGTTTTTGAAAATAGACTTCAGATTGGGGTACAACAAATTGAGGGTCCAGGAAGAGGATGTTCCAAAGACCACCTTTCAAAGTTAGTATAGAAATTTTAAGTATTTGGTTATTCTATTTGGTCTTACCAATGCTTAATTTGTTTATATATTACTAATGAAATAGATCTTTAATTTATTTTTGGACTCCATTATGGTCATGTCTGTAGATGAAATTTGGTGTATTCCCAGATGGAGACGGATCATACAGACCATTTAGAGGATATTTTGGGTGTTTTTAAGAGAGAATATTCTACATTAAAAGTTCCCCATGTTCCAGTTTTGGATTCAAGAAATGATGTTTCTAGGTCACATGATTTCTGAGGTAGGAGTTTCAATGGATATAGAGAAGATTCAAGTAGTCATGTCTTTGGAGCAGCCTAAGAATGCGTTGGAGATCTATATATTTCTAGGATTGGCTAAGTATTATAAGAATTTTGTTTTGGAATTCTCCAATATTTCTTATCCCTTTATTGATTTAACTAGGAAAGGGGTGAAGTTTTAGTTGGATGAGATGTGCAAGAGGGATTTTGAGTAGTTGTAAACCAATTTAAAATATTATACTATTTTGATTCTTCTTGAGACTGGGAGATATTATGTAGTGTATTGTGATGATTCCAGTGTGGTTTTGAGGTGTGTGCTGATGCAGGATGACCATGTGGTGGCCTATGGCTCATGGCAGCTACACCCGCATGAGAAGAATTATCCCACCCATGACATGGAATTAGTGGTAGTCATGCATGCACTTAAGACATGGTTATATTACCACTTTGGGGAGTGTTTTACAACTTATTTAGATCATAAGATCCTGAAGTATATTTTCACTCAGAGGGTCCTGAATATTAGGAAGAAGACCTAGGTGGAGTACCTTCATAGATTTTATTTCAATATTGTGTATATGCTTGGGAAGGGAAATGTGATCACCGATTCATTGAGTAGGAATATTTAGGTGCTGGTACTTTTTGAATCAGTGGATGAGTGGGGTCATATGGAATTGTTTTTTGACCTGATACTAGACATGCATGTGAACATAGGGTAAATATTCTTGGATAGTATATAGGTTACCCCCTATCTCATTGAGTAGGTTGGGATTGAGTAGGTGTCCTACCCTAAGTGATAGAATATTATTATTACTTTAAATGGTGGTGATACCTTAGGTGATTGGTCTCAGTCTCCCATTGGTTCTATTCTCTTCCATAAGTGGCTGGTTATTCATTTGATCCTGAGGCATGAGGTGAAGCATGGGAAAAATAATTATAGTTGGTCCATTCACCTCGGGGTGACCAATATGTTTTGTACCATGAGTGGTTGATATTGGTGTACCATGATGAGATGTGTTGTGGTAGATTTTATTTATAGATGTTTGACCTTCCAGAGGATCAAAGATGAGCATCAGAGACCATCTAGGTTGTTGCAGGAACTTCCCAAAATAGTGTGTAAGTGGGATGAAATATTTATGGATTTCATGATTAGTATACCTTGTACCCCAAGTGGGAAAGATTCCATATGGGTGATTGTTTATCATTTGATGAAATAAACCCATTTCCCACCCATTAGGGAGTTGACAGATGTAGAGGACCTAAGATGCCTATACATTCGAGATGATGTTCATCCCCATGGAGTTACCTTGGTGATAGTGTCAAACTGGGATGCCTGTTTTACATCTCTCTTTTGGAAGGGAATCCATGAGTCTTTGGGAACCAAGTTGAGGTTGAACACCACATATCACCCGCAGATGGATGGCTAGTCTGAGAAAGCCATCCAGACTCTCTAGAATATGTTACGGATGTGTGTGCTTGATTTTGAGGGTTTGTGGGAGAAGAACCTACTATTGGATAAGTTTTCATATAAAAATATCCATAAGGCCCCAATCAGTATGGACCCATTTAATTTTTTTTATGAGAGGCCATTATAATCCCCATTATGTTGGCCTGAGGTGGGAGATAATTCATTGGTTAGACCAAGACTCATCCAGGAGATGACTGAGACAGTTCAACTGATTCATAAATGTGTAGATATATCTCATAGCCACCATAAGTCATATGTTAACCATTTTGATCATGTATTAGAGTTTCAAGTTGGTGATTAGGTGTTTACCTAGGTATTAGTTTAGTTTGGACACCATCTCTTGGGAAATTAGGGGAAGCTGGAACCACATCATGTTGGGTTGTTCAATGTTGTGGAGTATCTTGGGAAGGTGGCCTAATGATTGGAGCTTCCACTATGTCTGACTTTTAACCATGACATCTTCCATGTCTCCCAGCTGAATAGATACCATATAAACCCATATCAAGTACTAGAGTGGGAATATTTTGAGTTTGATACTAACACCACCATGATGGAGAATCATTTTCATATCATAGATGTTCAGATCAAGTTGCTCCATGGTAAGGTTATCTTGTTGGTCTATGTGCTTTGGAAGAATGGAGGCAATATCCATGAGACACGAGAGTGGGAAGGTTGGGTGAGGGATCAATAACCTTACCTATTTTCTTCTAGTGAATATTGAAGACATTATAGGGATAAAAAGTGTCATGGTGGGGAGTTTTTGACACCCACTAGGTCACTAGTATGTTTTCTTTTGAGTTTTATTTATCATTGGGTGTTTTCTTAGAGTTTCTAGGTGTTGTGGGTCAAAACCAGGAGTTTTTGGAGAGATAGACCATGGAACACAGTTTACACATGATTTGTATAAACTATGTGATGGGTGCTGTAGTTTTGACAGTGTGGTTTCTCATGGTTTTTAAAACTATGCGACACCCCATAGAAAATTGTGCAGCCTGTTTTGGGTGGACAGTGGCACCCTCATGGTTGGTGCACAATTTTTATAATCGTGCGACACTTCTTTCTCATTAAAAATAGTAAAATTCCCAAATTTACCCTAATGGTTTTTTTATGTTTTTAGGGTTCTATTTTCTTTTCCAACATGTGAATCCCTTCTCCCTTGTCCATAGATCTACCCCCTCCTTATTTAGTGGATTTCTACTTTGTTTCTTGCTTTTTTTCTTGAGGTAAGTTGATTTATTCTATATTTATTATTCATTTATTCATATTATGTTAGTTCTATTTTCATGGATATGTGGAACCCTATGGGTGATGTTTTATGAATATAGGGCTATTATGGGGTTTCTTGGTTTGATTTCTTATGTATTAGGTGTGTGAGTCCATTTTCTAAATCATTTAGGAGGTCTTCATCAAGGAAGATGAGCTTTGGACTGAATATGAGGTAGTTGTCTCTATTTAAGGTAGTTTTCCATGGAATAAATTTAAATTTATAATCATATTTGGTTTGTATTGTTTAAATTTCCATTAAAATGATTTATTCTTGGTGTGTATTCCATGTTTGATGTGTTTAATGGATTATTTTGGCAATTTGGTGTTTAAAGTGGGGTTTTCCAAATTCATATGGATTGTATGACCACTAAGTGTTTGATAAAATGGATTAAAGATATTTTTTGAATTTAAATGGATTTATAAAGTGGTTCTATAAATGGTTTTACCATATAAATGGGTTTTTGGTTAAATTGGACATGTTTTCTTTTGAAATGGCTTGTGTTATAGCTTGATTAATGTGACCACTTGTTTTTGGATGTGGTGGATTAAATTAGCACATGGGTTAACCAGGGTGTGAGTGAGGGGTTTTTCTGAGTGACCATGTGAACCTTAGAGGGAGAACCGTACAAGCTTCTATTTTTTTTCTAATAGAATAAGAGAGCCTTTGGGTAGGAAGACCGTGTGAGCTTCCATGTTGGTTTCTGAGTGACTATATGAGATCTTTGAGTTGGGCCTGAGGAAGACTGTGTGAGTTTCCATTTCTTATATATATATCATAATTATTTAATCACTCATGTTAAGCCTGATGGTTAGAGCCCATAGGTTCACATTACTCATGCCAGATTAGTTTACATGCTTTATGTATTTGATTAATTCCATTTTGATGTGGTCATATAATTTATTCCCATTTATTATTTTTCCATTTATATGATTTTAGTATTCTAATTAATATGATTTACTTTATTATACCTTTATGGTTATTTTTAGAATTTTATGCCTTTTTTCCTTGGTTATTGATTTAAACAACGTTTGGAAATTATTTTAGAAAACCATGTTGTGTTCGAAAAGGAAAAAAATGGATTTTTGAAGGTTTATATGGAAATTATATATTTTCAAAGTGTTTTATAGTTTTGAAAGAAAATTAAAACTATTTTATTGGTTTCATGAGTAATAAACTTAAATATATTCATGGTGTTATCCTACTAGGATTCGTGCCTCACATCCTACATAGACCCTTTGGGGTATTTTCAGATTTTTTTGCAAGACACAGGTAAAGAAAATGGAACCATGTTCTAGGGTGGATCTTATTTATTACCATCATCCAGGGTTCTGTGGTGGAGATGTGGTATCATAGTTATAGACTCATGTGGAGTCATTTTAGGTTTGTTGTCCCCATTGGGCAATACTTGGGCCTTGTTTGGAATTACACCCTCTCTTTTGAGGTTGGATTGCTTATTTTGAGATACCAAGTATATGTCTTATTATGGAATGTTTTTTATTATATGTTTGGTTTATTATATCTTTTTTTTGTGATTTACTTTGATGATATTGGTTTTTCTATCTCATTTTATGGATTGGTTATGCAAGTTAATGTAACACCCTGAGATTTTGTAAAATATATATATTTTTTTCAAATAAATTTAATTATTAAATTTTATTCATTACAAACACCACTCAGTAATATTTTTTTACATGAAACATCAAGTTTATCTTTCCTTAAATGCAACACTCGGTTTATCTTTCATTATACGTAACCCTCTATTTAAACAAAACATGTCATATTATTGAAATGTTATTATATGATAGTTATCAACTAGATGTTGTAAGGAAGGGTATTAATATGAATAACTAAATTATAAAAATATAAATTTAACACTTTTATATAAAATTAATTCATTGGTTACAAATTTATAAAAAATGAAAATAAAAAACTATTTGAAAATAATGGAAATATTTCTCTGAAAAAATATTTTTATGCAAACAAACACATTTTACCTCAATAAATTAAACAAACCAATTTTATTAAATGATTTTAGAGAATTTTTTATATTATATATTCAATAAAATATTTAATATTCATCTTATATTTTTTATATAAAATAGAAAATAATAATCTAATTTTAAGCTAAAAACTGTATTTTTCTAAAAAGCAGTTTTGTCACCTTTTCATGAACTTATTTTATAAATAGTTTTTAAAACTTTTAGAAAATATATTTGAAGAAATAAATTTTATTTTTCAAATCATAATTTCATAATTATCTTAGGGTTAATTTTTGATAATTTTCTGAAAAGATTATTTTTTTGGTGAATAGTGAAAATACTAAATTTTAATTGAACATTTAATTTTCATTTAAATTATTTATAAAGTTAAATTATATTTTATATTGGTTTAAAATTATAATTAGTTAAATTATATATATATTAATCCAATTTATGTAATTTTAATCATTTTCATATTGAATTTTGATATAAAAACCTTGTAAACTTTTAAACATTTTATCTTTGAAAACCTGCTTTCTCATCGCGTCTTTGAGATTAATTTAAAATTAAATTTCATAACTTATGTGAATTTATTTTGGAAAAATATATTCCATATTTATAATCATAATAATTTATATTATTTAATAAGTTCAACTTAATTTTTTACCAAAATGAATAGTGAAAATAGTAAAAATTAATTACCACAGTTAAGGTAAAAATGTGTTTACTAGGGGGTTAAAGTAAAAATATAAGGATTAAAATGAGATAAAAACTTAAATAAAATCTATTTTATGGACTCATTTAAACCATATAATGTCTAAGTATATATAATAATTCATTTTTATCCTTTTATCATGATAAAAACACGGGTAAACCTTTTTATTTTCAAAACATTACAAGTGTTCAAGTCACCTCACTTATAAAAGCCACCATATATCCTCTCTTTTTAAAACCTTAAAACTATTATTTTTTAGAAAATAACTATCCAAATCCATTAAAAAATTCTATCATCTCATCATATAAGACTTATTTTTTGCATAAATCCAACCTAGTAAGGATTTTTGTGCAAACCTAAGGAGAATACCCGAAGAACAGGTAACGTTCTTCAATGAGCATTTTTATTTTATTTATTCCTCTACCTCATTCAATTATTATTAAAAAATGGTGATATAATAACATAAGTATATTATATATGTGATTTTTTTTATTTTTTGGTCATGGACTACAAACATATCCACTTTAATCAAATGGGTTTCGAAATCATCATTCGTGTGTACGACAGACTACCACCTTGTGAACCAATGTCATTCATTTTTACATTACCACCTATTATAGTGAGGTATGGTGATATAAATTATATATATGATATTTATAACATAATTATACCTATATAGTTTTTATATCATATATACCTTTTTACTTTCCATTCTATATAGGATACGATGACATCACTTATGTGTATAGAGGACTACCACCTCGCGAAGCAATGTGATTCGTTTCTCAATAATGCTTTACATGGAAGATAATAAGGATAATTTTAATGAATATATGTAATATAAATGATATAATTATTATATTAACTACATATTTATCATTATTAAAATATAATATATCATTTTATTTCTTATCTTTTTACTCACTGAAAGATGATAACATTGTTTGTGTACATGTAGACTACCGCCTTCACGAAGCGATGTGACTCTATATTTTAATCACCAAACCACATGGATTATATGTATAAATATATTTAAAGTAATAATAATTTATTTATGATATTATTATAATTATTTAAATATAAAATATTTCTTACCCCCTTTCTATAATGATCATTGAAAAATGGAATTGTTACTCATGCGTACGTACGACCTACCATCTCCATGATCATAACGTATTTAATTTCTCAAAAAGATACTTCATGATTGGTATTAAAAGTATAATTTATGTACAAATATGATAAATATTTCATGATTATTATTCTGGATATGATTTAACCATGATCAAATTAAGAGGACCGAAAATAACAAATTAAACAATATAGGGAAAACAAAGGCTATTACCCAAAACATGATTTTAACAGTGAATTGGTAATAAAAGGGTAATTAATGATCATAATTAAATCATATATGGTATAATATATATAATTATAGTTATATAATATATTTATAATAAAAATATATTTATTATATAGGAGGTTTGAACATGTATAAAGGAAGTTGAAACTTGAGGTAAGGGATTTCTAGTCTATCTTCTAATCTGGGAGACATATGAAAGTTCACCACTCATTTCCTTTATGTGGTGTATATAATTAACCTATGAAATTTTATATCATGAATATAATAATTTTCATGATTTATAAGGTTTCATTTGATGTTATTCTTTGTTTTTTCTTACGATTCAATTGATTACTAAAGCGGTAATGGATTTAGGTCTCACTTTTATTTTTTGTGAGACACAAACCATATTCACCATGTGTTTCTTAATGTGGTGTATATACTATACAAGAATGAATTTTATGATAATTATCCTTAAAATTATGGGTATTTACAGATCTATTGTAATATCTCTATTTCACGGAGTTTATGGTTTAAAAGTTACCAAAGCAGTAAGGAATTTTTGTCTCAAATTTTCTTTCTAGGAGACCAAAGTTATGTTATGCACTTATCTTATTTAATGAGGTGTATATACAGCCCCTTTAACAAGTTATATCTTGAATATAATTTTTTAATTATATTATAATTTTTAGTTAATGTTATTATTTCATGGGTATTATGATTCAAAGTTACCAAAGTGGTAAGAGTTTTATATTACAATCACATTGTTTATTGGGATTTTTTCTGATTATGCTTCCAATGATAAAATCTTATGATCCATATCTTAAAAAACTCATGAATTTTATTCTACTATGGTTATGTCATGAGAATACATTTTTCCCTTTTTTTCCTCTCTCTATGTATCCAAGAGTTCAAAGGATTTTTTTTAAAGAAAATCCAACCTTATTTCTCTATTTGGTTGAAAACCTTTTTCTTCCAAAACAATTTTTCTTGGAATGATTTAAAAAATGTTTTTGAAATTATTAAAATTATTTATTAAATAAAATTTTAGCCATGTTTGACTTTTTATTTTTTTTGAAAGGAATATTTATGTAATTTTTCAAACAATGCTTGTTTGGATTTTACTAAAAATGTGGAATGAGTCTTTGTTTTAACATGAACAACATGCATGAGAATTCCCACCATTATGACTATTATTTTATTTTAATATTCCTTTATATGTTTTCAAGATTATTTTTACAGAAAATTATTTTAATTTTTTTTAAGAAGTGTTTTCAAAGAATAAAGGATATTTTACTAAAGTAATATTTTAAATTATTTTTAAAGATTCCTTTATATGTTTTCAAGGTTGTTTTAAAAGGAAAGGATTTTAAAAATGTTTTATGTTTTAATAAGTGTTTTCAAAGTAGAAAGGATATTTTCATAATTTTTTTTAAATACTCCTTCATAATTTTTAAAGTTTATTTTCAAATAAAGTAATTTCCAAAATGTTTTATGAAATTATAGTTTTAAAAAGGGATTTTAAAAGAAAATTTGTTTTCCTCATGAAATGTTACAAGAGATTTATCTATAAAAATAATTTTATATCTAAGATGAAATCCTTTGATGTAACTTTTTATTTAACAAGGATATGATACAAGGATAACATTATTATTCTTTATATGAATGGTATATTTTTATTATGTTTATGAAACCCTTTCCTCTTCCATGGGTTATACCATGATAAAATTATTATGAAACCTAATTATTTCTCCACAAGTTATGAAATGATGAAATGATGAAATGATTATGAAACCTAACAATTTTCCATAAGTTATGATATGATGAAATTGTTTTGAATCCTATTTCATTTCATGGGTTATGATATGATGAATGTTTTATAATATTGTGGAACTTATTTATATCTGATTTTCATTATGTTCCAATTGAGACATATATATCCCTTCTATGAATTGTGTAAATATTTATATCTAATGAGATATATAGGACTAAAATAAGGAGTGAACCCAGTTTAATAAGGGACTTTGTTTACTATAACGGTATTGGGGGTAAACCTTGAATACTTTGATGGTTTTGGGGATTGAACTGATTCCACTATGATATCCTTGAAAGTAAACCTTGACTACTATGAAAATAATTTTTTATTATTATGTTTATGGAATAAATCTATGTCTTATGAAAATTTTATGCTCTCATGGCTCATGTTATTTTATTCCCTTATGATTCATGTGTTATAAATTTCCAATCTTTATGTCATGAATCAATATTATTATCTTTGATATGCAGGGTATGGTTTTCAAATCTTATGATCATGTTTTCATATCCTGATGTTTATGTTATGATTATGTATCTCCATTTCTTACCCTTAATGAGAATTTGAGATCACCCTTTAGTATGTTTCATTTCCCTAGGTTATGAATAAAGGTTTTAAGTTAGGTATGTTTGTGAGTATTACTAAAGGGTATGATATTTATGGGATATGTTGAAGATCTCTCACCAAATTGGAATATTGTGTACCTAGTATCCAAATACACTAAACTATTATGGTTCTTAGGCATGTGTTTGCGTATTTATTGAATATTAATATAAAAATAGGTAATATTGATGTATGAATATCCTAGGTATCCATAGTTGGTATAATTGGAAAGGTTTAACTAACCTTTAGAAACTAGGATGATAACAATTTAGTGAGATTCCTAGGGATATTTCTAGGGATGTGTCTAGGTATATCTATAAGGATAAGTCTAAGGATGAGTCAAAGTATAGGAAAATGTCCTAGAACTTTTCTAAAGGATATATAAAGTGTTTTCCAATAAATTATATCCCTATCTAGATACTACAAGTTGACATGGCTCTGATATAGAGGTAAATAGGGGTAATAGATTTTAAAAGGGAATATTAAGGACTCAATCGTCACTTAGTGCATGAAAATGGTCCTTACTTCACACCTGGTTTAACACTCCTAGGGGATATGATTTGGAAATTCACAAACTATTTACAAACCATCATGACGGATTTAAATAATGACCATGAATTACATAGGATAAGACTAAGGTGTTATATATTTAAAATAAGGCGTCATGATTTAGACATCCTATAAGTGATTTTTTGTTTTTCCAATATGATTAGTGTTGCTCACACTATTATTTTTTGGTTTTAGTCAATGGTTGGAATCAGAAGAAATCATGTCAACATTGAATCTAATGGAAACTTTGATGACTATGAGAAACCAAATGGGATGAAAATAGGATATAAATATATTTTGATTATTCCTAATCAGTTATCATGATATATGATTAACAACATGAACTTTGGTGAGATTTCTAAAGTGTAAAATAAGAGGAAGTTAAAATTTTATGAAAGTTTATGTGGTAATGAATATAGAGTAAAGAAGATTAATATTCCTACATGTCAACAAGGTGGAAATAATCACCTAGAATAATATCTCAAATATAGGGGAATATGTTATCTGTGTGGAAAAGAAGGCCATAGAGTGAAAAATTGTTGAGTAGTTCAATGTATTATGTGTAAGGAACATGATAATTATCCAAATCAATGACCTCACCTAATAATTAACTTCTAGTCCAAGGAATTACATATTCCATTTCAATCATTTAAATGGAAGGATTTAATTATTTATGTATTTAGATTCAATTATTGTGTTGTAGAAGTATTTTTTCAATGGTATTTGGGTTGTAATAATCATGAAACATCAAAGTGATATGTTATTTTTTGGAATCATATATGTCTCTATGTAATATTAACTTAAGATTTATGAATACCATCATGTGTTTAAAAGTTTAAGGTTGATCATAATTTCAAATTCTTATACATACCATTTGATGTTTTACATGATGTGAGTTTATCAAGATTAAAGATATTTTAGGAGAAATTTATGGCAACACAACCCCTTGGTTTTGTATATGTTTTAGTGAAAAATTTATTTGAGGAGGAATGCATATACACTTTTTGGATATATGATTAAAGTTACTGGTAACCTTTAGGTTTTATATTATCTTGATGTTGAGGTAATTATGGGTTGTAGAAGATCACGTTATGAAGTCAACATACTTCATTAATATCAGAGAATACTTATCTCTAGACCATCTTTCTATGATATACATTAAGGAAGTGTTAAGGTTGTATGGGGTATCATATTCAATTATATATGACTGGGGTCTAAATTTTATCTTGAATTTGTGGTGAAGTCTTCAGCAATCTCTTGATATAGCATATAGTTTTAGCACTGTGTATCATCCTCAGGTAGATGGTTAGTCTAATAGAATAATTAAAACTATATAGGATATGATAATATCTTATTATGTTTATTTAAAAGATGTTTGGGATAAACACCATACTCTAGTTGATTTTTATTAAAATAATAGATTTCAATCAAGCATTAAGATCGATCATTTTAAAGACCTTTATGGAAATAAGTGTAGAAATCTAATATACTATGTAGAAAGAAAGAAATTGTGACTTGATATAGATTATGAAATGGAAGATAAGGTCATATTCATTCAACAAAACATAAGGGAAACACAAATTCATTAGAAATGTTATGATGATAATCTTTGATGCAATATATAATTTAAATTTGGTGAAAATTAATTTCTATGAATTTCTCTATGGAAGAAATAAGGGAAAAATATGACCTAGGTTGATCAATCTCTCTGAAATATTTGATTATATCAAGATGGTATATTATCATTTTTTTCTTCCACCAAACCTCTCTCAGGTTCATGATATGTTCCATGTATCTCTTCTGAGGATGTACATACCAGATCTATCACATGTACTAAACTCAGAGGTCATACCACTGGGGCATGATCTTTATTATGAGGAACAACTAGCGAAGATTCTAGATTGTATATATAAAGTTATAGAAAACAAGATCACTAACCTAGTAAATGTTTTATAGTTAAACCATCGGCTTGAGGAAGTTACGTGGGAACCCAAGTATGTAATGAGGTAGAAGTATCCTTAGTTATTGGTACCAAATTGATGAATTTTGATAGATCAATTCATTTTAAGGGGGGTAGAATGCAAAAACCTGATATTTTTTGAAATATATTTTTTCAAATAAATTTAATCTTTTGATATTATTTATTATATTCAGCACCTAGTTATCATGTGTTACTATCAACACTGAATTTAGCTTGCATTACATGAAACCCAAAGTTTAAAAGAAATGTATCACATTATTAAAATGTTATTATATGATTGTTATCACCTAGACATTGGAATGACGAGTATGAATATAATTTACTGAATTATGAAAATATATATTTTACACTATGTTGGTGTCAAATTATTCTTGAGGCCACAAATAGGCATGTTTCTACAACCTAAATCCATAATTTGACTCATCAGACAATCTTGAGAACCCTAAGGGAGTTATGCAGAGGGTTGGATAGTTGTGCACAAAAATGAAAACTATGTACAAGGAACTTATGTTCCCAATGAGATGTTAAGTGAAATATTGCACCAAAAACTCCTGAAAATTGAAAAGGAAAGTGTGTGGAATATTGAAGGATAACACGCAAGATTAAAATCGATGTGCAAGACTCTTACGCACCCAATGTGACGTCAGCCAACTACTTCTGCACTAGCCTTCTTACACACTCCCACCGATATCTTCACCTATAAATAAAATGGGAAACCACCCTTTTTAAAGAGAACTATGGAAGTTGAACCACCGCTCCCATTCATATAAGATAACCCCTTCTATGACCGTGTGCAAGTCATGACATCAAGGTATTGGATCTTGCGTGACAGGTCCCCCATGGGTCCGCCTTCAGGCAGTCCTGCAAGGGCATGACCCTCACCCATTTCCTTTTTTCCCAAGCCAAGTGTTCAAAAAATACCCCTCTTGCATGCAAGGATTGCCCTTTGTGTAGTACCTCTTTCACTCAATACCCCTTCTTTTTCACGCAAGCCTCCAATCTTGCACGCAACCCCTCCTATTGACTCCATGGGTTGTCTTTACTCCAAGGCACCATGTTTGAGATACTCCTATGTGCAACACCCATACCTTGTGTGCACTTCCTCTGTGCAGCCCTCCTGGCTTGTACGTAGTGATTTATTGGTCCCTTATGCATTGTCTCATGTTGTGTTTATCTACCTAATGCTTCTTCACATAGGTATTATAATATTTATTGCTTCTTTTCATAGATACGCTAATGTGAACCCCTCTATCTACCACTCCTCCACATCTCTCCCATCGGGAATTTCTTGTTCCTTCCCTTCCCCAAGTGTGGGTCAGTAAAATCCATGTAAGTCCAAGGGGTGAGGAGTGAGTCCTCATCATATGAGTTGTAGGATGTTAAACTTCCAAGAACCTACATCCTCAACACATGAAATTAAACTATATGTTTCTGCATGCATTAAAAGTATAAGAGGATAAGAGAGGTTATGGGATCCGAAACCTTTTTTTACCATATTCTCAGTCCACACTCTCTCTCCCTTTGGGTTTTTTCACCATTTTCACCTCAGGAAGTCTCCACATAATCCATGAATCGTCTCATCGGGCCTCTCTTTCGGAGTAAGTCCCAATCTCCATCTCCCTAGACCGCTAGCCATGCATAAGCCCCACACCATCCCTCATAGTCTCACCTTTCATGACATGATTTTCAGGTTTACTATTACCTCTTGTTTCTCACACCGAGCATGACTCATGTGTTCTTAGAGTAATAGTGACCATGACATCCTATTTGGGCTGATAACCACATGTAATCCCCTACATGACTTTGGGCCACTAGCCATGTGTAAGCCCCATGCCCCTCATCTTGCATGATGTTTAACTACACAAACCAAACTATATGGACTTTGATCCCTGTCTTCTAAATAGGGTACTTAGGAAACCTCTATGAGGTTCAAGATCATCACCCCCCTAATCCATTTGTTTCGTCTACTTCACGACGGTTCACTCATCCCGCATGATGTTAAATTTCACCCTCCAAACCATATGGATTTTGATCCCTTTCAGGTATGTATAAATCCTTTTTGATTTTCAATCCCAACAAATGGTAAACTCTGGTGCTCCCCCTAGGGACGTACCCTCATGATGTGACATATTCCCTTTCTGGGGAACGTCTCCCAGATCCACCCCCTGAGGTGTTCTGATCTATCCTTTTGGGTATCTAACCATGCATAATCCCTGTACACTTAACCACACTCCTCCAACCAAGAATGATCCTCTTTCTAAGGGCCGATAACCATGCGTAATCCCCTAGCACATCTCCGGGTCACTGTCTATTGTGCACAGACTAATTCTATGCCTCCGTCCTGAACTACATGGAATTTGAGACCTTCCTTCTTAAGGTATGTTGGAATCCTCCCTGAGGTTCAATCTTATCACCCATTACCATCCCATTCTTTCCCTTGAGCATTTGTGTCTCAGAAGGATCATGCCCCAACCCAGAGGTTCCAATTCCATCAGGTCCTTATCCATGCCCACCATTTCTCATGAGTCACCTCCTCAGGTGTCTCATCACCCCATCGAACTATGTAGACTTTGATTCCCAACTACTGGGATACGTAGGAAGACTCCCCAAGGGTCAAACCCAACACTATCATCTTCACGTCATTTCTATCTCATTTATCCTCATCCTTCAACACTTCCTCTGTATCCACCCGGATTTTACCTAGGCTGCCACATCTTGGTGAACTCATTTCATCTGTGAGGGCAGCTAACCATGCATAATCCCCCACACAATATGCCCTCATCCAACCAATATCATCCCTCTTACAACAGGAATCTAACCATGTGTAAGCCCCTAGATCACCCTTTCGAAATGCATGGGTTTTGATCCCTATATTCAAAACAAGGTGCATAGGAAGCCTCTTAGAGGTTCAATCCCATCCAATGGTAAACCATAGTGTCACCCTCATTGGGACCCACCTTCCCTAGTCCACACTTAGTAGTTTCTAGATTATCCTTCATGGTGTGACATATCCCCTTTATGGGACATGCCACTCTTGGGTATGTCCTCATTGGGCATTATGATCCACTCATCCTGTAAACCTTCCAAGTGCTCCCTCCTAGGGATTTCCAATCTGATCCACTTTCATAAGTGTTCTGATCATATGATCCATCTCTTCTAGATGTTAAACACACAAAATTACCCAGGTTAATCATGGGATGATGAGGAAAACCATGGAGACATTCCTCTGATATAAGTACCCCATGATCGATGTGGGAATCCTTGGGTTTCTTCACCCTTGAGAAGCCCTCTAACGAGGAAGAATATAGGTGTTCCAGTGTTTCAGTGTCTATACATTCCATTGATACCCAGCATGACTACTCTCCTAACCAATGTCTGTTGTCCTGACTTGACCCCTTGGAATTTCCTAACAGAAGTATCATACTTAACCGACATCCACAAAGATATGGCATTGGGAACAAGTTTCATGAACAACGTCATAATCCTAAAGGGAGACCCGGACTAGGTAATGAGTTTTGAGGAGGAATCCATGGAAGGAGGAACCAACATCCCATCATCCTATTTCAATCAAGGAGATAACATCTCTGAAGAAGTGATGAATTACACTTGCCTTTAGAAAGTAGGAATGTGGGGAAACAACATATCCCGTTTGTTCGAGTGAATGATGATACGAGCATGCCCTGGAATAAATCATCGGAAACAGAAAATGGTGAACCCGATGTGAAAATTTTATCCTTAAACCATGGGGATTATACATGTATTTCATTAGATCAAATATTGTAATCAAACACCACACTGGGCCACTAATAGAAAATGGTGAACCCAACATGAAATTTTTCTCCTTCAACCATGGGAATTAGTAGCGCTTGAGACATCAACAGATGATCCTGTCATTAGATCCAGCTATTTGATGCCAGGTCTTGCTAAGAAAATAGCGGACCTAGAATGAAACTCACTAGAATTTAGGGCAGTTAATCCCTGGGAATTCCGATTTGTGGAACTGCCAATGTGGATCTTTCTCCCCAACTGTGGAAGACTGAACGGTGCTGGGGAATTGGAAATTGTTTTCCAAAAATCCGTATTGATGGAATAATATTCCTACCTTGTAGGACCCAAGCTATAGCTATAGGAAACCAACCACCCCTTCCTACAGACACAATGGTAGGAGGAAGGATGATTCAAAATTTCTGCATGGATCCACCCCTACCATGACATCATCCACTACCATAACTATTGGGTTCCCATGACCTGTCTCACCATCATAAAGTTCTCAAAGGAGGGTAATGGAAATTATTTTTCAATGATATAAGCAAGAGGGGGTCATTCCCATGAGGGATATGGACCTATAGGACCTGGAGGATCTTGGGTCTCATCTTCACTACTTCTCCTAAGGGTCATGTAGGGAGCCACTGCTGCCCACTCCAACATCCAACTATTTCAAGATCCTCTCCCCAGAACACTCCTATGACTCATTTCCCTACACCATTGAGGTAAGGGGCTTCATAGTCAATTCGGTGATAAATACTTCTTAGGAGACACTATGGAGGGTTCCCACCAGGCCTCGTCAGTGGCACTAATTACCATCCATTTAGGCTGAGGAGTAGGTGGTTTACACAGCTACACCACTAGCTCAGATCCAGTTGACTCGACATCAATGTCAGGCACAGGCTCAAGAAGATTTCCGTTAAGGGGCGTCATCTTCTAAAACTTCAGTGGACCATTCCTCCACTGATATATACTATCAGTTCCCTTATATGAAAAAGAAGGGGCACTACTATGCCTGACCAGAATTGAGACCCCAGCCACCTCATGGGCAGACTATGTTGGATCTTCCAGTTGATGGCGCAAATAGTAGTCGTCGTGTTCCAACCTGCTATGATGAGATTCAGTACAAAGGTCACCCATACCATCGTCAGATAGAGCGGATGTCCTCCCCACTCCCATACTCAGCATAGAGGTCCTAACCATATTACCAACATCAGTCTAAGCAGAGGTCCTCCCCTTCTTGTTGACACCCAATATGGAGGTCCTCCCCGTGACCATGATCTCATGTATAAAAATTTTCCCTGTACCTCAGGTTATCAAAACGAAGGCCCTCCTCACATCATCCTCGGTCCCAGTGAAGGTCCTCCCTAATCAAGAATTCCCCACCGTGGAGGTCCTCCTTGTGAATTAGGAAACATCCATAGAGGTCCTCCCCATGTTTCGTCCGATATATTCCCATGTGATCCTCACACCCCAGCTCACCAAAGCGAAGGTCCACCCTACTTCAACATCAACTCACATGACGGTCCTCCCTATGTCAATAATCTACCCTACCTTGAAGAACCCTCCCAGGGTAGAAGGGAGAACCTTTGTCACTAAAAGAATAACTCTGAGAAGTGCCAGATCATCATCAATCTAGTATGCTTTCAGATTCTGAAGCGGAATGCAATTCGATGATGGATCCTTCACCCCAATCCTTTGAATCATGGTATAGGGTAGAAATTCAATGTGTGAAATTCATCCTCTAGGAAAGAAAGATGTACCAGATCCCCAAATCCATCAATAGGTATATACAGGAGGAGGAATATTTGGCTCCCTTCCAGTGCCTTTCCATGCAGTCCTCTCTATCGTCACGAGGATCATTCTCTACATTGACATGAGATCATGAAGAGTTGTTCTGGGGAACGGTATATATTGAGCACTGAACAAATCCATCACCAGTAGATTTCATCTTCACACATGAAGTGGTGGTCAAAACCCTATCTTATAGGGGCATGATGATGTGGTCGACACCATCTCCTAGAGACAACCCAGTCTATAGCGTCTTGTCAGCTCAGGCAGTGTTCTCTCCACTGACCAATCCACCAAATTAGTGGTCCACATCAGTGTCATTTCTATTTATTAAACCAACCCTAGTTGAAGATTGGTGAAACCAAGGTTCGGATCCAAATTTTGAACAAAGAAGTTTTTGAGACATTCTTATGATAGACTAGTTATCTGAGATGTTCTGGCTGACCGTAACTCTAGACTTCGACATTCCAAAATCAGTCACCCTAGACAAAGTCATGTGATTTTGAAAAAACATATGGGAAACACATTTCCATATATAGAACCATCAGTTGGAGTATCTTAAGAGTCAAGAGCACTTCAACGACATCATCTAGTAGTGTCACATGGTTGAACTAGCTGCACTTCTTGTGGCTCGACACCCAACATTGCCCAACTGGCACCAAGATATTCATTAGAGATGCATTCAAAACTTCCTCATTCTACATGGAATCATCAAAGATGCATCCTTGTATGTGTAGATTCGAGGATGAGGGCAGTATGATGCTCTCTAGTTCAGCTTGATCCTTCGATAGTCGAACTTTCCCAATGACATAGAGGATATGTCGTCAGGCACAATCATGGTGAATATAGCCAAGCTCGTCACACTTAAGGATAAAGACACCAAATTAAGGTTTGAAGAGGATGACTTAACCCTTGGGGAAACTTAACATCTCCTATACCCCCAGGAATTGTCACTCACCAACAAAGGTAGATCCTCAGCCTTGTAGAGACCTCCTATACTCATTTCCCTTAGGTTGAGAAGCCAATAAGGGTAAAGGACTGACCATGACATATAACCCTTATAACCCATCTGGTTCAGTTTAGAATATAGAGGTTGATCCTAAAAAGTTTGTGTTGCTCTAATATATGGATAAAAAAAGGATCATTGACGAGATCCTCACATAGTACCTCACAGAATGCCATCCAGATTACTGTGATCCTCAGTACAACACCATCCATCTTCTAATAGGATAGAGGGGGCACTCACAAGTTCCATTTGGTGAGCTACCTCTAACTAATATTAAAAACCCTACATATCTTGATAGGTTATAGGATAGAGTTTATAGAAAATGGACATGGTAGGCATCGTTGAATCTGCCCAAGCTATGTGAGAATCTTCTATGAGATTCGACTCTACATGACATTCCTCTAACTGTTCCTCTAGCTACAACATAGTTTATTCCTCTAGCATCTCCTCAGGTCATTCCACTAGCCACTCCATGAGACACTGATCCATATTATCGCATTGAAGAGCCTTCCAACACACTAGTGGTCAGTAATACTCACTAAGATAGGAACTCCCACCAGGATGACCCAATGGCCACTCTTATTGCCTGCCTTGAGGCTATTGAAACTCAATAAGTGGTGATACCAATTGATGGTATGAAATATCTGACATGGGTGGATGATATTCCAGAACCTATGGGATTTGGGAATCCTATCTTCTCCCCTTTAAATGGGATGGGAGACCCCCTATAGCATCTGGACTACTTTATTTCAAGGTGTAGACCTATTCTGGAAACTCCAATGTAGCAGGAGGCCACCAAGATCCAGTGTTTCATATAGACACAAGAAGGACCTACAATCTTCTAGTATATCCAGTTACCCATTGGTTCAATAACTGGTTGGGAGGATCTCCACAAGCAATTTCTATATTAATTTAACTCCACTACATGGAAGACTAGTATTGTTGGCCTCTTCAAGTGAAAAAAATGGACACATAAGAAAGTCATAGACTTTTTCTCCAGGTGGAAGGGCCTTACATATTAACTAGATATTCCACTAACTCAAGAAAAGATGCTAACGATGTGCATGGGGAATGTGAAGATTAAATTGGCCCCCTCTCTCATCACTCAGAACTTCCCAGGTGGCTTATAGGATTTTTCGGACAAGGCTTGGCACCTAGAGGAAGCCTTAAAATAAGCCAAGAAAGCACACTCATTGACTCCTACAACCCCTACAAGTAGAGATACCAAGGACAAGACTACTAATATTTTATAGGTGCCCCCCCCAGGTCTCTAGAGTTTTCACTAGCAGAGCCTCATCCATAGCCTCACTGAGGATAGTAGCCTCAGGCTCAAAAATCACCCACCTCAGAATCAACTGATCCCACCTCATTAGGGACCACCATCAAGGAAATAAAATCAAATTCCATCTCCCATTCTGGATCCATCCCCACATCAGGGCTTGAATACCATAGTTCCTTTCCCAGACTATAGAAATTAGACCTACTCATTTGATGAGGATCAGGTCCTCGGTTATTTCCAAAGCATCATGGATCATGGAATCCTAAAGTTTCTAGAGTGTAAGAGGACTTAGGAGGATGATATAATTGATTTCCTCAACTATTTCCCCTATCACTGATTCCTTGTACATACTCTCAAGCGGTGCTATGTGTTCAAGGACTGTCTCTAAAAGTAGTTCAATAACAATGCAGTCAGGTTGGGTCCTGTTCCGGCATAGGTAGTGTGCATCTATGCAAATCCTCACAGCAATAGTGATGGTGAATGGTAGTAGGTATCCAACCATGGATCTCATATTTATGACAATTGGTTATCCTAAAGAGAAGTTTCTCATGCCCATGGTATCATTCATGCCTGATTGAATCGGTATTAGCTTCCCAAAGTGGTCGCGCTTCCTCCTGCTACCGCTTCTATATCCACATATCAGTCTTCTCCTTCTTAGAAGAAAAAATTCCAATGGCGTAAGGGGAAGAAAATTCCCTTGCTAATGCCAATTTCATCCCATACTATTAGTGAACTAATTCCTCTAGATATGGGGTTCGCCTGAGAATTCACCCTTTGTTATGGGATTCATTAGAGGATGATCAGGAGTATGCCTCAGTAAATACCATTGAACCAGTGGACTCGTACATGGTCCTCTATGTTGACGAGTGTCAGGAAAGTCCTCTCAGTGTTCCTAGTCAACTCCATCATTAATGAGGACATGTATATGTGAATCATCAGAATTATTAGGATGGTGCTTCTAGCTAGGTTGTGTATGCTATCGAGACTAGATAGTATGTTCAACATAAAGCTCATCATGTGGAGTCCTCCAATCCCATCCCATCGGATTCCTTACCTTCTTCATTCATGATACTCGATCAAGTAGAGTCTTCACGACTGAATTTTGATAAGACGTGTTTATACATGGACAAACCTCAGTCATCTAATAGCCATCTAGTGGTCATTTTGTGTGATTCAACTATTAAACAATGGGACATCCCCAACACCAGCCAAAATTCACCAGTTCGACCAGCATTTTTTGTCATACCTCCTGCCATAGAGAAACTTTCTATTTGAAAAAATGTGCACCTATCACAGAAGTATGATGTTCTAAGGAACCTTGCCAGCATTCCTATAAATCTCTCGATCCTCAAGGATCTATGCCTATCTAACGATATTTGTGAATCCCTCATAGAGGCTCTGAGAAGCCCCATTCATTTTGAAATAGAGGTAGAGACTATAGATTCCTTCTATGCGGAGGAGGTTGAGTGAGCATAATTCCAAGCCATCATCTTGTTCTCAGGATAAGATGAGGGATCCCCTATATATGGGAACATCTGCCCAATGTACATCACTATCTAGTTCAATGGCATGGAATTTTACCATTTTCTTCTCGACATAGGTTCTGGGATCAATCTCATCCTGAACTGGATGCTCTGCAAGCTAGGGTTTTCTAAAGCAGATTTGGATCCCTCTGACCTAAAAATTATGGGTTATGATAGGATTGAGTAGAGGTCATGTGGAAAGATTCACTTGAAGACCCAATTTAGTGGCCTGATTTACAGCACCTAATTCATGGTCATCTCATAGGAAACTGCCTACAATGCACTATTGGGTATACCCTGGCTCCATCTGCACATAGTAGTTCCCTCCTCATATCACAAATGCCTCAATTATTCCCTTTATGGTCAAGTGGAAATAATACAGGGTGATGCATGCCCCTTTTCCAATTGTGAAGCCCGCTATTTAGATGTTGACTATTACAAGATCAAGGAAAAGTGGGTTCAAACCAATGAGGTTGAGTACACTACTCTTTCAGTCAACTCCTGGATAGACTTGGATGATGCATTCATCCTCACGATTCATCAGTTAGAGGCCACAACCCTAGACTTGGGACACTTCTTTGTTGTATTTGGAAGGATTGGGAAACACATTCCCAGGTACAAGGAAGGTCATAATATTACCACGTATTCCTATAAATATAAGGCTCTGGTGATACCAAAACCCCTTACCCCTGTTAGGTATCTAGATGTTCTCCCTATGGAGACAATTGTATGGCATACCTGCCTATTTTGCCGAGCTGGACTGATTCGACATAGACTAACTCACCACCACTGCTTTGATATTATCAAGCCTGAGCCCCTTGGTCACAGGCCTGATGGAATTAGGTGAATAGTTTTTATCACCATGGTCTCAATGGTGCAGGGGTCTATTGGTGAAGACTCCACCACCACTCAATCTGGCACCAGTGTTCCCCCTATATTTTTCAACTTTGACGAACCATTCCCTCCCATATATCCCCCTATTTTGGATGATTAGGAAGACCTATATGATTTCCCTCCTACATTCTAAGGTGTCTCCACCACCATCGATGAGTTGGTATAGGTGAATCTCGATACCGAAGTAGATCTGATACCAATATTGATTAGTGAAGCTATGTTTGAGGAAGAGAATCAATAGTATGTAGATTTCTTGAAGAAGCATCAGGATTTATTTTCTTGGAGTTTTCATGAGATGTCGGGACTAGATCCATAGGTTGTCATCCACCGTCTTCATCTCCTGATAAGTCATCTCAAGTTCAAACAACCTCCCAAGAAGATGAAACCCTCCCATGGTTCCATGTTCAAGGATGAAGTTGATAAGATCATCAAAGAAAACTTCTTCAAGGAAGTCAAGTACCCCAAATGGTTGGCCAATATCATCACTGTCAGGAAGAAGAATGGACATATCAAAGTCTTCATTGACATTCGGGATCTCAACCGCCACTGTCCAAAGGATGATTTTCCTCTTCCTATGATAGAGTTATTGATTAATTCCACTACTAGATTTCAATCTCTCTCTTTCATGGATGCATATTCTAGGTATAACCAAATCTGGATGGCCCCTAAGAATGATGAGCCCACTACCTTCAGAGAACCACAAGGTAACTTTTGTTATCAGGTAATTCCTTTCAATATGAAGAATTTTGAAGCCACCTACTAGCGTGATATGCATCGCATATTCAATCAGATACTTGGGACGCTAGTGGAATGCTACATGGATGATCTGATGGTCAAGTCCTACCAACATCAGAACCAACTCATAGATCTTGAGAAAGTGTTTATCCTCCACCCCTCCCACCATCATAAGATGAACCCCTTGAAGTGTTCCTTTGAAGTTACCTTTAGTAAGTTTTTTCACTTCATTGTTAGATGTAGAGGCATTGAAATTGACCTGGAGAAGATCAATTCCATCAATCAGATGCCTCCTTCAAGAAACCTTTGATAGCTCTGAGGTTTTCAAGGCCACTTAGCTTATATACACTGATTCATCTTGAATCTAGATGGAAAGTGTAAACCCTTTTCCAAACTCATGAAGAAAGGTGTCGAATACCAATGGGAAGAAGAGTTCCAAGATACTTTTGAGGAGATCAAGTAGTATCTGTTCCAGTCTTTGGTTCTGATTCCACTTGTATCTAGCAATCTATTGGTCCTATATGTCACCACCCTAGAACGATCCATCGACTCCCTTTTCACCTAGAATAATAATGAATGGATAGAGAATAGTTTGTACTATCACATTCAAATGATCTTAGACATGGAGACTAGATATTCCTATATAGAGAAGAGCTACATCGTTCTAGTTTTCATAGTGTAGAAGTTGCAGAATTATCTGCAGCATCATGAGATATAACTGGTGTCCCTCATGGATCCTCTAAAGTATATTCTGAACCTCCCCATATTGACAGGTCGTCTATCTTAGTGGGTAGTGATACTTCAATAGTTTTACATCACATTTGTTCTGTAGAAGGCATCCAAGGGTCAAGCACTGGAATACTTCCTTGCCACCCATCCAGACCTCACAGATCATTCCCTAGATCTTGACTTTCCAAATGAGGTCATCCTCTTAGTGGAACATACTATGTTGTTTTGGAAGATAAATTTTGACGGCACATCCCAAAGTCTGACCAGTAGAAGCCTCATTTATCCCAAACTCAACAGAGTATTCCTGGTAATTTTCTTCACTTCACCTATACAGACTATCTTTCCCTATTCATTCTTGTTGTTAGAATTTTTCACCAACAACAAGGTGGAGTATTAGGCTCTTATCATTGGTCTTGAGATGGCCCTTGAGATTGATGTTCCTCACCTACATGTGAAGTGGGATTCCAAACTATCCATCAAGTATATTAATAATGACTATTTCATTAGGAATCCAGATCTCGTACCCCTGTTAGAGCACACTCGCTAGCTGATGGCTCAGTTCCCATCTCAACCAAAGGTCACTCATGTTCCCCAGTCATAGAATGGTCGAGATGATGCCTTAGATAGTCTTTCCACATATTTTTCAAATCCTGAACTGAGCATCCTATTTATCCATGTGTCCCATCAAAGGGTCATCACTCATGTCTCCTCAGACGATGATGAGAACCAACAAGTAAGCCACCTTATTGTAGGTGCCTCCATAGGACCTCCTAATCCCCCTTCCGTAGTAGAAGAAACCTCTAATTGGAAAACTCTTCTCATTGAGTATCTCCAACATGGGAATATCCCAACATATAGAGCCTAATGTGAGAGAATCTATCAGTTTTCTATTCATTTTACCCTCCAAAGTGGTCTGATCCTTGAGAAGATCTTCTAAAAATATGGGTTTTATGGGATTCTTCTTTGTTGCATTTAGGGAGATAATATTCCCAAGGTTATGTAGGAATTCCATGCCAACTCTTGTAGAGACCATTGGGTTAGATCAAATATCGCTCAACATATTTAGAGGTTGGGCTACTTTTTTCCCACCATGGTTCTTGATTGCATTGAATTCACCAATAGGTTACATGCATATCATATTCATACTAAATTTTTTGCATTGACTGCCTAATACCCTCTACACCACTAAGTATTCTTATCCCTTTTTGTTCTAGGGACTTGATGACATGGGACCTTATCCACCAATGACATCTTTCCAATGCAGGTTTATTCTGACTGTGATAGATTTCTTTTCCAAGTGGGTAGAGGCAATCCCACTCAAGGAAGTCAAGGCCCATCCCATAATTGAGTTTTTGAGATCCAATATCATCCATAGATTTGGATTCCCTCACATTTTTCTCACGGATAACAACACAGATTTATGGGTAGTTGATCTGAAGAAATTTTACTCCGTGTAAAACATATAGTCTAAGCATACTTCTTGCTACCATTCATAGGAAAATGGATAGATTGAGGCATTCAAGAAGACCCTCTCCAACATTTTGCAGAAGATGGTTTTCCAAAACAAGAAAATTTGGCCTGAAAAGATCCCCAATGATCTATGGGATTATCTAATGATTACTTGAAACTCCACCTAGGTGACCATATATTCCCTAGTATATGGAATAGAGTCAGTATTGCCCATCGATATTCAGTTTCCATCACTCCGTATGGCTATCTACAATTAGCAGACATCATAAAGGGTAGAAAAAATCCTCCTGGATAAATTGGAATCCCTCTATTAAAATATTTTCAAGCTTTACACAATATATAGAGGTTCTAGAATAATATATTTAGGGCTTTCAATAAGAAATTTCATCTCCTCTCCTTCCCCTAAGGTGACACAATATTGGTTCTAAGGACGCTGATGATACTAGGTAGGAATCCACCAAAGTTGGATCCCAAATGGGAAGGAACTTACATCATTCACAAGGTTTACCCCAATGGTGCATACTCTTTGGTCACCATGGATGATGAGACAATTACTCCTCCCACCAATGGAAAATTTCTCAAGTAGTACTTCACATGAGAACAGGACCGTCTGGGCTGTAGAATATTAAACTTCCCAGCATCGTCATCTTGCATGATGCTGAACTACACACCATCATCCTTACCATGTGACGTTAAACTACATGGCATTAAATAACTATGTATGTATTTATTCCCATCCTTATGGGATATGTAGGAACACCTGAACATTTTTTGTCTTCAGGTCCATCCCCAGGATCCACAAATATTTTCTTCCTTCCAGCCCCATTAGTATGAGTGTCCTAAGATCACGTGGTGTGGTATGAGACCTCTTTGGTCCTTATTCACATAAGGTTTAAAATAGCCACACCATGTAATTCCCCTTAGGGACCTCCCCTTCTATCTTCATCCTTACCATGTGACGTTAAACTGCATGACATTCAAGAACTATATATGTCTTGATTCCCATCTTCATGGGATACATAGGAATTCTAATACCTTTCATCTCTGGTCCATTTGAAAATACTTCTATGTTTTCTATACCCATGGCCTAATATTTCTCTAGGATCACTTGGTGTGGTATGAGACATCTTTGGTCCTCATTTACATCGGGCTATAATAGTCACAACATGTGCCTCCCTTAAAAGCTATTTCTCTTGGTTTTCATTCTTACTGCATGATGCTAAACTTCATGACACTCAATAACTATGTGTGGATTGATTCCTACCCTTATAGGATATGTACCACTGCTCAAAAATTTTGTCTCTGGACCCAGTCGTAGAACCATGATTTCACCCCTTCCGACCCTTTGGCCTAAGATATCCTTGGGAGTGTGTAGTGCATTGTTGGGACCTTCTTGGTCCTTATTCATGTCAGATTTTCTTATGGAACCACCCTACACACCCCTATGTTTTTATCTTCCCATTTTATGGTCTGAGTTTTATAACCTTAAACTAATATCTCTTTAATCCTCCCACACAATGCTAAACTACACATCATTGTACTAAAATATAATAAACTTCATAGTATTTATGGTACTTTCTACATGACCTTAAAAGGAAAATGCATCATTTTCCTGCAAGATCTTAAAATGCCCCATCCTACATGATGTTAAACTATCATTTCATCTTGGTCTCATGATAGTAAACTATGCAGTGACTTGATGTCCTCATCTGATAGGGAATCACCTTTTTGGCCTCTTGTCCTAGGTTCTTCCTAGGAATACGTGGCATGGTTGAGACCTCCTTGGTTCTCATTCACATTGGGCTATAACAACTATATCATTTACCTCCCCTATGAATAGTCCTCATGATATACATCTTTATCACATGATGTTAAATTTCATGAGATTCCAGAACAACGTGCGTCTTGATTCCCATCCTTATAGTATACGTAGGAATGACCGAACATTTTGTCCTCGGGTCCAGCCCCTAGTTTATTAACCATATTATATCTCTCGTACTCATTACTTTGAATTGGATAATTACCATGACATGTATAAGGGCCCTCTCTAGGAACCTTTTCCTTGAGTATTGGTTTGAATCCCTCTATCTGTTATTCCTGGAAAATGTACTCAGATGTGCTACAACATAGGACCCAAAGTGTTGGATTCTGTAGGGAAATTATTTCATTCTGTTTCCATGATTCACATGTCCCTTTACTTGGGACTTCATCATATTACACATCTGAAGGGACCCCCTAATGATATGTATTCTCAGCCTCATGGCTCACCTACTGTCCTGGTCCAACACCCCCAAAGAATTTTGAACGACATTTTGAGATAATTCCTACTTTTTGAATACGGTCTGAAGTCGAACCTATTTTGTTCATTCTTATCCCAGGTCACATGATATGGATACTGTGTTTAAAACATGGTCAAAGGTTATCCTCCATCGTTACTCCACACTCATTATTCCCCAAATATCAGACATTGTGGTTCATCCCTTTTCACATCCTTATATCTAAGCAAAACTTAAACACCCTTTGTGTTACCCCTCTGTGCACGTTTACATGGTGAGTAGGCTGATCAGCATCATTGGGATGTTCTTAACCTGACTTCTCCATTCCCCTACTATGTGTCTCTATGTGTCGTAAGGATCCCCTATGCCCATTATTTCCCACACCGATCATGGATCACATGGGTTTAGGGGTCTTGGTTCGGTTTTTCACCCGCATGGAAGAATCAAACCATCTTATGGTCCAAACCCTATGACCTTAAACTAGGAGCCTATATCTTGAGATCATGACTTTAAACTAAGAATTCAATACCAAACAACATGAATTTAAATTGTATGTGTGCTATCTTAGTAATATTTTGTGTGGTGTGGATCTTCTTGGTCCTCATTCACGTCAGGTTGCTTCATGGAACCACACTACACATTCCCACATTAGAATGGTACAAACTCAATGACCTTAAACTAGGATCCTAAAACCCGATCTCATGGATTTAAAATGATAATTCAATCCCAAGAATCATGACTTTAAACTTTATGTGTTCTCTCTCAAGAATGTGTGGTGTGGTGTGGATCTTCCTGGTCCTCATTCACATCGGATTGCTTCATGGAACCGCACTACACATTCCCACTTTGGAATGGTCCAAACTCTATGACCTTAAACTAGGAACCTACATCCGGATCTCATGAATTTAAAATGATCATACAAGTCCAAGAATTATGACTTCAAACTATGAGTGGGTTTACCCACAGAAATATGTGGTGTGTTGTGGATCTTTCAGGTCCTCATTCATGTCGGGTTACCTCATGTCGTTGTGCTGCACATTTTCCCCTTTTGGAATCCCCATTATATTGTCCGAGCTCTATGACTATAAACTAATAACCCCAAAATCATTTTTTCATGATGGTGAAATGTTTAACAGTCCTTGTTCTTATCACATGATGTTAAAATACATGGGATTCAAGAAATACGTGTGGCTTGATTCTTGTCCTTGTAGGATATATAGAGAGGTCTAGACATTTTGTCCTCAGGCCTAGTCACAGATTCAAGAAACTTTTTTCCCATTCTTGGTTTAGGTTTTCTTCCTAGGAGTAGGTTCCCCATGTGTAGTGTGTTTGAGACCTCCTTGGTCCTTAATCATGTCAGGTAGCCTCGTGGTGCCACACTACACACCTCTCCTCTTATGGTTTGAACTCTACGACCTTAAACAAATATGTTTAGTGTCATAGTTTTCATGATGGAAAAATATATAAAAATCATGATTTCCAAGCTTGAGAGGATATAACTACCCCCCCCCCCCCCCCCATTTTAATTGGCCATCTTCCATTCCATCTTTAAGAACTACGTGCAGCTTGATTCCTACCCTTACAGGTTACATAGTGACACCTGGAAATTTTTTCTCCAGGCCCGAGTGCAGAATCATAAACCCTTCTAGCCCTTTTATCCTAGGTTGTCCATGTGTGGTGTGGTATGAGGCCTCTTTGGTCCTCACTCATGTTGGGTTTATTTACCTCGCTACACATTTTCCCTTTGGGATCACGTGTACCACATCAGTATGTTTGAATGTGTGGTAGTGGAGGACCCAGAGTGTTGGATTCTGCATGGTTTTCTTTCATTCCATATCTATGAATCACATGTCCCTTTATTTGGGATTTCATCATCTTTCACGTATTAAGGGACCCCCTAATGGTATGTATGGTTGGACTTATATCTCACCTACTATCATGGTCCAATTCCCCCGAATACTTTTGAATGAAATTTTGAGATAAGTCATGCTTTTTGAATATGTTCAGTAGTCAAACCTATTTTTTTTCCCATCTCAGGTCACATGATATAGATACTATGTTTCAAATAGGGTCAAAATTTATAGTCCATTTTTACTCCATTCCATTTTGTCCCAAGTATCAGAAATAGTGATTCAAATTTTCCTACCCCCATTCTCTTGTGGATCTCCAATACCTTTGGTATTTTCCCTCTGTGTATCCACACACATTGAGTAGGAATGTTATAATGGTTGGATTCTCCCACCCAGTGTTTCCTTTTTCTTATTGTGCACTCTCATATGATGGGGTATGCCTGAAATCACTTCTTTTTTCCCACACTAAGCATGGATCATGTGGGATTAGGAATCTTGGTAGGTTCATACCCACATAGAGATGTTGCACAACCTTATGGTCCAAGTTCTATTACCTTAAACTAATATCTCTTTCATCTGATAAGTATGACATTAAACTATGCTACCCTAACCCACATGACATTAAACTATTATGTCCTTACCGCATGACTTCAAAATTCATGGATTGGTCCTATCATATAACCTTAAACTACGACATCATTGTCCTGGTTGCATGATGAAAAATGGTGCAGTGTTGTGGTATTCTAATTTGAGAGGGAATCACCCTTGGAACTGGTCATCCACCATGCCACTTGTTAATACCTACATATGGCTTGATTCCTGTAGAAACACCCAGACCTTTTTCTATCCTATCCCATTTTCTCAAAAAAATCACACAAATAAAAGAACAAACAAGAAATATTTGATACCTCTTTTCTCCATACATGGGTCAGACCTACATGGAGAAATTTCCTTTCAAAATTATGTGTGGCATGATTCCCATCCTTATGGGATACACAGTGATTCCTGAATCATCAATCTTGGTTCCAGCCACAACATTATTGCCCCTTTTCTTGTCAAACCTTCATCCTTACCACATGACATTAAATTTTATGGAATTCTAGAACTACGTGTGGATTGATTCCAACCCTTGTAGGATATGTAGTAATTCCCAAACATTTTTTCTTGGGATTATCCATGTGTTCATCGTCCCTTTCACCTTTGTTCATCTTAATGTGTGTATGCAACATTTTAACCTCCTTTAGTCCTCATCCACGTCAGGTTTTTCTCCCTACGTGTTGTATATACCCTAATACAGATCTCTTTTTGATAGTCTAAGCATCATGAATTTAACCTTTTTCCCATGATCCAAACTCTAAAAACTTAAACTAAGAGCCTCACATGGATGTGTGGTGTGGTAGTTAGCCTACTTGTCTCTCATTCATGTTGGAATTTATCCCTCGCCGCGTCACATATGCCCATTTCCCATCTGTTACTTGGTATTTTTATGGTATGTAGGCCTCTTTTGGACCATTCACATTGGATTTAATCCCTCTATTCCATGCAAGTATTTCAGGAATATACATCATTTTCTGTGCAACACGAATTTAAATTGTTGGTCAGGGTCCATGCAGTATGACCTTAAATTGTGTGCAATGTCTTGGTTATATGATGTTAAACTATTCCATACATTGTTCTTACTATATGTCATTAAACTATGTGATCATCATCCTTATTTTTATGACATAAAACTATAGGCACCTTATGACCTTTTCAGAGATGTCTTCACCCAAGAGCTAGGTTTGATCTTTTTTCAGACTTTTACACCTTCACTGATGTGGTATCAACTATGGTGGTATAATTCCAATAGTATTGGAATCCTTTCAAACATTACACCACTCCACCAAATGCTTTTCATGCCCTTATTTAGATCATCTCCCTCTTCCATATCCAAAGGGACCCCTGATGGAATGGTCTCATGCCTCTTTGGCTCACATACCATTCTGGTCCAATGCCCTAAAAGACTACGGATGACACTTTGAGTTTGGGAACATGTTTTTAAATACAATCAATGGTTGGCCCTCATTTTTTTGTTTCCATTTCAGGCTAACACGGTGTGGATTCTATGTTTTGAACATGGGTAGTAGTTATCCTACATATTCATTCCATTATCATTGTGTTATGAATGTTGGTCATGTGATTCACACTTCTTATTTCCCCTTTGTTCATATTGATTTCAATTACCTTGGTGTTTCCCCACTCGTGTGCTAGACCGCATTGGGAAAATAAGTTGGTTGCTCCAAGAGCCTTTTTCTCCAACCATGACCTTTCTCATACCGAATGCCCCATGTAGTCAATCAATAATTGAATACCCTGAGCACTCGATGATTATTTGAAACTCTAATACGAAGTGAACAATTACATGGTCATCACTTGTTTCTCACACCGGGCACGACCCATGTTTTCTTAAGGATTGGTTGTTAGTTATTTCAGGGATATGATGGAGGTGTTATAATTTAAAATAAGTATAAAATTTATGCAAATTTAACTAAAAAATCAGGCATGAAAATATGTTCGTGAGTTCATCCAAAACATATCCCTTAGTGATCTACACCTATAATGGAATGTTTCATCATTACTACCTTCTAGCGCATGGTTTCCAGAGTCTCTTGTTTCTCCCTGAGCTCCCTCTACTCGTCAACAGCCGTATAATGAAGCTCATCAGACCTGATCTACATTTGACCATGTTTTCCTTGAAGCTCAACCACTTGGTGGATATCCTGTTTTAGTTATTCATGGGATCCCGCCAGCTGGGCCTTCAATTGTTCAACAAGTTCCAACTAGTTGGTAATGAAAGTGGAATGCATGTTCGCCTGATCACTCAGGCGTTGGATTTCTTACTCAGCCTCAAGGGACTTCTGGATGTTCTCAAATTTCTTTTGGAACCATTCAACAACTAGATTTTGGTTTCTCTACTACATCTTAACAACAAGACAGTCAAATATTTTCATGCGAATATGGTGAGAATATACCCCACCGTCACAAAGACAATGCATCCAGGTGTGCAGTGACCTTATTTGACTCATCCACTCTGCCTTTGAGATATCAAGGAAATTCTTGATGCATTTACATGCTCTTATCTGTGTCATATGAATCTCCTCGTCTATGTTGGGATTATAATCATCCAGCTCCTCAGGGTTTATTGGTCTGTATTTGGGAAAGATAGCCAAAATTTTAGTAGCATGGTCTTCCTCTCGCATCCTTTCTGAGGGGTTGGGCTCTATGAAATGGGGGTGACCATCTTCGCTCATTTCCTATTATTCTTCGAAAACTCCACCCTCACCATATTTAGGCTCCACCCTGGTAGTGTCATCATTTGTGGCCATAATTTCCTGCCTCCTGGGTGCCAAGGATGGATCAACCCGAATGGTCGACTCCTCACGAATAGGTGAAGCCCATAAGAGAGATCCTACATATGTTTTGGATTCCTTGGGTTTTTGGGATTTTAATCTTATTAGAACTGTATGGAATGAACACCCTGGTCATCCAAATCCTTAGATTATAAATATGGGTCTACAAAAGAAGATACTTATAAGAGCTCAGGGCCACCAGATCAAGTGGTTGGGCCACTGCAGGAACTATTGTTAATAGAGATCCCTTGGTGCTTATCATCTCAATGATTGGAACAAGCTCCTTTTGAATATTTGGGATAGTATGGGATCCCAATGTTGTTGTATCATCCCTTTCAATTGGCTCATCTCTAGCTACTTCAATAATGATCGATCCACCTTAGCCCCAGATACAAGCTCATGAAGAAGTTTCCCCACACCCATTGGAACATTTTCATCCTCTTCAGTATGAGATCATCAGTAATCACCAATTTATTCCTGGATAGGACAAAGTTTGGTTAGTGGATCCAAGTTATAAAAAAATGGGGGACCAAGAGGTAAATGATTCGAAGCTTACTTCGAGGTTGTTACTAATTCTTTAATAATAAGTTAAATAATTAATTATATGATGGATTAGTTATTCAAGTGAAATATTTGTGTCATGATTTTTATTAATTAATTAATTTTTAAAGGGAGGTAATTTCTTTAAAAATAATAAAGTTAGTTTTATTTTATTTTAAGAAAACCCTTTATCCATTTTTAGACTGAATGTCAGTCAAATTCCACTAACCCACACTCACTCTCACCTTCTTATTATCCCTTTTGGAATATTTTATCCTTGAACAATGAAGGATAGAATCATTTTTTCTTTAAAATTAACTAGCCTTTCTCTTACAAACTATCAAGTAGGCATAGAATATTTCTTCCTTATTAATTATAACTATTTATATCAAATTCATGGGTTTATTAATAAAGTATGTAAGACATAATTTGGGAGTTTTTATTTATATTTTTGGATGAATTTTTATATTTATGAGGTCAATCATTCTATAATATATCATTTCCAAATCACTCTTAAGTTAAGATATTGTGGTTCTTTAAACTATTTCAATTGTTTTATTTAAAATTACAGTATATAAAATTTTTATTTTGGTTAGATTATATATTTATATGTTTTTTTCATACTGAGTAATTATCTTATTAATTTTTTCTATTCCTCGATAACATGCCTAAAGTACATGGACCTGCCCTCTATTAGGGCTTTCATGATTTAGAATGGGTGATTGTGTGGTTTGGAGTAGGGGAATCTGGCATAGGAAACCCAAAGATAAATCCATGGTAAAAAAATGAAATAATGATTTAAATATGGGTTCTTTTGAATTCCATGTAATTTTACTCATGGTGAACAAATTTTAAAAAAAATATTATAATCATTATTTGTTGTATTTTAGTGAAATAATAAATAAAAAGTTATCATAATGTGTGTTTTGTTATAAAATCATGTAAAGGGTATTTTAATATGAATTAAAATATTTATTTGGTTATAGATGATAGTCATTGATTTTAAATGTGTTATGTGTATAGTTTATTTTATTTATGTATAATAATGAAATTAAAATTATTATTTATTTTGATATAATATTGGGGTTCACTAATGTTGGACTTTCATTTCCACCACTACATGAGCACATGAATACATGATTACATCGTGATTTATGTTTTGTTCCATTTAATAAAAATCCACTTATCTTTTCATACTCATAACCTATACTTATAATTTCATGTGTACATGTATATCTTGTATTTCATGATAAAGTAAAGGAAAAGGGCTTGATTGATGATGGATGAGGTTAGCAACCATATATTTGGGAGTATATAGATAAAGATTCAAGCTAATATTGAGCCTTGTTTTAATGACACGAGCATACTTTTATTTTATATTTATTTTTGGGATATTATATTGTAAATTATTGACCCTAAGTGACCTAGTGTTCTTTGTGTGTTTTATTATCTTTATTCATGATAAGGGTATATATTTATTTTTAGATATATTTTTATATTTTGTTTAACATAGTTTCTCAATTATTTATTAAATAAATAAGTGTTTTTTTTTGTTTTTTTGTTTCATAATTTTTTCAATCAATTACTTATTTACTATATTTATGTAAATTAATACCCATATATTAGTTATGACCCTTAGTGTTATCCACTATTATCTGATTATTTGGGAGGTAATTTTATGGAGCTTTATTTTGGTAAGTAAAATAATGATCAAGAAAAGATGGTATAATTCGTTTCACCAACTATGTTTGATTTTAATCTAAATTAGTAAGAAATTAAACCGTAAATTATTGTATATTTGAAATGGTTCATTGATATATAATAAGTTTAATGGGTGGTGATGTTCTAGTTGACCTATTATATGGAAGTGTTTAATAAGGTAGTGGTGGTTAAATATAATATTTTAGGGAATTGAGGTATATATGGATTATCTTATTAAAAGATAGAGGAAGTAGTGCCACATGTTGATAGAAATAGAAGTGATAATATTATTTATGAAGAAGAAAAGGACCTCAAATTAAATTTCATGGCATGAATTCTTCATCTTCTTAAGGAACTAGGAGTGATGTTTTCAATTTAGATTACATGGTCACTTGAATCCCAAATTTAAATAAAAAGATAAAAAATTCCATTGATGTAGTTAGATAGTTTATTTTTTGAGGTATTTATAGTATTAGAGGATCAAATCAAATGTAATAATCCTAAGTTTATACAAGAAGATCCTAAAAAGGTGGGGTGTAAACACAAACTAGATTTTATAGGAATGATTTGAAAACTACTAAGGTTGAACAATATGTGTATTCTCAACATGAGGGAAGTCTACAACTTATAGAGAGAATTTATATCTTATTTTTACTAATCATACACTAGTGGAAGTTAACATGGGTCCTTCTACTATCTTAGGTACTATATTGATAACATCCATAATGATATCTAGTTTTTCATACAATTGAATAAAACTTGTTCATGTTTTATTATGTGGTGGGATAATTGAGTTTTTATATATATTTTATGAATATCCAATAAAAACACATATTTTGGAAAAAAAAAGTTAGGGATTCAAATATATTTATTACATCATAATGGTAAGAAACATGGAAATATCATGGGATCTTTTAGTGCCTAAAAATTATTTGTTTTATCTAATCATTGGCATGGATTTAATTACAAGGTATAAATATCATATGAATCATTAGAGTCATAAATTATAATTTAACTATCGAAATTGAAGTATTCATATTTTATTGGGTGAGTAAGATATAAATTTTGGAATATAAAGGTTTGTTTCCATATGTGTAGGATTAATATATTTTTAGTTTAAAACACTTTACTTGGGAATATTTTTAAGAGGGCCTATAATATTGGTTAAAATTCACTAAGAGGGGTGAATTAGTCAATTCACTTACCTTTTTAAGTGTATTTCAAAAAAAAATTTGACACATGTAAAATTGAATGACTATATCACTGTCACACACACCAAATCATAAATTCAGTAGGCACAATAGATTTATACAAGGTTCACCATTAAAAAATAAGAAGCTACATCCTTGGTATCATCCATTAAAACTCAAGATCACACTATCCACATGAATCATCATGTTGGATATAAATGAGTGGGGTTTATCCTTAAACTCATGATACAAAAAAATATCACATGAATTATGTAAATTGATCCCACACAAATAAATATAATAAAATTTAAATAGAAATGATAAACCAATTCTTTAACTAAAATAACTCCAAGTTTTTATTGTGATTTTTATTTCACACTTCTCACACTCATGATGAAATTTAAAGATGATGAGTGAACTTGGTTATTTATATTCTTCTGCTTTCATAGTAGAAAGTACTCTTCTATTATTTTTTTTAATTTTACTATATTATTTATCACAAAAAATATTTTCATAGAAGCATAAAATATATTCTATAGAAGTAAAAAATATCTTCCCTATTAAAATTCAAATTTCAAATTACAAATTCAGACAAGTAACTTCCTCTAAACTTATTCCCCTTAAAATATGATCCCTTGTATCATCCCATCCATGTTAGTTACCTTTGATTAATTTAATAGACTTTTTTGGATGATATTTGACCCCCTAAAAGTTATCCAAAATCGTAAAGAGGTAGTTTATGAGCTATTAGTTTTCAACTACTTCTCCATTCCATCACACTCAATATTTGGAAAAGTATGGATTTATCCTTTCTGAGTATATAACACTTATATATCACTATCTGATTTACATTATATATTTCCTTTGAAAAACTATAATAACCATTACATATTAAGAAACTTACCTTTATGTATCATAGTGACCCAATAATTTTCCAAATCTCATTCGGCCTAGTGGGTACCTTTACACATCCTTTTGAGTACCCTTATATACTATGAAATTACCAATTTTTAGACTCTTACCACTTAGCATAGAGTAACCCTTAAATATTGGGACTTTATAAATTTTCAAACCCGGTCTACTCAGTATATATTGGGCCTTATATATGGGGACTTACAATTTTCAAATCCAATCTACTTAGAACAAAGTGAAAATTATGTATTAGGACATTAAAAAATTTCATATCTAGTCTACTCTTCACAAAGTGAATCTTACATACTAAGGAATTTATTAATTTCTTCAATAACTAGAAATTATGAATTTATTTATAACACTTCAAAACACCTCTCTTTAACATAAAATCCCCTTTTAGTTCCTTTAATCTCTCTAAAAACTTAGAATTAACTTCACATCGAATGAAATACTATACATGTAACACTTGAGTTTGAACATGATTTAAGTGTTGATAAAAAAGGATAACACAAGAACCATGTGCACTTATTCTCTTCTCAAATTCTTATTCCACTAATTCTAAACTTAGTAAAATCCCCCTGGGTAAAAAAACCTACCCAAGGTCACAACCACTCTTGATCTCATCATTTTCTTCATTTATGGTCTCAATGATCTCCCCCTTTGTATTTTTTTGGAAAATATTGAACATAAATCACTCTTAAAACTCATAACATTTAGAAAGGAATCATCATTAAATAATTATAAACCTATATGATTAAACTCTATAAAGTAAAGAAGAACATTGAATAACAAAATCTTGTTGTCCATAAAAGTGACTTACATACACTACCTTATAGCTCCTCTTCCACTTAAAATTCTTCATTCACTTCACAAAACTTTTCTTTGAACCTATGAATAAAAAGTTCCTATATAAATTCTCAAAAACCATATTAAAATAGTTCACAACTTACCCCTTTTAAAAATTCCCTCTAAATATATACTCCCTATAATTAAGGGATCTCTCCCTCTTTAGGCTAAACACATATCTTTGGATTCTCCCACTATATTATTTTCTCTCCCACTATAAATAAATTTAGGAATAAAAATAAATAGGAATATGTTTTCTTTATCCTTATTTGAAAAAAATATCCAAATAACTAGTGGGAGAGGGGATGGTTTTTCACCACACCTTATCCATTAGAGAAATGAGGTTGAACTCCCATATTCAACCTAAATCGGTGAAATGATTCCTTCAGTAGTGTCTTAGTGAACATATCTAAAATATTCTTCTTAGTATGACCAAACTTTAGGTTAAGAACTCCTTGTTCCACTAACTCCTTAATAAAGTGATATTTTATATCAAAGTTCTTTGATTGATAATGGTGAATTGGATTTCACAATAAATATATGGAACTTTGATTATCACAACCCACTAATAATGGAAACATCACATCTACCTTGATATCTTCCAATTGTTTCTTCATCCATATCAATTGGGTTTTTTCTTGAGTTACAATAACATATTTATATTAATTATTTCCTATGGTCATAGAAAATTTCTTCTTTATGTACCAACATACACACTTATCTCATAAAAGAAAACTCCACCATATGTTGATCTCACTGCTAGAAAATACACATTTACCAATGGTTTTAAACCATTATAAAGTGAGATATTGAGATACCTCTATAAAAATGGTTTTATAGAAACCATTGGTATGGGAGGGTTTTGTATTTGGATGTTACCAATGGTTTACATAAACCATTGGTATAGGATTTCATTACACATAGCTTCAAAATAGATTTCATCGACAACTCAAGCATCATTAATCCAATATATTATAGACTAAAAACAAATTTATGGCTTTAAATAGTAAAAATACACATTTAATACAAAAACTATAGTTTATAATTTACATTTAATAATTTTATAATTTAAAAAATAAATAAAAACACATACAATTGGTTTTTTCATAAAACACCATTCACATAGTTGTTTCATAACTATCAAATAAAAAATGTATGAGATCAATATCTCCCTCATGACCACCACATTCATCATGGCCATAAAATTAATCATCATCATCAAGAGAATCCTCACTAAAATAATTTCCTCATATATATTCATCTCTATCACCACCAAGAAAGTTATTGGCCCGCCCACCCCTAGGACTGTCATCAACATTTCCAGGTGTATCATATAAGGAGTGCATAATCAGTATTCATGTATCAAAAACCATTGTGGTACCCGATGGAAGTGATACACATAAAGTTTTCATAGATTTCATAAAATACTTTTTAGCCTTTTTACTTATTTCACACTCTTTAAAGGGTGATTTTTTATCCTCTTATACCTCTGTACAAGATTATACTACCTCTAAATGGGACTCTTGTAACTCCCTATAACCAGAGCTATTATAGGAACCTAAAGTGGGCCATTACCTAGTGGGTATGATACCATTTTTAGGTCGACGGTAGAATATCCCATGATTCTCATCACCTAATATCTATCTCAATTGATTGTATAGTTTGAAGTTGTAATCCCATTGCTCATAAAGGGCCTCCAAAGAAATTTATTGACAATATAAATGAGATATTTAGTAACAAAATATATATTAAAATTTAAAATCAGTAGAATAAAACTTAAAGTATTTTCTTTCATGGGTTAATTTAAAACACTCTCATATTTATTCTTTATAATCAAGTAAAACAATTTCACTCGAGTAACATACCCTTGAATATTCAATACCACCCACTAAAAATCACATTTAATGTAAGAAAATATTAAACAATAATATTTATTTTATGATTTAATTAACATGTATAGAATTACTTGTACACAGTTTAATCTTTTGGGTATTTGGTGATGAAAAAGGGATGGTTCTAGGTTAAAAGTGACTCAAAATGAGTTGGTGATTTAATTTAATCCAAGTAAGGTACAAAATGATAGTGATGTTTCTTAAAAAAAGTTATAATTTTGAAATTCCATGAACTAGTATCAATGAATGCTTTTAAATTTTTGTAATTGTTTTAATTAATGAAATAAATGAGCTTAAAATAGTAAATAATAATTAATTTTTAAGCTTAATATTCATTAATTAGTGTTTTAAATTTTTATTTGATTGTTTTAGGTTAATTCAGTTTAATTGATATGATCTATGTTTATTTAATTTGAAAATTTTATTGAATGTGGTTGGTATAAGTTATATATATTGACTAAAATAATTATTTTTGTTTATGTGTGTTTGGATATGAGATTTTTATAAAACCATGTTAAATGTAATAAAATCTATTATTTTTTATAAAATTGAATCCATGATATTTTTTGGGACCTCTTTAGTATAAATAAAAAAAATTTATCAAATATTTAGCATATTTGGTTTTTAATTTAAAAGGGGTTCATTTCTTAATTTTTTAATTTTAAATGATTTTTTAACTTAAATTCCATTATTTCAATTTAATATAAAGTTGTTAAGAGTATTTATATTTTAAAAATTAGTTTGGTTCAATTAATATGGATTGTGTAAGATGTTGATGTTTGTGTGGTTGGAACTATGGTTGATATAGTTCTCTATTGGGATGTCTTGAATTAACTGATTCTTTTTCTTTGGTTTCTTTTATTTTTGACTATATTGGTTTATCTTGATTTAGTAAGTGATTGAGTTATTAGATTTCATTTGGTATGAAGATGAAATTTTGAAATTTTATACTAAGTGAAAGATGGTGCTAATTTTCGGTCATATGTGTGAGATAGAGTTGGGAAAGTTTAATTTAGGATATAACCATTATATATGATTTCCTTAGATGGAATTTGGTAGGAGTGTCTTGGTTTGGGTGGTTATTTTAGATTTTATCTCTTTTTAATGGATGTTTGGGGTATAAACAGAAAGGGGAAGTATCTTCATTGATTCGTGACTAGTTTGATGGTCATATGGATTGAATTATGTAAATTTAGGGTTAAACCAAGTGTATTTTGTCTTAAATAGATTATTAGAATATTATTCAGTGGTCTCATGATAATAATTATGGTTTTGGATAATGGGGTTTCCATGTTTTATTGGTTCTAAATTCCTTCCATTTACCCTAATAGCATTGTAATGGAATATGTGACTATATACCCATTATTTTAGTATTATGTCCATGGATTATTTCTTATATTGGTTTTTATTTATTTGATGAGTGATTTAATTTTTTGGTTGCATTAGTATAAAGATGAATTTTTTTAAGTTTATGTTAAGTTGAAGGATAGTGTTTATTTTGGATCATATGTGTAGATAGAGTTGGGAATGGTTTATTTAGGATAAAACCATTATATATGGTTGTCTTGTATATAATTTGTAGGTATGTTTTTTTGTGATTATTTTATATTTTAGGACTTTTGGTGGATGTTTGGTGTATAAACAGAAAGGGGAAGTAGATTCTTTCATGGTTGACTGGTTTGATGGTAATATGGATTGAATTATGAAAATTTAGGGTTTAACCATGTGTATTTTATCTTGAATATATGATTGGGATATTATTCAGTGGTCACAAGATGATAATTGTGGTTTTGGGTATCGGGGTTTTCAGGTTTGATTGGTTCTAAATTATTACATTATACCCTAATGGTGTTAAAAATAAATATGTGATAATATTCTCATCATTTTAATAATCAAAACATAACCTATTTATTGTATTCATTTTTCTTGATTTTATGAGTATTTGAGTTTTTAGGTTGCATTTGGTATGAATACGAAGTTTGGTGATTTTATGTTAATTATAAGGATGGTGTTGATTTTAGATCATATGTGTGAGACAAGGTTTAGAATGGTTTATTTTGGATGAAACCATTATATATGGTTTCCTTGGATGGAATTAGGTATTTGGGTTTTTTTTTTGTGTTTTTTATATTTTATCCCTTTTTAATGGATTTTTTGGTTATAAATGGAAAGGGGAAGTAGCTTTTTTGATGGATAAATAGTTTTATGGTTATATGGATTTAATCATGATAATTTAGGGTTAAAAATGTTTATTTGATCTTTAATATATTATTGGGATGTTATTCAGTAGTCTTCGGATGATATTTTTGGTTTTTTGTATTAATGTTTCTAGGTTTGATTGGTTATAAAATCTTGCACTATACCCTAATAGTGTTATAGGGGAATATATGATAATATACTCGTTGTTTTAGTCATCAAGCCATGGATGATTTAAACATAGTTTATAGAAACCTCATTTATTTTTAGATCATGTCATATCAGTTTAGTTTTATTTGGCATGGGGAAAATAACTTGATTAGGGATAGTTTAGTTCTTCCATAGTATAGTCAAACCATGTCAGTTTTGTTTGGTTTGTTTCTTTTCATTTTAATTCAATTCAAATCACTTTCATTCAATTCATTTCAATTCATGTAAAGTATGATAGGTACATAATTAAAATCCTTTATACATAAAAATAAATGGTTTATATCAATATTTTATATAGTATTTCACCCCAAAGTGTACATGTACTTCATAGTAGTATTTTTATTTATTTATAATGATTCCTAAAAAGGAAAATTAAATAATAATAAAATTAATAATCATAATATTAATAATTTAATTTAAGTAATACCTTAAACTAGTTACTCTTCCAATAAGTAATCATTTCCTTGTATTGGGTAACTAGAAAATCATTGATGGTTGGTATAACCTCTAACTCTATAATGATTATACTTTTCTAACCAACATATAGCTCATTCTTATATAATCACCACACTTCCCTTAATTCCATCAATTTTTCTTTCTTTGAAGCTTGACTTTCAGGAAAGTTAAATTGAAGATGAGAGAAAAATATTAATTAATATGAATAAAATAATAATATATATTTAAATTTAACATATTTTCTTACCCATATATCAACCCATGAATTCTCCTTTATTTGATTATAGATATGTCTCTATGATATTGGTTTAATTGGAATTATGTCACTATACTTGGTAACATCACTATAAAACTTCTACATTATCTAATGTTTTTACCAATCAATTGTGTGTGTTCCTTGTAATAAATCATGATTTGTGTATAATGGTTCTACACTTCATGCATATGAGTACACCCATGTTACATATTATAAGATCCTTCTAAAAAAGAGAGTAAATAAAAAATATTTAATATACATTACAACTAAAATAAAATTATTGAAATATAATTTAATGCACTTGTAAACATATACCTAATTCAGTATTATCATCAGGATCTGATGGATCGATGGGTTGTGGTGGATCAGTATCCTATGAAGTATGAACAAGATCTAATTCATTATCTGATTCATATGAAATCAATAGAGTATAAGTTGTAGGATCATGATCATAAAATCCTAAATGGATATAATTGGAAAATAGAGGTGGTATAAAAGTTCTAGGATAAGGATAAAAGGTATGAGGAGACATAATTATATATGGAGAAGTTATATAAGAACTGAAGACTGACTAAAATAATTATAAATCCATAGGTGGGAATTTCCATGGTGCCTCAGTTGGAGTAGGATGAGGATATACTATGGTATATGGGATATGTGGCGGTGGGTTTAGGTGTGAATAGGCACAAATAATGTTCCAAGTAACTTTTCTAGAACCCCCACTCAATTGGTCATATTGCTCACCACTAGAAATAATCTGACTAGTGAGTAGATTTGGTCTAGCTGAGAGTCCCTAAAATATATTTTTAAAAGAATAATAAAATTAAATTTAAATTATTGTAATTGATATATAATAGAATTACTATACACACTAAGATAACTATATGAGGCAGTCTTATCTCTCGTATCCATTGATAATTTTCAAGAAATTTATTTTTTTGAATTTAATTAATATCTTTCATATTCTAAAAAATGAATGAAAGGTTCATTTTTTATTTATATTTCAAATTCTAATGAGAAAGGAATGTAAGGTATTTAAGGTAGTAGGGAATAATTACGTAATTCTAATTGGAAATTCATAAAATGAAAATGAGGTGATAGAGTGTAATCAAATCATATAAATTGGAAAGTTAAACAAAGCATAAAATATGACATAACATAATCAAGTCATAAAAATTGTGTTTATAGTGTACATGAAAACTAATTTTATAGTTCACATGTAAACTAGAAAATAGGTTAAATCACTTTCAAAACTAGTTTATGAAATTATATAAAATTCAATATGTTTAAATCTGGTTTATGATACTATATAAAATAAAATATGTTTAAATCCTTTTAAACTAGTTTTACTAAATTTTAAATCTATTTAAATATGTTTTACTGAATTTTAAATATAATTAAATTTGATTTAGAAAAAAATTATTCAAAAATTAGATGAGTTTAAACCAATCTAAATTGACTTTTATTATGTATGATCTTATTGGAATTTTTGGATAAAAACATCAAATGGATTGATTTTTTGTTTAAATTTGGATTGCTAGTTGAAATCTATGATTTTAATTTAAAATGGTGTTTTTAATTATTTTTGGGCTCACTTGTGTGACCATGTTCTTGAGTATGATTTTTGGTATGATTTTTGGATCTCCCACATGAGATGGGTCCTGAAGGTGGTATTAGAAGTGTTGGAACGTGTTGTCAGATTGAATTTTGTTTAAATTTTAATCTCTAATTTTAAATATAAAATTTTAATTTTAATTATTTATTTTAATAATTAGGTATAGGAAGCCCCAATTTAGTGCTAAACTAGAGGGATTATACCTCCCACATAAGTTTAAATGAAACATTTTTTAATTAAGTAAAATATATATAATTAAATCCAACCAAAACAAAAATATATATCAAACTCACCCTTCCAAACTAAAGCCAAATTAAATAAATTTTAATAGTATAAACCTAAAATACTGTAGTTGAATTAAACCAAATGAACTAATAACACAAATGGTTGATTTTATATATTACTCACCGCTACTTGAGGTTCATAATCAACTCTAACAATTGGACTATTTGAGTCATCATACACAATATATTGATCAAGACCAATGAGGTAGTGATGGTTTCAAATTTATCATCTCTATCATCAAAAATATTTATTGGGATTACTTAATTAATGACACCAAATTCATGTATCATGTGATCTTTCATATAAAATACTTGTTTCTCCATTAATGCGAAAATTTATAGATCATCGATATCTAGGAAGTAATTTATGTCAATAACTCTAAATCTGTGGTCATTAATAAATGTGCCATGTCATGCCATTGAATCATACCAATTTCATTTCATCATAGCAACTCGACAATTGGAATAATAATCCAATATTAATATTTTGTCAACAACTCCATAATAAGACACATTTTCATATGAAATCCTAGTATATAATGCATTATTAAAATAGTCTATCATTCTAGTTAACATTACACCATAATGTTTTGTTCTCATGTTCAATTCTCAATCAATTATAACAAATTTTTACTCATTGATGACCAATTATTTTTATTCATGAAACAAATAATTAGGACCAAAATCAAATTATATTATTTCTTAAAATAAAAAGTCAACCAGTAAACTCAATACCTAAAATATAAATTAATATTAAAATTTTATGAATATTATTTTTCTATTTTATTAAACTAATTAGCATACCTTCGATTTCAACCCAACATGAAACTCTTTTATCTGAAAAGTATCTATCCTTCTCAAATTTAATGAATGATTAATTCTATATATATTTTGATCATGTCACCTATGTAAAAAAATATAATAATAGTTTAAGATATATGTGAAACTACTTAATATGAGATAAGATATACATGTTCAAATTACTTACTTGATGAAGTCATCAAACAAATCCCATTTAAAAAAGGATTGCATGATGTTCCATCTCTCGATCTTTAAGGATTAATGTAACCAATGTACATGATCCTAGAACTCCCTATATTTAGATAAATTATGTAAAATCGTGTTCAATTTTATAATACTTCTCTTCTTAATTTCCCATTGACTAGTTACGTCTTATGCTCAAATCACCCAAATACATTGAACATAAATCCATAAATTCTTGAGACAAGTAACCTTTCACAATGAAATCTTTAAAATGATTCTTATTCTAGACATAGGAATTCATTGTAAACATATTTATTCTTATTGGATACATACAATGAAAATCAATGGGTTCCCAAAGAGGTATTTCATTTGGAATATGTATAGTTAGATGCAATATACAAGTGGAAAAAAAGATAGAGGAAGACATTTCCCTAACTTGAATAGAATTAATGGTGCATCTCCCTATATTTTTTCAATAAAGACATGGAAAACCCTTAATAATATAGATATATATACTAATGGAACAATTTAATTACTATCAAAATTATATTATTAGATAGTAAATGAAGAATTGCTTTTGGAGTCAATTCATACAAAATGATGTGGTAGTCAGAAGTTTTTATAGATTTTAGTTTCAAATATCTTATATTAAACCATTTTGAAGTATTTATTTAATATTAATCAATAACCTTGATAATATCTATTACTTATAAAAATTTATTTTTTCTCTGAAGATGACGTCACTTAAAAAGCACGGGGAACTTTCCATTATTTTCACTAATACTATAACATCCCAGGTAAATAAAGAATATGATATTTTCATATTTATTAATATTTCTGAATTAAATATTAATTTTACTTTCAAGGGGATTATATGTCTAATAGATTACTCAAAACACAACAATCGTTTTCTTTTAAATCTTACGTTGCACACAACTTTGAGTTATACCGAAAAATAATATAATATTATTATTATTTTATAGGGTAGTTAATGACTGTCCATTTTATTGGTAGGAATAAATATAACTAACTAAAATATGATTAAATATTTTTTATAAATGTTTCTACATTTATCCAAAAAAATAGAGGCTTAAAATGAGAATGAATCTAATTTTAAACATAAATATTCCAATATTTTTTAAAATGCAGTTTTACCACCTTTTGATGGAGAACCCCTTTTAAATCTAGTTTTTTCACTTTTATATATTTCATTTGAAAAACTAAACTTCTTATTTAGAATTTTGATATCAAAATTTACTTTGGGTAAATTTTTGGTATTTTTCTGATAAAGTTCATTTTTTAATGAATAGTGAAAAATACTGCATTTTAAGTCAAAATTGTCTTTTAATATGATTTATTTATATGGATAGATTATATTTTTAGATGGTTTTAAAGTGTAATTGGATTATATTTTTACCGTTTAATCCAATTTTTCCATTTAAAGTAATTTCAATTTGAAATTGGACATAAACTCATGTTAATCTTTTTTAAGTTTTTACTTCTTAAAAACACGCTTTCTAGATTTGACAACAAAAATTAATTTTAAATTAATTAATGAAAATTATATGTTTTGAATTTGGTAAAATAGATATCATTTTTGAATTTGTAATATCAATATTATCTTTGGGAGAATTTTTGGTATTTTTCTGAAAATGTTCAATTTTTGATGAATAGTGAAAACACTGCATAGTAGTTAAAAAAACTGACTTTTTCATTTAAATGAAATTTTACTGCTTCTGTAAATTTAATTTTAAAAATATGACATACATGGTTGTCATAATTAAAATATGGTTCAATCGGATGAAAATAATTTTTTGTGAATAGTAACGTTTGATTTTTATTTATCGCAGCTAAAGGTAAATAGGGTAATTCATGGTAAAAATAATATTATAATAATATAAAATTATCTTAACACTTATCCTAAACTTATTTTATGAGTCATGTAAGACCAATAAAATCTTTGGGTAGAACTTTTGGCCTTTGGAAGCCACTTGGGTAAGATAATTACATCAATAACGTTTTATTTAAAGTAAAAATAAAAATATCATAAACGTGTGTTTTTTTGCTAAAACAATTTTAATATGGGGTTATATAATTGATATATTTGACTATAAATAGTCATTAGAAAGATAAAAATATTTCCTACATCATGGTATTTTATTTATAATTTTTATACATGAAATAAATAAATTTATTTATGACACAATGATGATGTAATGATTACCTCATTAATGAATGTTTTAAATAAATGAGATTATAAATATTAAAATAAATTTATTTTGAAACTTTTTATTCCATACACTAATTTTATGGATGTTTATGACTTTTTATATTTTAATTTATTTATTTTTTTAGAAATGATCAATTTTTTTATCTATTTTAAAAAATTCATGATATGAATAGTATAAAATTGACATAAATGAGTTTTTATATCAATTAATATTTTATTATATGGTAAAATAGTCCTAAAAATATAATATTTGGTCAAATGACATATATGATGTTAAAATTTTCATTAATTATCCATTATGGGTACCTTTTAATTTTATAGTAAATATAATAACCATATAGTATGAATATACAAGAAGACATAATAAAAGTTAAATAAGTTAACCAAGGGTTAAATAAAAAAGGTATGGATTAAAAAATATACAAAAGAATTAAAATTCGTATTGGATGATTTTATTTAGAATTATATTCATCTTATATTATAATTTAATGAGTTTTGGACCTTTTGAAACCAAAAATAATTTTATAATAAAATAATTCTTTCAAACTTTTCTAAAGAGCCCCTCCTCCCTCTTATAAAGGGACACCACCTCTAACCCATTACTCACACCTCTAAAGCCTCTTAGATAATCCAAAATCTGAATAAATAATCTCCCAACATCCCTCTATTCCTCCTAGAATCCTTACTCTAGGCATAAGGCAATTCAAGAGAGCCCTTTGGCTCAAATAAAAAGAAGTTACCCGGTTTAAAGGTAACGTCTTCTCTCAACTTCTTTTATTTTATTTTCCTTCTCCAACCCCCTAAAATCTCTTTATTCCATTATTTTATAAAAAAAGGGTATCTTAAATATACTAGGATGTTTTTATGAGAATTATTCTAACTAATATTCCACACACCTCCATCTAATTGATACAAACATATTGTTTCTCTGTACGACAAACTATTATCTCATGAAACGATGATTGTTTAATTTTCCCCTACCACCTCTCATTGTGGAAATTATGCTGGAACTATAATTATATATAAAATATTTATTTTATTTATTTTATCTATATTATTATTTAATTCTCATTTATAATATACCTTTATTCTTTTCATGTTTTATAAATACGATAATTTCATTTGAGGAAGTGCAGACTACCGCCCCCTCAAAGTGATATGCCTCGTTCATACCATACATGGAACGTATAAAGGATGGTGTTAATAAACTTATTTAACTTATATAAAATATTATATTATACTTTAATAACAATATAACTATGTATAATTTGATTTTCATTCCTTTAAAAATGAAAAAAATGAAATGAATGTAGTGTTTATGCGTACGTACTGCTTACCATCTCCATGAACGATGCATTTCATTTTCATATATCCAAATGATATAGACTATTATATATACATATATACTGGATATATATGATATATATGATATCTAAATCATAAATATCATTCCGGGGATAATGTAATTTTTACCACATGGACAATTTGTAATTATAACAAGTACATTTTTTCTCAAGTTCCGAACATCGACAAAATATTTGATATGAACTCAAATAATTAACTCATTGTTATAGAAAGTTAATAAGTGATATAAAAGGAATAATAAACTTGAGAAATTTTCTTAATCAATTAGAAATTAACTTAAGTTTACTAGTTAGGAATAACAAGGAACATACGAGTCAAGTCAGACACGAGGTAAGGGAACCTTTCACCCTCCTCTTTTAGTAAAAGAATTATTTTATGTTATGTCTTTTAAGTTCCATTTTATTATGTTGGTATGTGTTCTTATATATCCTTATTTATGTAAATTTTTTGTCCAAGTTACGATATACCCTTTTCTCTCTCATCAACTCATTTTCTGAATTTGTTAAGTGATGTTGTTAGGCTGCCGAATTTCTCTAAGAGAACTTCTTAACCCAATTTCAATTATTTTGGTTAAACTTATAATTCTTGATTATTTCATGATATGAATACTTTTGAATGAAATATGATTGTTTTACACTTAATATATACTTATATTGGTTTTATTATTATTTGTCACACATAATTATGTCATTTATTTATCCTTAATCTTCAGATATGATCTTTGTAAGGTACTTTGTCTCAATTTACATTCCATTGAGGCTTATTTATTATTATACACCAATTCACTTTTATATGGTGTATATACTACCCTTTAAAATATTATATCATGAATCTTATTATTCTCATTATATTATAAGTTTTGTTTAATGTTATTCTGTAATTATTTTATTAAGTATTTTCTCATGTGGTAAGGGACTCTTTAACTAAAACATTGTTTTAAATGTTTTAAAGATTTATTCTTCTAAATATTTCTCATTAATGAACATGTTTTAAAAATGGTTTTTAGGATTTATTTATATGGACATTAATGTTTTAAAATTTTAATTCCTTTATATATTTTAAAGTGGTATGGGACACTTTAATTCAAAAATATCTTTATTAAATGTTTTAAATGGTATTGAAAATGGTTTTGAGAAAGCATTGATTATGTAAATATCTTGAACTGATATCTTGGGATTGCAATTTGGAAATGTTATCTTTCCTTTATGTGTTATGATTATGTTATGTTTCTTTGTCATTGTTTATGCATACGGTTGGTTCTATGATAAACCTAGGGTAGGTGAGCCCGAGATAGCTCTCCAGTGCATTGGGTAACATGATGGAGGTAAACATTAACGTTTCTCCTAATAGATTTAGGGAATATACTATGATGGGTATTCCAAATGTAACTTCATACATATCTGTGAAAGATACAATGTATGTATGTTATGGATGCCACAAGTTACCTTTATGATTTATTATTTCTATGTGTTATTAATAAATCTTATGATTTCATGAGGTATGTTAAAGAGCTTATGTTTTGTATATATTGATGGACTAATGTTTTAATTCTTTATTTTATATCCCTTACTGAGCTTTTTATGCTCATCCCAAGTTTTTTGAAATGTTTTCCACAGGACTTAAAGATGAATAGGGTCAAGTATGGGATCAAGGAAAAGTCATGTTGTCTAAAACATGTAACTAGACATGTTTCTTTTTTTAAAGAGTTTTTATTTTATGAAAAAAAATGTTTACTAAGTAGAAGTGTCTACATGTAATATTCAAGATTTTTTGTATAAGTTATGACCTAATTCTCTAAATCTATATACCTAAAAATATACTAAATGCGAATTATTTAATTAATTCAAGATTATGTAATGTTTAAGGGTGGGGCCTTACAGTTGGTATCAGAGGTTGGTTTAGATAACTTTAGAGGTTAGGGTATTATTTAAGCATAAGTGAAATAACTATAATCTTTAGAATATTAGAAAGAGTCATAGTTATTTTAGATAAATTGAATGAGTTTAAGATAACATGAATAAGTATATCTTAGTGTTTACCCTCCTCATAAGATATTATATGATGATTTTACTTATATACTCACACTGACCTTTTTGGTTTTAGTAAATAGTTGGATCAAGTAGGCACCAAAGTAACAATGGATGTAAAGAAAATTGTGACGGTTTTCTGAATAAGTAACCAACTGAATTGGGAGCTACAATTTGAACTCTTGTGGTTATTCTTAACCAATTATCTGGTTTCATGATTGACCACTTTAACCTTGGTGATTTTTCTAAGACATCATATATGCGAGAAAAAAATCTCAATGGAAGTTTAGGTAATAACCATAAAGGTAAGTATATTAAAAAACCTATGTGTCAGGGATGTGGAAACAAACACCTAGGAAAATTCTTCAAAGGGATGGTAAGATTCTATAGATGTGGTAATGAAGGTCATAAATCAAGAACATGCCATGGAAAAAGGAAGCGTCTAGTTGACTCTAGTAAAGGGAAATAAGATATTTATGAATAATCAATTGAATTTTTTAAATGTGGTGTGAATGGTCGTTATACAAATAGATTTCCTACGAAGAAGGTTTGGGAATGGGATCAACAGGATCGTATAAATATATGTTTACCAATTCCTAATTCCATTCCAATTGAAGATTATGTAACTAAAAATAAACTATGAAAGGTATGGATTATTTCTTAGCTCATATTTTGACATTACTGAAATCTTAGGACATTATGCATGATTTTGTTTGTATGAAAGAAGTATAAAATAATAATATGGAAAAAAATGGATAAAGGATCAAGAAGAATGTTTGATGATTAATATATCTACATTTTAGGAATTGAAGAGTTATGTTGGATCTATGGATGATGATATGTTTAAATGTATTAATGATAGGATTAATTTGGAAGACTTTTTCTAGTATGTGTAACCCTAAAGCTTGATATGTGAAAATTTTATTCAAGGAAGAATTATCTTTCCTTTTGTGGATATAGTTATAAAGAACCGTTTGGGTTTATATGATCCTTGAATTCAAGGAAATTATAGGTTATTACTTTTTGGGATGAAAATGCGAGGTATGAGATAACATTTGTGGTTAAAATATGTTATGGTTATTTTTGATAAATTTATCTCATTTTTTGGAATGTTATAAAATTATATTGTTTTTGAAAAAGGAAAACACACAGACTATATGACAACCCATCATGTCAGAAAAATCTGTAGGAATCGAACCCACAACCAAAGTGCGATTGGTATTTATCGCCTATCACTAGACTATGTGAAGTCCCTGGTTAGTATGACTAATTATTTTTAGTTATATGATTTTATGGATCAAGAATAAATTGATTTTGGGAACTTATTTTTTATCAAATGGATATTCTTAGTATAGGAAAATGATTTGGTAATTAAGTGATAAAGGTTATTTTGGAAGACGTTCTCTCTTTTGGGAACACTATATGCTTAAATAAAATAGAACATTATGGGATATCATTTGTGGATCAATGGTTAAAATTTTATTTTGGAAGAATCTATGTTTTTATTTTGGACATATATAGATTTGGGTTATTTATGGAAATTATTAACCTATCAGAGAGAATATGTGATTAGGTTAATTACTTTTTAGTATGAGACTTTAAGAGTAACCGATATTATTTGGAGATAAATGTTAATATTTTTGTGGAAGACTTTGTGATCAAATCCTTCAAAATTTTGGGTTTCAAACTTAATTTGGATTATTTTGAATAATTTTATGGACAATTTTTTTATTGAATGCTCTTTATTGAGTAATGGGTATGGTTTGTTCAATTTTGGAGATTAAGATTCATATTTTTTTTATAAAAGATTATCCTTTGGGGGATTATCTAATCTTGTACTAACCATTTTGGTTTTGGTTAATGTATAAATATAGGGGGAATATATAGTTTATCTTTTGTGGATTATTTGATTCTCTATAAGTTTATTCTAGTGCTTCAAGTGTGACCAAGTCATCTTGAATACTCATCGTTTGGAGAAAAGATGAGCTTTTGTTAGAAACTTATTAAAGGATGAAACTCTACTTGAAAAGTAAGTATATTTCCTTATGTCCTTAGTCAATATCATAAAACAATTCTTTAACTTTATTAAATGAAACTTAAAACAAAAAAAATTTCTGTTTACTTTTCCTACTGGGAAACCAAAGACCATTTAACCTATCACAAGTTTGTGGTTTTTTGGTGGTTAACTTTATCCTGATCATGTTTTTTATCACTCTCAATCGAAACTTGACACTTAGATTCTCCTCTATACACATTTTTTATACATGGAATCCTAGTATGTGTTATATTGGGTAACCTTTGAACTTCTATTTATTTATTTTAAAGTGATAGTTTTATTGACTCTTTTTCTGATGTGGGGCTTTTAATTAAGTTTCCAAGCCCAATTTTAAAATTGCAAGGATGCAATTCCCAAAAGGGGGGAAAGATGTAACATCCCAAGTAAATAAAGAATATGAAATTTTCATATTTATTAATATTTTTGAATTAAATATTAATTTTACTTTCAAGTGGATGCTATGTCTGATAGCATACTCAACATGCAACAACATGTTTCTTGGAAATGTTATATTGCACACAACTTTGAGTTATACCAAAAAATAATAATATATTATTATTATTTTAAAGGGTAGTTAACGCTTAGAAATTTTATTATAGGGAATGAATAAAACTAACTACAATATGATTACACATGTTTGATAAATTTTTTACATTTATCCAAAAAAACTAGAGGCTTAAAATGAGAATTAATCCAATTTTAAGCATAAATACTATAATATTTTTTAAAAGGTAGTTTTACCGCCTTTTGATGGTTAACCCCTTTTAAATATAGTTTTTTTAAATTTTATATGTTTAATTTTAAAAAATAAACTTATTCTTTAGAAGTAGGATATCAAAATTTACATTGCGTAAATTTTTGGTATTTTTCTGATAAAGTTCATTTTTTAATGAATAGTGAAAAACACTACATTTTAAGTCAAAACTGTCTTTTCATCTGATTTATTTATATGGATAGATTATCCTTTTATATGGTTTTAAATTTTAATTGGATTATATTTTTACCATTTAATCCAATTTTTTTCATTTTAAATAATTTCACTTTGAAATTGGACATAAACACATATCAATCTTTTTGAAGTTTTTACTTCTTAAAAACACGCTTTCTAGTTTTGAAAATGGAAATTAATTAATGAAAATTATATATTTTTAATTTGGTAAAATAGACATAATTTTTGAATTTGGAATATCAAAATTAACTTTGGGTGAATTTTTGGTATTTTTCTGAAAACGTTCATTTTTTTATGAATAGTGAAAAACACTACATAGTAGTTAAAAACCGACTTTTTCATTTAAATGAAATTTTACCACTTATGTGAATTGAATTTTAAAAATTTGAAATACATGGTTTTTATAATTAAGTAAAATGTGGTTAAATAGGATAAAAATAATTTTTGGTGAATAGAGACTTGTGATTTTTATTTATCACGGTTAAAGGTAAATAGGATAATTAAAGGTAAAAATAATATTATAATAATATAAAATTACCTTAAAACTTGTACTAAAATTATTTTATGAGTCATTAAAGATCAATAAAATCCTTTGGTAGAACTTTTGTCCTTTGTAATTCACTTGGGTAAGATAATTACATTAATAACTTTTTATTTAAAGTAAAAATAAAAATATCATAAACATGTATTATTTTTCAAAAAAAATAATATGGAGTTATATAATTGATATATTTGACTATAAATAGTCATTAGAAATATAAAAATATTTCCTACATCATGACATTTTATTTATAATTTTTAGACATCAAATAAATAAATTTATTTATGACACAATGATGATGTAATGATTACCTCATTAATGAATGTTTTAAATAAATGAGATTATAAATATCAAAATAAATTTATTTTGAAACCTTTTATGCCATACAAGAATTTGTATGGATGTTTATGACTTTTTATATTTTAATTAATGATGTTTTTTTGAAATTATCAAGTTGTTCTGGATTTTTAAAAAGTCATGACATGAATAGTATAAAAATTTACATAAATGAGTTTTTAAATCAATTAATATTTTATTAAATGATAAAATAGTCCTAAAAATCTAATATTCATCCAAATGAAAAATATAATGTTAAAAATATCATTAATGACCCATTTTTGGTATCTTGGAATTTTATAGTAAATATATTAACCATATAGTATGAATATACAATAAGACATGGTAAAAGTTAAATAAGTTAACTAAGGGTTAAATAAAAAAGATAAGGATTAAAAAATATCCAAAACCTATCCAATTATTATTTGATGATTTTATTTAAACTTATATTCATGTCATATTTGAATTTAATGAGTTGTGTACATTTTGAAACAGAAAATCATTTTATAATAAAATAATACTCTCAAACTTTCCTAAAGAGCTCCTCCTCCCTCTTATAAAAGCACACCACCTCTAACCCATTACTCACACCTCTCAAGCCCCTTGGCTCATCCAAACTCTACCAAAATTAGCTCCAAACATCCCTATATTCCTCCGATAATCCTTACCCTATGCATAAGGCAATTCAAGAGAGCCCTTTGGTTCAAATCAAAAGAAGTTACCTAATTTAAAGGTAATGTCTTCTCTCAAGTTCTTTTCATTTATTTTCCTTCTCCAACCCCCTAAAATCTATTTATTCCATTATTTTATAACAAAAACAGTATATTAAATATAATAGGATGTTTTTATGATAAGTATTTAAACTAAAATTCCACACACCTACATCTAATGGATACGAATATACTATTTTTGTGTACGACAAACTACTACCTCACGAAACGATGATTGTTCGATTTTCCCCTACCACCTCTCATGGTGGCCATTATGATGACATTGTAATTATATATAAGATATTTATGATATTTATTTTATCTATATTCTTCTTTAATTCTCATTTATAACATGACTTTATTCTTTTCATGTTGTATAAATATGATAATTTCATTTGAGGAAGTGCGGACTACCGCCCCCTCAAAGTGATATGACTCGTTCAAACCATACACAGAACGTATAAAGGATGCTGTTAATGAACTTATGTAAATTATATAAAATATTATATTATAATTTAATAATAATATACCTATGTATCATTTGGTTTTCATTCCTTTAAAAATCAACAAAAAATGAAATGAAAGTAGCGTTCATGCGTACGTACGGCTTACCGTCTCCATGAACAGTGCATTTCATTTTAATATATCCAAATGATATGGAATATTATATATACATATATAATGGATATATATGATATATATGATATCTAAATCATAAATATCATTCTAGGGATAATGTACTTTTGACCACATGGACAATTTTTAATTTTAACAAGTTTATTTTTTACTCAAGTTCTGAACATCGACAAAATGTATGATATGAACTAAAATAATTATCTAATTGTTATAGAAAGGTAATAAGTTATATAAAAGGAATAATAAACTTGAAAATTTTTCTTAATCAATTAGAAATTAAATTAAGTTTATTAGTCAGGAATAATAAGGAACATACGAGTCAAGTCAGACACGAGATAAGGGAATATTTCACACTCCTCTTTTAGTAAAAGACTAATTTTATGTTATGTCTTTTAATTTACATTATATTATGTTGGGATATGTTCTTATATATCCTTATTTCTATAAATTTTATTTCCAAGTGATTATATACATTTTTATCTCTCATAAACGCATTTTTTTAATTTTTTAAGTGACGCCATTAGGCTGCCAAATTTCTGTAAGATAACTTCTTAACCCAATTTCAATTCATTGGGTTAAACTTATACTTCGTGATTATGTCATGCTATGATTATGTGTGAATGAACTCTAATAGTTTTACATTTAATATCCACTTATATTGGGTGTATTCTTATTTTTCACACATAATTATGTCATTGATTTATCTTTAATCTAAGGATACAATCTTTGTAAGGGAGTTTGTCTCAATTTATATTCCATTGAGACTTATTTATTGTTATACACCAATTCACTTTTATGTGGAGTATATACTGCCATTTTACATATTATATCATGAATATCCTTATTCTCATGATATTATAATATTTGTTTAATGTTATTCTGTAATTATTTTTATTCAAGTATTTTCTCAAGTGGTAAGGGACTCTTTAACTAAAACATTGTTTAAAATTTTTAAAGATTTATTCTTCTAAATATTTCTCATTAATGATCATATTTTCAAAATGGTTTTTAGTATTTATTTATATGGACATTAATGTTTTAAAATTTTAATTCTTTTAAAAGTTACAAAGTGGTATGGGACACTTTGATTCAAAAATATCTTTATTAAATGTTTTAAATTGTATTGAAAATGGTTTTGAGAAATCATTGATTATGTCAATATCTTGAACTAATATCTTGTGATTTAAATGTGGAAATTTTATATTTACTTTATGTTCTATGATTATGTTATGGTTCTTTGTCATTGTTTACACATATGGCTGGTTCTGTGAAAAACCTAGGGTGGGTAATCACGAGATAGATCTCCAATGCATTGGGTAATGTGGTGGAGGTAAATGTTAATGTTTCTCATAAGAGATTTAGGGAATATAATTCTATGGGTATTCCAAACATAACTCCCTACGTATCTGTAAAATCTACAATATAAGTATGTTATGGATGCTAAAATTTACCTTTATGATTTATGATTTTTATGTTTTTTTAAAGGTTGGGTCTGAATCCTCAATTTATTATTTAAAGCAAAGACCTATTTTAGACTGGGTAAAGGAAGACCCATTACATAGCCCGAAGGCCCAAGTCCAAGTGGCCTGAAAACAAGGCTTGAAAGCCCATTTTTTGCCCAAAGGTCCCCTCGGTGAATAGTATGGCTACAGTACCCTTACTGCTACAGTCCCGACTACAATACAGCTGCCGCTACAGTGCCTGCTATAGTCCTTCCACTGCTAAAGTACCGTTGCTGCTACAATACTACTACAGTACCCTGCAACAGTACTGCTATAGTCCCAAAAAATTTCCCCTACCCAAATTTGATTCTGCGTCTTTTAGATGCTAAGTAGAAGCTTGTACCACTAGGGTATAGTATCATTGGCATATTTCTATGTGTTATTCATAAATCTTAGGATTTCATGAGGTATGTTAAAGAGCTTATGTTTTGTATGTGTTTATGGACTAATGTTTTCATTATTTATTTTATATCCCTTACTAAGATTTTTATGCTTATCTCAAGTTTTTGAAATGTTTTCCACAGGAATTAAAGATGAACAGGGTCATGGATGGGATCAAGGAAAAATCATGTTGTCTAAAACATAGAACTAGACATGTTTCTTTTTTTAAAGAATTTTTATTTTATGAAAAAAAAATGTTTACTGAGTAGAAGTGTCAACATGTAATATTCAAGATGTTTTGTGTAAGTTATGACCTAATTCTCTAAATATATATACCTGAAAATATCCTCAATGTGAATTATTTACTTAATTTAAGATTATGTAATGTTTAAGGTTGGGGCCTTACCAATACACAAAACATACAGTTCTGGTCTGATACCCTAATCCACCAAGCCATTCCAAGATCATATATCATATTTGGCATTTGCCTTTACATTCAAAATAATTAAAATAAATATTTCACATATTTTTTTCACAATTTACATTACATCTAAACAATGATATAAAAAATTGGTTGAATAATAAGGTGATTAAAGAGGATACGTTTCTTCTTTCAATTTTAATTGGGATTAGTGGAAATATTATTCCCATTTTTATATGTTTTGTGACCTATCCCAAATGAAAAATTAAAATCTTGAAATTATTTAAGAGAATTAGTTCTAGAAATATGTTGATGTGACTTCTCTAACTCAATGGTATTGTTAAACCTTCAAAGGTTATCCCTGTATAGATGATTCATTCGAAAGAATTAATTATATACCATGAAACAAAAACAATAAATACATTTAAGTATTTTAAATCATGTATCCTTAATAAAAATAGGACAGGATAGTTTTACCTCTATGCTCTATCCAGAAATCATTTCATAAGAAGGAAAATCATTTATCATCCACATAAGTGCAACACGCATTTGAAATATATTTTTTAAAGAAGCATTGTATGTGTGCATATTCACATTACAAAGTTACTTCAAATATTTAATTAAAGGTTGAAGATACACATCTATATAATTTTTAGGATTAGAAGGTCCATATATGAGTATACGGAATAAAGATAATGGTTTTTTCATACACATCAATAGAGGAAGTTTATAAATGTAAATGAAAATGGCCACATGTTACACAAATTAAGCATCTAAACAAATGGATTAAAACCATAACATTATTTACTCATCTAACATTAAAAACCTCAGTATAAAATAAGGATATTATTCATCAAATGTATTACATGATAATCTATCTTTAGTATGAACCAACTCATTATTATTGTTAGTTCTATTAGTATTGGGTCATCTCATATTTGTTGATATTTCATCAGACCTAGAAATATTTTCAAGCCTAAGAATCAATGTAAAGTTCCACATTAGCTTTATATGTCATATGATATGGAGTTACATCTATATTTATCTTCCATCGAGATGTACCCCATTATTTACAACCATTTAGACCCATGATTTCCACCTAGAATAATTGTTCAATTAAATTCCATGCCATATAATGATTTGAGGTAAAATATGCATCATTAGGAAGTAATTACATTAAAAATATAATAATAATATATATGGAAGTATTATAAATTTCATACATTTTTTTACCATTATATAGTTACATCAAAAATTCCATCTCTATCATTTTACCACATGCTTGATATATAGAATTTATAGCATCATCTATATATATTTTTTATGCTCTCAACATCATCATTTTCATTAGTTGCCTCATGTGTAATCATAACATTATATTCTTAAATTGATATAATTTATTTATCATGATTATGAATAAACAAAAACTAGTCAAATATAAAATTCTCCATTCCACTCCTTTTATTTCAATTATAAACAGACTGATATTTTTTCTCTCCATTATGTTATTAGACATAAAATTTTATTTGAAACCTAACTTTTTTGTATGGTATATAACTTATTATTGACTTAACAATGGTCTTATAAAACAATTATAATAAGGGAAATGTAAATACTAATACCCCTATATCCTAGAGCCGGTCCTTGATTTATTACATTGGAATAATAAATATAGGTGATCGTATCCCAGAGGGCTGAATAGTTTAGTAAATTCAGAAAACTAGATACAAAAATAAGTATTACATTACAAATTAAAATGGAATAAAACATAGTAACTCCATTAAAAACACCCCTATTCTACTAGATTATTAAAAGCATGGCCGATTGTTGCCTATCAATTATTCAAGGTTATGGTGCTCTGCTAATGTGTATAGTAGCACTTAGTTCGAATCCCCGGTGATGATACTTTTTAATAGTTGATTGTTTTTAGTTGATTGTATTCTGTTTGGGGGTTTTTTTTTAAGAGATTATGAAATTATTGATTTATTAATATTGATTTAAAAAATTGATAAAGATTGGGTTGAGTTCATCAATAGGTAGTCAAGCTTGTGATATCCTTGATCCTTGCTTTATATTGCATTAAATTAACACCCATGTCACAAGTTAACGTTGATTGGAATTTCTAAGTGTTAAGGCTTTAATACAAGCCTTATATTAACTAGGATTCTAATCTCATTTATTAATTTATTTTTTTAGTGTATTTATTGTTCCAATAACCCATGGAATCCATATGTTAAATAAAATATGTCATTAATCTATGACATGTTAAGTCCAACATACATAATGTTAATTCAAAGAATACTCATCGAGAAAAAGCTCTCAATCACTTAACATCCATAAATTATAACTCACCCCAATTAGAGATCTAATAATCCATTGAAATGATTAGTAATCTAGTTATAATTATTATGATGATAAATTAAGAAGATAAGAAAAATAAAGGGATACGAAAAGAGTGGTGCATCGAACACACACACAAACGATGATGATAATTAAAAACGAACTTTAGATTGAATGAGAAATAAAAATAATGGAAGGAGATTCAAATTTATCTAAACTATTTTAAGAACATAAATATTAAACTATAGAAGGTGGATGAGAATAAGAAATATTGAAGAAGAAACTTTCATTAAAACAGAATTACAAAAAAAAGACTTACAAGATTACAATAATGAAGAACACAAAAGTAAAGGAAAAAAAGAGAGGAGGAAGGGTATCTCAAGTGAAAAATTGAGTATGTAAGGTCCTCCCAAGACCTTTTAAAGTCTTTTTTCATGACAATATGTTCTTATCTCTTATAAAATTCCAACCCTTTCAAGGTGAGTAGGGGGATGTATTTATAGCCCAATGTTGTGGGCTTTTTTCATTCCAAAACTAACCCTCCAATTTCATCGCCAATTTGATAACTTAGATAGCCGAATATTGAGATATTATCTTCTTAAAAATTTTATATATTTATCTCCTCTATCTACACTGAAACATTTTCGGCCATTGGATTTAAGGAGCCAAAGTTATGGTGGTTTTATTAAACAATTTTAATTTGTCCATTTCAATCCAAACTTTTTAAAGGCCAAAATGTGAATGGGGTTTTGAATAGGAATATGCCTTCAAATAAAAATTATTTCTTCAAAAAAGTAGGCTTCCTATATCCCATATTTTACACTATAAAATATAATCTTTATTTGATGATTAAATCATGATCTATGTCTTGAATAGTGTCTGGATTTTAATTCCCGACCAGAATGGTGGGATGAGTTTAAATGAATCATTTGGGCCCCTTGTATTTGGATTTGGGCCTTGAAATATTTATCCAAGACTCCTTAAAATGTATCACAAACATTTTAGGATAATAAAGTAATTTTGAATTATAGATTGATCCTAGTAATTCAATCTTCATAGTTGGTCCAATTTCTTCACAAATTCTATAGGCCTTCTTCTGTGGACCATATGGCCCTTCAAATGGTAGAATTGGCCCAAGATACCTTATAATGAAATTCTTTATATTGAAATAGGAATACTAAAAAAATAAAAATTCAATTTGGATAAGTAGGGTGAGATTTTTAAATAAAAAAATAAATTGACATTGATTGGACTAATTCAAATAATTCCCAAAAATTACATTTAATATTTAAACATTAATATTTCACACAAATTATAAACATTTCATATAAAATCAGTAAATGGATCATATAAAAAGTTGTGAAAATATTAATAACATCAACTCCCCCACACTTATTCTTGTTCATGTCCCCATGTGCAACAAATATAAAAAATATTACAAAATCATTTTCACTCACTAACAAATATTAAAATTTTGTTTTCCCCACTCATGGGAGGTTTAGACAATTTCACTCATCAATATTTAATTACACCACAATTTGTTACAGAAACATTGTTTCAATAACAATTCATTTTTTCATGCTCAAATTTAGAAATTGAAAATGGTGGCACACAATACTTACTCCTCTCAAGATGATAAAATTAATTTATGAAGCTTCACTCATTCACCAACCAAAAGTGAAAATCTTAGAGTTTTTAAGATCTATCAGCTTCCAATCCCTATCCTTAAGTGAACAAGAATCAAGAGGTATTTTTAATGGGTTTTTATATGGATATGGGACGGTAGGAATTTAATGTCCAAGAGACAGAAGAAGATGGTTAAAACACCAACATGGGTAAAACAATGCACAATTTTTTTGAAATTAAACATGGAAGGAAATGAAAATACATATTTACAAGGGAATTATTGTGTGAAAAAAGACACAAGAAAGTAAGAAAATTTGAAGGGGATGAGAAGATGAAATATTTACAAAACAAAAAACTTCTCCCAAAGACACAAGTGTTCATTTTTTTTATTTTTCGAAAGTTGAACTTGAAATAGATCTCAAACTTATCTCCCAACACATGATTGATCTCCTCATAATACTAATTGTATTAGTTATAACTAGATCAAAGGTCAAGGAAGAGTGATTTTTGACCCTCCCAAGACACAACCCATTCTTACTTTCATTTTTTTTTTGAATTTTTTTTTTTAATTTTTTTTTTGAATTTTTTTTAATACTTGTCAATAACATTTACAAAATTACATAAATGAAAGTAAATTACATTCCACAAAACACACTGAATGACAACATCTCCCCCACAATGAAATGAATGTTTGCCCTCAAGAATATGATAACATGGTGAAATCAAAAAAGGGTACCCAAAATGAAATCTATTCTCCCCCCCCCCCACACACTTAAATTTCAAAAAATTATGGAATGAAAATACATGTTGATATTGGGTGGGAAAAAGTATTAGGATTGTAATGTGGCTATCAAAGAAAAGGTTTTCATAGGCTTCAAGGGGCTTTTAAAAGGAGGATTAATTTAAGGTAAATGGGAAGATATTTGGCTATTGTGATTCTAATGTGGTTTAGAAAATTCCTCTATCATATTAATGAACACTAAAGTAAGAAATCTAGCTTGAAGGTCCAGAAACTCAAGACTCAAAAATGGGGGTGAAAACACACATTTTTAAAAAAAGGTCATAGGTGGACTTGGCATGAAAGAAAATGTTATTCCTCACGGGTGGGGAAAATCATTTTCCAAATCAAAAAATGATCATTCAAAATTTGTTGGTTTTGACACAATATCTTTTATCCAAAGTCATGATTAAAATACAAAAAAAAATTAGATAAAAACATGTCTTTTGACTCCCCAAAATGGTTAGACAAAATTTCAAAATTTAAAGGTGAGTAAGTATGACCCTTGATTTTTCATATATATTTTTTAAATTAATTTTTTTAGTTTTTTAGGTTTTGTGTTTTAGTTTTTTATAATGGCACACCCACACAAAAGAGAAAGAGAAAAGAAAAAGTTTTTGATAAAGAAAGTGGTAAAAAAATGAAAAATAGAGGAAGAATAATAAAAGGGTAGAGATAGATAAGGAGGAAGAAGATTTAAAGGGAAAAAGGTGCCCCTGGTTTGAATTTAGTGGGTCGATGTCTCTATTCAGAGGTGGGTTAGTGGAAGTTGATGTGCATCATGTGGGATGTTACTTGAAAAAGAAAAATCATTATTCATGTAATGAAAAAATAAAAAGAAATTAAAATTTCATAAAATAAAATGAAAACGTGGGTTGCCTCCCCAAGAAGCACTGCATTTATTTTGTCTATAGCTAGATAGTTTATTTAGACTACCCATAGTCTGATGGTGGCCACTGTATCTAGAAAAACTTCTCTTTTGGGATGCCTGATTGTTCATTAGATAATTTATTCCCATCCTTGTTGACGTGTTTGCAATTTAATGTGGGTGGAAAGAGAATATTTCTATCCTTTCTTTGGTATTCAACTTGAGGAATGATGTTATCCACAAAGTGATGGTTTTCTATGCTTGGAAATTTAGGAAGATGTCTCAATTCTGATGGTTTATTTATGTAATGTTCAGATAACACGAAACCATAGTATAAGATCCCAATTGTTTTTTATTAATTTATTTCATCACTTACCAATGTAAATTAATGAGGATTAGTGGATTCACAAGACTGAATAAGTTTTTCAATATTCTATATATCAATGTTTTTTTTCCAAAGAATGGTCAATTTCAACCTCACTAGTAATCACTTTATTAATTATGGAAAAAATCTCAAAACCTTCACTCCCATAAAGACAATATAAACACACTGGTTCAGGGTTCACCTCACATATAACAGAATTTTCAGAATCATGGATAGGAAATGATGAATGTTAGATAATCTGATTTGAATCAAAAAATAAACATGCTTGTTCGTTTTCCCCATTACCATCCAAGTTGGAGTAGTGGATGTTAGAGGTGATATGGGATTCCAAATAGTTTTCAAGATCTTTTAGATAAATGGAGTTTTCATTTGTAATGTCAACATCAAATTCTCCATTTATTACTTGGTTAATCATGGTGCATATTTCACAAGATCCTTTATCAATATAACAGGAAGAACATGATGGATTGGGATTTAACACACTCTCAGAAAAACTTTCGGAAGCATGGATAGAGAATACATATTGATTCTCTAATGGGTATTTCATGGATTAAAAAATATTTAACTTGACCAGTTGGTCACCAAATTCCATGGATAAGATTCCAGCATGAAATCAATTTTGGTTTTAGATGTCATGAGTAAAGTTCTTCCTAGAATCAGAGGAGATTGGAAACAAGTTATCTCACCTTCCATGTCAAGGACATAGAAGTCAGCTGGGAAGATAATATCATTGACTTGGATAAGTACATCCTTAGTTATTCCCTTAGTACTGGTTGTTCTTCAATTGGCTAACTGGATAACAACACCTATTGGATGTAAGGGACCTAGACCAAGGTTGGAGAATAGGGATTTGGTCATTACATTTATTTGAGGCTCCTAGGTCTATGAGTGCATCATCAAAGTTGGAACTTCCTATTTTGAATGGGACTATAAAGGTCCTAGTATCTTTTCACTTCATGGGTATAGACTATTGTGTTGAAACATTTTTTAAGGTCCTAAGTTGCCTCTTGTGAGTGAACAATTCCTAAAGAAACTTGGAATACTTATGGATTTGTTTTATGGAATCTAAGAGTGAAATGTTGACTTCAACACGTCTAAACATATCGATCATTTCAGTATTGGGATCAAAGGACTTCTTTGGTTAATAAACATCTTGAGGAAAAGGAATTTGGTTCCTAAGTGGAATGGAAGGAGGTGAGGGAATGGCTTCAGGTTTCTTTTCGAGTTTATTTTTCTTTTCATTTTCTAGGACAACATTTAAAGGAGGTTTGGAGGTATTATCTCGAGGAATAGAAATTTGCTTCCTAGATCTAAGTGTAATTGAACTTACATTACCCTTGGGGTTAGGTAATGGTTGATCTGGGAGTTGGGGAGAATTTGATTGTTTTTGCTGGCTTAGGTGGGATGCAAGTTGACCAATTTGAGTTTCAATGTTTTTGAGGCTGGAATGGGTGAAGGAGGAAAGATCTTATACTGAACTTTCCCATGGTTTCTTGGAAGAAGAGGATTGTCCCGGATTGGAATTACCTTGATTTTTGTTCTTGGGAAAGAAATTGTATTGGTTTGTGAATTGGGAAGGCTCACTAGAGTAGTGTAATCCATGAGGAGGAAGAGGAGGATTGATCCTTTGAGGTGGAGGAACAAAATTATAAGGTTGTTGGAAGTTACCAACACATTGACCATATTGGAATTGGTTCAGGTTTTGAGGAAGGAATTGAGGGGGATTAGAAATGGGATTATCATACCTCAAGACTTGGTTGAAGGTAGAAGATAAGGGCTCAAGGTGAGGTTGGTTAGAGGTTCTAATGAACTGACCTAATAGTTGAGGGTTGGTGTTCTACTGAGCATAGGTTGTATTGAGCTCTATTGATCCAGATGAATCAGATTGATCCTCTTGAAGTTGTGGACATGTGTCAGTTGGATGAGATTGGAAGCTATAGATTCCACAATTCATGATAGGTCTAGGGAACATAGATTGTTGAGAGGATGAGGTTGGGGCTTTGGTAGCTATAGCTAGTTGTCACATAAGACCTGTAAGTTCACTCATCCACTCAGTCATCTTGTTTGGATCTATAGATTGATTATCTTGAGATTTTTTGATTTGAGAAAGTTCTCGAGTATGTAATTGTTGTGTGTTTTCATCCATGTTTCTAATAATATATCTTGCATCTGTAGGAGTTTTATCAACAAGAGAAACACCACTTACAGCATCAATGAGAGTTCTCTCCATAGACAATAACCCCTCATTGAAGAATTGGATCAAGAGTTGGTCAGGGATTTGGTGGTGTGGGAAGGTTTCCACTAGATTTTTGAACCTCTCCCAATACTCATGGAGTGATTAATTATGGAATTGATTAATACCACTTATTTCCTTTCAGATAAAAGCAGTCTGAGAAGTAGGAAATAATTTCTCTAAAAAGAGTTGCTTCATGTTATTCCATGTGGTTATGGAACCAGGAGGGAGGTAGTAGAGCCATGCCTTGGTGGAGTCAGCTAGGGAGAAAATGAATTTTCGAAGTTTGATTTGTTCCTCAGAAACCCCTTGAGGCTTCATGGTAGATCACACAACTTGGAACTCTTTAAGATGAATATGTGGATCCTCAACAGCTAGCCCGTGGAAATTAGGAAGAAGATGAATCAAATCCGATTTGAGTTTGAAGTCAAACTCTATGTTTGGATATTGAATACCAATGGGTTGGTAATTCATATCAGGGGAAGTGAGTTCTTTAAGTGTCTGTTTCCTAGGATTTTTCATTTCTAATTCAATTGGTTGGACAAGGACCGGTTCTTGAATTATTTGATTATCCCTAATGTTCCTCCTAAGTTGGTGAAGATTTCGATCAATTTTAGGGTCGAAAAAATTAGAGGGATTGTTTTGTAGGATATGGTGCATTTAGATAAATGTTGGAAGAAAGAGGAATATGGGTTTTTCTTTGTGTTTTTTTAGTTTATGATTTTTATGAGAAGGTGGGTTTTTCTTTGTGTTTTTTTTCATTTTTTTTAAAAAACAATTTTGGTTTTTTTACAATAACCAGAAACTAATGACTATATAAAGAACCATACTCGGCAATGAATCCATTTGAAAGTTTTTCCGATTATCACCTATTGACCGGTCAAGGTTTTGGTGCTCTTCTAATGTGTATAGTAGCACTCAGGTTGAATCCTCGGTGATGATACTTTTTAATAGTCAATTGTTTTTAGTTGATTGTATTTTGTTTGGGGTTTTTTTTCAAAGCTTATGAAATTATTTATTGATTAATATTGATTTTAAAAAATGATAAATATTGGGGTGAGTTCATCAATAGGTAGTTAAGCTTGTGATATCCTTGATCCTTACTTTGTATTGCATTAAATTAACACTCATGTCACAAGTTGACGTTGATTGGAATTACTAAGTGTTCAGACTTTAATACAAGCCTTAAATTAACTAGGATTACTATCTAAATCAGTAATTTATTGTTTTAGTGTATTTATGGTTCCAATAATCCATTAAATCCATACGTTAAACAAAATATATCATTAATCCATGACATGTTAAGTCCAACATATACAATGTCAATTCAAAGAATACTCATCGAGAAAAAGCTCTCAATTGCTTAACATACCTAAATTATAACTCACCCCAATGATAGATTTACTCATACATTGAAATTATTAGTAATATGGTTATAATTATTATGATGATAAATTAAGAAGATAAGAAAAATAAAGGGATAAGAAAAGAGTGGTGCGTTGAACACACACACAAACGATGATGATAATTAAAAACAAACTTCATATTAAATGAGAAAGCAAAATAAGGGAAGGGGATTCAAATATATTTAAACTATTTTGAGAACATAAATATTAAACTACATAAGTTTGATGATAATAATAGATATTTAAGAAGAAAATTTCATTAAAACAAATTTACAAAAAAAGACTTACAAGATTACAATAATGAAGAACACAAAAGTAAAAGGAAACAAAGATAGGAGGAAGGGTATCTCAAGTGAAAACTTGAGTATGGAAAGTCCTCCCAAGACATTTTAAAGGATTTTTTAGTTCCAATATGTGATCCTATATTCTTAAATTCCAACCCTTGCAAGGTGATGAGGGGGATGTATTTATAGCCCAATGTTGTGGGCTGTTTGCAGTCAAAAACTTCCCCTCTACTTGCATCACCAATTTGATAAATTATACAGCCTAATATCAAAATATTATCTTCTTAAAAGTTTTATATATTTATCTCCTATGTCTACAATGAAAATTTGGAGGCCATTGGACTTAAGGAGACAAAGTTATGGCGGTTTGAGTAAACAATTTTAATCTGTCCATTTCAATCCAAACTTTTTGAAGGCCAAAATTTGAATGGATTTTTTAATAGGAAGATGCTTTCAAATATAAATTATTTATTTATAAAAGTAGGACACATATATCCACTATTTCACAATAAAAAATATCATCTTTATTTGATTATTTAATCAAGAGATATGTCATGAATAATGTATGGATTTTAATTCCCTTTCAGAATGGTGGGATGAGATTAAATGAATCAGTTGGGCCCCTTGTCATTGGAATTGGGACTTGAAATTTTTATCCAAGACTCCTTAAATTGTCCCCAGAAAATTTTAGTATAATAAAGTAATTTGGAATTTTGGATTGATCCCAGTAATTCAATCTTCATAGCTGGTCCAGTTTCTTCAGAGATTCTGTAGGCCTTCTTCTGTTGACCATATGGCCCTTCAAATGGAAGAATTGGACCAAGATCTCTTCTAATGAAATGTTTTATATTGAAAGATTAATCCTAAAAAATAATAACCATGAAATTTGGATAAGTAGGTTGAGATTTTTAAATAAAACACAAAACTGACATTGATTGGATTAATTCAAATAATGCTCAAAAATTACATTTAATATTTAAACATTAATATTTCCCACAAATTATGCACATTTCATATAAAATCAGTAAATGGAGTATATAAAAATTTGTGAAAATATTAATAACATCAATTATCCTTGCATTTGAATATCAATATGAAACTTGGAATCCTGGGGAAAAATAAAACATAAGAAAGGGGTGAGCTCAGATGCTCAGTAAGGGTAAGCATATAGTAGAATCCATCATAAATAAACATAAGCAATAAATAAAGGTGAATAACTAAAAAAATCCATTAAAATATAATCTTGAGCATAATATGGTATGAATAAAAGATGATAAAATAATTCTATATAAATAATCACATGAAAATAAAACTTAACCATGGAAATTCTACTTGTCAAATAATCACATGGATTATCAATAACTAATCTCACAATGAGGGAATTCATAATGAAGGGCATCATAAACATACCATCATATATTTTTCCAAGACACCATACATAATTGGGTAATACATTAGCCAATACCCAAACTAGTTTGTCTCGTGATACCTACCGTTGCATCGAGGGGTTATAGTGGGCCCCACCCATCACTTACTAAGTCCAATGAATTTTTCATATTAAAGGGATGAAACATAATAAACATATACATTCATATTTAAACTACCATTTTAAATGTTAATAAAATTACCTAAACAAGAGACATAATCATAAACCATTCAATGTAATATGATGAATGGTTTCAAAATATCACATCCATAGTTAAACTGATCATAAAAAATTCAATAAAATATGGTATATGGTATCATAAGAGATCAAACTCAATTAATAATAATATCCAATAAAGAGTTTTGACATAGATTGAAATAATCTAATAAAATCATTAATAAATTCTTGAGAGAAATACCACTTTACTTTGAAATAATTTATTTAAAAAGCTACACAATTAATAAAGAAAATATTTTCTTTGAAAATAACCTTGTAAAATTTTAAATTATTCCTCAAGACATCAAGGAATCATGAAAGAGATAAAATCCTCTCATTTAATATAAGTTAAAAAACATTTCCTTTAAATTTAAAAAAACATTTAAAATAGTATTTATAAAAGAAATTATGAGTGTTAACCAAATGAATAAATTGTGTTTATTACCTATAAATACACATAAAATAAGTGTAAATAAAACTTAATATAATAAAAATTATTTTCTCACATAATAATATCATTACATAGTCAATTGAGTAGAATTTTAACCCAAATAATGGAAATTAGGTTAAGAATTCCCTTACCACTTTGTAAACAGTCAAACCATATGCCCCATAAAATTATTGATCATCAAATGAAACATTAAATTTCATAAAGATACAGAGATTAATGATTTTATATATTAAATTTTAGTATATGAACTATACACAATAAATAAGGGTTGAATAAGTAATATATACCATAGAAGTAAAAGTGAGACAAGAAACTCTTACCCTATGCTGAAAGTATTCTGCAGTTATACTTATTTTCCTAGATAATAAAATTAGATTCATAAATTACTTAATTAATAACCTATTAAACATATATTTTATTAATTATAATTTTATTATTTTTATTTATGTCCATTTTAGTGAGTTATAATTTTTAATTTTGTGGTTATGAAAGCCTTTGTTTCATGGTTTTGTGGTCGGTTCCTTTGAGTATAAATATGGGAGTTCTTTCAAAAGGGAATAACTTATCTAGAATTAAAATTATTTAGTATTAATGAAATTAAATAAGTTTAAAGTGATCATATATCATTTTTTTATATGTTATGAGGATGATTCATTAGATAAAATGTTGATGAAAATTTCTTAATTTATTTTGGCAGTTTTTACGACCATCACAAACTTGTGTCATTTTATTTAATATTATGTTTATATATTGGTTCTAGAACATGATATAACTTATAATATCTTTATTAAAATATTATTTAACCATAAAAATGGTTTTATGACCATAATTTAAGGTGGTAATGGAAAATTAAAACTCATCATCCGTGAAGGCAGTGAAACGACACATCACGGATAATGTTTTCATTATTAAAATAAAAGGAGAGAAGAAGGGAATTTATGATGGATAATAAATTATAAAAATAAAATAAAATAATATATATGATACTATATTTTCCATTCCATGTTGGATAGGTTAGGTGATGAGAGGATAATAAAATAAAATAAGTTAAAATAGAAAGGAGGATTTTACCTCTTGAATATCATCTCCTTGGGAACCTCCTTAAGACACTTGGATTTGGTCTTTTTGGTAAGACCAAAAGGTATTTGATGTGGGGAAGTGTCTTGGGAAGGGAATTATTCAAAATTTATACAATATTTAAGGCTTATAATGTGTGAGTATAAGGGGTGGTCAGGGGTGGTATTTATAGAGGAGGAGAGGGGTGTCTTTTGATTATTATATTCATTTATTTATTATTTTGGCTCAAGACTATCAATAGTGTTGATTATTGTGACTACATACAGTAACTAGAGCATGTGATTTTGAAATAATTGGTTCTTAACTCATCCATACATCATAAATGACTCAATAATTTATTTATTTTCTTATAATGTTAAATACTATAAATTACTTTATTTTAATATTCACCAAAAAATCAACTATTTTAGAAAAATCCAAAAAATTCACCCTTATCATTTTTAAATATGTATATTTTAAAAATGGAATCCATTTTTTGAAAATAGTTTTATAAATATGAGAATTTTAATTTTTATATAAAATCATCATTTATTTTGAAAAATATAAATTTTAATATTATAATCGATTTTAAAACACTTTCAAAAATTAATTATGGTATCATAAAATTATCTTATAATTATATTGAAACAAAATATTAATTTATGAATCTATTTTATGAAAATAAATTTTATTTTAAGTAATTATATTAATTATAAAATTTTGAATAAACATTTACGCTTCAAAAAAATACCAATACTTAATTTATCATTTTTAAAACATTTATTCACTTATTCCCTGACATAAATATATTATATTTACATTTTTGAGATACCAAATATATTTTTTTTACTTTCATAGGTGAGTTTATTATTCTTATAGTTATATTATTATTCCTAACAGTCACATTACTATTCTAACAGTCATGTTAATATTTAATAGTATATCATGGTTCGTAAGCTATCTAATAAATTGAATTTATTTAAGAAGATACAGACTGTAAAATATTGGGGTGTTATATTATTCTTTACTTCAAAAAATTTATTCCTCAAAATTTTCATGACTATCACCTTCTAAAAATATGAGGGTGGTTTTTCTTCATAGAATCCTTAGGTTCCCACATTACTTCTTCTATTTTATGGCTTCTCTAAAGAACGTTGACCAGTTGAGTCATCCGATTTCTCAATACTTTCTCTCTTGTGTCAAGAATCTCAATAGGATCTTTGTAGTAATACAAATCAAGTTCTAGTTTTATTTCATTATAGGTGAGTACATGTGTTGGGTTTTTCATGTACTTCCTTAACAAATAGATGTGTAACACATCATGTACATTAGAAATACTAGGTGGCATCACCAAATGATAAGCCACAACTCCAATTATCTCTATAATTTTAAATGGTATGATGTACCTGGGGCTCAGTTTCCCTTTCTTACTGAACCTTTTGACACCCTTCCAAGGAGATACTTTCAAAAAGTCATGATGTGCCGCTTGAAACTCCAAATCATTTCTATGGTTGTCAACATAAATCTTTTTCCTACTTTGAGTTTCTTTGATATAATCTTGAATATTCTTTACCTTTGTTATTTTTTCTTCAATAAGTTTTCTTACTATAAGTTTCCTCTCACCAAATTCATCCCTACAAGTTGTAGTGTGACATCTATTACCATATAATGCTTCATATGGAAACATTTGAATACTATAATGGAAACTATTATTGTAGGAAAACTTTACCAAAGGTAAATATTGATCCCACATACCTTGAAAGTCAAGTTATCATGATCTCAACATGTGTTATAATGTTTTATTAGTCCTTTCAGACTATCCATCAGTTTGAGAGTGATAAGAAATACTTAAATGAAGCTCAGTATCAAAATCCTTCTCAAGTCTCTTCCAGAATTTTTATGTAAAATGGGGATCTCAATCAGACACAGTTGATATAGTTACACCATGAAGTCTTAAAAATTCAATAATATAGAGTTGTTCAAGGAACTCCAATGGAAAACCCTCTCTTATAGTGAGGAAATGTGCACATTTGGTAATTTAATCAACAATTACCAATATTGAATCATTCTTTCTTGTATTATTTGGTAATATAGTGAAAAAATCTATAGTAATGTCATCCTATTTCCATGTAAGAATAGGTATAGGTTGCATTATTCCTCTAGGATGTTGTATTTCAACCATAACCTATTGAAAAAATAAACATATTGATACATAATCAATAATTTCCCAATTTATATTATCCCACCAAAAATGTTCCTTCAAATCTCTATATATCTTAATACTACTAGGGTTTCATCCAATAATTCCCTTTTTAGCTTGAGTATAGAGGGAACACAAAGCCTATTCCCAAATTTCAAAATTTCATCTTCGTATATGAAGTCTACATTTTTCCCATCATTCAGAGCATTAATTTTATTTTGAAAATTCACATCTTTATACTGAGAACTTTTTATATTTTCTAATAAATATTTTTTGAACTTTTTATCATAGACTGAAAATTATCATCTTTATACTGAAAAAGTAGTGAGGTTTCACCTTCCTTGATAATTTTTATATCCATATTTATTAGATCCATGTACATAGGATCCCTATGAACCCTCATTTTGTTTAAAACTCCATGATAATTCATGCTCAATGCATATGGTACCTTATTTTACTTCTCTCTATGGTAGTGTATTGAACAATCATAATAATTGATTAGTTAGATCCATTAAATTTTCCTCATATTGAGTTATTTCTATGAAAAGATATATTTAAAACTTGCATGATCTATATATATCTCACATCTTTCACCATAGAGATAGTGTCTTCATATATTCAGATCAAAGATTACAGCTGCTAACTCAAGATCATGAGTTGGATAATTTTTTTCATGGGTTTTTAATAGACTTGATGTATAGGTAATAACTATATCATTCTTCATAAGGACACAATGAATTATTTTCTTCAATGAATCACTATAAATCACAAATCCTCCATTTCTAGATGGTAGATTCATGATCAAATCATTAATTAATCTTCTCTACAATTCTTTAAATCATTCTTTGTATTCCTTCATCCAAATAAAATTAACCCCTTTATGATAAATCTTGGTTAATGGGTCAGCTAATTAGAAAAAAAAATATGAATGAAACGCCAATAGTAACCTTATAAACCAAAGAAGCTACATACCTTGGTTATTTTTGTTAGTGAAGGCCATTACTAGACTACCATTGTCTTCATAGGATCAACTGATATTCCATACTTAGATATAATATTTCCAAGAAAAGAAACTCTTTAAAGATAGAATTCATACTTGTAAAACTTACCATGTATCTCTTTTCTTCTAAGAGTCTCTAGAAAAATCCACAAGTGGTTCTAATGGTCCTTTTATCTTTTGTATTACACTAATATGTCACCAATAAATTCCATAAGAAAATTATCAATATATTCCTTGAATACTCTGTTCATTATATCCTTAAAAACAGAGTGTGCACTATTCAATCCAAATGGAATTACTATAAATCATAATATCTATACCTTGTTCAAAATGTTTTCTTTTTAATATCTTCCTTATTTACATGCAATTGATGATATCCACAACAAATATAAACCATTGAAAAATAATGAGCTTCATGAAGTTGGTGTAATAAGTCATCAATTTAAGATAGAGGATACTTGTTCTTTATCGTAATAGCATTGATATCCCTATGTTCAATGCATAGCTTCACAGATCCATCATTCTTCTTAATAAAAAGAACAGGATCTCCCCAAGGTGAAACACTAGGATGTATAAATACTTTAACACTCAATTACTCTACTTTTTTCTTTAACTATATTAACTTCACTATGGCCATTCTATAGTGAGTATTTTTATATAGGCCTTGTATCAGGGATTAAATCAATAGAAAACTCAACTTCCCACTTTGGAGGATGTCTAGATAATTCCTTTGGAAAAACATCAATTTATTCCTATACAATAGGTACATCCTTAATTTGAATATCACCTTTTTAATTAGTAGGTTTTATTTACTCTTCTTCTCCAAGAATCTCATTTAGAATAGCTACTAGTGGTGGATCCAGATATGACTTAGATGATGAAGTATCCCCTCTAAATATTAGAAATTCCATATCTTCATCATGATTCATAATTTCTTTATCTTTGTAGTAAATTTTTTCATTATATTTTGAAATCCAAACCATACCAAGGATTAAATCAAAATAAAACATAGGTGTGATAATAAAATCAGAAATTAGAGCACATTTTTGTGTCATAATAGGAACTGATTGACACATATTTGTTTTAATAAGGTTTCCACTAGGAGTTTTCACTAAAAAATCCCTTGTTAAATTGAATTGTAAATATCTAATTTTTATGTCAAACTGGGAAGATATAAAAGAATGTGATGATATATAATCAAATAGAGCTTTATCTAAATTTGAGTAGATGATTAAAGTACCTTCCACCACATTATTAGGAATTTCAACCTTGACTATTGTGACTTTATAATCATGGCCTTTTTCACTTATCCTTTTTTGGGGGAAATTTCCTTAATGTATAGGGAAATAATGTGCATAGTGTAACATATTCTTATAGATGAATCATTTCACATTTCCAACTTATTTCTTGACCTTATAATCATGGGCTTAATGGCCTTTTTCTCTACACTTGTAACAAACTATCATTCCCAATAGGCATGTTCCATGATGTTTCTCTCCACATTTATTGTAAGTCATAAATTCTATTCTTCTCTTATTACATTTTTCATTATTTCCTTTTCCATAGTACTCAGTATCCCTCTTATTATCTTTCTTCCCTTCGAAATCATATGTATTGTAAAATTATTTCTCTATCTTGATGACACATGATACTACATCCTCATATGATGAGAATATTTGGGAGACTAGTGCCCTTCATATAATTAGATTAATGCCATCAAAAAATGGTCAATATTTATCTTTGGATTATGTATGTAGTATGTGGAATGCCTTGTTAATCATGTAAAGTTGGATTCATACTTAGGAATATTTTTATCCTCTTTTTGTCTCAGACTCAAGAATTATCTCTCCATATCTGCTCGCTGCTCGTGAGGGAAATATTTTTCCAATAAAATTTCCTTAAAATCCTTCCATTCCATATTTTCAATTTCATCCTCCACATTTTTGTTTTTAATTAATAACCATCATTGATCTTCATCCCCTGAGAGATGATAAACTTCCATGATAACCTTATCCCTTTTGTTACTTCCCAATGTGAGAAATATCTTCTCTAAGGAACTTATTTATTTCTCAGATACAAATGGGTTTGTATTCCCATTCAATAATGGAGGTTTTTGTCACATGAAGTGGTATAAAATTGTTACACCACATTGTGGATTGGGCTACTCCATTTGAGTAGGGTTATTGCTCATAACCTGAGTCATTTATCCCAGTATAGTTATAAATTTTTTAGCTCTAGTTGTAGCTCCAACTCCAATATCATTATCTTTATTATGAGTTAAATCCCTACATAGAATACGTGTGTTGATATGGTTTCCATTCCATCCACTAGGCACCATTTCTAAACAATGGAATATACTATATTAGATTATAAAATTGTAAAACTAGTGAAACACTTGAAAAAATTATGTATAACTAATCTCAAAATAATAAGCTTGGTTACCTTGGGAACATTATAAAAGTTGGTTATAGGGTTATATTTCCCTAATCTATATTTTCCTAAATCTATATTCCAAAGTTTATACTAAACTTTCTCACATACCAACTTTATAAATCCCGACTCCAATAGCCCAGAGTTGTTGCCTTACTTTATTACATTTCCATAATATATACAAGAGATTTCATCCCAAAGTAATGAATAGTTTATTAGATTTGTAAAACTATATACAAACACAAGTATTACATTACAACTTTAAATGGAATACAACATAGTAACTCTATTGAGAACACCAATATTCTCCTAGATTATCCCATGCATATCAATCAAAATATACATCATGGCATCTTGGGGAAAAATAAAAAATAAGAAAGGGGTGAGCTCAGATGATTAGAAAATGTAATAATGCAGTGAAATCTATCATAAATAAAAATAAACAATAAGGAAAGTTTAATAACTAAAAACACATGCTGCTAAAACATAATCTTGAGCATAATATGGTAGGAATAAAATCTGATCAAATAATTAGATATAAATAATCACATGAAAATGAAATTTGACCATTTATATTATAATAGTTGAATAATCACATGGAATATAAATAACTAATCTAACAATGAGGGAATTCATAATGACTCACACCATAAAAATACTATCAAGGCTTCAGACAAGAAACCATACATAATTGGATAAAACATCTGCCAATAACCAAACTGGTTTGTCTCATAAGACCTAACAGTGCATTGAGGGTCTATAGTGGTCCTCTCTCATCAATTACTAAGTCCAATGCATTACTCTTATGAAAGGGGTGAAACATAATCAACATATACATTCATATTGAAACTATCATATGAAATATTAATAACTTTCCCCAAATGATAGACATAATCATAAACTATCCAGTGTAATATGATGAATAGTATCAAAATAACTCATCCACAATCAAAATGATAATAAACTATTAAATAAAATATGGTATATGGTATCATAATAGATCAACCTAAATTAATAATAATATCTAACAAAGGGTGTTGACATATATGAAAATACTCTAATAAAATCATTGATAAATTCTTGAGAGAAATGCCACTTTACTTTGAAATCATTTAATTAAAAAGCTGTGTAATTATAAAAGAAAAAATTTTATTTTAAAATAACCATTTAAACATGTAAATGATTAATCAAGGCATTAATTTTTCATTAAAGTGGGAAAATTAACTCATGTTTGATAATTAAAAAAAATCCTTTAAATTAAAAAAAAAGATACATTTAAAAGAGTATTTTTAAAAGAAAGTGTGAGTGTTAACCAAATGAATCAATTATTTTTATTAGATATAAATCCAAATAAAACAAGTGGAAATAAAACTAAAGATAATAAAAAGTTTTTTTCACGTAATAATTTCATGACATAATCAATGGAGTGGAAGTTTAACTAAAAGAATAGAAACTTGGTTAATAATTCCCTTACCACTTTGTAAACAGTCGAACTGTATGACCCATAAAATTATTGATCATCAAATGAAACATTGAATTAAATGAAGATAAATATATTCATTATATGTTATATTAAAGTTAATTATGTACACCACACACAATAAATAAGGGTTAAATAAGGAATATATCTCACAGAAGTAAAAGTGAGACCAAAAACCATTACCTTTTGTCCAAAAGTGTTCTGCACTTGTACTTAATGTCCTTGATAATAAAATTATATTTATTAATTACTTAATTTATAACCTATTAAACAGATATTTTATTTATTATAATTTTATTAATTTCATTTATGGCCATTTATATGAGTTATAATGTTTAATTTTGTGATTCTGGAAGCGTTCGTTTCACGGTTTTATGGACGGTTCCCTTGAGTATAAATATGGGAGTTCTTGTAAAATGGGAATAACTTCTCCAGAAGTCAAATTATTTAGTATTAATGAACATAAATAAGTTTAAATGGTCTAATATATCATTTGTTTATATGTTATTATGATTATTCATTAGATAAAATGTTGATTAAAACGTCTTAATTTATTTTGGCAGTTTTTACGACCATCACAAAATTGTGTCATTTTATTTAATATTATATTTATATATTGGTTCCAGAAAATGATATAAATTATAATACGTATATTAAAATATTATTTAACCATAATAATGGTTTTATTACCATCCTTTAAGTTGGTTATGGAAAATGAAAACTCATCATCCACGAATACGGTGAATCGACACATCAGAGATGATGTTTTCATTTTTTAAATAAAATGAGAGGAGAAGGGATTTAGTGATGGATAATAAATTAGAAAAATAATTTTATAGTATATATATGATAATTTAGTTACCATTCCACCTTTTATATGTGATTTTATGAGAGTATAAGAAAATATAATAAATTAAAAGAGAAAGAAGGAAGATTTTACCTATTGAATATCGTCTCCTTGGGAACCTCCTTAAGACACTTGGATTTGGTATTTTGGTAATACCAGTAAGTATTGGACATGGGGAAGAGGATTTTGAATGTAATTGGTCATAATTTAGGCAATATTTAAGTTTTATAAGGTGTGAGGATAAGGGGTGGTATTTATAGGGGAGGAGAGGGGTGTCTTTTGATTATTTTATTCATTTATTTATTATTTTAGATCAAGACTATAAATAGTATTGATTATTGTGAATAATTATAGTAAATAAATAATTTGGGTTAAAAATAATGGGTTCTTGCCTCATCTATACATCATCCATGACTCAATAATTCATTTATTTACTTATAATGTCAAATACTGTAAATTACTGTATTTCACTATTTACTAAAAATTCAACTATTTTTGAAAAATTACAAAAATTCACCCTAACTATTTTTTGATGTGTAGATTTTAAAAAAAAAGACTCCATTTTATGAAAATAATTTTCAAAATATGATAAATTTAATTTTTAAATAAAATCATCATTTATTCAAAAAATGATGATTTTAATATTACAACTGATTTTACGACACTTTGAAAATTTAATTATGGTCTCATAAAATTATATTATAATTATAATGAAAAAAAATACTAATTTATGAATCTATTTTATGAAAATAAATTTTCTTTTAAATAATTATATTAATTATAATATTTTAAATAAACATTTACATTTCATAAAAATATCAATACTTAATTTATCATTTTGAAAACATTTATTTACTTTTTCCATGATATAAATATATCATATTTTCATTTATGAGATACCTAAGTTTTATTTATAATTCAATATGTAAGTTTATATTCTAATGGTTAGATTATTATTCTTAATGGTCACATTACTATTCCAACAGTCATGTTAATATTTAATAGTATATCACGATTTGAAAGTTATCAAATAAATTGAATTTATTTATGAAGATACATACTGTAAAATATTGGGGTGTTATAGAAAATGATAAGACCTCTATCTGAAACATTTTTAGATGAAAAATTGAAAAAAATCCAAATTCTCTTAAAACTCGGTCGAGATCTGATCTTTACCATACATCCAACTTATATCCATTATGTTACATAAATAATTAATATCAACTTAGTAAACAATAATTATAAAATTCATGATAACCATGAATCTTTTAAATATAATTTAAAATAATTTCAGTTATTTTACATTTTATTTTATGTATTTTTAATCATTTTTCTTCAATTTAGTTCAATATAGATTGGTTTGAATAGTATTAAATCCAATTAAATACATATTTTTTTATAAAGAAATTGTTTTTAAAACAACTTCCTTGTTTTTAATATGAAATAAATCTAATTAAATTCAAATGTCTTTAACATGGAAAATATTAATTTAATTATAATAACATTTTCCCACCCAACATGAAAACTCATATATTTGATACATATGTTTTCTTCAGGGAAAATTTCATAATACCATAAATACATAATTAAGTATCATATGTCTACAGAAAATTTCCAATAAAATAAATTCAAATACCCATTTTAATATTAAATTCATAAAATCATACTAGTAACTAGCCAAATAGAGAATAATGGATGCAATGTGATATAATAATTTCATACTAATAGAATCCCAAATAAATTATAATAAATAGAATAGGAAACATCTAATACAAACTATTAGATTAAGTAAAGGTAGTGAGTGACTATTAAATGAAGTTTCATTAATTACCAACATGATTATTAAAACACTTCACACCACATTAAATTGAAATTAATTATGTAGAAATTTATATCATTCAATAATTAAAATAAATAAATTAAATGAATAATTTCATAACTCCGTAATATATTAACAAAACAAATAAAATTACTACAGTAGTTAATTACATAAACACCTAATATCTATTATACAAAAAAATAACATTATATTATATTTATATATGGGTATTGAGTAATTAAATTAAAAAATTTACATCAACTATGATCAAATTTATTATTAAATGCTATAGAAAATATAATATAAATAAACCTTCATTCAATGAATCAGGAAAAATCATGACCTAATAGGATTTTGTTTAGTGTTTTATACCTTGATAAAAATAAAAATGATGCTTGGTATAATAGATGATTGATTTGGAACTCACCAATTTTATGTTGAAGAAGAATGGAATTAAAAAACCAATGATTTAGGGTAGAAGAGAGGGAAGGTTATTTTGCATGGTAGGGATAAATTGTTGGTTGTGGGGAAGGGGATGTTGTTCACCTCATATGATACAACATTGTACCAATTATTTCTTAAAAATGTTGGTATAGCTTACCAAAATCCAAAAAATTTTAAAAATCATTGGTATAGGGTACTTTCATTCACTCTATACCAATGATTAGCCTACATCATTAGTATATAGGCATGGTTATAGACTGAAATTATAGTAATGTCTTCTATCATCCACATTTCCAGATCAATATGCATTTATATATCCAAAGAGATCAATATTTCTATTACTTTCATATATTGATCCATAATTAATTGTTCCTTTAATATACCTAATAATTCTATTTCCAGTAATGAGATTAAATTCTTTGGGTTCACTTTTATGCCTAGAATGTAATTTAATAGTATACATATCTAGTTTTTAAGCTTTCAAGTCAATAAAAATTCTAAATAGAAATTTGAATTATCTTTAATCAACTTCCTTTCCATTTTCATCCTTCAATATCTTATTTCCCACTAAAATTGGAGTTGATACCGGATTCAAATCCTCCATGCTAAACTTATTTTGAAGTTATCTGGATTAATAATATTAATAAAAAAGGATATATATAATCTTTATCTTGAGAAATTTGTAATCCCAAAAAGTGGCACATTTCTCAAAGAAAGGAAAACTCAAACATCTTCTTCATCTCTAAATCAAAATCCTTTCACACACATTATCTATTTCTAGAAAAGATAATATCATTAGTATAAAAAATAATAATAAGTGATACATATTTGTCATATTTTATGTATATATTATTGTCCAATCCTCCCTTATTAAACTTAATTAACTTTAATAATGTGTATAAATTGAAATAACATTCTCTTAGAGATTGTTTTTACCCATATAGAGACTTCTTTTACTTGAAAACATACCCTTTATCACCTCCAAACAAGAAACCACCCAATTTCTCAATATACACTTCCTCATCCAAATCTTAATTGAGAAATACTGACTTTAAATCCATTTATAAGATCTTATATCACTTTTATTCCATAATAAATCACGCCTAAAAACTAGTGTGATGACCTCATCAAAATCAATTCCTTCAACCTATGAGTACCCTTTTCATATGATTCTTTCCTTGTTTCATTTCACTTCTCCTCTTTCATTTAGATTTTTATGAAACACCCATTTGTTTTAATAACATTCTTATTTGTTGGAATGGGTACCAAATCTCAAGTATAATTCTTATCGATCTAATATAATTCCTCATTCATAGAATTGATCAACTCTTGATGCTCCAAAACATCTTTCACATGTCTTTGTTCACCCTAAGAAAATGATGAGTTATGTGTTATTTTTCTCTAAGTTCTCATAGTCTAAACTACTTTTCCTTATTATCAAATGATATTTTAGACATCAAACTACTTTCTCAGCCTCATATGTTCTGAAAATTATTAATATTCATCACTGAAAATTATTAAATAAATATATTCAAACTATAATTCTTTTTAATTATCATTATTTTCAGAAACATTACACTGATTATAAACAAAATAAAGTTTATTATATTCATGTATGAAACTTACTTCTTTATGTGTGATTTCATTCATTTATTGTTTCAAGACCTTTACATCATCACTATCCACAATCATCCTAATCTCTTTATTGTGATAGTGATATACACTTCCATTTGTATAATAACCAAGGAAGATGTCATCAATATCTCTTTGTTTAAACTTCTCTAAATTTCCACCATTTACCTTGATAATACAAGGGATTCCAAACACACTTAAGTATTTTAATATTGCGGAATTATTATAATATATCTCATATGGTGACATATCTAAATTTGGTTGATACAAAAAAAATGGATTTTTATATACACTACTATACCAATTGATTGTCTCTAGAAATAATGAGAAGTATCATGATTACTCAACATAATATGAGTCATCTCTACGAAAATCACGTTCTTATACTCAATGAAACCATTTCTTTGGGGTTTATGGTGTATTGTGTTCATGATTAATTTTATTCTTCTCATAATATGATTTACATTTTCTACTAGTATATTCAACATAATTTTCTATCCAAATATTCATCAAGTATAAACCATAGTCCTTCACAGAACTTTTTCTAAAATTCTTAAACATGTTAAGATCTTATGACTTATTCTCCATTAAAATAATTCATCTGATATAAGTGAATTCACATATAAAATAAATAATATGATTATATTTGTTTGTTTATTTCTTCCCCATAGTCCCAAAAATATGTGAATGAATGATCCATAATGAGTGATATGTTTAAATATCTACTTTATTGATGAAAAAATTAAAAATATTCCCCTTTTTAGAATATAGATCACATCTAGTATCTTTCTCTCTTAAACATAAGCACATCATGAATATTCTCTCCTTAGGTAAGATTTCTCATGTGATTTTGAACCAAAAAACCAATCCTTTAAATTAATAATTGATTTTACTATTTTAAGCTTAATTATCTTTAATTTATAGCATCACCAACTGAAAACAAGTTTCCTTGAGTTCATTATCCATTAATTAATACACATACATATTTCAAAATCTTCACCAAGAACCCATATTTCAAAAACACTACTTCATTTTATTCATCACAGAGCTAAAATATTATTAATAAGTTATATTGAAACCCATCAACAAGAGAAATGGTAAGCAACACCAAGTGTCCAATATACCCAAACCAAGTATCTTGTATCACCTCTCCAAATTTTAGTGTAGGACCCAAACCTCACTGAAGGATAAGTATCGGTTGATGGGGTAACCGAACCAAGTGGAGGACCCACGCCTTTTCTAAGATCTTGGATGGTGGGTATTATTTATATAGATAGAGTACCCATGACTACTTATCTATGATATGAAGGACCCTCTCCCTAATATAAACTAGCCGCTAGGGGGTATTAACCAAAAAAATACTCTAATATACATACCCAAAACCAATTATCATTCTTATAGATATAAAGAGACTAAACTATGTGTATTACCTCATTTATCAACTTTAATTATGTAAAGAAGCACACCATTGTATCCTATGTGAAAAAACACTTTGAATGGACTACTCATGCAACCGATTTCGAGTCTCGAGAAATGAGATATTAAGAGATACTGAGGTTGTAAAAAGTACACGACATGTACCCTAGTGGTATATGGAGTGTATCCCCTCAGGGGTTGTCTAGATGTGTACTATCTCCCATATATAATTCATGGGTATAATTACATGGTATGTGTAATACTATACATGGTGTTTGGGACTAATATGGTACTCTATTTGTACCATTGAATCCCTTGTTATGTGAGGTTCAACATATATGGTGTGTCCCAAAGTGAATATAGTGTGTGGACTCAATAATATCACTCAACATATACTATCATGGAGGTTGGATCATGTACCATATAGGGTACATGACATGTGATCATGACTCACATGGCTTAATTAAAGCTAAATATCCACATGGTCATGTACTCCTTATACACTCCATGTTGGTTAACTTAGGAGAACATGGAATATGTACTAAGGTCACATATTGTGTGATCCTTAACTAATTAAAACCCCTAGACTATGTGGATGGAGAGGTATATGGAATGTGTTATTTCCAAATAAATGTCATTTAGTCATTTCCTTTAAGCCTAGATTATACATATTTATCATAATCCTATCACCATCACTATTACTACCCATAATCAAGCTTAAAACTCTAATAAATTCCTTTTCTAAAGATGGTGTGCCTCCAATGGTTGATTTACAACTATGAATTCACCAGATAATAGATTGGAAAGGGTTTACACACAACCCACATTGATCCCATGTGTTATTACACCAAAACCCTATGCTATTGAACCTTCTCATGACTCTTCACTCGTCATAAATATTACATGCCCCAATCTTCATGACCACATCCAAATCCATTGGTTTCAGGATTTAGATCTTTATCGATAGTTGATCTGGATTCCATTCATTAAATCACCAACCATGGAAATGGATGGTGATGAAATTATGAAGGGTAGGGGGAATAAATATTGGGAAAATAAGGGATTGTCACTGGGCATGATTATTTTATCACCAGTTTTTGTGTGGAAGGTTCCAAAAATGAATAATAGAAGAAAATTAGTGAAACAGTCAAGAATTTTTTGCCAAAATAGAAATAGATAATTTTTTAGGTGTATTATATTGAGAAAATAATTAGTTCATGGTCAAAATAACAAATAACATAGTAATATAAAACTAAAAAAATCCCTACCTCACTAATGGATTGATCACTGTTAAAGAATTCATTATCATTAGGAATCATTAGAGATTCCTCTACATCATTTATGATTGACGACTACTATATCTTAAAAATACTCTCTCATATTTTTTCTCTAATTCTAGATTTTATGGTGACTAACCACAGAATTAGAGAAAATGTGGTTTAAATATAATAAACCCTAGATTTTAAAGTGATTAATTAAAACACCCAACACTAGGGTTGATTCCCAGAACTACTGAAGAAAACTCAATTAATAGTGACCCTATAAAAAACAATCATTCCAGAAATAATCATAGTCTTGGATTCCCCATTAGAGGCTTCTATTTGAAGGAAAATAATTTTCCCAAAAATTTACATGTGTGGACTAAAAATAATATGTTATTTTTAATATATTGTTTTTGAATCCCTATGACACCAAAATCAAATAACAATCTCAATTAACAACCTCAAAAATATTATTTAAAACATTTTAAAGGTTTAAATAAAAAAATCAAGTTCACTATAAAAACCTTCAACACAAGGTGTAAAACCATCATTAGTATCCAATAATACATCCATAATGATTTCTAATAAGTATAAAAGCATATTATCTATCTATATATAATAATTTTCTCATAAAAAGTTGGGATACCCTTTTTATTCATTGAATTAAAGTTATCCATGTTCATAATAAAAATTTAAATCCAAGATATTATTAAATAGAGGAACACTTTTCACTTAAAACTCTAAACATATATTCATATTTTAAGGAAACCTGTTGGATTTGATACCAATTTAAAAGGACCTAAAAGATTAGTGATAATTCACTGAGAGGGGGCTGAATCAGTGAATTCACTTACATTTTTAATTTTCATTCAAAATGACATTATAATTCTATTAAACTGAATGATTATATCTTTATCACACACACAAAATCACAAAAACAGTAATCATAAAATATTTTTATAAGTTTCAGCACTCAAAATAAGAAACTACATCCAAAGTATGATCTCGTAAAACCCATGATAACATGATCCACTAGAATCATCATGTTAGAAACAAATGAGCACGATATATCCTTGAAATCATGACACACACAAAATGTACCTTGGCTTTCATAAATTTATTTTTTATAAACAATGATATTAAATTTTTATGAAAAACAAAAAAAAAATTCTTTAACCAAAATAAATCAAAGTTGTTCTTGTGGTTTTTCATTCACACTTCTCACACTCATGATAAAATTTAAAAATTGTGATTAAAACTACCTATTATTCATCTTTTTATTATTATTAATCTACTTTTACAATATTAAATACTCTTATATTTTTATTTTTCTTCTTCTTATATTCTTCAGCACACAAAATATTTTCATAGCAGTAGTAAATATATTCTATAGTAGAAACAAATATCTTTCCTCTTAAAATTTGAATTTCAAATTCAAAATTCAGATATGTAACTACATATCACCTTATTACCATTAAAATATGATACCTTATACCATCCCAACATTTTTAGTTACCTTTTATTTATTTAAGAGATTTTTTGGATGAGCTTTGATCCCCTATGAGTCATCCAAATCATAAAGAGGTAGTTTCCAAGCAGTTAGTTTTCAAATGATTCTTTATTCCATCACACTCCATATTTGGAAAATTTTGGATTTAAATTTACTTATTATTTAAACCTTATGTATCACTATCAAACTAACATTATATTTCTCCTTTGATAAACTATAATGACCTTTACATATTGATCAACTTACCTTTACATATCATAATGAATCAGTACTTTTCCAACTATCATTCTTCCCAGTGAGTACCTTTGTGCATCATTTTGAGTACCTTTATATACTATTAATTTTCCAATTTTAAGATATAGTCATCTTATTAGATATTTTCCCTTATGTACTAGTAATTTACCAATTTCTAGACCTAGTATACAGTGACCCATATGTGCTGGGAGTACCAATTTTCAAAATTAGTTGTATCATCACAAAGTGTCCCTTACATAATAGGACTTTACCAATTTTTAATACTATTATAATTAGTATATATTGGCCCTTAAATAATGATGTCTTTACCAATTTCTTAAATAATATATAACTCTTAGATTCTCTAAAAATATTCTAAACAACTCTATTCAATAGAAAAACTCCTTCTAAGTTCCTTCAATCACTCAATAACCTTATAACTAACTTCAATTCAAATAAAAAAACATGTAACACTTGAGTTTGGACATGATTTATGTGTTTAAAAAAATGGAAACAAGAGAACCATATCCACTTCTTCTTTTTCCAATTCTTTGTCTTCTACTTTTAACCTTAGAAAACTCCACCTAGGTCAAAACCACCCAAGGTCACAATAAATCTTGATCTAAAAATATTATTATTTCATGGTATCAATGCACTTGAGATTAAGAGACAATTTTTATTTTTTATAATGATATATTTATATCTAGGGATATTTCTCAAATACTTTTCAAGTATACATAAACAAAGAGAGGTGGAATTATCTAGTGAATTGCTTATTGATACTAGTATAATTTCACTTTCCTTTTACCATATGTTTTCATACAACTAGAATGAATAAAAATTATATCTAGAATATATAAAAATAAAATTATTTCTTCATTCATGTATCTCACCTTGGGGTCCTTTAATATTTTTTTATAAAGTGGATCATAGTCAATACTTATATGTGGACTACCAAAAACTAAATCAAGCAATGTTCAAGATCATGTATCCCATTCCTCATATTGATGATATGTTTGATTAATTAAAATAGAAAAAATGGTTCCCTGGTATATACATTAGATTTTTATATCACTAATATTGTATGAAAAAATGAAGGAATCTTGGAAACATATTTTTGAAGTGCAATGATTTTTAAAGTTTTCAGGTGTAATAGAAGCACTTTTGGTTTGTAGTCAACTCATATTTTTGTCGTAATCAATGAATAATCTAAGATTTAAATGAAAAAAATTCATGAAAAATAGAATTAAATCAAATATTAATTGACTTTTATGGTATAACCAAGAAGATAGGATCATCACATATAATTTATAATTAATTTATCTGGATAAAGAAATATCTTACATTGAATTTATTTCTTCATTAATGAATCGGTAGACCACTTCTTGTCATTATATCATTTCACATAGAGAATTAAAGTATATAATCCCACTATAAAGGATCCACATTTTCTCTAAAAACCTTCTAACATCATCATATAGCATGGAATACTCTGAAACTTTTCTTTTTAGTGATAATATCTACAAGAATTGATTCTATTGGAATGACCCTTCTTAATCTCTCTAGTATTGTGAGGTTGGTATAGGAGGATCACTCTATACTATTGAGAGTGTTATAGGAGAAAATATATCTAGGTCTTGAGATAATTCTCTCAAGACTTTCTTTGTGCACAACAAAGATTAGGTTTATAAATGACATAATTGGGTTTATATAGATCTTGGGATAAACAAATAATAATTGCAACCAGGATATTATTAAATTTCTAAATCCCTAGAAATCCCCATGTCTAAAATAATATTATTATTATTTACTTGAAATTTTCCAAACTCACAGATAAAATAAATATTATTTTTCCTGAATAAGTAAATCAATATTTATTCAAATAATATTTAATATGTATTCTTTCTCATTGGGCCACTAACTCAGCCTGAATCCTCCCCAATATTTATCAAAACTTGAATAATGGATATTTATTAAAATAAATAAATATCATTTTATTATTCATTGAAAAATAAAAATATATATTATATTCACTAATATAATAAATAAATATTTATTAAATATTCAACTAACATATATATTCTATTGAATAATCAGTGATTAAATATTTGTTATCAATCATATATGAATAATTATGTAACCATGTACTGTAATCATTGTTATTAAACATGTTATAATTATATAAAATTTAATTGGTGTTCTAAATACACATTTCATTTGACCTAATATACCCCTTTCTCTGTGGCGTTGGTTTGTTACACCTAAAGTTTAAGGTTGGAATCTTTCGATATGCTAAGTAATCCATAGATAAATAATTTAAATGTCACAACAATAATAACCAAATTAAAATTCACACTATGTAATATAATCCATTTATAATTATATCTCTAATAAATCAGGTTGCATGCTGATGTCATCAACTTATGTACTCAATATCTCTTTCTTTGACTTTCATAAAATGAAATTGATGATAAAACGCCATGATCATAGACTTAATCAAGCAGTTCCATTTCTATTAAAGAATATGAGATATAAATTTTCACTAAATTGGGAAAGTATAGATCCTTTCTCCCATTATCCATTAATGAAATATCACTCAAGATGAACCCAGCATACCTACATCACTATGAGAATATATCATCACGGTTTTTATCAATACATCAAATTACATGACTCATGATATACATTAATAATAGTATTAAATTTTAAGGACTATTACACATGTCCATGGATAGTAACATCCAATGACATATGTGAATTTGGATTTCCTACTCACGAGTCACATTCTCAAAAATCTCCGTCTCTAAAATTACCTAAGGCGTATACTATGTGAAAGTGTCTAAAAGTTATATGACTCTCCACCATTGATAAAATATATAATTTTAATCCCATAAAATGATATAATCATTTTATATAACATATATTTAAGAATAATATTGTGGTGCTTATAGGTTCTCATCATAACGAGGAGCTGTTATGACCTTTCAGTGCAACAGTTACCCTTAGGACATTATCACATTCTATGTCACAAAGATGAAAAATCATGAAATGATAATAAATTTATTAATATTCATAAACAATAAATATTAGTGATCATAAATTATAGATAATTTTTTTCTAGGGAACCAACACCAATAGACTCCCACTTGAACTAGAGCCAACTACTAATAACCTTTGGTCTGCTAGCTCTCATGTGAAATTCATGATTATAATGAGATAAGGTTTTATTCAAGGGGTCTTAAATGTTATACTTTATATAAACTCTAATAACTATATCTTTTATCATTTAATAAAAATCTATTAATAGGTGATACTTTTGAATTATGAGCTACATCCATTGGTGTCAACTTGGATCCTTTATGAGAGCCACCATTGTAGTATTATAACAATATAATGTGATAGGTTATTTACTATTAGGAACAACATAAAACTATTAAAAAAAGTTTCAAAACCAAAATAGTTATTTAGATACATTAGAAGCTACTATATAATTAGACTTAACTATAGAATCAGTGAAAACTATCTTCTTTGAACTCTTCCATATCATAGTTCCTCTATTAAGAATGAAGACATATCCTGACTATGAATTCATATCATTATAATATATTTGAAAGCTTTAATCTCTATAACTCATAATGACTAGATCCTCATATTCTCCATATACTAGGAACATATCCTTAGTTCCCCTTATATAATTAAAGATATCCTTAATATCTGACTAATATTGTTCACCCGGATCATCTTGATATCTTCCTAACATGCTCAAGGTGTATCCAACATCAATATTAGTACATAAAATGGAATATATGATTGATCCTATCATTGAATCATATGGTAAATTTCTCATTATATATCTTTCATGTTATTCCTATGAACACCTTTTTCTTGGAATAATGTATTCCATATAACACTAGAACCAATCCCCTCATGGATTATTTCACACTAAATATCATTAGTATCTTGTTAATAAATATACTTTGACTTAGCCCAAGAATCCACTAAGATATATCATGAATGATCTTGATACCAATGATATGGGATGATTCACCTAAGTACTTTATAGAGAATAACTTATTCCACCAGTAATTAATTGATTGTAAAACTGGTATGGAATTTTCAATAAGTAATATTTCATCAACATATACTACCAGGATAATAAATGAACTCCCACTAAAGAACTTGTAAACACATGGCTCACATTCATTCTTAATGAAACCAAATTCTCTTATAGATTAATAAAAGTAATTTTCTATGACCTAAATTCTTGATTCAATCTATAAATGGACCTTTAAAATTATTATACCTTTTTTGAATTACCTAGAATAATAATCCATTTTGGTTGCATCATGTAGATATTTTCATGAAGGTTATTGTTAAGTAAAGTTGTTTTTAAATCCATCTATAAAATCTCATATTCATGTAAGTATGATATAGTAATTATAATTCTAATGGATTTAAACATGGTTACTGGATAAAAGGTTTCATCATAGTCAATTCCTTGATGTTTTCTAAACCATTTTCCACTATTAATTCTTTATAGGTACTCACTTTACCTTTCATGTTCAATTTTATATTGAATGTACATTTCCACCTAATAGGATTTAAATAAACTAGAATATCAACAAGAACCCAACCTTGGTTTTTTTATATAGAATATATAATAGAATTTATGGATTATTTCCATCTTACAACTTATGAGCTCTCCACTTCCTCCTTGTAGGAAAGAGTATCATTATTGTTAATTAATAATGAGTAACCATCCTTGGTAACTATAAAATAATATTGTTCTAGTTCTCTAACCTATTTAGTGATCCAATGTAGTAATTTTTCTTAAGGAACATAATTCTATATGGGGACCTATGGAATATGTTCATGTACCAAATATTATATATAGAGAGTATCAACTTCATCGAAGTTAATCTTGCTCCCATTATCACTTTTAAAGATGTTATCCATCTCAAAAAATATTGAATGTCTTTCCAAAATGAATTTCTTATCTAGGGAGTTGTATAGGTAGTATCCCTTGGATTCATTAATATGTTATATAAATATGTACTTCATACCTTGGGGTGCTATTTTATTACCTAAATTGACCTTAACAAACAATTCACAAAACAATATATGAGTATGTAATAGTAAAGGTTTCTTTCTACTCCATAACTTGAATGAAATTCTGTTAGACACCTCAGTTGGTACTTGATTTAGTGTTTATATTGTAATGTGTAATTAATATCCCCAAAATGATAATTTAAGATCTTAATGAATCATTATAGACCTTACCATGTTAAGAAAGGTATTATTTTTACCTTAATTTACACCATTCCACTATGGTGTATAAGGTGGAATGAGTTGAGATATAATCTTATACTCTCATATAAATTTGATAAATTGTTGGTTAAGATATTCACTACCTCAATCAAATCAAATATTTTTTATCTTCTTTACATGTTCATTCTCTACTCCATTTTTAAACTCTTTGAATTTCTCCAAGTATTTGGACTTATACCTTGTTGATTAGATATAACCATATTTAATCAATTCATTATTAAAATTTATGATGTAGGAATACCCACCTCAATCTTCTACTAGAAATGTCCACACACATAAGTGTGTACCAATTATAGATCATTTTGACCCTTCCACCCTATCCACAAAATGGTGGTTTTTTCATATTTCCTTATAAGAAAGAATGAAATCGGTCAAGTGGTTTTAACTCAAAATAGTGTAAATGACCATCTTCATAGAGCATTCTCAGATGCTTCACATTTATATGACCAAGATAGTTATGCCACAACTGGGTGTGAAATGAGTCATGAAAATTTGATTTGTTATCATTTGTTAATACTTTCTTTTGGTAATATAATGTATAAATACCATAACTTAAATGTGTCATATGATAATATATACTATCATTGCAAAATTAAATACATTTATTTCTAAATTTAAAAATAAATAAAATATATCTCAGAAAGTTATAGAAATTTTCTATTTGGTAACTAAGGGTACATAATAAAAATCACTCAAAACTAAGATCAACCTTATTGTAAATAGAATTTGATAGTCTCTTATATCCAAGGAAGTAAGTCTAGCTTTATTGGATACTCAAATATCCACCACTCCTCTAGAAATATTTTAGAATCTATTTAGTTACTATATTTGGATATAGATGTTAGTAACACAAGCTATATCTAACACTCAATAAGTAGATATATAAAGATGAAAATTGAAAATGGACACACCTAAATCACCCCCTAACTTATTTAAATGGGTTCGATTCCTATTCCAGTGTCCTATATTTCCACAAGAAAAACAAATTTTGTATTTTTTCTTTCACCTATCTTTGTATGTTCCTTTTATTGGAAGGATGGTCCTCAATATCCTTTGACTTGGTGTGATTCATGTTTCCCTTTTACTTATTCTTCCTTTTATACATCATAAATACCATGGAATTTCCATTCAACATTTCATTATCAACTTGTACATATAAATTAACGAGTTATTAAAGAGTCTTCTCGCTATTAATCATATTATAATTTACAATAAAACTATATAAGGCTTTAGGTATTGAGGATAAAATGGGATCTGTGTGTAGCTCATGAGGGATCTTAAAGACCAATATGTATAAGTGATATATATTATAAATCATATTGAATACATTAGGCCCAACAAGTTCCTCCTCTCCAATTTGTACAATAATAATGTATTAGAGATCTCATATCTCTCTTGTCATACCTTCTCTTGACAAATATTTTGAATGTGATACAACATGTTGTACACCTCCATTTCCTCATGTTGATTCATGGGATCATTTTAAATGGATGATATCATGAAACATTGGACATTTATGACATCATACATGTGTTTAAGGTATAGATATACTTATTCCTCACTATCCTATTTAGTAAGGTACTTATAAACAAGGGATACAACACATATAATTTCCACTCATAATGTAGTATAACACGTAATCATCTATTCCATTCCTAGATATTCAATATAGTGAGAATTTTATCCTTATATAGTGTGGATATCAATGATATAGAAAAATTCACGTGGATTTCCAATTCTATAATAAATAAGAACTGAATTTTTGTACTTTATATGTATTGATTAAATTATATACTGAATTTTAAATTTATTAATCTCCTATTTTTTTTAATAATAATATCCCTCACCATTAGTTTTGAAATAACCTATAACATGGATATTATAGTTTCAAGGATCCATATTCCACTTTTCAATACCAAGAATTTCCCCTAACAATATATTTGAAGGATTTTAGATAGGCATAACTTGTAAATTTTATTAACTCATAGTTTCTTGATCTTTTGATTGGAATCCCCAATCCTAGACTTAGATTTCCTCAACACTTTCATCTCAGTTACACAAAGTCCTAATTTTTCAATCAATAATTGATGTAAACATAGTTAATTCACCCCATGGAATCACCTAAAACTCCATGATAATTTAAATCACCCTGACTTTGGCTATATAAGAACTTTAAACTATTGTTGTATTATAACTTTATCCATGGAAGGTGATACCAACTTAATATTTTTATTAGAGAATTTTAATCATTATGTGAAAATTTACCATTTTATCTTATTACACACTTGTTAATGTTAAGTGGATTTTACTTAAATGATTAACCATATCTTGATAAAATTTACACATAATCCAATTTATTTTAATTTCATTTTCAATTCTTTTTAATTCATTAAATTTGGTGATTGCAACAAAGAATCCATAAAAAATTTAATCATGCAACTTGATAGAAATTTAAAAAAAAGTTGTATGGTCATGATTTTTTTAATGTTTAGTTTATCTAGTGGATAATAACTTAACACTCAACCCTAAGTAAAAAAAACCTTGAAATATAACTTGGTTTGTGTTTCATTATCCCATCTATCCACCTATGCATCTCATGGATTGGTTTTTTCTCAGCTCCAAAATTCAATCGCCTCTACTTTTCTAGGATCTATATTCATTACATAAGCACTAATCACATGTAGTTAAGTGGAACCAAATCATTGGTTAAGGGTTTTACATATAAGAAATCATGGGAATTCAGGCTCTTATATAATGAGAGGAGGGGATGACTTTTAAGCCATTATTTAATTTTATAACAATAAATTAATGAAGTCATTTTCATACATAGGTCTATTATTAGCTCATGATCACCCACACCCATTAAATGAATATAAATTTTTAATCTAGCTATAATACAATTCAATTCATTCTTTAATTGAGATAAATTACCTTGGATTAATCTAATTGATTTTCTGATAAATAAACTAAGTCAATTTTTCTTAATTCCAGCCAAACCATCCTGAAAATCCCCATCATCCATAATTTAAAACAAATTAAGTTAATTATTTTTATTTAAAATTAAAATATTACACATTTTTATTTAGAGGAGATGACATGTACCCTTCCAAACTACCTGGTGTGGTCCTTGTACTTTTTACTAACATGGAATATAGCATACATACTATGTAACATAATTATAAGATTTTTACTATCAATAAATGAAACATGAAAAAGTGTAAATTACATAGAATGTAATGATATTAATGAATTCAAATTAAACTATAATTAAAGACCATACACAACTTGCACTTCATAATTTATCATGAAAAAATAATTTAATATATATGATTAATGATCCTATCACATGGATTGTATTATCAAAAAATGATATATAGATACATATTGATTAGGATTAATTATACCATTAATTTTATTTTAGTTTCAAATTAATCACATGAGGTACAGTAGGTTACATGGCATGTATTAAGGCTACATGTCCTGTAACATCTTATGCCTGTGTCCTTAACACAAGCCTAGGGATTGGGCATGTTTTTCAGTCATGGATATCTATGTGGTACATAATATGTACACCATCTACATTTCATGTGATCTCAAAGTTTCATGTATTTCAATCACATGTTTCATGTAATAAATACATGATGTGTATTTGACTATGTATTTTTTTCCATGAAAAATCTTGGACTACATGACATGTATACAGGTCACACGTTGTGTTATCTGGCATGTTGTGTGCCAGCCTAGTCAGTCAACATATGGTTTTCATTTAATGAATTCCACATGTAATTATTTCATAATGAAAGGGATTTATTGAGGTTCATATTGGTGCAATGAATTCAGGTACACAATGTGTACCAATGATCTATATATCGTGTATTGATATGTTATTTAGTCAAAACCCTTGGCACCTTCTAATGAAGTCTTTGAATGTTTTTCATATAAATTTAACATGTTCTTGGTTATATGATTTTGAATGAAAGATAAAAGAAGATTTTGTAATTCATATTTAAAGAATGAATAATCCAAAAGTGAAAACTAACAATAAATTCATATCATAAATCAATATTTAATAAATAATTATAATTTAATTATGTAACCACTATTATTCTTCTTAAAGGTTATGGTCACAGTGGAAGCACCTTTGGGTCATTTAAAAATCATATTCCCATTGTAATCAATGAATAATTCATTATGTACATGATGTATAACATCATAACCAATGGAATTAAATCAAAGATTAATTGAATATTACACTAGAACCAAGAATGCGGGATCATTACATATAATATATAATTAATTTATTTGGATAAAAAATAAATTGCATTGAATTTATTTATTTTTTTGATGATTAGGTACACAAATTATTTCAATTTCATCATTGAGGAGAAAATATTTAGGTTTATAATCCCTCTAGCGGTGATCCATGCATACACTAAGAACCTCTAAACAAAACTATAAAAATCCATAGGTTCTTGAACATAAGATTCCAATGCTTTCATTAATCCTAGATGATTGTCACAAGAATCTCTTCAGGTGGAAATACTCTTCTTGATCTATCTAATATTGAGAGTTTGGAAGATGAGGACCACTCTCCGCTATTAATAGCATTTTGGGAGAAAATTTTTGTAAGTATTGGGAGAATTCTCTATAGACTTTCATTATAAACAACGATGGTTAGGTTTATAAATGACATAATTGGGTTTAAATGGAGCTAGGGTTTACCAAATAATAATTGCACATAGGACATTATTAATTTTCTAAATCCCTAGTAAAACCCATGTCTAAAATAATAATATTATTATTTAATTTACATGCACCAAACTCGTGGATAAAATAAATTTTTATTTTTCCCAAATAAATAAATAAATATTTATTAAAATAATATTTAATGTGAATTTTACTCATTGGGATGATAGCTCGGCCCACATCATCCCTAATACTTAATAGAACTTAAATAATGAAAAAAAATTAAATAAATAAATATTATTTCATTATTCGTAGATAAATAAATAAATATTATATTCAATAAAATAAAAATTAAATATTTATTAAATATTCCACTCATGTATATATTCTCTTAAATAACTTGTCACTAAATATTTGTGATCAATCATACATGAATAAATATTTATCCATGTATGAGAATAATATTTATTCAAAATGTTAAATTTATGTGTAATTTATATGAGGTTTCTAATAAACATAAGTTGTGACCTTTTGGGTCCCTTTCTTAGTGGCATTAGGTTGATACACCTAAAGTAAAAGCTTATCATTTAGCAATAATGAAAAGAAACCATAGAGAAAGAAATTAAATGTCACAATGAAAATAACCACATATGATCACACACTATGTAATATAATACATTTATCTTGATGTCTCTAGTCAATTATGTTGCATGTTGGTGTCATCAACCTAGGTACTTGATATATGTTTCTTTGATTTTATAGAAGTGAATCTACAGAAAAAACACCATAGACTTGGACTTAATCAGGTAGTTATATTTATATAAAATGGACTATGATATCAATTTCAACTAAACTAGGAAGGGACAAATACTTTCTCACACTATTCATTAATGCAATATCACTTGTGATGCACCCAACGTATCCTACCTCCTTGTGAGTATATGTCATCAAATATTTTGTCAATAAATCAAAGTACATGACTCATGATATGAATTAATAATAATATTAGTGTCTAAGGATCATTAAAAATGTATTCAAATAGTAATATTCAATGAAACATGTGAATGTAGATTTATTACTAGTGGATCATGTTCTCATAATCTCCTGCTCTGAAAAATTACTAAGGGTGTACACCATAACAAAATGAAACAAACTCTTATCAGTCTATACCCTTAATAAACTATATAATTTGTGTCCTATTAAATGATTTAATCCATATATAGAATATATAAATAAGAATGTTTACATGGAAATTCTAGGTTTTTATCATAGTGAGGAGCTTCTATGGCCTTTTAGTGTGACAGTTACCCTTAAGACATTATCACACGATATGTCATGCAGAAGAACAATCATGGTATGATAAGAACTTTATTGGTATTTAAAAAAAATTAATAAATGTAATCATAAAGTATATATAAGTTGGTTATAGGGAACAAACTTCAACAATTTTTAGTATCTTGTGGTTTCATTTAGGCTCACGAATTTTTTGAAAGTTTTCATGGAATCTATGAACTATATATTCCATAAATGTATAAAATAATTTATTATTTTATTTTTATATTATATTTTTAGTGCATTCATGATTGAGAATAGATAATGAATAATAACTTGAGATTTTATTAGATACTTTTTAGGAACACACACTATATATGAAATTTTCAAATCAATATTCTTGGATCAAAGAGATAAAATTTTTAGTTCATGTTGTTACAGAGAAAGGGATATCGGTTGATCCTAAGAAATAGTTTCAATGATATCTTAGAATTATCCCAATATTTTTTTTGAATTTTTATTAATTTAGTTGTTTATTAACAATAATTTTATGATATTTTTCTAAAAAATCAACCATGATAACTTTTACCCAAAAGGGTGATACTTTTTACTAGAATGGAAAGTTTCAAGATTATTTTGATGGGTTTAAGAAGAGATTAACATTGGTACTAGTTGTTATTTTTTTGGAACAAGGAGATGGGTATGTTTTATATTTTAAATATTAGAAATGTTCTTAGGATTTGTTATCATGAAATAAAATAATTTGTTGACTTATGGGTCATGGAATTTAAGGCCTTGAGAAAATAATATTCCTAAAAATGACTTGGAGTTTGATGTGTGGATGAATGTCTCAAAATTTTGACTGAATTTTCCCTTTGGAAAGAAATTAACTATGTATGCTAGCCATAAAATTTTAAAGTATATTTTTTATTGGTATTTTAATTTTAGATAATAAAGGTGGTTAAAATATTTTTAAAACTGAAATTTTGATTTGGTTAATTATTGGTAAAATGAAATAAAGTGACTAGTGCTTTGAGTGGAAAGTTATATATGGAAGTGGTCTAAGAATCAAAATATAAGTGGAAATTTATGATTATATTAGTTTATTTTCATCTATATGGTGGAATGAAAAGATTATATTTTGTTTTTATGGGTAAATAATTCCTCCAAATTAGTGGATATAGTAAATAAAGAGAGATTATTTTACCAAGAGTTCATGGTAATGTGATATTATTTAAATACTAGGGATACCATGGAATAACTTGATCAAACTCTTTATTTTAAAAAAACATATCATGACTCCCTCTCATCTATGATAGGAATTCATAAAGGCTTTACATCACTCAATTTTGTTAGTTTATTATGTTTTATAAAAAAATGCATCGTGATGTCATGCACTAATGTTAGTGGTTTGGAATAAAGTGGAAAGTTACTGATTTTTTTCTATGATACCTTATATTCCATTAGATAAAATATAAATTTCAATAACCCATAGTAATATTCCAATAAATTTTGATCTCAATATGGATATAAGATGAAATATCAATTTAAATTGATATTGGATTTCTAGGGTCCCCTCAAGGATAAGATTCTATTTGGATATTCATCAATCAACATGACAAATCTATATAATTTTTATCAATATGGGAGAGACTTATAGTTAAATAATTAGGAAAAAATTAGATAAAAGTTATGGTCAAGATCCATTGTGCTCCTATATATATTAAATTTAAATTAGATCTGTGATTTATCTTGTTAACCTAGAAAAACTTCTAATGTGTCTTGGGAAAAATTAAAAATGAGTATAATTTACCATACCAAGATTAATGGTTAATCTAAGTGTAATATGTTACCTTAAGAGGATATTCTCAATGCTCGTTTCCTGATTTTAGAGGGTCATCTAAAGACCCATTTTTATAGGTATATTTTTCTTATAATAATAATTATTAGGCCTTGATTAAAATGGAAAATTTTAATGAACAATATTAAAGGTTGTGTTGATCTCCCACATGTTAAATAGAAATAGGGGAGAAATCTCTCTTGGGGGATAGTTTAGTGAAAAATACTAAAAAATAAATCCATTAAATCAAGGAAACATATGACCATTTTACATAGACAATAGAAATCATAAATTGACTGTCACTAATGGTCATTGGACTTTATTGTCAATGGCCATATATTTTTGAAGGTTTCTCCTTGATTGTTACACTTTTAGTTAAGAATATAGGTAAATCACTTACCACTCTATATAGTCCCCTTTGAGATTGAAAAGCATATTAGGGAGGTAGAATATTGGATATGATTACCACCATGATACACTTATATCCATAATTTATTCCATGTTTATCAGCTAAAAAAATATGAACCTAGTCTTTCACATGTAATTAGTTGGGATAAGGTGGATTTAAAACCTAACACAACCTTTATGGAGAAACATACTCACATTATTTATCGATAAGAAATGGAGTTGCAAGGGAAGATTATTCCATTAGTTTAGGTGTTATGTAATAATATCCATATTCAAGAGATAACTTGGGAAATAGAGTCACTTATATGAAAACAATGGAATCATAAATTCACTAAAATAATTTCATGTTTAATTTTTTAAAGTAGAAAAAATATATTATAGAGAATTATAACACCCCCATTTTAGCTACGAAATTAAATTTTTTAAAAAACCTGATATTATCCCATTAAAATTCATGGAATTTTTGGTATAACACATCCCCTAACCAAAGCGGTTACCAAGACCTTAGGTCTCAAATGCATATTTTAGAGCTCAACTGGGTAAAACTACCTTTTTTACTCTTCCCTAAGCTATCAAGGTATTAAATCACTATTGGTATAATTATGATGTAAATGAGAAACCCATGGGAGTCAAACCCCTGACTTTGAGGATCTGGCACCTAACCATTTCCACTGGACCACCCTTAAAGGGGAAATTAAATAATTTATTTTTTTGGGTTAAATATTAATATTTTGGAAATTATAAGTAAAATCATGGTTAAAATTAATAGTTAATAAATAATGAAACTAATTATGTCTCATATCTATTTAGAGAAATCGATCATGCATAGTTAGAGGTATAGTTTCCTAATTGTGTGTAGTTTCATCCGTTTTTCAAAACATGTGAAAAAAATATTTTTTATGTTTATATTTCCCTTTATTGATCATTATTTATTCATCCAAAATAAACTAAAATAATAGAGGTGTGGTTATAAGGGTTACTCCTACAATTTCAAGTTTCTTTTCTCCATTTCTTGAGTGGATCAAACTTGAATCTTAGGTAAGGGTTTATAAAACCCTTATTATTATTCTTCTTATTCTTCTCCATTGTTTTCTCCCTTAAATTAGATTTTTTTCATGGATAATTTCAGTGGGATCACAATTAGGGTTCTAGCAATAATTTGGGGTTTTGGGAATAGATCTTGTTGAATCTTTGAGGGACTTATACCCTCCTTTATACTAGTAAGATTGTTTGTTGAAAGACTATTGAGGTTGGTGGATCTATTTATTTTTAATATATAATTTCAAACCCTTTTTCTTGTTTGGGTAATTTTGATCTCTAAGGGAATTCATTTTGAATCATAATAGAGTTCTTATAACCTCATTCAGGTTTCTTTATATATATTAAAAATTTAAATGACTTATTTATAGCTTTGGGAGGTTTCATTTAGCCTTTGTTCATTTTTTGGTCAAGTGATAAAACATTTATTTATTGGTTTTAAATTTATTTATGAAATTTTAAATATGTCATATGATTTTTTGGCTTATTTTTTGAAACCAAAACTACTTCCTTCCATCAAGAAATATAATAGAGTATTGGATGGGACCTAGGTGTTTTTTTGTATTTGAGTAACTTATTTAAAGGGTCAAGGGTACAATAAAGGAGATTAATGACTATTTTTCCCTTGGTAGATGATTATATACATAATATTTCATTTATTTGAAGGATATATATATTATTTTTCTCAAGTACTGACCCAATTCATTGGATTAGAGCCTTTATTTTTCACTTAGAAACCACGACCCACAAGGCATTCCATTTTACTACACTATATTTTCTGCTTTATTTGGATTGTCAATGGAAGGTTATTCATTCCTCATTTTTATTTATATTGTGGATTTAATTATTGATTTTTTTTATTTATTAATTTATAATTTTATTCATTTATTCATCTAGTTAACTTTAAATTTTTTTGTTAATTATTGTATGTACTTATTTATTCCTTAACATGGGTTAGGATCATGCGTTTAAAGTTTCTAGTGGATAACATAAGTATTGGGATAGTTCCTAATTTTGGTTTTTAGACAAAATAAATGAATAAATATGAATATCTAGATGAATTATCCCTTTAATCTCATAGACGGATCACACACATTTAATTTAAAATTAATTTTAATTAAAAATGACCATATATAAGGTAATATATTTGATTAAAATTATGTTTCCACTCTTGTTGCATTATTTTTTTATTAGATAATCCAAGTTATGATTCCTATAAATGTATCCACATGTTCTCTATGAATCTCCAAAAAAAATATTCTTGAAGCTTTAGGTGCTAAAACAGAAGAAATGAGTACTTTACACCATTATTAGTTGATCAAAACAATGACCTATTGTTCTCCATATTGATTCTTGAGATGGATAAAGGGTGAATTTATCTATATGGATTGTGATAATTCTATAGTATGTTTCTATGTTTCATCAACATGTATCTAAATGAAAAATGATATGTTTTGAAATATATACTTAGGGTTAAATAATGATAATTTCACAATGACCATTATTAAATTATTTATTATTAGTTATTCATCATGCTAAAATATAATAATATTATTATAATTATATCTTATGACATGTGTTTATTAAAATATAATTTTTTAAATAAATAAATTAATATTTATTTAAATGATATTAAATAAAATATATCATTTTTTCATATCATTGAACTCGATCCATGTCCACTGATAAAATATTATATTCACTAAACTTGTGAATAAATATTTATTTTAAATATTTGTATAACTTGAATAAATATTTATTTTATTTTATTCAAAAATCTTTAGAATAAATAAATATTTATTTACTACCTTGTGAATAGTTAAGCAAGAAAAAAAAATTCAACTCACTTATTTTAAACTATAATTTCTTGTGATTGAATTTATGAGATAAACTTTTACTTGAATAAATACTATTCCAAAAAATAAAGAATAAATTTATTCTCAAGTTTAAATTCAATAAAATTTAATGAGATCCTTGATAAACATAGTGTGTGGCCCTCTAATACCATTTTTTAATGGAAATAAGTTGACTTACCTAAGTTCTAATAGCAGCGTCTATCAACACATCAAGTCACTCATAGATAAAGAAGTTAATATAGAAATTACAATAATATTCCTACAAATTATTCTATATAATATAATCCCTTTTTTAACTGATATCTCATCAATCGTGGTGTATACTATATCATTACCCTATATGCTCGATTTATTTTTATTCTACTTTCTAAAATGAATTATTCTATAAAATACCATGGCTATAGATTTTGTTAGACAATTATATTTCAATTAAAGGATATGTGATATATTTTTCCATTAATATGGAATAAAAAAATTCTTTCTTGACCATTCAATTAATTTAATATCACTTATGATTCACCTGAAGCATAATAAATCACCATGATCATATGTCTTCATAGTTTTCATCAATGCATTTAATTATAAGATTCATGATACACATTTATAATGATCTCAAGTCTAAGGACCAATGAACATATACATATATAGTAATATATGATGAAACATAAAACATGTGGAATTCTTATTTGTGTTTCTATCCTCATGAACTCACTTTCTTAAAAATCACCAAGTATAGGCTTCGTGAGAAGAAGTCTCAATGCTTATGAGACCCCAACACCTGATAGTTAAACATCATTTGTGTCCCATCATAAAAATATATCTAGACCATTGGATATATTTATTTAAATATATTTTCATAACATCTATAGGTTATCATTCTTGTTGGGAATTGTCTATAACTATTTTATGCAGCAAATATTATAAGGATGCTATAACATTAATGTTACATAGAAGAACAATCATTATGTGATAAGTAATATATATATATACCGATAATCAAAAGTACAAAGTTAGTTGGTTCCTGGGAAACAACTCAAAAAAGCTCCAACTTGTACTAAAGTCAACTACAAACAACTTTTAACCCACTATCTCTCACATGATGTTCATGATTCTACTAACATATGGATGTATTCAATGGGTTTTCCACATTTTCATCTATGGTTTCTATATTAATTAATAATTTACCTTTTTGAGTAAAATATATCAAGAGATGATACTCATAAAGTATATGATTCATCTATTGATGTGACCCATTATCCTTAGCTAGAACCATTGTTTTAGTGTTATAAAAATACAAAGTAATCAGATATTCACTGCTTGGAACAATACCAAGCTCCTAGATAAAGTTTTGTATCCATAATTCTTCTTTAACTGCATCATAAAACACAATATACTTATATTTTATTGTATAATTGGTGACCATTAGCTAGTTAGAACTCTTCTATCTCATATATCCTCCATTAAGGAAAAACACAAATCCTAATTATAATTTTAGATCATTATGATAAATTTGGAAACTATCATTTGTGCATTCCTGCATGACTAGATCCTCATCTCCTCTAAAAATTAGGAACATATCCTTTGTATGCCTAAGATACTATAGGATAGCTTTTATAGATGACCAGTATGTCTCTCTTGGAACTAATTAATATCTTTTTTCCATTATAAGGGTGTAGAAAACATCAAACTTGGTGTATATCATGACATACAAGATAGATCCAATCACTTTCATTTATCCCTCTTCTTTTTTTAGGAAACATTTTCCTGGAGGGATGTATATAATGTGACATGATAAATATACCTCTATTGGATTGTTCCGTCATGTATCTTTTCAATAATTTTTCAATATATTTACCTTGTATTAGTCTAATAAACCACTTAGATTTATCTCAATGGATCTTGATCTCTATAATATAGGCTTCTTCACCTAAGTATTTCATTAAAAATAATTTATTAAACCATGTATTAACTGACTAGAATACTAGTATCTCATTTCCCATTAATAATATATCATAAACACATATTACTAGTAAAACAATATCACTCCCACTAAACCTCATGTATATGCTAAGATCACATTTATTTTTAATAAAACATAACTATCTTGTGGCTTTATCAAAAAAAATATTTCATGATTTTGATGCTTGATAAAACCCATAAATGGATCTCAAAAAAATTCAAACCCTTTTTGTGTTACAAACCCTTATAATTCTTTCATATAGAAATATTTCATAGGATTTCCATTAATACAAGTGGTCTTGATTTCCATTTTATAAATTTCATAATCATGGTAATATTTTATTTCATGTAGAATTATAATGGGTTTTAGAATAGAAATTGGTGAAAAGGTTTTATCATATCATATTCCATGAAGTTTCTTCAAACATTTAGCAATAATTCAAGACTTATAGAACTAAATTTACTATTCATGTTTTGTTTCTTCTTGAATACTCATTTTCACACAATAGTTTTTACATCAACTGGAGGATCTACCAAAACTCGCTTTGATTTTGGTACATGGAATGCATTTTAGAATTCATAGATTCTTGTCACTTTATAAATTATAATCTATTTACTACTTCCTTATAGTAAAAAGGTTAATTATTTTCAACTAATAATATTTCACCTTCCTCAGCAACTAGAAAACCATATCTCTCTGGTAATTTGACTTATCTAGTGCTCTTACATAGCACTTGTGTCTTTAGAATAACTTCTTCCCCTAGGTCCTGTAGAAATGTTCCTGTGAAAAATATTATGTATCTTGAGTATCAATTTCATAAAAGTTCATCTTTTTTCCACTATCTCCCTTTGAGATGTGCTACCTTTCTAGAAACATGGCATGTCCTTCCATGATTATTTTTTATCTAAGGGATCGTATATATTTTATCCCCTTATCACTTTAGGATATTCTATAAAGATAAATTGTATACCTAAAGATGAAATTTTATTAATAGAATTATCCTAAATAAATTCTTATCATCCCCACACATGTGTATATAAAAAATGGATTTCTTCCTGTGCCATAAATTATATGGTATTTCACTTTTGGTTTTGGTTGATACTCAGTTTAGTGTGTATATCATTGATTGTGATTCATGGACCAAAAATGATAATAGAATATTTTCATGACTCATCATCAATATTTCCATGAAAAATAAGGTTTGGTTCCTCCTTTTATTGATACTATTACAAAATGGTGTATAAGGATAAGTGATTTGGGATAATATCCTAAACTCATTTAGATAATCAATGAGTTATTGGTTATGATATTCCCTAACTCTATCTAAGTGGAGTTTATTTATCTTCTTACCAAGATGATTCTCTACTTTATTTTTTTATTCCTTAAAATTATCAAAGGTATTATACTTTTACCTTATCAAGTATATATATCCATATCTACTAAACTTTTCATTAAAAGTAATGTAGTATGAGTATCTACCTCTAGATTCTAATGGAAATGTTTGTATACATCTGTGTGAACTAATTCTAGAAACTCTATGAATTTTTCACATTTTCCACTAAAATAAAATTATTCATTTTTCATTTTAAATGATAATGACATATATCTAATGTTTTTAGTTAAAAATAATATAAATTCCCTTCTTGATATAATTTTGTAAAAAGATCCTGGTTTATATAACCAAGTCTATGATGCCCCAACTAGGTTTAATAAGAGTCATGTGAACTTATTTCATTATAAATTTCTGATACTTGATTTTCCATATTCTAGTATGTAAATCCCAATATTCATATGTTCTATACCATAACATATGTTATCTTTATAAAAGTGGAATATTTTATTTTAGAACTTGAAAATAAAACCATCCATTTATAAACTGGACATAGAGATTATGTTCTTGATTACATTTATCACATAATAATAGTTCTTAAAAAATAAAACCATTAAAGTTGTAAGTGTGATATGATATTCTTCTATAGACAGAAAAGCTATTCTCACTCCATTGGAATCTCAAAGATCCACATCACCTTTATTAATATTTTATAATTTAATTGGTTCATGCATTTGGATATAAATGAGAGAACCACAAGTTATATATAATTCCCAATGTGTATGAATGTAAAGGTTACACTTGATAATGAATATACCTAAATATTTCCCTTTCTTATTTACTGAGGTATAATTCTTCTTCCAATGGATCTTATTCCCATAAGCTAAACATACAGTATCCTTCTCTTTAGCCTCCCACTATATTTTCACTTATTAGAAGGGAATTGAAAAGGTTTATCTGGCTTAGAACCTACCTTATACCTTTTTTCCTTAACTTTACTTTTATTCACCATAATAATATAAGACTTATCACGATTCATGTAATTATAATCTTAGTGAATCAAATTTAAAATATTTAGTAGTGAATTCAGTATATTTTTCATATTGAAATTTATAATAAAACTCAAGAATTTTTGAGGAAGTAAGGAGAAGAATAGGTTTGTGCATGGATATTTAAGAAGTTTGAATCCTAGAATTTCTAGATGCTTAATGTAACCAATCATATTGACTACATGAGGTATTATAGATAATCTAAAGTGACTTGTATATGTGTGAAGCTTCAGTAATATTTTCTATCAATATAAATTAAGTCAGTATGTTCTAAAGAAAAATGGAGTGGATGCCATTGTAAATGTAAATGAGATTTTATCTCATGTTTTAAAAGTAAATGATAAGGTTACCCATATATTTGGGTAAATAATATTGGATTTATTCCATGGAAAATACATGGAAAAGTACATAACATCTGAATATTAGATAGATAAACTTCGTGTGAAATACAAGTATTGATGTTGTTAGTAATTTCTGTAATAGTTTAAAATAAGTATATAAAATTGGGAGAGAATATTCATATTTAACCCTATTAGGATACATGTAAATATGGATTTAAAATGAATAAAACATGTTTAATGTTTGAATAAAGATATATATGAAGTTAGAGAATCCATACTTGGGTGATCTTCCATAAAGGTTACTATAAATATTTCATAATATCTCTTGGATGAAGTTTTTAGGAGATTGGAGATAACCTAAAATCAGCTGAATTAGATATGAATTAATTTGAATAAATATATAACTTTAAATTTGAGACTAAAAAAATTGTGTGAGTCTAGAGGAACATATGGATCATTTATTTGTGTTGTGTAAGCATCATTTTCACCCTAGAAATATAAAAATGGCTAAGTAGTGAGACTTGAATAAGGATCATCCTCAATTGTGTGAGAATAATTTTGGTGTGTAAGCATGAATCTAGAAATTTTTAAGGATGATTACCTCTGTGTAAACATCATCTATTCAAGCATGATCTTCATAAGGATCATATTCAACTATGGAAATATCATCCAAGTACTATGTAAGTAGCATCATTGTTGTCTAAACATAATTTCCTCTATATATACATAAACTATATTTATAATCATGATTATGAATATATTTTTGGATAATTTAATAGACCATAAGGATGATTCAGTGTTGTTTAAGTATCATTACATTAAAAAATAGGATTTTTACATACTGAAAAACTTGAGTTTTTTAAATTTGAAATCTGAAGAAGAAAATAAATTATGATGATTCCAAATCCATTATTTCATTTTATAAACATCACAAACACCTAAAATGGTATGTTATTAAAGTATGATAATTATGATAAACTAATATTCAAGTTGTTTAAAGGAAGATCAAAGTAAAATAAGATTAAATTAGTTTTCAAGAATAATTTGGATATTGTTGAATTGAAGCTTGGCCTATTCATCAGAATTTAAATAATTAAAAATCATTATGATCCAATTTGAATGAGATAGATTTTGATATTAATGTCTAAGATAAATGATATTAAGATAATATGGATGGATGATAATTTACACAAGTCTTAAATGATAGGAATTCCATATTTTAATAAATTTGAAAATGCAAGAATATTTAGGAAGATGCAAGAGTCAAACTTCAATGGATAAAATCTCACAGAAATATTTTTGATTCAATATGAGACTATGTGAATTTTATAGACTCAAGATGGATCTTGTATAGTGTTTCTTGAAATCACTAAAGCTGAAATGAAGAATTATTCACATGTTTTCACTACTATATTTTGTACAACTTTAAGAATATTTAAAAGTGGAATTTTGTGGAGTGTATTTTAAGAAGAAAAGAAAATTTTTCTACTGGGATATTTAAACGAATATATTCAAGGATGAGAGATAAACTGAGTGAAAAATAATAGTAAGGTAATTTATAGAAATTGTATAAGAAATTTTAAAAAAAATCCATGTGAATGAGTTGGGGAGAAGTGCATATAAAGTCATAGGGAACCCAAAAGTGGTTATCTTATTATTATGATTTATGGTTAGTATAAATATTATCATCTCATATTCAATTTATGGATATTGAAAATGAAAGGAATATTTAATTCATATATATGGGAAAGTTAATATCTCAAGTAAAGGAAAAATAAAAAAATAAAATAAGCAGTTGTATCTGCATAAACAGTGATTGTGAGTGTGTCAAGAGATGCAAGACTCCCATGAAAAAATAATAGTAACAGGTAATCTGAGACAGAAGAAGTGATCTTAAGGAATAAAAAGAGTACGAAGAATTCATTACATTCTATATCAAATTGGAACTAAGAGATATTTAGCATGTTCTAAATCTATAAACTATATGGTATTTAAAGAAGAAAAAGATAAATATAAGAAGAAGAAGAAGAAGAAGAAGCAGACCAAATTGGATCTGTATGCAGTGAGAAAAACCAACTGAGGATTTCGGTGTTTACTTGTTAGAATAATTGTCAGGTTGGGTTTTTTGGGTTTTTTCTTAAAGAAATGAGTTAAGGTTTACTATTAATATTTCATTATGAACATTCAATGGTAGATGAGTTCTTGGAGTATTGAGCTAAGAGTGTCCAATAAATAGATTCTAAAAAGATATAGGAAGATGATAATAGAACATAGGATAAGTTTCGTGATAATTCCTTCAAAACTTATAGGAATTTGAATACTCTCTATGTTTGATGAAAGAGATCATCTTTTGGATACAGTAACATATAGAAGATATTGTGATCTACTTAAAAGAAGAGGATGAAATCAAGGAACAACTCGTGGGATTCCCATTGAAAGAGGAGTTGTGGGATGCAACCCATATTCACTTATGTCATATTTTTAACCCACACCTATATAATATAGTTTTATTGGTTTTAGGATAATCCCTATACAAACTAAAATTTTAATTTATAATAATATTTTAGTGGATAATATATGAATTGGATATCCCAAGCCTATCAAGGGGTACGATTTTCAAGAGGGTTAAGACCTTATAAAAATACATGGGTCACTTTACTAATATATTTTTGAATTAATATAGGTGTATTCTAGTTAAAAAAATATATAATAGTATTAATTGTTGTTCTATGTTCCAAGTCTAAAGGTTTTGGACATTTTAAATAAGAAATTGGAATTTGGTAAAAATTGGACCACACCTGATTCACCCCTCCCCCCAAGTGTGTCTTCACCGATCCACTGGGGCTATCAATTGGTATCAAATTTAGGTTCCTTATAATTAAATCTACATCATTTTATTAAAATTAATATCTATTATTGAATATATAATTTTCTTACCCATTTTTTTTACAAGATTATATAAAGTGTGTATTTGAAGAGTGTTTAGATGCTCCTTAGATGGAATAATCTGTCTCTATCACTGTCAATATGTATTTAGAGATATTTGACAATACCTTGAGAAATAGGAATAAAATGAGGCTAAAAATCAAATAAAAAATTCAATAAGGAATGAGGAATCTCCACTAGATGAATTTTTTCAGAGTGGTAACTACTATCATGAAATTTTTAATATCATTCTTATAGTGAATCAAGTTTATTTAAATGTGAGGAAGACGGTTTCTATGAATCACTAAGTAGTTTCTATTCAATATTTAAGAACTACTTGAAGAAATTACATATTGAAGTTATAACTTATATATTTTCATAAAACAAGGTACTTCATAATGATAAATCGTAGCTAGGGGAAGAAACGAATGCCACAGAAGAAGCACTATCAAATAATATGAGTTACTACAATAGTCTCACAAAGTTGGTGAAATTCAAGGAAAAATCTATCTTACTTTTCAATGAAATGATTTTTCTAATTGATGAAGAATTTTAGAGATAATTATGTGAGAAAAAAAATTAATAATTTTTTTAAGGATGTGTTTCATGTATTTGAGAAGCTTTATCAAGTCTCTATGAATGTAAAATATGCTTAGTTGTAAGTAAAAGAAAATAGGATTTGGATTTGGATTTTTATTTGTAAGAAACAAATAAAAACCATGATGATCAGTTAAAAAAGATGAATAAATATTATGAATAGAGGGTAAATTCGTTTTAAGATCAAAGATACATGTTCAACATGAAATGTTGAGAGTTTTACGTCAAGATGAAAAATTGAGAAAGTACCCATACAGAATATTCACAATATGTTAGAAGAATATTTGTTGCAACAGGAACTTCTAATAAGATCCTTACCTCTAAGAAGACTCAAAATGGTGTAAATAAGGGTTATGAATCATCTCTTGATCCTCCCACAATAATCTCATGGAAGAAGGTGTCCCACAACCCTAAAAAATATGATTTTTTTAATCTATTTTTTCTGGTAGCATAGGAAAAAGGTTAAAAACTACACAAAAGTGGAAGTTTAAAAATGTAAAAATAACCACCAAATCATCATGGGTATAGGTGAGTATGTCCCAGAAAATTCTCCCCCAAATGGAGCATAAAATGTTGGAGTTTCCACTCAAAATAAATAAGCCAAAAGATATGGTCAAACTTCACATAAAGTGAAAATAAAGAGATTAATTAGTATATTTTGGTGTTTTTTGGAGGTTTGGGTATAGTAATATTGAATTTTGATGTCATATTTCAACTTTTAGAGATTATATAATCCATAGAGTGAGGGGAGAAGAGCTGAATTTTAAAAGGAAACATGTTGTAAGGGAACAAATCTCATGGAACAACAGAAATCTATATTTAGAGAATAGATATGAAATCTTTTAGATATTATAGTATTTTTTTAATATATATGGACACTATTATAAGGAGTTTTGGTATGGAACAAACTAATACAACCCTCATGATAATATAAAGAAAAGTTCACTATAGTTGAAGATGTAGGTAAAGAAAGTGAAAAGGTATACCTTGGGAAAATTTCAAAAGAATAAAAGTGAATCAAATCCACCCAAAAATTCAATGAATAAATATAAAAGTTATGTTCATACTACTAGGATAATATTCTCCTATTGTGGAAATAGAGACCATATCATGGACCATTGGAAAATTTTCATGAATATCAAAGTTAAAGGGAGAAATCTAGAAACAAAAGGTGAATCCATCCAAGAGGGAGAGATAATAGAATTGGATTAATGGTTAATACTCCTTGTAATGAAGTTTAGAATATTCCCAATAATGGAAAGTTAAAATCTAATAAAGATTTTTGTGTAATCCAAAACTAGATAGGTCATAGTTTTGTCATATGTATGACATGGTTGCTTGTTTATAAGGAGTATACAAGACAATGAGGGAAATAAAAATGGATTCAAGTTCTAAAATCAACCTTACAAAGAAGTATTTCACAAAAATAAAGAAGGTATATTATTTACCCAAAGTTTTCTTAACCATATAGACTGGTCAATTGGAAGAGTCTAAGAAATTATATAAAGCTAAAAGAAATGAAAGTGATCTAATTTATATGATATAGAAGAATGTTTCAACTAAGAAGAAAGTTAAAATAAAGAAGAATTTTATACTATCCAAAGAGGAATAGATTGGAAAGTCAATAATGGAGAAATCATAAATAGGCATGGGCACTTTAGACCTTAAAAGAAATTAATCTTTATGTTGAGAAATTTATCTCATCCTTGTGGCCCACATTAAAGTGTTGACAGAAATCCACTTAATTCCCATATCTATCAAGTAATGCTCAAATGATGGAAATTAAAGGTGAATAGGTATAGTGCACATATGTTAAGGTGTATATTATTAAAAAAATATCAATCAAAAATGAGAAATGAGAAATTTTTCATAGTTTAATCCCTTACTCTTTAATATGGTAATCATCCCCATAAAAAATTAAAGGATGAGGTATGATTTTTATTTTTTATTCATTTTTTTAACTCGTATTCATTATGTTTATCAATTGGGAGTAATTATATAACCAAAATGGGGGAGAAATACATTTCACTTGAATGTTTTTGATGTGTGTGTTCAAGTTAGTGCAAGTTCTTGAATTTTTTTGAAAATATATTTGGACGACCCTAAAGAAGTGATTTTTAAAAGTGGTGTCACATTTTGGTTGGTATATAGATAGATTTATTTTTTCGATTATCCACTCTCATTTTCTATAAAGTATTATCCTAGTTATACTTATATTTTATTAGTTGATACCATAGAAACATGTGGTACCACCCTTCTATCATGAAATTTGTTGAACCCTCAAGAAAAGGGAAGAACTTAAAAAGTGAAAAGATATAAGGGGAGAATAAATCTATTAGATTGAGAATATTTAGTTGGATATGAGAAGTCCCTCCCCATATATCAATAATTTGGGAACAATTTTCCCTCCTTTGAATTTCTTATCAATAAGGGGGAGAGAATTTACATTGACTTTGGTTTAAAAATGGTATTGACAACTCATCCAAAGGGGTTCCCTATGGATGTGTGAAGCTTGATTTGTATTTTTTTCAATATTAATTATGTAAATGTGTATTAAAGATGAATTTATTGGATAAAATTGTACATATAAAGGATATTTTATCTCATGTTTTCAAAGTAAGTGGTAATGTTAAACATAGATTTGGGTAAAGAAACTTGGAGTTTCTTTTATAAAAAATTCAAGAAAAATGACATAATATCTTGTGATTGGAGAGATGAAATTCACGTGAAATAATATTATTAAAGTTATTATTACTATAAAAATTAGTTTACGATAAGTGGAGAAAATTGGGAGAAAATATGGTTCGTGAACCCTGATGGAAAACTTGTAAATTTGGATTTAACATAAATAGAAAAAGTTTAAATTTTGAAGGAAGAGATATATGAAATTTTATAATCCATACCAAAGTGATCTTTTATGAAGGTTGTTACAAATATTGTATAAAATCTATTGGATTAAGTTTTGAGAATATTAGAGATGGTTTGAAGTCAGTTGAAGTGAATCTAGATTAATTTTAATAAATACAAAACTTTGATGTTGAGACTAAAAAATTGGATAATTCTATAGGACTGTGTATGGTTCATTTCCCTGTGTTGTGCAAGCATCATTTTCATCCTAAAAATATGAAAATGTATAATTCATGAAATTTTTATATGGTTTATCCTCAATTTCATAAGAATCACTATGGTACATAAGAATGAATCTAGAAATTTATAAGGATTATCCCCACTATGTAAATATTATCTATATAATCTTGAGCTTTGTAAGGATGAATTGTATCTGTGTAAACATCATCTAGGAACTAAGTAAATATCATCCTTGGTATATAAACATAATCAACTTAGTGTAAGCATCGAATAGTTGCACAATCAGGATTTTTCCTCTATGTAGGGATGATTTCCTAGACTATAGGGATGATTTAGTATTGTGGAAGGATCATTATATATAAAATTTTGAGGATTTCTTCATATTGGATAGAATAAGTGTTCATATTTAAAATCTAAATAATAAAATCAATTTTAATAATTTCAAATCCATTATTTTATATTCTAAACATCAAAAAAACCTAAAAGGATGTGTGATTCAATCCTAAGAATTATGAGAGACTAATATTTAAGTTTATTTATGTAATATCAAAGTGGAATAAGATTATATGAGTTTTTAATAATAATATTGATATTGTTTATTTGAAACTTGGGATATTAATTAGAATATAAATATTTAAAAATAATAATTATTATCCAAGATGAATGAGTGAGATACTGATCTTAATTTCTAAGATAAAGGAGATTTATCTGATATGGAAAGTTAATAATTTATCCAATCTTGAAATGAGAGTAATTCTAGATTTTAATAAATTTATAAAATAAATAATGTTTTAGAAGAGGAAAAGGTCAAAATTTAGTAGATAAAATATAAAAAACATTCTTGATTCAAGATGTGGTAAATAAAGGGACTCATTTGATATGTGAAGTTTATAGACTCAAAATGGATCTTGAATAATATTTCTTGAAATCACTCAATCTAAAATGAGTAATTTTTTTCATGTTGTTTTTTTTATGTTTCATACAGCTTTGAAGAATATTTAAATATGGAATTTTGTGGAGTATTTTTTGAGAAGAACTACTAGGAGATTAAAAGGAATATATTCATGGATGAAATATAAAATGAGATAAAAATAAAATCATGGGTATTTTTGGAAATTGGATGAGAAATCATTGTAATTTGTTTCATGTGAAAGAGTTTGTGATTAGTTCATGTAAAGTTTTGAGAACCCAAAATTGGTTATCTTATTATCGTTATTTAGGAATGGAAGAAAAAAATCATCTTTTATTAAATTTATGAACATTAAAAATGAAACAAATACTTAAATAATTTTCATGATAAAGTGTAACTCCCCAACCCCAGTTACCCAGAGTTGGTGCATTATTACATAACATTGGCATGATCACAAGAAAGATCAAATCTCGAAAGACCGATTAGTTTAGTAGCCTTGGAAACACTAGATATATTAATAAAGTTTTATATTACATCATAAAAATGAAAACTACAACAACATAGTCACCATAGTCCACACTCTTATCGCCTCATACTATCCCTGCAGGTCATTCATAAATTACTTCTTCACATCCTGGGAAAAATAAAACATAGAAAAGGTGTGAGTTCAAATTTCCAGTAAGGATAACAATATAGCAGAAACTTTCATAAATAAGAATAAATATTTAAGGCAATGTATAACTAAAACAAAAGCCTTTTAAACTTGAACTTCAACATAGTATGGAAAAAATAAAATTAAATAACTCCATTTACTTATTCACATGGATATTCTACTAATGGAATAATCACATGCAATATCAATAACCACTTTCATAATGATGGAATGCATAATGCCAGACTATCATAACCACATAGCCAAGGCCTCGTGCCAAGACTACAAATAATATTTTGTCAAGGCCTTGTGCCAAGACACTAGTTTGTCTCATGAGACCTATCGATGCATCAAGGACCTATAGCTGGCTCCACCCGTCACATATTAAGTCCAATGCATTCCTCATATGAACAGGTTTAAACATAACATAAACATTCGTATTAAAAATAGCATACGAAATGTCAATACTTTCTCTATAAACCATGAATGGTATAAAAATAACACATCCATAGTCAAACAAATCACAAAACCTTCAATATAATATGGAAGTTTTGTTTCATAATAAATCAACTTCAAATAAGCTTAAAATCCATCAAAGGATGTTGACCTAGATGAAATCAAAAATCTTTTTAGAGAAATATCTCTTTCTTTTTTGAAATCATTTAAGAGTCACATAATTATAAAATAAAACATTTACTTTGAAAATTTTCTTATAATCTTGTAAGGGAAGATTCTAAGATTTTATAACGGCGGAAAATAGTTGCACTCGTCGTATAAGTTAAAAAAACATTCTTACCTTAATTCTGTCGAAAAGGTTAAAACACTCCTTGTTTGGAAAACGACAGAAATATTCCTTTATAAACCTCTTATAAAAAGTCAAACAAGGGTATAAATGAATTTAACCCATATTCTTGTAAATAGTAAAAAAAATTGAAATACATTTTTAAGAAACATGGATGTGTATGATAAAGAGATCCCAGTAGATAATTACGAATAAACAACCTCGGATAATAAAGAGATTGTAAAATAACCCTTAACTTGTACCTTTCCTTGGTTGAGGGTAGATTAACCTCATGTATAATGGTTAAATAATTGTTATTAAAATATAAAATAATCATATACATTAATACGATATCATATATGATCTTTTAACATTGATTTGTTAATAATATCTTAGTATTATAGTTGTTTCGGGTGTTAACTTACTCGTTTTCTTTTATATGTTTTGTTACATAAGCCGTGTTTTTAATGGATAGTTTGTATCTTATTCATATCCAGAATTATATCAATTCCTTAAAAATTATTTTTAAATCATCAAATGATAATTATACTTGAATGGATACGATGGATAATGAATCTCATCGCGTTCGTGGATACGGTAGTCCGTACGTACGCACGAGAAACAATATCATTCTTTTGATATTAAAATAATATATAATTGGATGGTATATCATATATACAGAATAATTATCATGTTATATTTATTATTTGCATGAATTAAAAATCATTATTATACCCATCCAAATAATAATATATTGAATAACAATTACACCACGACGTGGAGACGGTAAGCCGTACGTACGCACGTACGGTGACATGTCATTCAAAGGATGGATAAAATACTGAATATAGTTGTAGCATATTTATAATAATATTAAAGTATATAGGAGATACTGGATTAATTATTTTAGAATGGGAAAAACAAAGAAAGAAGAAGTTGAAGAAGAAATGAATTTGAAAAAGGGTGGTGAAAACATTACCTCTTCTTCGGGTTCTTCCTTTTGATTTGATCAAAAGGGATCCTTAGGTTGGATTTATGATCAAACTAAGGCCTCTAGGTTGTAGTGAGGGAAGTTTAGAGAGTATTTGGGAAGGGTTTGGTTGAACCAAAAAGCTTTGAAGGTGTGAATTAATGAGAAGGGGCAGTTCCCTTTTATAAGATGGGTAAGGGGCACCTTTGGAAAAGCTAGATATATTATTTTATAATAAATTTATATTCGGTTTCTAATGGATCAAAAGTGGATTATTTAAATTTTAATGTGGTTATGGGTAGAAAAACACTCAACCAATAGAATTTAGACAGGTTTGGGTCATTATATTAACCTTATCTTTTAGTTTTAACTCTTAGTTAATTAGTTTGACACTTACCATGTCACTTTGTATTTTTATATTATATAGTTAATAAAATTACTATATACCTCTAAGAGACCCCCAAGTGGTCCATTAATGATACACCTATCATGATATAAGTATCTTGGCCAAACCTTATATTTTTAGGAATTGAATATCAATTAATAATATAATATTTGTTTTAAAAACTCTTTTATGTCAATTTTGACACTATTTGGAAAATTGATTTTTGTGAAAATCATAACAGAATGATTACTTAGAAAAAAGTTAATTAAATCAATAATAACATGTCATATTAACCTAGAAAATTAGTTTAATTCACAAAAAGTTTCAAATTATATTTATTTGGGTATTTATAATATCAATTATTTTAAATTTTCACTATTATGGTAATTACTACATCATCATTGTGTCATAAATAAATTAAGTTATTTAATGTCTAAAAATTATAAATAACATATCATTATGTATGAAATCTTTTTATATTTCTAATTAATATTTACAATCTAATTTATCTTATGTATAACCCTATATTAAAAATGTTTTAGTAAATAAACTTTGATTTTAACTCTTTTAACTCTTCTTTGAATTAAATAATAATAAATTTCCTAATCTAATCCAAGTGGACCTAAATGATAATATTTTATTCCTAAGGTTGTTTTTGGTCGAGATGCACTTGTCCAATATAATTAGGACATGTGTTAGGGTAATATTAATTTCATTTTTACCCTTAATAACCCAATTTACTTTTAACTGTGGTAAATAAAAGTAAAAAGTTACTATTCACCAAAAATTATTTTCATCTCATTGAACCACATTTTACTCCTTGATATTAACCGTTTCTCTCAGATTTTCGAAATTTCACTCACAGAAGCGGTAAAATTAAGTTTTATGAAAAATTCAGTTTTTTTAACTACCACTTAGTGGTTTCACTATTCATCAAAAAATGAAGTTTTTCAGAAAAGTACCAAAAATTCACCCTAGTCTAATTTCGATATTCCGAATCCAAAAATGAAGTCTATTTTGAAAAATAAAATTTATAAATTTTAAAAAGTGGGTATTACTATTCATAACGGGTAGTTTGATTGGTTGTGGTGTGTGTTAGAACTCGAAGTTGCGTATAACACACGCTATTGCATTATTCAAAGAGAAGTGTACCATAGAAGCTTGGGGTGTTACATTCTCCCCTCCTTCAAATAATTTCGTCCTCAAAATTTCTAGAATATTACTGCATAAAAAGACTCGGGTGGTTCTTCATCATAAGTTCCTCGGGTTCCCACGTTGCCTCTTCCATCTTATGGTTTCTCCATAGAACTTTTACCAGACGAGTCGTCTAGTTTCTCATCACTTGTTCTCTCGTATCAAGAATCTTGATGGGCTCTTCTCAATAAGACAGATCAGGTTCCATTTCTAATTCCTCATAGGTGAGTACATGCGTTGGGTCAGGCATGTATTTCCTCAACAGAGATACATGGAACACATCGTGAACTTTGGAGAAACTTGGAGGCATTGCCAATCGGTAAGAAACAGCTCCAATTCGTTCTATAATTTCAAAAGGTTCGATGTACCTGGGACTCAATTTACCTTTCTTACCAAAACGTATGGCTCCCTTCCATGGAGATACCTTCAGGAAAACATGATCACTGACTTGAAATTACAAATCCTTCCTTCGATTATCGGCATAGCTCTTTAGCCTACTTTGAGCTGCTTTGATATGGTTTTGGATTACCTTCACTTTTTCCATCGTTTCCTCCACCAGTTCTAGGCCTACAAGTTTTCTTTCACCAACGTCATCCCAACAGGTTGGTGTGCGACATCTCTTTCCGTATAACGCTTCATATGGTGCCATCTGAATACTTGAATGGAAGCTATTGTTATAGGAAAATTCTAACAGAGGTAAATATTGATCCCACATACCCTGAAAGTCAAGTGAGCAGGATCTCAACATGTCTTATAAGGTTTGAATATTTCGTTCTGATTGTCCATCTGTTTGTGGGTGGTAGGAAGTGCTCAAATGAAGTTCAGTATCCAAGGTTTTCTGAATACTTTTCCAGAATCTTGAAGTAAAACGGGGATCACGATCAGAAACAATCGATAGGGGTACTCCATGAAGTCTCACAACTTCATCAATATATAGTCTTTCTAGAGGTTCCAGTGGTAGATCTTCTCTTATATCAAGAAAATGCACTAACTTGGTAAGACGATCAACAATAACCCATATTGCATTGTTCCTTCTAGGAGTCTTTGGTAGTCCCATGAAAAAGTACATTGTGATATTATCCCATTTCCACTCAGGTATGGGAAGAGGTTGTAATACTCCACCAGGCTGTTGTCTTCCAGCTTTCACTTGTTGAAAAACCATACATCTTGACACAAAATCGGCAATCTCCCTATTCATGTTGTCCCACCAAAAATGTTCCTTCAAATCTCAATACATTTTGGTGCTCCCAGGGTGTATAGAGAAATTGGAACTATGAGCATCATCCATCAATTCCCTTTTTAGATCAAGTATATCAGGAACACAAAGCCTCTTCCCAAATTTCAAAATTCCATCTTCATACACAAAGTCTCTCAATCTCCCATCATTCACAGCTTTAATCTTCTTTTGATATTCTTCATCATCGGTCTGAGAACTCTTAATACTTTCTAGTAAAGATGGTTTGGAAAACATTTGAAAAAGCATTGATGTTTCACCTTCCCTAGTTATTCCCATGTCCATCTTCACTAGATCCATGAAAATTGGATCCCTTTCAATTCTCATATTGTCCAAAACTCCATGGTCTTTTCTAGTCAAAGCATATGCCACATTGTTTGCTTTCCTCGGGTGGTAGTGTATCATACAATCATAATCCTTGAGTAATTCAAGCCATCTCCTTTGCCTCATGTTGAGTTCTTTTTGTGAGAAAATATACTTCAAACTCTTGTTATCAGTATAAATCTCACATTTTTCACCATAGAGGTAGTGCCTCCATATCTTCAAAGCAAAGATCACAGCTGCTAACTCGAGATCATGAGTAGGATAGTTTTGTTCATGAATTTTCAACTGTTGTGATGAATAGGCAATAACCCTATCATTCTGCATAAGGACACAACCAAGTCCTTTCTTCGATGCATCACTATAAATAACGAACCTATCATTCCCCGATGGTAGAGTCAATATAGGAGCATTGACTAATCTTCTCTTCAGTTCTTCGAAACATTCTTCACAATCTTTTGTCCAAAAAAATTTAACCCCTTTACGTGTGAGATTTGTTAATGGGTTAGCCTACTGGGCAAAATTCTGGACGAAACGTCGATAATAACCTACCAAACCAATAAAACTGTGTACCTCAGTTATACTCGTAGGTGCTAGCCATTCTTGGATTGCCTTGGTCTTAGAAGGATCTACAGAGATTCCATCTTTAGAGACAATATGTCCAAGAAAAGAAATCTCCTGAATCCAGAATTAACACTTCCTAAACTTCCCATATAATTCATGTCCTCTCAGAGTCTTCAGGATAATGCGCAAGTGATTTTCATGATCTTCATAGATTTTGGAGTATACCAAGATATCATCAATAAATACCACCACAAATTCATCGAGATATTCCTTGAAAACTCTATTCATCATATCCATGAATACCGAGGGTGAATTAGTCAATCCAAAAGGCATTACTGTAAACTCGTAATGCCCGTACCTTGTTCGAAATGTTGTCTTCAGAATGTCTTCCTTCTTCACACACAACTGATGGTATCCATATTGAAGGTAAATCTTTGAAAAGTATTGAGCTCCATGCAGTTGGTCAAATAAATCATCAATGTGAGGTAGGGGATACTTGTTATTTATTGTTATAGCATTGATCTCCATGTAGTCGATACATAACCTCATAGATCCATCTTTCTTTTTAACAAAAATAGCAGGGGATCCCCATAGAGAAACACTAGGGAGAATAAATACCTTATTACTCAATTCCTCTAGTTGTTTCTTTAGTTCAACTAATTCTATAGTGGCCATTCTATAAGGGTTCTTTGATATAGGCCTTGATCCATGAATTAAATCAATGGAAAACTCAACTTCTCATTCTGGAGGATGTCCAGGTAAATCTTCTGGAAACACATCTACATATTCTTTCACAATAGGTACATCCTCTATTTGAACATTCCTTTCCTCACCCACTGTAATTTAATCCTCTTCCTCCCCAATAATTGAATTTAGTTGAGCTACTGGGGGTAGATCTATATAAGAATTAGGTGGCGACGATTCTGCTCTAAAGATAAGGTGTTCCTTATCATCATCATAAAAAATTGTAACCTCCTTCTTCTTACAATAAATATTCGCATCATGGTCATAAAGACAATCCATACTGAGGATTATATCAAACTCAATCATAGGTATGATGATGAGATCAGTGGATAAAGAACATTTATGTGCTCTAATGGGGACTGATTCACAAAAAATTGTTACAATGATACTTCCCTTGGGAGTTTTAACAGACAACACCCTTGTTAAATCAAATTGGAAATATCTAATTTTCTTAGCAAAATGGGAAGATATGAAACAATGCGATGACCCAGAATCAAATAATGCATCTTCTAAACTTGAGGAAACCATTAAATTACCTGCCACCATGTCTTTCAGAGATTCTACCTCAGCAATAGTGATAGCATAAGCTTGGCCTTGATCCCTTGGCCTTTTCTGAGGTAAGTTCCCCTGATTCTTAGGACATTCATTTGCATAATTTCCCATCTCCCTGCAATTGTAGCATTGTACATCGGTAGCTTCATTCTTCCCCTTGAAATCACGAGCTTGGTGGTCTTTTTCACCACACTTGTAACAGACTCCCATTCCTTTTAAGCAAGTACCGGGGTGTTTCTTCCCACATTTACTACAGGATGGATATTAAACTTTTCCCTTCTTCCCCTTATTTCCATTCCCAGATTGATCAGAAGATCTCTTCTTCTCTTGCTTTGCTTTAAAGTCATATGACTTAGAGAATTCCTTTTCTGTCTTGATAGCACATGAGAAAATTTCTTCGTATGATGAGAAGGATTGTGAGACTAATGCTCGACAGAGAAATGGTTTTAACCCATCAAAGAAATGATCAATCTTACTTCTTGGGTTACATATATAATCTCCAGCATACCTTTCTAACCTTATAAATTTAGCCTCCTCCTTTTGTCTCAGACTCAGAAATTGTCTTTCCATATCTTCTCGATGGTCGCGAGGAAAGTATTTTTATAAAAACAGATCTCTAAACTCCCACCATTCCATATTTGATCATTCATAATCTTCCTTCATGTTTTGAATCAATTACCACCATTGATCAGCATCTCCAGTGAGGTGGTAAATTGTCATGATAACTTTTTCCCTTTCACTACTCCCCAAATCCTGAAATATTTTCTCTAGGGAACTTATCCATTGCTCAGCTACTAAGGGATTTGTACTCCCATTGAACGTTGGTGGTTGTTGCCTCATGTTGTGGATCAGGGTGCTCCATACGGTTAAGGTTATTATTCATAACCTGAGTGAGTTGTCCCAGTATGGTGATTAGTTGATCAGCACCAGTTTGATCACCATCTCCACTATAATTATCTTGATCAGGAGGGAAATCCCTACATGGAGTGCGTGTATTGATACAGTTTCCATTTCTTCAACTAGGCGCCATTTCTAAACAATGGCATAAACTAGATCAGTTTATGAATAAAAATACATAATTCCATACTTATAAAACACTTAACATAAATTGAACTATTTATGGATATAATCCATAATCATAAAAATGTTTTCTTTGAGGAGTTATATACTCATAAACCCTTCATAATGATTTTTAAATAAAATGAGATTTATCCTAATCATATCCCCCAGAAGTTTTGTAACCAAGAGTGCAGCAAGTCCCGTTGTCGTGCACCAGTTCCCGTTCGAGTTTAGCTCAAAGCGGAGTTTTCAGGTTTTACCCCTAGGTACATCTGTGCCAGAGCCGCCTCTACCTGCTCATATCCAGATAGGGATTTATTGCTCGGAAAACCCAAAAAATCTCTATAATACCAAAATTCTAGGAATTTCTTATATACTAATCCTCAAATTCCATCTTAAATCTATGTGCTTTAATCAGAGTTTATCTAAATATAGCTTCCAAGTTTTGTACTAAACTTCCTCTGATACCAACTGTAACGCCCCAACCCCAGTTACCCAGAGTCAGTGCATTATTACGTAACGTTGGCATGATCACAATAAAAATCAAATCTCGAAAGACCGATTCGTTTAGTAGCCTTCGAATAACTAGATACATTAATAAAGTTTTACATTACATCATAAAAATGAAAACTACAACAACATAGTCTCCATATTCCACACTATTATCCCCTCATACTATCCCTACATGTCATTCATAAATTACTTCTTCACATCCTGGGAAAAATAAAACATAGAAAAGGGGTGAGCTCAAATGCCCAGTAAGGATAACAATATAGCGGAAACTTTCATAAATAAGAATAAACATTTAAGGCAATGTATAACTAAAACAAAAGCCTTTTAAACTTGAACTTCAACATAGTATGGAAAAAATAAAATGAAATAATTCCATTTACTTATTCACATGGATATTCTACTAATCGAATAATCACAGGCAATATCAATAACAACTTTCATAATAATGGAATGCATAATGCCAGACTATCATAACCACGTAGCCAAGGCCTCATGCTAAGACTACAAATAAGATTTTGTCAAGGCCTTGTGCCAAGACACTAGTTTGTCTCATGAGACCTACCGATGCATCGAGGAGCTATAGCGGGCTCCACCCGTCACATATTAAGTCTGATGCATTCCTCAAATGAACAGGTTTAAACATAACATAAACATTCATATTAAAACTAGTATACGAAATGTCAATACTTTCTCCATAAACCATGAATGGTATAAAAATAACACATCCACAGTCAAACAAATCACAAAACCTTCAATACAATATGGAAGTTTTGTTTCATAATAAATCAACTTCAAATAAGCTTAAAATCCATCAAAGGATGTTGACATAGATGAAATCAAAAATCTTTTTAGAGAAATATCTCTTTCTTTTTTGAAATAATTTAAGAGTCACATAATTATAAAATAAAACATTTAATTTGAAAATTTTATTATAAGCTTGTAAGGGAAGCTTAGAATATTTCATAATGGGTAAAATAGCCGCACCTGCCGTATAAGTTAAAAAAAACATTCTTACCTTAATTCTGTTAAAAAGGTTAAAAAACACCTTGTTTGGAAAACGACGGAAAGATTCCTTTATAAACCTCTTATAAAAAGTCAAACAAGGGTATAAATGACTTTAACCCATATTATTTTAAATAGTAAAAATGTTTTGAAATACATTTTTAAGAAACATGGATGTGGATGATAAAGAGATCCCAGTAGATAATTACGAATAAACAACCTCGGATAATAAAGAGATTGTAAAATAACCCTTACCTTGTACCTTTCCTTTGTTGAGGGTAGATTAACCTCCTGTGTAATGGCGAAATAATTGTTATTAAATTATACAATAATCATATACATTAATATGATATCATATATGATATTTTAACATTTATTTGTTAATAATATCTTAGTATTATCGTTGTTTCAGGTGTTAACTTACTCGTTTTCTTTTATATGTTTTGTTAAGTAAGCTGTGTTTTTCATGGATAGTTTGTATCTTATTCATATCCATAATGATATAAAGTCCTTAAACATTATTTTTAAATCATAAAATGATAATTATACTTGAATGGATACGATGGAGAATGAATCTCATCGCGTTCGTGGAGACGGTAGTCCGTACGTACGCACGAGCGACAATATCATTCTTTTGATATTAAAATAATATATAATTGGATGTTATATCATATATAAAGAATAATTATCATGTTATATTTATTATTTAAATGAATTATGAATAATTATTATACCCATCCAAATAATAATATATTGAATAACAATTACACCACGATGTGGAGACGGTAAGCCGTACGTACGCACGTATGGTGACATGTCATTCAAAGGATGGATAGAATACTGAATATGGTTGTACCATATTTATAATAATATTACAGTATATAGGAGATACTAGATTCATTATTTTAGAATGGGAAAAACAAATAAATAAGAAGTTGAAGAAGAAATGAATTTGAAAAAGGGTGGTGAAAACATTACCTCTTCTTCGGGTTCTTCCTTTTGATTTGATCAAAATGGATCCTTAGGTTGTCTTTATGATCAAACTAAGGCATCTAGGTTATAGTGAGGGAAGTTGAGAGAGTATTTTGGCAGGATTTTGCCAAACCAAAAGGCTTTTAAGTTGTGAATTAATGAGAAGGGGGAGTGCCCTTTTATAAGAGGGGTGAGGGGAACCTTTGGAAAAGCTAGATATATTATTTTATAATAAATTCATATTCGGTTTCTAAAGGCTCCAAAGTGGATTATTTAAAGGTTAAGGTGGGTGTGGGTCGAAAACCACTCAACAAATAGAATTTAGATAGGTTTGGGTCACTATATTAACCTTATCTTTTAGTTTTAACTCTTAGTTAATTAGTTTGACACTTACCATGTCACTTTGTATTTTTATATTATATAGTTAATAAACTTACTATATACCTCCAAGAGACCCCCAAGTGGTCCATTAATGATACACCTATCATGATATAAGTCTCTTTGCTGAACCTTAGATTTTTTGGAATTGAATATCAATTGATAATATAATATTTGTTTTAAAAACTCTTTTATGTCAATTTTGACACTATTTGGAAAATTGATTTTTGTGAAAATCATAACAGAATGATTACTTCATAAAAAGTTAATTAAATAAATAATAACATGTCATATTAACCTATAAAATTAGTTTAATTCATAAAAAGTCCCAAATTATATTTATTTGGGTATTTATAATATCAATTATTTTAATTTTTCACTATTATGGTAATTACTGCATCATTATTGTGTCATAAATAAATTAAATTATTTAATGTCTAAAAACTATAAATAAACTATCATTATGTAGGAAATATTTTTATATTTCTAATGAATATTTACAATCGAATTTATCTTATGTATAACCCTATATTAAAAATGTTTTAGTAAATAAACTTTGATTTTAACTCTTTTAACTCTTCTTTGAATTAAATAATAATAAATTTCCTAATCTAATCCAAGTGGACCTAAATGATAATATTTTATTCCTAAGGTTTTTTTTGGTCGATATACACTTGTCCAATAGAATTAGGACATGTTTTAGGGTAATATTAATATCATTTTTACCCATAATTACCCTATTTACTTTTAACCGTGGTAAATAAAAGTAAAAAGTTACTATTCACCAAAAATTATTTTCATCTCATTGAACCACATTTTACTCCTTGATATTAACCGTGTCTCTCGGATTTTCGAAATTCCACTCACAGAAGCGGTAAAATTAAGTTTTATGAAAAATTTAGTTTTTTTAACTACCACTTAGTGGTTTCACTATTCATCAAAAAATGAACTTTTTCAGAAAAATACCAAAAAATCACCCTAGGCTAATTTCGATATTCTGAATCCAAAAATGAAGTCCATTTTGAAAAATAAAATTTATAAATTTCAAAAAGTGGATATTACTATTCATAACGGCCAGTTTGATTGGTTGTGGTGTGTGTTAGAACTCGAAGTTGCGTATAGCACACGCTATTGAATTATTCAAAGAGAAGCGTACCGTAGAAGCTTGGGGAGTTACATTCTCCCCTCCTTCAAATAATTTCATCCTTGAAATTTATAGAATATTACTACATAAAAAGACTCGGGTGGTTCTTCATCATAAGTTCCTCGGGTTCCCACGTTGGCTCTTCCATCTTATGGTTTCTCCATAGAACTTTTACCAGACGAGTCGTCCGGTTTCTCAACACTTGTTCTCTCGTATCAAGAATCCGGATGGGCTCTTCGCAATAAGACAGATCAGGTTCTAGTTCTAATTACTCATAGGTGAGTACATGCGTTGGGTTAGGCATGTATTTCCTCAACAGAGATACGTGGAACACATCGTGAACTTTGGAGAAACTTGGCAGCATTGCCAATCGGTAAGCTATAGCCCCAATTCGTTCTAGAATTTCGAAAGGTCCAATGTACTTGGGACTCAATTTACCTTTCTTACCAAAACGTATGACTCCCTTCCATGGAGATACCTTCAGGAAAACATGATCACCGACTTGAAATTACAAATCCTTCCTTCGATTATCAACATAGTTCTTCTGCCTACTTTGATCTGCTTTGATATGGTTTTGGATTACCTTCACCTTTTCCATCGTTTCCTCTACCAGTTCTGGGCCTACAAGTTTTCTTTCACCAACTTCATCCCAACAGGTTGGTGTGCGACATCTCTTTCCGTATAACACTTCATATGGTGCCATCTGAATACTCGAATGGAAGCTATTGTTATAGGAAAATTCTACCAGAGGTAAATATTGATCCCACATACCCTGAAATTCAAGTGAGAAGGATCTCAACATGTCTTATAAGGTTTGAATAGTTTGTTTTTATTGTCCATCTGTTTGAGGGTGGTAGGCAGTGCTCAAATGAAGTTCAGTATCCAAGGCTTTCTGAAGACTTTTCCATAATCTTGAATTAAAATGGGGATCACGATCAGAAACAATTGATAGGGGTACTCCATGAAGTCTCACAACTTCATCAATATATAGTCTTGCTAGACCTTCCAGTGGTAGATCTTCTCTTATAGAAAGAAAATGTACTGACTTGGTAAGATGATCAACAATAACCCATATTTCATCGTTCCTTCTAGGAGTCTTTGGTAGTCCCATGACAAAGTACATCGTGATATTATCTCATTTCCACTCAGGTATGGGAAGAGGTTGTAATACTCCACCAGGATGTTGCCTTCCAGCTTTCACTTGTTAACAAACCATACATCTTGACACAAAATCGGCAATATCCCTCTTCATGTTGTCCCATTAAAAATGTTCCTTCAAATCTCTATACATTTTGGTGCTCCCAAGGTGTATAGAGAAATTGGAACTATGAGCATCATCCAGCAATTCCCTTTTTAGATCAGTTATATCGGTAACACAAATCCTCTTCCCAAATTTCAAAATTCCATCTTCATACACAAAGTCTCTCAATCTCCCATCATTCACAGCTTTAATATTCTTTTGAAATTCTTCATCATCGGTCTGAGAACTCTTAATCCTTTCTAGTAAAGATGGTTTGGCAACCATTTGAAAAACCATTGATGTTTCACCTTACCTAGTTATTCCCATGTCCATCTTCACTAGATCCATGAAAATTGGATCCCTTTCAATTATTATATTGTTCAAAACTCCATGGTATTTTATACTCAAAGCATCTTCCACCTTGTTTGCTTTCCCCAGGTGGTAGTGTATCGTACAATCATAATCCTTGAGTAATTCAATCCATCTCCTTTGCCTCATGTTGAGTTCTTTTTGTTAGAAAATATACTTCAAACTCTTGTGATCAGTATAAATCTCACATTTTTCACCATAGAGGTAGTGCCTCCATATCTTCAAAGCAAAGATCACAGCTGCTAACTCGAGATCATGAGTAGGATAGTTTTGTTCATGAATTTTCAACTGTCATGATGAATAGGAAATAACCCTATCATTCTGCATAAGGAAACAACCAAGTCCTTTCTTCGATGCATCACTATAAATAACAAACCCATCATTCCCCGATGGTAGAGTTAATATAGTTGCATTGACTAATCTTCTCTTCAGTTCTTCGAAACATTCTTCACACTCTTTTGTCCAAAAAAAATTAACCCCTTTACCTGTGAGCTTTGTTAATGGGTTAGCCAACCGGGCAAAATTCTGGACGAAACGTCGATAATAACCTACCAAACCAATAAAACTCGATACCTTAGTTATAATCGTAGGTGCTGGACATTCTTGTATTGCCTTGGTCTTAGAAGGATCAACAGAGATTCCATATTTAGAGACAATATGGACAAGAAAATAAATCTCCTGAAGCTAGAATTAACACTTGCTAAACTTCCCATATAATTTATGTCTTCTCAGAGTCTTCAGGATAATGTGCAAGTGATTTTCATAATCTTTGTAGCTTTTGGAGTATACCAAGATATCATCAATAAATACCACCACAAATTCATCAAGATATTCCTTGAAAACTCTATTCATCAGATCCATTAATACAGAGGGTGAATTAGTCAATCCAAAAGGCATTACTGTAAACTCGTAATGCTCGTACCTGGTTAGAAATGCTATCTTCGGAATGTCTTCCTTCTTCACACACAACTGATGGTATCCAGATCGAAGGTCAATCTTGGAAAAGTATTGAGCTCCATGCAGTTGGTCAAATAAATCATCAATGCGAGGTAGGGGATACTTGTTCTTTATTATTATAGCATTGATCTCCCTGTAGTCGATACATAACCTCATAGATCCATATTTCTTTTTAACAAAAAGAACAGGGGCTCCCCATGGAGAAACACTAGGGAGAATAAATCCCTTATTACTCAATTCCTCTAGTTGTTTCTTTATTTCAAATAATTCTGTAGTGTCCATTCTATAAGGGGTCTTCGATATAGGCCTTGATCTAGGAATTAAATCAATGGAAAACTCAACTTCTCATTCTGGAGGATGTCCAGGTAAATCTTCCGAAAACACATCTACATATTCTTTCACAAAAGGTACATCCTCTATTTGAACATTCCTTTCCTCACCCACTGTAATTTCATCCTCTTCCTCCCCAATAATTGAATTTAGTTGAGCTACTGGGGGTGGATCTATATAAGAATTAGGTGGCGATGATTCTGCTCTAAAGATAAGGTGTTCCTTATCATCATTATCAAAAATCGTAACCTCCTTATTCTTACAATAAATCTTCGCATCATGGTCAGAAATCCAATCCATACCGAGGATTATATCAAACTCAATCATAGGTATGATGATGAGATCAGCGGATAAAGAACATTTATGTGATCTAATAAGGATTGATTCACAAAACTTTATTGCAATGATTCTTCCCTTATGAGTTTTAACTAACAACACCCTTGTTAAATCAAATTGTAAATATCTAATTTTCTTAGAAAACTAGGAAGATATGAAATAATGTGATGATCCATAATCAAATAATACATTTGCTAAACTTGAGGAAACCATTAAATTATCTGCCACCATGTCTTTCAGAGCTTCTACCTCAGCAGTAGTGATAGCATAAGCTTGGCCTTGATCCCTTGGCCTTTTCTAAGGTAAGTTCCCCTAACGCTTTGGACATTCATTTTCATAATGTCCCATCTCCCTGCAATTGTAGCATTGTACATCAATAGCTTCCTTATTCCCCTTGAAATAACGAGCTTGGTGGCCTTTTTCACCACACTTGTAACAGACTCCCATTCCTTTTAAGCAAGTACTGGGGTGTTTCTTACCACATTTACTTCAGGATGGATATTCAACTTTTCCCTTCTTCCCCTTATTTCCATTCCCAGATTGATCAGCAGATCTCTTCTTCTCTTTCTTTGCTTTAAAGTCATATGACTTAGATAATTCCTTTTCTATCTTGATATCACATGAGACAATGTCTTCGTATGATGAGAAGGATTGTGAGACTAATTCTTGACAGAGAAATGGTTTTAACCCATAAAATAAACGATCAATCTTACCTCTTGGGTTATGTATATAATCTCCAGCATACCTTGCTAACCTTGTAAATTTATCCTCATACTTTGCGACATTCTCATCCTCCTTTTATCTCAGACTCAGAAATTGTATTTCCATATCTACTCAATGGTCGCGAGGAAAGTATTTTTATAAAAACAGATCTTTGAACTCCCTCCATTCCATATTTGATACTTCATCATCTTCCTTCATGTTTTGAATCAATGACCACCATTGATCAGCATCTCCAGTGAGGCAGTAAACTGCCATGATAACTTTTTCACTTTCACTACTTCCAAAGCCTAAAATATTTTCTCTAGGGAACTTATCCATTGCTCAGCTACTAAGGTATTTGTACTCCCATTGAACTTTGGTGGTTATTTCCTCATATTGTGGATCAGGGTGCTCCATATGGGTAAGGTTATTATTCATAACCTGAGTGAGTTGTCCCATTATGGTGATTAGTTGATCAGCACCAGTTGCATCACCAGCTCCACTATAATTATCTTGAGCAGGAGGGAAATCCCTACATGGAGTGCGTACATTGATACGGTTTCCATTTCTTCCACTAGGCGCCATTTCTAAACAATGGAATAAACTAGATCAGTTTATGAATCAAAATACATAATTCCATACTTATAAAACACTTAAACATAAATTGAACTATTTATGGATATAATCCATAATCATAAAAATGTTTTCTTTGAGGAAGTATATACTCATAAACCCTTCATAATGATTTGTAAAGAAAATGATAGTTATCCTAAACATATCCCCCGGGAGTGTCGTAACCAAGAGTGCAGCAAGGCCCGTTGTCGTGCACCAGTTCCCGTTCGAGTTTAGCTCAAAGCAGAGTTTTCGGGTTTTACCCCTAGGTACATCTGTGCCAGAGCCACCTCTACTTTCTCGTATCCAAACAGGGATGTATTGCTCGGAAAACCCACAAAATCTCTATAACAACAAAATTCTAGGAAGTTCTTCTATACTAATCCTCAAAGTACATGTTAAATCTATGTGCTATAATCATAGTTTATCTAAATATAGCTTCCAAGGTTTGTATTAAACTTCCTCTGATACCAACTGTAATGCCCCGACCCCAGTTACCCAGAGTCGGTGCATTATTACGTAACATTGGCATGATAACAAGAAAGATCAAATCTTGAAAGACCGATTCGTTTAGTAACCTTGTAATAACTAGATACATTAATAAAGTTTTACATTACATCATAAAAATGAAAACTACAACAACATAGTCTCCATAGTCCACACTCTTATCCCCTGATACTATCCCTACAGGTCATTCATAAATTACTTCTTCACATCCTGGGAAAAATAAAACATAGAAAAGGGGTGAGATCAAATGCCCAGTAAGAATAACAATATAGCGGAAACTTTCATAAATAAGAATAAACATTTAAGGCAATGTATAACTAAAACAAAAGCCTTTTAAACTTGAACTTCAACATAGTATGGCAAAAATAAAATTAAATAATGCCATTTACTTATTCACATAGATATTATACTAATCGAATAATCACATGCAATATCAATAACCACTTTCATAATGATGGAATGCATAATTCCAGACTATCATAACCACATAGCCAAGGCCTCGTGCCAAGACTACAAATAAGATTTTGTCAAGGCCTTGTTCCAAGACACTAGTTTGTCTCATGAGACCTACTGATGCATTGAGGAGCTATAGCGGGCTCCACCTGTCACATATTAAGTCCAATGCATTCCTCATATGAACAGGTTTAAACATAACATAAACATTCATATTAAAACTAGCATACGAAATGTCAATAATTTCTCCATAAACCATGAATGGTATAAAAATAACACATCCACAGTCAAAAAAATCACAAAACCTTCAATACAATATGGAAGTTTTGTTTCATAATAAATCAACTTCAAATAAGCTTAAAATCCATCAAATGATGTTGACATAGATGAAATCAAAAATCTTTTTAGAGAAATATCTCTTTCTTTTTTGAAATCATTTAAGAGTCACATAATTATAAAATAAAACATTTAATTTGAAAAAAAATTTATAAGCTTGTAAGGGAAGCTTCGAAGATTTTATAACAGCGGAAAATAGCTACACCCTCCGTATAAGTTAAAAAAATCATTCTTACCTTAATTCTGTCGAAAAGGTTAAAAAACACCTTGTTTGGAAAATGATGGAAAGATTACTTTATAAACCTCTTATAAAAAGTCAAACAAGGGTATAAATGACTTTAACCCATATTCTTGTAAATAGTAAAAATGTTTTGAAATACATTTTTAAGAAACATGTATGTGGATGATAAAGAGATCCCAGTAGATAATTACGAATAAACAACCTTGGATAATAAAGAGATTGTAAAATAACCCTTACCTTGTACCTTTCCTTGGTTGAGGGTAGATTAACCTCCTATATAATGGTGAAATAATTGTTATTAAATTATACAATAATCATATACATTAATATGATGTCATATATGATCTTTTAACATTGATTTGTTAATAATATCTTAGTATTATCGTTGTTTTATGTGTTAACTTACTCGTTTTCTTTTATATGTTTTGTTAAGTAAGTCGTGTTTTTCATGGATAGGTTGTATATTATTCACATTCATAATGATATCAAGACCTTAAACATTATTTTTAAATCATCAAATGATAATTATACTTGAATGGATACGATGGAGAATGAATCTCATCGCGTTCGTGGAGACGGTAGTCTGTACGTACACACGATTGACAATATCATTCTTTTGATATTAAAATAATATATAATTGGATGTTATATCATATATACAGAATAATTATCATATTATATTTATTATTTACATGAATTAAAAATCATTATTATACCCATCCAAATAATAATATATTGAATAACAATTACACCACGACGTGGAGACGGTAAGTTGTACGTACGCACGTATGGTGACATGTCATTCAAAGGATGGATAGAATACTGAATCTGGTTGTACCATATTTATAATGATATTACAGTATATAGGAGATACTGGATTCATTATTTTAGAATGGTAAAAACAAAGAAAGAAGAAGTTGAAGAAGAAATTAATTTGAAAAATGGTGGTGAAAACATTACCTCTTCTTCGGGTTCTTCATTTTGATTTGATGAAAAGGGATCCTTAGGTTAGCTTTCTGATCAAACTAATGCCTCTAGGTTGTAGTGAGGGAAGTTGAGAGAGTATTTGGGCAGGTTTTGGCCGAACCAAAAGGCTTTGAAGGTGTGAATTAATGAGAAGGTGGAGTGCCCTTTTATAAGAGGGGTGAGGGGAACCTTTGGAAAATCTAGATATATTATTTTATAATAAATTCATATTCGGTTTCTAATGGTTCAAAAGTGGATTATTTAAATTTTAATGTGGTTATGGGTCGAAAACCACTCAACCAATAGAATTTAGACAGGTTTGGGTCATTATATTAACCTTATCTTTTAGTTTTAACTCTTAGTTAATTAGTTTGACACTTACCATGTCACTTTGTATTTTTATATTATATAGTTAATAAACATACTATATACCTCCAAGAGACCCCCAAGTGTTCCATTAATGATACACCTATCATGATATAAGTCTCTTGGCCGAACCTTAGATTTTTAGGAATTGAATATCAATTCATAATATAATATTTGTTTTAAAAACTCTTTTATGTCAATTTTGACACTATTTGGAAAATTGATTTTTGTGAAAATCATAAAAGAATGATTAATTAGAAAAAAGTTAATTAAATCAATAATAACATGTCATATTAACCTATAAAATTAGTTTAATTCATAAAAAGTCTCAAATTATATTTATTTGGGTATTTATAATATCAATAATTTTAATTTTTCACTATTATGGTAATTACTGCATCATCATTGTGTCATAAATAAATTTAATTATTTAATGTCTAAAAATTATAAATAAAACATAATTATGTATGAAATCCTTTTAGATTTATAATGAATATTTACAATCGAATTTATCTTATCTATAACCCTATATTAAAAATTGTTTAGTAAATAAACTTTGATTTTAACTCTTTTAACTCTTCTTTGAATTAAATAATAATAAATTTCCTAATCTAATCCAAGTGGACCTAAATGATAATATTTTATTCCTAAGGTTGTTTTTGGTCGAGATACACTTGTCCAATAGAATTAGGACATGTGTTAGGGTAATATTAATATCATTTTTACCCTTAATTACCCTATTTACTTTTAACCGTGGTAAATAAAAGTAAAAAGTTACTATTCACCAAAAATTATTTTCATCTCATTGAACCACATTTTACTCCTTGATATTAATCGTGTCTCTCAGATTTTCTAAATTCCACTCATAGAAGCGGTAAAATTAAGTTTTATGAAAAATTCAGTTTTTTTAACTACCACTTAGTGGTTTCACTATTCATCAAAAAATGAAGTTTTTCATAAAAATACCAAAAATTCACCCTAGAATAATTTCGATATTCTGAATCCAAAAATGAAGTCCATTTTGAAAAATAAAATTTATAAATTTCAAAAGGTGGGTATTACTATTCATAACGGCTAGTTTGATTGGTTGTGGTGTGTGTTAGAACTTGAAGTTGCGTATAACACACGCTATTGCATTATTCAAATAGAAGCATACCGTAGAATCTTGGGGTGTTACATAAAGTGTATATCTCAAAGAATATAAATATAGAAAAATAATCTTAGTAGTTATAGCTATATAAGAGGTGACTAATAGTGTGACGGGAGAAGCTAAACTCTTAAGGGAAGAAGAAGAGTAACTGAGGATCTAAGAGAGAAGATTATCTATTGGGGAATAAGAATAACAAGAAGTCACTACATTATTTAGGTAATATGAACTAGTATTTATTGATCCAATTCCAAATATGTACACTATTTAAGATTGGAATAAAAATAATAAAATAAATAGAAGAACAAATCCAAAGTGGATTTGCATGCGGTGAGTTGAACTAGTCAAGGATTTTAGTGGCTAATTGTTATAATACTTTCTAGGTATTATTTTATATATTGATTTATAGAATAAATAATTAAAGGATAACTAGTTGGAGGTCATTTATAATATACAGTAGCACTCGATTTCTTAGATTTTTGAGTTGAGAGTTTCCAATAAATAGATTCTAAAAAAAACTGGGAAGATTAATATACAATAGAGGTGGAGTTTCATGAGAATTATTTTAAAACTTGTATGAATTAAAAGACTCTATTTTTTTATGAGTTATATCATCTTTAGTATTTTTCGAAATCTGGTATATATTGTAATCAACTTTAAAGAGGAGGAAAGTAAGGAATATTTGGTGTGATGTTAGCTTAAATATGATTTATGGAAAGCATCCCATGTTCACATGTGTCATATCATGATCAAAAAACCTATGTAATATAGTGTTATTGGTTTAGATATAATCATTATAAAAACTCCATGTTTAATTGATAGAATATTTTATTGGATAATATATGACCTATACATCCCAAGCACAGTAAGGAGTATGATTCCCAGTGTTGGAGTTGGTTTCCTAGAACCAAATTCTATATAATTTATGATAACTTGTATTAATTGTTTTGAATATTAATAAACTCCTTATCACATTGTTATTTTTCTTCTGTATAACATAGAATGTGATAATTTCCTAAGAGTGGTTTTTTCATGGAAAGGTTATATCAGTTCCCATCTATGATGAGAACCTAGAAATTCCAAAACTGTATTCTTAAATATATGTTATATAACTGGATAAAATCATTTAAGGGACAAAATATATATAGGATATCAGGGGTGGAGACTCATAGGACTTTGAGACACCTTATCATGGTGTATTCCCTTGGTAATATCCAGTGTAGGATAGTATGAGAATGAGACCTGCTAATAGGAAATCTACATTTATATGTGTCATTGGATGTTCCTATTTTTGGTTGTGTGTATTGATTCTTAGACTTTGAAATTATTATTAATGGGTATTATAATTTGTGTACTTTCATGTATTGATGAAAATCATGATGACATATTTTCACGGTGAGGTGGGATATGTTGGGTTTATCATAGGTAATATTTCATTAATGGATAATACAAGAAAGGATTTATCCCTTATATTCTTTAATGAAAATTGATATCACATTCCCTTTGATGGAAATTATTGATCATAAATAAATCCATGGTAATGGGGTTATGTAGGCAAGTTTGATTTCTAAAAATTAAAATAAAGAGATATCGGGCACATAAGTTGATGGCACCAGCATGCATCCTACTTGATTAGATATATCATGGTAAAGGGATTATATTACACAGTGAGAATTATTATGTGGTTTTATGCCATTATAACATTAAAATATTTCTCTATGGGTGCCTTTGTGTGTTTCTATATACTAACATTGGGCTTTGGGATTCTTCACCTAATTCCATTTAGAAAGATTCCTAGATGGTCACGCACTAGGTTTTTTCAAAACCTTAGTTAAAAATTATTATTATTTATTATTTAACAAGTTGAATAAATATTATTCCAGAACATGGTTTAATAAAAATACATGTTTTCTTGATCGCATATATTCTATCACTAGTTATTCGAGAGAATATTTTATGAGTGGAATATTTAATAAATATTTATTTTATATTTAGTGAATATAATATTTAGTTATTTATTGACTAATAATGCAGTGATATTTATTTATTAAATAGATAGTCAGTATTCAAGGTCCAATAAATATTTTGGAGTAATGGTGGACTGAGTTTAAAGTCCTGGAGTGAAATAATATATATTGAATATTATTTTAATAAATAATATTTAATTTAATTAATTATTTTAATGTATGTCAATAAATAATAATAATATTATTATTATTATTATAGACAATGGGTTTTGTAAGGATTAATAAAAATAATAAGATCCCATATGTAATTATGATTTTCTAACCCTAGTGATATATAAACCTAATTATATTATTTATCCAACATATTTTATTCATTTGTGTTTTGCATAATGAAATCAAAATAGAATCATCTCAAAGCCCTAGGGGGATCCCTCTCTAAGAATGGTCTTAAGAATGGAGAGTGATACTCATCCCCTGCCACTCTCAAGTCTATAAAGATTGGAGATAACCCTTCCTTGAAGAGATTCTCAAGGAGATAAAAGGTGAATGATAAAAAGTGTTAGGGTCTATTGTGCTAGCACCTAGAGAATCCTATGGTGATGTTCAAAGATTCATGGATCATAGGTGGATCAACGCTAGAGGGAATCTATACTTGATTCCTACAATGCAACTATAGTGTGATGTAGAGACATTTTCAAATCCATCAATGAAAAAAGAATTAATCACAAGGTAAGTCTTAATTTCTTAAATTAATTATAAATAATATGTGATGATCCTATGATTTGGTTTTGGAATTTTCTATTATCAATATTCTTTGATTTAATATCATTTATCATGGAATTTATCATCATGTAAATCTCATATTAATCACGATTATGATAAAAATACGATTTGGGCATGCCCGATCCTAGACTTCTGTTATGCTCAGAACCTATAAGTGGTATCATAGGGTCATATAATTATTTATAATTATTTAAATATAATTTATTTATGTATTCATTTATCACTAGTTTTCAATTATATTTTAATCATTATTTAATTTGAATTATGATATCTTTTTTATTCCTCTTCATTTCTCACAAATATAATCAAATTGATTAATTTTATGAATGAAATACATTGGGAGAACTCATCTAGAGGTACTAATGAATCTAGAAAGATAAAACTAGAGTACTCACCATATAGCCCATTGGTACACATCATATACTTGTGTTCAATTCACCAAGAATTAATTCATAATTAATTCAAAATATGTGCATTTATTACATTTAGTGTATTTAATTACACACCATGTGTTGACTTGGCCAACCTAGAACATGGTCATCTGAAGTACATGTTGTGTAACATCTATACATTACATGTATTTTATTAGTCATAAATAGGTTGTTTATTCACTTACATAGCCTATATGATGGTGACCATGTAGCTTAGAGACCACTCATCGTGTATCCCATGTACATGACATGTGCTCCAATATTTTTCATGGCATGGTTACATACTAAGTCCCTAGGTATGTTCAATGGATAGATGGTGAGAATAATACATGATGTGTAGCTGGAATGTGCACATTGTATTTTTACCAAATTATCCATAATTAAAAATTAATTTATTATACTACTTAAACCTTATCAATATGTGTTCTGTGTAGTCATTAAGTTGATATTACACACTATGTGATGGGTTTTATATATATTAAATTTATAATTAATAGTCTTCTTAATGTTTGTAAGTGAATATCATGTACAAGTCATAATATAGTCATTACTCTATGCAGATTGAAATATTACACACTATGTAAATACCATGTGTTATATGTGGTCATTAGGTTGATAATACACTTCATGACATTACATGATAAGTTTTTTATATTATATGTTGCATGAATAAGTAGCATGCGAATATAATACACATTGGATAGTTCAGGTAGGTACTCATCGTGTTGCTCCAAAGTAAATTTTTATACATAGATAATTTTAAATAAATTTATTTAATTTTTTTAGAATTTTTATGGATGAATATATCAAGAAAATTCAACTGAGAATTAAGATAAAATAATTGATTAATTAAAGAAGATAATTAACTGATCTGAGCGTGATTTATCTTAAATAAGAACAATTAAAATTTAATTATGTTTTATTAAATGAATAATTCAATGCAGTTATGTGAATGATCATGATCATAGACCAGACCTTTATATGTTTTTGGTTTATTTTAATTTATTATTAAAGTAAATTTTTGGTTTGTGCACCATCCCTTCTCTCATTATGTAAAGGCATGTCTTCCCATGGTTTCTTTTATGTAAAAACCTTAACCAGTCCTTTAATTCCCTAAACCTATGAATGAGTAAAATCATATGTAATAGATATAGCTCCTAATCTAGATGAACCATTCAAGTTTGAATCTGAGTAAAAACTAATCCATGAGATATACATATATGGATATGTGGAAATATGAAACACTAACCATAAATGGTTCAAGGAGTTTTTCCTTAGGTCAATAGTTAATTTATCATCCTCTAGATAAACTAACCATTAGTAAAATCTCATGATCATACCACTTTATTATTGTATTTCTATTAAGTTAAATAGTTATTTCATTATGGATGTTTTTTCATGATCACATGAATTAATGAATTAACAAGCATACAAGGTAGAACTAAAATAAATTAGATTATGTGTAAACATTATCTAAGACATGGTTAATCACTTATGTAAATCCACATAATATTAATAGGCATGTAATGAAGATAATAATTGTAAATTTATGCATAAAGATAAAATCCCTCAATTATATATATATATATATATATATATATATATATATTAAGTTGGTATAGCCTTCCACTACTTAAGTTAAAATCGAACCATAGTTCAAAGTTCTTAACCATCCAAAGTTGGGGTGATTCTAATTATTAAGGAATTCTAACTTGAATTTTTGGGTTGAATTAACTTAGTTCATATCAAGGGTTGACTGAAAAAGTAGGACTTGATGTAAATAAGAGGAAAAGGTTGATTAAATCCAATTTAAGGATTTTATGATTGGGGAGTTCACTCAAAAAAATTAAGGAATTGTGGGTTGATGAAGTTATAATATAGAATGTCTACCTAAAACCCTTCAAATTTCTTGATCGACCAAAGTCAGGGTGATGAGAAGGGGAATATGGAACCTTTTCACTATAATGTAGAAGAAATAGGATATTCCAAAGCCAATGGTGAGGGATATTAGGTTTTGATAAAATAGTATGAGATTAATAAATATAATATTTATTTATTTATCTAATTTTTATCAGATAACGTATTAAAATTATGTTTTTCTTATTTTAAGAAATCGTAATAAGTATGAATTCAAACATATCACTATGATCCAAACTTAATAAAAATAGCCTTCTCACCGGAAATAATTTCAAATAATGGTAAAGGAACTTATATGTTATCATGTTCCATGAAAGGAAATTTTATATGTTAGAAGAACTTATTCCTGAATTTCCTAACCAAGAGGCTAGTGAGGAAGAGTTGTATCTCTATGAGAATCATTTGAACAATTCCAAAAATGTTCAAATTTTCATGCTATCATCCATGAACAATGAGTTTCTAAAGCAATGTGAGGACATGGATGCATATAACATGATTTCTCACCTTTAGGGTCTCTATCAATAGAAGGTGAGAAAAGAGAGATATTATATCTCTAATGTTTTGTTTACAACTAATCTAGGAGATTCTTCACCATTTGGGCCTCATGTAGTAAAGATTATTGGATACATTGAGCACTTAGATATCTTAGGGATTAAATTTCCATATGATTTACAAACAAGTATTATACTTTCCCCACTACCAAAGTCCTTATCTAGTTTTATTATTGATTATAACATGAGAAATAATGATAAGAATCTTTCAAAACTTATTACTTTGATTCACCAAGTGGACAATGAAATGGGGTGTGAAAAACCCATATTCCTTATGGTGAATATGAAAAGTAAGAATAAGTAAAAGGGTCTCAAGACTCATAACAAGTCTAAATATCTCAAGAATCTTCCTTCCAAGAATAGGAAGATCCTAAGGTAGGGAAAGGAAAAGGAAGTAGCATGTTTTGTATGAGGCAAGCTTGGCTACTAGAAGAGGAACTGCACCCAGGATCAAGGGAAAGCTAAAGGTGAATTCATTATTGAGTGTAATCTTTCAATATCAACACATTGGGTATTAGATACAGCTTTTTGTTATCACATCTATATCCAATGAAATAACCAAGTATATTCCAAAATATTTCCAAAGGATAGGTGGATTTTCATGCTACCAATGGTATGAGGCTAACTTCTCTATCCATTGGATACTACCACCTTTCATTTCCAATAGGAATGATATTAGTTTTAAACGATTTTTATTATTTACCAATTATTACCAAGAACATAATTTTTGTGCCCTTCCTTGATACATATGGTTTTTATTTTCAAATTTGGAAATAAAATCTTTTTCTTTTATAAAGATAAAATATTTTATGTTATGGTACATTTAAATAATGGTCTTTATGTATTAAATTAAAAAAACCAAGTATCATAGATTTCATGTTCACATGACTCATATAACACCCAACTATGGAATCACCATCTTGGTCATGTAAATGAGAAGTGTTTGACAAATGTCTATTAATATGGTCATTTAGACTCTTTGGGTTAAAATCACATGAAATATTGCATGCTTGTTTACAAGGAAAAATGACTAAACCACTATTCAGTGGACATGGTGAAAGGGCCAGAGAGATTCTAATATTGGTACACACTAATGTGTGTGGACCATTTCTAGTATAAATAGAGGTGGATATTCATAATTCATAACATTTATTTATGAATTGAGTAGATATGGATATGTCTAATTAGTGAGGTATAAGTTTGACTCCTTTTAGAAATTTAAAGAATTCAAGAATTATGTAGATAATTAACTTAGAAAGAAGATAAAGAAGCTTTGATTGGATCTAGTTGGTGAATATATTAACCAAGAGTTTATTATCTTTCTATGGGAGTTTGGGATTCTTTCTAAAATCACTCCACTTTATGTACCATAGTGGAATTGTGTTAGTGGGAGTAGGAACCATACCTTGTTATACATGGTAAGGTTGATGAAAATCCATTCAGATCTTCCATTATCCTTTTGGGGATATAATTACAAATTACTGTATATACATTAAACCGGGTACCAACTAAAGTGGCATATAGAATTCCCTTCGAGTTACGGAATGGAAAGAAACATTTTTTTCACATACATGTGTATGGGGTTGTGAGGAATTTTTTAAGTCCTTAACCGGTAACAAAATAGATTCTTGAGGGAAAAAGTGTATCTTTATAGTGTATCCTAAGGAAAAAATGGTTAATACCTATAAAATCCCTCATACAATAAATTTATTGTCTCTAGAAAATACATATTTCTTGAGATATATCACATTCTCAAAAAAGATAGTGTGAGTAAGATCTACTTTGATGAAGTTGATACTCAAGATACAAAAGATTTGGTACAAGAATAGTTTCCACATGTACCTATGGAAGAAGTAGTTACTTAAAAATAATAACTATGTAAGATCACTAGAGAGGTAAGAGAACCAGAGAGATATGGTTTTCTAGTCACCGAAGATGGTGACTCTCTATCGGTTGACAATGATGAACCTATCTCCTATAAAGAGGAAGTAAAGAGCTCAAATTCTATAATATGGAAAAAATCTATGAATTCTAAAATGGATTCCATGTATCATAACCAAGTTTGGGTTTTGGTCAATTTCTAGTTGATGTAAATCCTATTGGTTGTAAATGATTATTCAATAGAAAACTGTACATGGAAGGTAAATCAAATACCTATAAATAAATGATAGTTTTTAAAGGGTTTAAACTCTATTAAGGATTTTAATATGATGAAGACTTTTCACTAGTTTCCATGTTTAAATCTATAATAATTATACCTCCTATAGAATCTTTGAATTAATATTAAATTTATCATATGGATGTCAAAATAGGTTTCCATTATGTGAACCTCGGGAAGATATCTATATGACACAACCAGAATTGTTTATGACTCCAGGTGATGCCAAAAGGATATAAAAGTTGCATAGGTCTATTTATGGATTAAAGAAAGAATCTAGGACATGGAACATTCAATTTGATGAAATTATAAAATATTTTTGGTTTCATTAATAATGAATATGATCCATGTATTTATAATAGGATTTGTGGGAATGTGTTCATTATCATAATTATATATGTTGATGAAATATTACTTATTGGAAATGAAATTTCATTCTTACAGACTATTAAGGACTTGTTAAAAAAATGTTTCTCCATAAAGTACTTAGGTGAATCAACCTAAATTTTAGGGATTAAGATCACTTGTGATAGATCCAAGAGGTTTCTTAGACTAATTCAAGGTACATACATTGACCAAATACTAAATAGATTTAGTATGGAAAAATCCAATAGGGGATTGGTTCTAGTGTCACATGGTATACATATTTATAATAAAATGTGTACTCATACATAATAAGAGAGATATAGAGAATGAGTAAGATCACATATGATTTAGTGATAGGATCAATCATGTATGAACTATTATGTATTATACTTTATGTTTCCTATGTATTGAGCATGGTTAGAAGATATCAATTTGATCTAGATAACAACATTGGTCTGCTATTAAGGTCATCCTTAAGTATTTGAGAAGAACTAAGGATATGTTCCTATTGTATGGAGGAGAATATGAGTTTATCATCAGGGGTTACACTTATTCAAGTTTTCAAATAGATCAAAATGATCTAAATTCATAGTCAGGATATTTTTTCTATATCAGTGGAGAAATTGTGAGCTAGAAGAGTAAAAAGTAGCCAGTTTTTATCAATTCTATAGTGGATTCTGAGTATATAGTGGATTTTTATGTGACCAAAGAAGTCATTTAGATATAGAACTTTGTCTAGGATATTGATGTGGTACCTATTAGTAAAGACCCTATCACATTGTATTGTTATAATACTGTAGCGGTGGCTCTTGTAAAAGATCCAAGGTCACACCAATGGACAAAGCACATACTCTGAAAGTATCACCTCTTGATGGATTTTTCTCAGAGGGGTGAAGTTTTAGTAAGAAGAGTTTCCATGGAAGAAAATTTGGAGGACCCCTTGACTAAAGTCTTATCTTAGCAGAAGAATGAGTATCATGTGAGAGCTAGTATACTAATAATTGGCTCTAGTGAAAGTGGGAGTCTGTTTGAGTTGATTCCCTAGAACCAAATTTTGTGTACTTTATGATAACATGTACTCATTGTTTTGAATATTAATAATATCTTTATCATATTATGATTGTTATTATGTATAACATAGCATGTTATAATTTCCTAATAGTGATTTTTACACTAAAAACTCATAGCAGTTCCTCGCTGTGATGAGAAACTAGAAGTTCCATGATAGTATTCTTAAATATATATTCTATAGCTAGATAAAATTATTTTAGGGACACAAATGATACATGCTATCAGGGGTGGAGACTCATAGGAATTTGAGGTACCTTCTCATGGTGTACTCCCTTAGTAAAATCCAATGTAGAATTTTATAAGAATGAGACCCTCCAGTAGTAAATACACATTTATATGTGTCATTTAATGTTCCTGTATTTGGATGTTTGTATTGATACTTAGACTTTAATATTATTATTAATGAGTATTATAAGTCATGTACTTTTATGTATTGATGAAAACTATGATGAAATATGTTTAAGGTGAGGTATGATACATTGGGTGTGTCATGAGTAATATTTCATTAACGAATAATGCAAGAAAGGGGTTTCCCTTATGTTTTTTAATGGAAATTGATATCTCAAAACCTTTTATGGAAATGATATAGCCTAAATAAATCCATGGTCATGGTGTTCTATAGGCAAGTTTGATTTCTAAAAAGTCAAAGAAAGAGACATGGATCATATAGGTTGATGGAACCATCATGCAGCCTACTTGAGTAGAGATATCATGATAAAGGGATTATTTTACACAATAAGCATTCATATATGATTTTATTCCATTAAAGCATTAACTTATTTCTCTATGGGTATCTTGGAATGTTGCTAGACATTGACCTTAGACTTTGGGATGCTTCTCCAAATTCCACTAAAAAAGAGGCCTAGAGGGTTACACACTAAGTGTATCCAAAACCTCAGTTAAATAATAATATAATTTATTATTTATAAATTTGAATAAATATTATTCCTAAACATGGTTTAATAATTATTAATAATTTCTTGATCACATATATTTCATCACCAGTTATTTGAGAGAATATTTTATGAGAAGAATATTTAATGAATATTAATTTTCTATTTAGTGAAATAATATTTATTTATTTATTGGTGTATAATAAAGTGAAACTTATTTATTAAATAAATAGTTTCAAGGTATGATAAATATTATGGAGAAATGGCAGACTGAGTTTAAAGGTATGATGAGAATTAATATATACTGAATATTATTTGAATAAATAATATTTAATTTAATTTGTGTGTTTCACATATGTTAAGAAATAATAATAATATTATTATTATTATTATATAAATAGGGTTTTTGAAGGATTGGGAAAAATAATAAGGGTTTATATGAAATTATTATTTTATAACCCTAGCAATATATAAACCCAATTATATTATTTATCCAATGGATCCAATTCATTTATGTTGTTCATAAAGAAATATGAAGAGAATACTCTTGAAGTCCTAGAGTGATCCCTCTCTAAGAACTCTCTCAAGAATGGATAATGATCCTCCTCCACCACCACTCTCAAGTATAGAGAGATCGAAGATAACCCTTGAAGGGATTCTTAAGGTGATCAAAGGAGAGTGACACAAGTGTTAGGATATTTCATACTGGCACCTAGATATTCCTACAGTGATTTTTAGTATTCATAGAGCATGTGTAGATCACCATTGGAGGTAATCTATACTTTATTCCTAAAACACAATGATGGTATGAAATATAGACATTTTAAAATCCATTAACAAATAAATAATTAATCACAAGGTAATTCTTAATTTCTTAAATTAATTATAAATAATATGTGATGATATTGTTCTTTGGTTCTATTGTTTTCTATAATAAACATTATTTGATTTAATTTTTATGATCACGGAATTTATCATCATGTACATCTAAAAGTAATCATCAATTATGACAAAATTCTGAGTTGGGCATACTTGATCTGGAGTTTCTATTATACCCAAAACCTATACCTAGGAGGGGTCAAACCACATAAAAAACATGTTCCACTTTACTAATTTATCTGTGATTACATATAGTTTCATTCTAAGTTAAACAAAGAAAAGGTCCAATAGTCTTAACTAGAATCATATGTTCTGATTCCAAATGGGTTGAAAGTTTTAAGGAATAAATTAAAATTTGGTAAAAAAAATGGACCACATCATATTCAAACCCCCCACCCCTACCCAATATTTGATTACACTAATCCACTAGGACTCTCATAATCCTCCTAGATTTCACAATAAGAGTTATTTTTAGATTTCATACCTCTATTTTCTTTATTTATCTTAATAAATGTAATGAACCAACCCAGTTTAACTAGACAAGTCACCCAAAAAAGGTCCACCATAAGGTGAATTGAAACAAAGAACAAACTTTTCATGTACAACCAAAGAAAAAACAAAGTACCGAAAGTAATAAGAGTATATATCCATGAGACATACAATTTCAATCTAAACAAGATAAATTAGAAAGGAAAGTAAGACAATCCATAAGACAAAAATCTATGTGACAAATCATCACCACCAATCAGTCCCACTACAAAGGAGACAACAAACAAGATAAGATGGTGAACTAAAATACACCCTTCCCCTTACCTGAGTCTAGAAAAATCATATATACAACCTCCAAAAGGAAAAATTAGGTTTTGAGAATAAATCCTAGTATTATTTCACTAAATAATCTATACAAATTCTAGTGCCATAAAAATATTAGCTCTAACTCTAAAAAATCACTTTAGAAATCATTTTCATAAGATAAAACATTTTGAAAAACATCCTTTGGTTTTTCATAAAATCCATCCATATTCACAAAATTAAGGAATGTGTTAATTACATGTGAGAAAACATGATAGTATAAGAAAAAAACCATGGATAAACTATAAGATAAAATATTGAGCAATCAACCATGAAACATACCATCATGTTTAAAACTATATATAAATGAAGGAACATGATATGGGATATAGCCTATGGGAATGTGTACTCCGACATAAAATAAAACACTAATCTAGGAATTAAGTGAATCCAACTAATATTGATTCATGTCATATTATACCAATATCTAGGACCTCTAGTGGCATTACACACACAAAAGTGACAAGTCCATTTCCCAATACACGCAAGGTTCCCAATGTGATGTTCTTGTCAAAACCATTTGAAAACCATGCTCACATCTTATAAAACATATTTCATAGAAAATAATTACTACTTTAATGATTGAAAATCCATTTTATAATCAAACCCAGCTTTAATACATTTCATCAAACAACTAGTGTGCACAAATCCAATTTTAAATAAAATCTCATTCATAACATGAATATCTTTAAAAAATATAATTTGATATAAAATAAATCCATTTAATAAAATAAACCAAATTAATTTATAATAACTTCAAGTAATTAATGAGTTAGAACCTTTTTATAGAGACACCTACCTCAGAAATGGAGATAAACTAATCACCTTCGAAAATAGAGGTTGGGAACAAGTAGATCGAGTCCTCACAAGCCTAGATCCATAATAAACCACATAAAACCTCTATAAACCCCCTTATATCTAGTATGCATAGCCCAATTGGTTCCAATGAGATACGAGGATAATAAATTTAGCAAGGATCTAAGAATAAGAAGGAAAGCCAAATCAAAAACGGAACATACCTCAAATATATCCATCAAGAATGAAGTAATTTCATTCAGAATGCAATAAAATAAGCTTCTATAAAACTTTGTAAGGTTTAGTTTGATCCTAATTAGTTTTAGGGAGTGATAATACATAAAAATGATCTAGGGAAAACGGTTAAAATAAAACTTTTTAGAGGTTTGGATTGGGGTGCACAATTAGGTTGAACAGTTAGAAAAATCATGTGCCAACCATGAATGACCACTATCCCTTAAAAATATGGTGAATAGTTTATTGGATATAAGCTTCATGGTTTGGTAAAACCATTCTCAAATCATGTGACACCCCTAGACAACCCCCAGACACCTACACGGTTTGACTAACTGTTCTCAAACCATGAAAAACACCTCTATATACTCATAGACACATATTATATAGTTTTTGGATTATTGGTACAAATTGTACACCCAAACCCTGTATTTGGCATGTTTGCACCAAAAAAATAAGTTTCCAACTTTTGTTTCCCTAAAACCTATCAAATGATCCAAATGATGGACCAAGCTCAAATTAAGTCATACTTTTGACCCAGAGGGTGTCACAATAAATATCATGGAGATGAGATAACATAATATAATCAACCATATCATTATAGATATATTGAAACCTGATAGTCATGGATAATAATAGAAGAAATTGTAAATCCAATCCATCATCCATGTGTTTCCAAAAGAAATTTTTATCCTCCTCACTTTCCACCTCACTAGGAAGAGTATAAATAGATAACTCTAGAATATATAACTTCCTTTATTGTTGTAGTACAATGTGTAGGTTCATGTACCATTTCTAGAGATTTACACTAGTAAAAAGATTAAATTTATCCAAAATTGAATACAATGATAGTGTAGAAGTATTTCCATTATCTATAATAAATAAAATAGAATTTTATTACTTTGTCTTGATTAATAATTATGATATAATTAATAATTTAATTATGTCACCTATTATTTTATCAAATACTAATATCCCTCGCCATTGGATTTAGAATATCTAGTCATTTGGATATTCTAGTGGAAGTACTAATATTTCCCTTCTAATAAAAAAAATAGAGGTCTTGTCAAATTACTCGAATGTATTTAGGTAATATTTTTTTCCAACTATATTAACTTGAATATCTTTGATTTATTGAGTGGAGTATCCAATCCTAAAAAACTATAATCCAATTTCCTCAACACTTGACTCTAAGTTAAACTAAGTCTTGCTGGGTAAAATTATCTTGACATAGATTGGATTATGTAGAACCAATAATTTTATTAGATCTCCCCAATAATTTAATATACTCTGATGAGGTCTAAACCAATACTTTGTACTATGTTTTTATTCCAACTCAAGTGATAAAAGGCATTTTGATGACTTAAAATTTAATTTGAGAGATTTTTTTAGATTATGTGTAAATATTATTTATTTTATTCTTCAAAAATTTGATAATTTTTATATGAGACTTATGTAATATTGAACCATGTTTGATTAAAAAATTTATGTATATTGATTTTACTTGTATAAGTTATCTTATGCACTTTATTTTATTTTATTTAAGCATTCTTGTTAATTTATTTATAGTATGTGATCATGTTTAATCGTCCAAATAAACCATGAATCGAATATATATATATATAATGCATTGATAAAATAAAATAAAGATGTGAAATGATCATGAGATTTTATCTACTGGTTGGTTTATTGAGTAGTGATAAACTAATCTTGACCCTAGGGGAAATAAATCCTTGAGCCTTTACTTGGCTCGAGTTACAACATTTCTCTATTCTTATTTGTATCTCATTATTTGGATCCATCATAGATTGAGTCCTAAACCACCTCCTCTAATTGGTAACTCTATCATTTAAAAATGTATACTCACACACAGGTGAGGGGTACCAGGGGTTTAGGGTTACATAAATTAATCCATGGTCACACAAGCTCGTGCATAATAAAATATGGTGGGATGATTCCCATATAATCATATTTAGTTTAATAGTAGTTATCACATAATAAACCATGCAATAAATAATTAAATTAAATTAATAAATCAAACACATACTATAACATTCTGATATTTTAAAAGAAAACACTATGTGCTCAAATAAACTAATAAGTAATATGTGACCTTAATAGCCTAAAAGTTAAACATAATTTTTTTACTTCTCTGAATTGATTTTCGAAAAACAGACATACATGGTTGCAATCAGTAAGATATTTAGAGTCTGATAGGATCAACATATATTTTTTGAATAGTAACTTACCCTTATGAATAGTAACTTGACCCCTATGAATATTAATATGACCTTATGAATAGTAAATTGGATAAATGAATAGTGACCTCACCCATGAATGTATAAATAAATTTTAGGCATCTTATAAGTGACAATATTATCATAGTATAAGTGTTGGTATTTTTTGTAAGTCATAAATATTTAATTACAATTTTATGATTAATTTAATAATTTTAATGAAAATTTATTTTCATACAATGTAATCATAAATTATCTTATTTTCTTATGTTTATAATATTATTATATGAGACCTTGATTAATTTTTCAAGGTGTTACAAAATCAATTATAGTTTTAAAATTATTATTTTTCAAATAAATTATGATTTTATTTAAAAATTAAATTAATCATATATAGAAAATTATTTTCAAAAAATGGAGTTCATTTTTTAATTCTACATGTTGAAAAATGGTTAGGGTTAATTTTGTGTATTTCTCTGAAATAGTTGAATTTTTAGTGAATAGTGAAATATGGTAATTTAGCATATATATACATTATATGTTAAATACACTATTCCTAACATCATGTATGATGTAAGAACCCTTGGTTAGAACTCATGTTCTCTATTTAATATTTTTAGTCATAAAAACCAATACTATTTCTTTTCTTGAGCAAAATAATAAAATAATGATTAAAATAATGGAAAAATCGTCCTCTCCTCCACTATAAATATCACCCCTCACCCCCTCTTCCTCTCACACCTCTCAAGCTTTGAGAATTTTCTAAACTCTAAAAAATAATCTTCCAAAGAATATTCCCCATTCCCAAGATCTTCTATTCTCACCAAAAGGTCAAAACCAAAGGTCTTAAGGAGGATCTCAAGGGAAAGATATCAAGAGGTAAAAAACCTCTTTCATTTTCTTTCATTTTCTTTTCAATTATTTTTCTTTTCTTATACTATCTTCACCTCCCATATAAAATAGGCATTAAAAGATCCAGTATATTATATATATTTTAATTTTATCATGTTTATGGAAAAATTCATCATCATACTTATTCTCCTCTCCCTCTCATTCTAAAAATAAAAACATCGTCTATGATGTGTCGATTTACCAACATTATGGATGATGTATATTCAATTTTCTTTACTTCCTTAAAATATGGTTATAAAAAAAATTAATGGTTAAAAAATATTTTAATTCTTATTATATAACCTCTTTTATGCTCTGTAATTAATATATATACATAATATTAAGTTATATAATGAAACTAGTTTGTGATTATCGAAGAACTGCCAAAATGATCTAAACGAATATCATTAATGTTTTATATAATGATTCATCATCATATATGAAAACAAAATGATTTATGGTATCATTTAATATTTTTTAAATATATTAATACCATTTCATTCCACTTCTATAGTTTCTATTCCATTTTACAAGAAAAACATTTACGAACCGACCATAGAAATCATGTAAAGAATGCACCCGAAACAATGGAAAGAACAAAATATTATTAATAAATGGGTGAAATGATGTTATAAAATGATCATATAAGGCGTTATAAAAATTAATATGTTTGTATAAAATATTAATAACACAATTTTAACCATTATATATTATATTTAAACACATTTTAAGTAAGATGAACCTGGGGTAAGGGAATTCTTAACCCAAATTCCATTCTTTGGGTCAACCTTCTACTTCATTGATTATGTGGTACTAAGATTATTTTGTGTTATGAATTTTGTTTATATTATTTTTTATTATGTGTATTTATAGTGTATACACATATTCCTTTCATTCTATTAATTCTTTTATCAATTATAGGATATTTGTAAGGGACTTTCCTTTTAAAATCGATTCAAATGTCTCTTTTACAAAAATCAAAAAGATTGTTTTTATATATAAGGCATGAGTGGTTTCTACTGATTTCATGATGCTTTATTACTATAATTTTTCAAAAATATGGTTTCATTTCTATTTTTGAATAATATTATTACATTATTATTTTCACAATTTGTATATTTTAAAAGTGATTTTTACAAAAAAAGGGTATTTTGATATATGAATGTGTTTTTCTCATGGGTTTAAATGCGTTATCAAGTGTTTTATTCATGATATGTTTCTTAGACATAGTTATGTTGGGTTTATCCCATTATATCTCAAGATTCTATGGGTTTATCCTCATTATAGATCAATATATTTTGGGTTGATCCCATTATAGATCAAGATATGATGGGTGGGCCCCATTATATCTCTTCAATGCATTGGGTACTCCAGAGATGGAAGTTGACTAAATGGTTATTCCATGTGTATGGGTGATTATAAGAGTGATATGATAAATATGTCCCAAGGAAACTACATGATGTTTCTATGAATTCTAATGAGTTTTTATGAAATGTGTTTTATTGGTTTTTATGTTATCACTTGACTAAAGATTTCTTTCTTTATATCCCTTACTAAGATTTTTATGCTCATCCCAAGTTTTTAAAATGTTTTTCATAGGATTACTTAAAAGTTAAAAAGAAATTTAATGTGTTAGTGCAGATGAATCCGATTAGTTATTATTTTTTTAAACTCTGATTCAATGTATTTAAGGTTTTTCTATTCTCCAAAACCTATACCGGAAAAGGTTCTCAATTGTATAATGTACTGTGTATTTTTCTGTTATCTTTTATAAAAAATATACACAACATTTTTTAGTACTGAATCTGTATGTGTGGGTTCAGGGATTTATAGTTAATATCATAGGAATGGTCTAGAAAAATTTGGAGATTAGTCTTTGTCATTTTTTTAGAAAACTTTTAGTGATAATGTTTACTTTTTAACTTCTAGTTAATTAAGTACACATAAGAAAATAGTTTTTCATAATTATTGATATGTAAATTCAGAATTATAAGTACAATGAATGAATTTCAATGGCACAATTCATTTAAGAGGGGAGAATGTAACATCCTAATATTTTAAAAGTAAACATTATATGCTTAAATGAACTACTATATACTATGTGACCTTTATATCCTAAAAGTTAAACATATTTTTTCCACTTCTGAGAATTTAATTTTGAAAAATGGACATACACGGTTGTAATCAGTAAGATATTTTGAGTCTGATATGATCAACTTAATTTTTGGTGAATAGTAACTTACCTTATGAATAGTAACTTGACCCTTATTAATAGTAATATGCCCCTTATGAATAGTAAATTGGACAAATGAATATTAACCTCACCCATGAATGTATAAAAAAAATTAGGCATCTTATAAGTGAAAATATGATCATAGTATAAGTGTTGGTATTTTTTGAAAGACAAATATTTAATTAAAATTTTATGATTAATTTAATAATTTAAATGAAATTTTATTTTCATACAATTTAATAACAAATTATTTTATTGTATTATGGTTATAATATAATTATATGAGACCTTGATTAATTTTTCAAGGTGTTATAAAATCAATTATAGTTTTAAAATTATTATTTTTCGAATAAATTATGATTTTATTTAAAAATTAAATTAATAATATATATATAATTATTTTCAAAAATGGAGTTCATTTTTTAATTCTAGACATTGAAAAATGGTTGGGGTGAATTTTTCAGATTTTTCTGAAATACTTGAATTTTTTGTGAATAGTGAAATACGGTAATTTAGTATATATATACATTATATGTTAAATACATTATTCCTAACATCATGGATGGTGTAAGAACACTTATTTTGAACTCACATTCTATATTTACTGTTTTTAGTCACAAGAACCAATATTATTTCTTGTCTGAGCAAAATAATAAAATAATGATTAAAATAATGGAAAAACTCTCCTCTCCACTATAAATACCACCCCTCACCCCCTCTTCCTATCACACCTATCAAGATTTTAAAATTGTCTAAATTCTACCCAATGATATTTCCAAGTCTCTTCCCCACATTCAAGACTTGTTAGTCTCACCAAAAGGCCAAAACAAAAGGCCTTGAGGAGGATCTCAAGGAGAAGAGATCAAGAGGTAAAAACCATGTTTCATTTTCTTTCATTTTCTTTTCAATTCATTTTCTTTTATTATACTATATTAACCTCCCCTATCAAAGAGGAATGAAAATATATATTATATTATATATACTATACTTTTATCATGTTTATGTAAAAATTCATCATCATACTTCTTCTATTCTCCCTCTCATTCTAAAAATAAAAACATTGGCCATGATGTGTCGATTTACCAACATCGTGAACGATGTATATTAAATTTCCTTTAATTTCTTCAAATATAGTTATAAACCCATTTTAATTGTTAAAAAAGATTTTAATTTTTATTATATAACCTATTTTATGTTTTTTAATTAACATATATAAATAATATTAAGTTATATAACAAAACTAGTTCATGGTTATCGAAGAACTGCCAAAATGATCTAAACGAATATCATTAATGTTTTATCTAATGATTCATCATCATATATGAAAACAAAATGATTTATGGTATCATTTAATATTATTTAAATATATTAATATAATTTCATTCCACTTCTATAGTTTCTCTTACATTTTACAATAAACTCCTTTACGAACCAACCATGGAAATCATGTAAAGAACGCACCTAAAACAATGGAAAGAACAAAATATTATTAATAAATGGGTGGAATGATGTTATAAAATGATCATATAAGGTGTTATAAACAATAATATGTTTCTTTAAAAATATTAATAACACTCTTTTAACCATTATACAGGATTTTTGAACACATTTTAAGTAATATGAACCTGAGGTAAGGGAATTCTTAACCGAAGTTCCATTCTTTGGGTTAACCTTCTACTTCATTGATTACGTGATACTAAGATTATTTTTGTTATTATTTTTTTTATATTATGTTTTATTATGTTTATTTACAGTGTATACACATATTCCTTTCATTCAATTAATTCTCATATCAATTATATGATATTTTTAAGGGACTTTCCTTTTAAAATCCATTTAAATGTATTTTTTACAAAACTCAAAAATATTGTTTTTATATTTAAGTCATGAGCAGTTTATCCTAATTTCATTATTTTTTATTGATATAATGTTTCAATCATATGTTTTCATTGTTATTTTTTATTAATATTATTACATTATTATGTTCACGATTTATATATTTTAAAAGTGATTTTTATGAGAGAAAAAAATGTATTTTGATATATGAATGTGTTTTTCTCATGGGTTTAAATGAGTTATCAATTTTTTTTATTTATGATATGTTCCTTGGAAATATTTATGTTGGTTTGATCCCATTATGGATCAATATATGAATGGTTAATCTCCATTATATCTCAAGATATGTTGGGTTGCGGCCATTATAACTCAAGATGTGATGGGTGAGCCCCATTATAGCTCTCCACTGAATTGGGTACTCCAGAGATGGAAGTTGACTGAATGGTTATTCCATGTGTAAGGGTTATTGTAAGAGTGATATGGTAAATATCTCCCAAGTTAACTTTATGATGTTTCTATGCATACTAATGAGTTTTTATGAAATGGGTTTTATTGGTTTTTATGTTGTCACTTGACTAATAATTTCTTTCTTTATATCACTTAATGATCTTTTTATGATCATCCCAAGTTTTTTTAAAAAATCATAGGATTACTTATAAGTTAAAAGGATATTTAAGGTGCTAGTATAGATGAATCCAATCAGTTATTTTTTTGTAAACTCTAATTCAATGTATGTAAGGTTTGTTTATTCTCCAAAACCTAGACCGGAAAAGGTCCTCGATTGTATAATGTACTGTGTATTTTTATATTATCTTTTATAAAAAAAATACACAACATGTTTTAGTACTGAATCTGGAAGTGTGAGTTTAGGGTTTTACTCATACACAGGTCGGTTAAAACTCATGATTATTCACAACATTCAATGACAACAACATTTAATATTTTTAGCACTCATTTAAAATCATTTTAATTAAGATAAATGGAATTGAATTAATAATTTAATAAACTAATTATTAAATTAATTTTTTATCTTAAATTATTCCAAATTTATAGTCCTTGAGACATTGTAAGAATCTCATCAATTATTATTAAATAAATTTGTTTTTTGAATTTAAAATAATTAAGTGTACTACAAGTACTTCAAATGACACACAATGTGTACTACAAAAATAATATTAAAATCGCATTTATAGAAATTAATGTATCATAGTTTGTCCACTATATTTATCATGTACTACACTGGATGTAACTTCACAAGGTGTGTCGCGACATACATGACATTTTGTTCCATTTGGTCAAACTATGTAGTCTTCACAGCATGTATGGCCACATGGAATGTCATTAATATATATGGAATGTATCACTGGAATGTGTGTGAAGTAAAAGGCATGTAACCAACAATTATAGTTCATTCTCTAGCAGTCAATACGTGATGAGCAATTACACTACATGTTGACCCATATGACAAACCAAAAATCACTTGGCATGTACCTTGTATGGAGAAACACATATCACAATATATGTACAACTAGATACATGTTGTGTAGTCAATGTATCTCCATATCTATGGGTTGGTAGTTAATAGGCGGCGTGTAATAATGGCACATAATAACCGACAAAACTCATCGCAAATTACACGGTTGTAATTTGTGTGGGGTTACATAGAATGTACATTCCAACTACACGTTGTGTACCTTATGTCAAGCCATGTACCATGATATTATTCAATACATAATGTGTAATTTCAATTTTTATTGAACCACAAAGCACGTCAATATTTATATGGTGTGTTCCTTGTGTATGTTGACCATGGTTACATGGATTGTAATTTGGTGATACATTTCATGTAATCATATCAAGTAGCTAACAAACTTAGAAACTCTAGATGGGTTCTTTGAATATTATTCACATTATTTTGGATCGTTATTTTCCATACAAAATTTTATTAACATTTCATATCAACCATTGGACTTAGAATAAAAAATTGATCATGAAAAATGGAAAACCAACACATGAATTTGATCAAATAAATTATAAATAATTATAAATTAGGATATGACCACACTGATATCACTTGAAGGTGTTGAGGAATAGTGGCATCATTGGATTGATTCCCAATTTCATTTTTTCATCAAAATCAATAAATAAATCTAAATCACTAGACAAATAATCCCTAAAATCTCATAGATAGATTATACACATTTAATTTAAAATTAATTTAAATAAAAAATTACATAGTCTTTCATAATCTCCTTGATAAAAATTCTATTAATTGTTTCTTTTTTACTATAGATAATACAAGTGATAATTACTCTATATTTATCCACTCATGCTCTATGAATATCCAAAAAATGTTCTTGAAACTTTGTGTGTTAGCACAGAAGGAATAAATGCTTTACTTCATTCATCATTGATCGCAAAAATGATCTATTATTATCTCTCCAGATTCTTAACAGGGGGTGGATAATTTCTCTGTAAGGCTTGAAATAAATAAAGAGGATGTTTATTTATTATGTAAACACATCTATAAATTAAAAATGGTATATTTTAGAACATATACTTGGGGATAAATAATGATAATTGCACAATTCCTCATATCAAATTATTTATTCTAAGTTATTCCCTCACACCAAAATATAATATTATTAATATTATTATATCCCATGACATGTTTTTATTATAATACATTCTATTAAATGAATAAATATTTATTTATTTAAATGATGTTAAATAAAATTTATCATTTCCATATAATCATTAAACTTGATCCATATCCTCCCAAAAAATATTATATTCACTAAAATTATAAATAAATATTTATTTTAAATATTCACGTAACTTTAATAAATATTTATTTTATTTTATTCACTAAACTTGTGAAAAAATAAATATTTATTTCTTACCATGTGAATAATTAAATAAGTGATAAAACTCAACTCACATATTCTAAACTTTAATATTTCATGATTGAATTAATGTAATCAACTTTTAATTAAATAAATACTCTTCTAAAATACAATGAATAAATTTATTCTTAAATTTAAATTCAATATAATTAAATGAGATTCTATATAAACTTATTATGTTACCCTCTAGGCCCCTTTCTCAATAGAAATAGATAAACTTTACAAAATTCCAAGATTAGTGTATAGAAACATGTCAAGATACTCATAGGTAAAGATGTTAATGTGATAATTAAAAATTTCATGTGAATTTTATTGTGTAATATAATCCTTTTATCAATCAATATCTCATTAAGCATGATGCATGCTTATATCATCACCCTATATACTCAATTTTTTTCTTTTGATTTCTGAAAAGATCTCATCTATAAACTATCATGGTCATAGATTTTGTGAGATAATTTTTTTCAATCAAAGTACTAGAGATATATTTTTCCATTAATATGTGTTGGAAAGATCCTTTATTAACCATTTAATTAATTTCATATCACTTATAACACATCTGGAACATATTACTTCATTGTGAACATACGCTACTAAAAAATAGGAATTTAATAGTGTTAGAATAGGCATTTATCAGTACTAAAAAAGCATTGATAATTGGAGCATCGTTAAAATCCTGAATCTTTTATCAGCACTAAAAGGCACTATTAAAGGTCCCCTTTAACAATGTGTTTTAGCACTGTTAAAGGGGGTATTTTTTTCAAATGTCCATGAGCCCAACCCCTTTACCAGCGCTTCCATGACACCTTTAACAGTGTTCCCACCACCTTTATCAGTGATTTCACCCCACCACCCCTTTTATCAGTGCTTCCAGGACATCTTTAACAGTGATCCCACCACCTTTATTGGTGCTTTTCACCCCACCGCCCCATTTATCAGCGCTTTTTGAATTTATAGCCTCATGCATTCCAACCAAGATTTGAACCCTAAACCTCTTCTTTGAATATGGAACACCTTTACCACTACACCATGTTGTTTTTTTGTCTGTTTAATGATATCTCTATTTATTTATATATATATTTACATATATATTTTTTATTCATATATTTATATAATTATTTTTAAATACATTTATACAATATGTGTGTGTGATATATATATACTTATATTTATTTAAAAATATTACATATTATATTCATTTACATATACTATAATATAATATATATATATATATATATGTCTATTAATAAACACATATATGTATATATAAACATTATAAATATATTTTTATAATGTAAAAAATGGTTACATATTGTTTTAAATACATTTTTAGAATATTTATTAATTTACATATATTATAATATACATTTTTACATAAATATGTTGATATATGTATTTATATGAGTGATTTATTATAAGAAAATATAAGAAAACATGCATATATTTAATTATAAATAAAATTATGTTGTTAAAAATGATAAAATTTCAAAAACAATATGAATGTAAGACCTAGAAATAAATTCATTCTCCACCCAAAAAAGGCAATAAGACCCCCTAAATGAGGCTGAAAATCCATTGAATGTTAAAAAATTGGGGTACCCCAACTAAAAACTCCGTTTTGGAGGCCTTATGGACTTTTTTGGCCTCTAAAATGTGAAATAGGTTTACTTGTGTTTCCAAGGTCATATATCTCATCGCAAGATTCGATTTGATATGTGGTATAACCCAAAAAAACACCCAGATCAAAAGTTATGGTTGTTTGAAGTTTGAGTTACATTTTTAACATATCTTAGATCTATTATTTATTTTTTTATTTTTTTATTTTCAAATTGATATTAAATTACTATTGGTCGGTAATAATAAGAAAATTATTAATTAAAAATATTTTTTTAACTATTTTATAATCCATTTTCACTAAATATATTATATATATTAAATATAAATGCATATTTACCTTATCTAAAACATATTTTAAAAAATATATATTATATTTATATCAATATAAATATATTTATATATTAATATATTATTTTTAATGAATTTTTTTTTTGAAGTATACCATTATCAGTGCTACTAAAAATATGCTGATAAAGGGGGGTCTTTATCAGTGCTTCTAAAAAAACACTAATAACCCCCCGCCCCATTATCAACACTTTTTTACAAGCACTGATAAAGGTCCCCTATTAATAGCACTTTTTTAGTACTGTTAAAACCCCCTTTAATAGTTCTAAAAACAATTGTTAAATACCACCTTTAACAGTGCTTTTTTAGCACTCACAAAGGGGGTATTTAGCAACACTTTTAGCTAGCACTGTTAAATCCCTAGTACTTAATAAGCTCATTTTTTAGTAATGATATGTCACAATGATTTTCATCAATTCAGATAAATATGTGATTCATGAAACACATTAATAATGATCTCAAGTCTAAGGACCAATGCATGTGTTCTTAGATAATAATATACAAGGATATATAAAACATGTGGAATTCTCTATTGACAGGTCTGTCTTCATGACTTCCCTTTTTTAGAGTTCACTAAGTGATAACTTCATAAAAAGAAGTCTCAATACTTATGGGATTCCAACATATGATAGTCAAAAATCATTTGTGTCCCATCAAACAGATTTTTCAATACAACATTAAATATTTATTTAAGAATATTTTCATAGAATCTATGGGTTCTCATTATAGAGGGGAACTACTTATAACTATTTGATGCAAAAAATATTCTAAGGAAATTATTAAATTAATTTTACATAGAAAAACAATCATAATGTGATAATTACTATATATACAAATATACTGGCAATAAAAAGTACAAATTTATTTGGTTATAAGGCACCCATTCCAACAACATTTACTATAGACACTTCCACAAACATCCATAGTTTACTTATGCATTAAAAAATTATTTAATATCGTAAGGATATATCATACTGATTATGTTTTACTCACACCCCATAAGCATATATCATGTGTGTATATAGATATTGTTTATTGTGATATAAGTAAATTAAATGCTTCCTTTTTATCAATAACTACCCATAGAAACTTTGAGTAAACTATGGTGGTGATAAAATATGTAACACACTGAAATTTAAAATTATATATTACTTTAAAACCTAATATGTTCAATAGTTTCTGATACATGAAATACAAATCTAAAACAAAATTGTAATGCAATTTTTTTAATATTATAATTATAACATAGTCGTTGAGTAAGCCAGTATAAATAAAAGTAACCATATTATATAATCAATAAAGAAAGTAGATTAAATGGTGTCAGATAGTGGGAGTATTCCTTATAAAGTTCATTTTTCAAGATTGTAAAGGAATTGGTGTCACTAGAGTGTTCCCTATACCATTCCCAAGAAGAACTTAAACAATTATGGTATGAATGAAATCGATTCTGATAAAAGTTCAAGATCATTGAAAGATCTATGATATCCATGCTTGCAGAATCACCAACCACGATTACTAACAGAGCTTATCTTATACTTTGGTCTTATATGGAGATCTTTAGGGGTTATGTAAGTATAAATTGGGATGAAATAAACATTTAATTATCAATATATTTTATATTTTATATTTACTTTTAAATGAATAGAAAATAAAGGATATATATTAATACAATAATCATTTTGTGCTAAAAATGTATTTTATCTAAAATTGGATTTTTAGGTGCTTTATTTTAATAAAGTATATATATCAGGGATAAAATATATCATTTATATGAATAATATATTAACCCTAATTTAATTAGTAATTTATAGAAAATAATAATACAAAAAATTAAAAACTTAAAAATTTATTTTCCTATGAAAACGATTTTCATTTTATTTTTATGTTTTTTTAAGTTAAATTTTAAAATTTTAGAAATTAAATTGGAAAATGAATTAATTTAATTTTTGGATTCATTATAAAATTATTATATTGGGATAATTTTTTGGTATTTTTCTGAAATAATTAACTTTTAGGTTAATAGTGAAAATATAGTTTTTACCAAAACTGATACTTTTATGACTATAATTATACAAGAAAGACCTGGAAGTTTATAAAAAAATTAATTGAAAAAAAATATGTATTTAATTAGTAAAACTATACATTTTGAAATACTATTCTAGATTTAAAAAAACAATGTTTAATATTTTATGAAATTCAATAATATTTTCTAATAAAAGAAATAGTTTTTGGTCTTTTATTTTAATTAAATATTATTTTTGTAAAATTTCGTTTTTCCTTTATTTTAAAGACAAATAAAGTTTATTTATTTTATAATATAATATTTTATATCATTAAAATATAAAATATTTATTATTTTATCCTACACATAAAATATAAGCTTAAAAATACTCTTTTTTTAAAAGGGTTTTTACATATTACATGCGCAAATATTAAAATTAATTTTATTACATAGAGAATTTTTTTTAATAAAATGGATTTTATATTTTTAATTAGTAGGTAAAAAATATTTAAATAACTACCATTTTATTTTTAGACATTAAAAGTATATTTCTTGGGTAAAAATCAATTAGAGCGGTAAAAACCAAAAACAGAGAAAGTGGAAAGTCTAAGAGTAAATGATTTAAAAACATGTTTAAAAAGTGTATGTAAATTAATGGTTGAGTGATTATCCACCTTAACTCATCCAACACTCCATTATTATCTAATTTTTCTTCACATGTCATGTGAAAAATGTGCTCTCGTTATATTATGAAGTTATATGTACAAAATTGTCATTTTGTTCACCTATAAAAAGAGCTCACATCTACCCCGTTTATCCCCTCATACTAAAGAATTATCTTAACAAAAACTCTACTATAGTATCTCCTCCACTATCTCCCCACATCCTAGAATCCTTTATCTTTCCAAAAGACCAAGATAAGGATCCTTAAGGTGTTACCCAAGGGAGAACATCCAAAGGGAGAGGTCATTTTCTCAACCAAGATATCTTAATTATCTTCCTCTTTTACCACCTCAAACATATTATATACATGAAATTATGATAAAAATGTTTTAATAATATTCTTAAATTAAATTATAATAATGTAATATCTATATTTTATCTTCCTCTAAAACCATTCAAAAAATGAAGACAATGTCATGCATAGGTGCAGACTACCACCTCCATGAACGGCGTGTTTGATTTTTCATCACCTTCAGACATGCATGGTAATAAAAATATATTTAATGGATTAATATAAAATTTATAACATTATTAATATTATTAAATTATTAAAAAATCATATCTTCCCCTTGATCTATGGAAAACAAACACATCACCTGTGCATAAGTGCGGACTACAGCCTCCATGAAAGTGACTGAAACGTGCCTATTGTGGGGTGTGTAAAAGACAATTACTTACTAAGTTAAAATATAATATAGTGGTTAACATAGGTTTTCTCTAGATAATAGTTCTCAACAATAGTGTTTTTCACTTAAAATAAGAGGAAGAAGTGATGTTGTTTTTGAAATTGTTTGATTTTGAAAATACAATAAAGAAACTAAATAAAGTAAAGTAATTAAGTGAAAGTTTTAAAACAAATTGACAAATTATGTGACTAAAATTAGTTATATGAAATGGTGATCAGGTTAGGGTCAGTTTTCCAATTTTAATTCTATCACAGTTCACTTTTCCCAATTCTCTTCTGCTAAATCAGTAAGAGTGAGAATCCACAATCGTTTCTTCTCACTCCATTGGTCAAATAATAATGTGAGAATAAACCTTACTAAAAAATAAGATTGGTCTACTCTCCTTCCAATGTGTAATAGGGTTGTAGAAAATACCACCAATTATCTTAGGCAATTCCCAATCTGGTCTTGTTTATCCCAAGCAATCAAGAACATTCACTACTCCTCACACACGTACCAGTGATCACTGAGTACTTCACCACTAAGTCCTGGTCTATTCCATCGTATATAAACCAGAACCTAGTGGAGGGAGATATTGATCATTGACCAAATAAAAATAAAAAATATAATCTAAAATCAGATACAATCGTACATGATAATAAAAATTGTTATAAGAAATTGAAACTGATTCACATAAGAGAAAATAGGATATTAAAACATTAATTGAAAGAACTAAAGAATTACAAAAGGGTAAACCTACCCCTCCCCAATCAATCATAAGATCTACCCCACCATGGTAAGGGGAACCTAGTTGAATGGGTGATAAGAAGTTATTACAAATCTAAGAAGAATAAAATAAAGAAAATCAAGAATAGAAATTTTGATCCTTCAGAATCAATCCTCCAAAAGTTTTCCTTTGTTATGCCCACCAGCCAGTTGAAAATCACTAAGGTTCCTTCTTATAGAATGTTTTTAATAAAGTTTTCTATCTACCCTCAAAATTTTAAATCATTTTGACAAGTGTAAAGGAATATGTGGCTTTATTAGTGAGATTAACTTCTTATGGCCTCCAAACACGGTTTCACCCACTCCACTTGGACACGCCCAAAGGATGCCTTAATGAGATCAATAAAATTTTAAATTTAATTTTAACCATATTTTATAAGTACTTTGTTGACACCAGCTAGAATAATCTCATTTTAAGGTCGGTTGAATGAGATATTCTATATTTAATGCAGTGGGGTCCATTCTGCCAGCCAAATTTATTTCTCTATTTGATTGATTTTTCTGTACCATTGGATTTCGAATTGGGTCTTGGTCCAGAAGAAAAATTTGAATCCCATGAGAATATAAAGCCTAAAAAAGTATTGACTTAAATTGGACCAATATTATAAAAGTTATTCCCGAAAAACAGAAGCTATATAAAATTGTCAATTTTATAGAATTACACCATTTTCACATTTAAGCCCAAAATACACCAAAAACACATAAATGATGCAAATATACTCAAATTGAATAATTGGGATGGATTAAATCATTGAAAAACATATTAATAATAATTAAAATATTAAATCTATCAATTCCCCCACACTTATCACATGGACTCCTGGATAAGTCAGAATCAAAATAAAATCAAAGCAAATTCAAAACACATATCCATGAGATCCACCAATTTGAAGACAAGAAACAAAATATATCATGCCTCCTCAAAAACTATTATTTCAAGTTCATAATTTCATATCATTCAATATATTTAATCTTAATTTCTCCTCCCATGCACATAAAACACTTACCTAACTTTCTTTATCTCTCATCACACAAATTTCAATTTTTTAGCAATGTCTTTCTCATCCAAACTCATACAAGGGTCACCATAGGCTTGATAAATTCCTGCATATCCACCCGATTCGATTCAAAGACATATTTTTATCATGAGGACTTTTCAAGGTTGTTCTGTGGATTTAGGTTAGTAGGATTTAGATGTGAAAATTATGAGGTTTAATGAAGAGGTCTTGGCTATTTTTTGAAGAAAAATTACATTACTCTAATTTTCACACAAGTATGGTCTCATCTTCACTCCCCTTAGTAGAAAATATGCTCCATCATCATGAAATATCAAGGAATGTTCACATAGTTCATTATTTTAGCATCAAACATTTCAATCTTCTAAAACATAATATTTCTTGAAAGCTCCAGAAAAGGAACAGCTTTCTTTCTCTATTAGAAGCTCTAGAAAGGCACAACTTCTCTTGTCATGAAAGCTCCAGAAATGGCACAGCTTTCAATAGATTAATTTTTTTTCATCAGCAATAACATCACTTAAATATTTGACTTTAACTCAAATTTTCACCCAATAAAGTATCACAACACAAGATATCTTCCCCCCACACTTATGTTCAAATAGATCATGCAATTTCACTTAAAGACCAGGTTGGATAGGGAATATTGGCGTGTAATGTGGCTAACCTAACAGGATGTTCATGGAATATAAGGTCTAAATGATTAAATGTTCAAGGAAGGCCATTATAAAAAGGATTTTATTGAAAAGGTGGATTTAAATCCAAATAAATGTATCAATCATTTAAAACACATGTACCTCAAACCCTCAAGTTTTGATAGGAATAAATCAAATTCTGGTTCTATAATACATTTTTTGGTTCTCTCAAGAAGTGAGGTGAATGTAAATAATATGAAAACAATAGGTTCATAAGCCTCATGGGAATGTGATTTCAAATATAAAGACAATGATATATGGAATTGGATTTAAAAAACAAAGTACTTTTTCATGAAATTCCCAAATAATTGAACTTGAAACAAAGTCATTTTCAGCATTCATTTATGCTCAGTTTCATAGAATAAATTATTTCTCCCATGGACATGGGTTTCAAAGATGTCAAAGATAATCATTTCAGCACCAAAGTTTCAAAAACACAAAAAAATTAAAAAATAAACACACAAAATTTGAAACACACATTTTTTTAAAACAAATAGGAAAACAAACAACAAATAAAAATCATAAACTACAAAGGTTCCCTCCCCCGCACTTAAATGATGCAGTGTCCTCAATGCATTAAAATGGATTTATAACGTAAGAATATTTGAAATTTAATCATAGAAATCAATAAAATATAAATGAGAGGTACTACCTGATGGAGTTTATTGATAAACAGGTTGGAGGAGTGTGATATCCTCCATTAGCTCAAATGGCATGGTCCCAAGGAATTTCTTCAACCTATGCCCATTAATAGTGAATGGATCCTTCTCTCCATCCTTCACAATTTGCACAGCACCAAAAGGATATACATGAGTAACTATAAATGGACATTCCTATCTGGAATGAAGTTTACCCGGCATTAGCTTGAGTCTTGAATTGAATAACAACACTTTGTCTCCGGTATGGAAGTCTTTTGGTTGGATTAGTTTATCATGATCCACTCTTGTTCTCTATTTGTAAATCTTGGAATTTTAAAATGATTCCCTTATAATTTCTTCCAACTCCTCTAACTAAAATCTTCTCTCTTTCCCAGCAATTTCAAGATCTAGATTCATCTTCCTCATAGCCCAGTATGCCTTGTGTTCTAATTCCACTGGTAGGTGACGACTTTTCCCATAAATAAACATATATGGACTCATTCCAATTGGGGTTTTGTAGTCTATCCTTTAATACCATAATGTGTCTTCTAACCTTTGGCTCTAATCCTTCATATTTGGATTAACAGTATTTTCCAAAATGCATTTGATTTCCCTATTAGACACTTCAGCTTTCCCATTAGTCATTAGATGATAGGGAGTTGATGTTTTATGATGTACTCCATACTTTGTAAACAAATCCTCTATTATACTATTGAAAAAGTGAGTCTCTTGATAACTAATGATGGATCTGGGAACTCCAAACCTATAAAATATGTTAGCCCTAACAAAATCACAAACAACATTAGCATCGTCAGTCCTAGTGGATTTTGCTTCCACCCATTTGGAAACATAATGAACAACAAGTAGAATATAATAATTTCCAAATGATATTGGGAAAGGGACCATAAAATATATCCCCCAAACTTCAAAAAAATTACAAAAATTAAGTGTATTTTGGGGCATTTCTTGTCTCTTTGAAATATTTCCTATAAACTGACATTTTTCACACCATTTGAAAAATTCATGAGAATATTTGAAAAGTGTTGGCCAATAAAGTCTAAATTCTAAAACCTTCCTTACTATACTTTGAGGTCCAAAGTGTCCTCCACAAGATAATTTGTGAAAAAAATTAAAGACTTATTCATTTTCATTTTTATTCAAACATCTTCTGATCATTTGGTCATTGAAAATCTTCCAAAGAAATGGATCATCCCAAATGTAATATCTAGATTTAGCTTTAAATTTGTGAATTTAGTGAGAATTTAAATGAGATGGGACCTAATATGTTACCAGATAATTTACCATGTCAGTATACCAAGGTACTTCTCCTTCAATCAAGTACAACTGCTCTCCTGGAAGGCGATTATTTAGTGGTTCAGTGTTTGGAATTTCAACTTCAGCAATGTTGGGTAGTCTACTTAAGTGATCAGCCACTTGGTTCTAAGATACCTTTTATCTTTTATTTCTATGTTGAACTACAGAAATACTATCATCCATCTCACTAGCCTTGGTTTTTCTTCAGCCTTCTTCATCAAGTACCTAAGAGTTGTATGATCAGAAAATACAATGACTTTAGTTCCAAGCAGGTATGATCTAAATCTTTCTAAAGTAAAAAACAAGTACTAAAAAATCTTTTTATGTTGTTGTGTAGTTGAATTAGGCCGAATCTAAGGTTTTTGAGGCATATAAAATGACTTGTGGCATGCCCTCAATTCTCTGGGAAAGTACTACTCCAACTGTTTGGTTTGAAGCATCACAAAGTAGCTCGAATAGTTCTTCCCAATTGGGTGTCTTCATTACTGGTGGTGTAATAAATCTCTTTTTCAACTCATAAAAGTCTTCCCTACATGAACCATTGAAATTAAAATCAACATATTTCAAAATTAATCTAGTGAGAGGGAGATAAATCTTACTGAAATCTTTGATAAACCTCCTGTAGAATCATGCATGTCCTAAAAATGATCTAACATGTTTGACACAAGTTGGGTAAGGCAAAGAATTTATCACTTAAATTTATGATTTATCTACTTCAATGCCTTTATATGAAATGAAATGACCAAGGAAAATTCCTCTCTCAACCATAAAATTACACTCTTCAAAATTCAAAACAAGGTTCCTTTCAATGCATGTTTTCAAAACTTTTTCCAGATTTTTCAAAAAATGGTCAAAAGAATTTCCAAAAACTATGAAATAATCCAAGAAAAACTCCAAGAAATCTTCAATGTGATTAGAAAATATACTTACCATACACCTCTGAAATGTACCTGGATCATTACACAATACAAATGGTATCCTTTTGTATGAAAAAGTGCTGAAAGGAAAAGTAAAGTTAGTCTTCTCTTGATCCTCGGGAGCAATGGGTACCTAAAAATAACCTAAAAATCCATCCAAAAATCAATAATGAGTTATCCCTGCCAATATCTCTAGAATCTAGTCAATTAAAGGGGTAGGGAAATGATCTTTTCAAGTGACCTGATTCAACTTCCTAAAATCTATGAACACTCTCCAGCTATTTTGAATTCTCACAGGGATTAATTCATTCTTTTCATTCCTTACAATGGTTAGGCCGGTTTTCTTTAGGACTATATGGATGGGGATAACCCATTGTGAATCTAAAATGGGATAGATGATCCCAGCTTCTAACAGCTTCTCAATCTCTTTTTCATAACCTCTATTAGGGTGGGGATCATCCTCCTTTGGGTTTTTCTGACAGGTTAGGAATATCCCTCAAGAAAAATTCTATGGGAGCAAATTTTTGGGTTTATTACTGGGATATCACCTAAGCTCCACCCTATTTCTTAGAAATTCTCTCTCAAAATCTCAATCAATGGTTTTTATTGAGTTTCATATAGATTATTAGCGATTATTACTGGTAATTTCTCTTCCTCCATAAGGTAAAAATATTTTAAATCGGTAGGGAGTGGTTTTAATTCTAGATCAGAAGGATGATCAAGGGATGAAACTAAATTGAGGTTCCCCACTTCCAATGGTTTGACATCTTGTACACAAGAAATCATATCATCTTCATCATCATTTAACAAATTATCAAATAAATCATATTTTACCTCTTCTTCCAATAGTAAATCAGAATCTCTAGGAGTTTGGGAATCCATATGTTCAGTGATATTTTTAATGGAAAAATTCTCTCCTAATGATAATAATTCATGAAACATACCCGATTCTTCAATTGGTTCTATACCATCTTCATGGGAGAGTGTGTAGAGTAAATGATCGTCTGATGGGTGCCTCGTGGATTCAAAAATATTGAAGTGGACAGTGATGTCTCCAAACTCCATGGTAAGTGTCCCTTCATGGACATTGATGATGTTTTTGGCCATCTTCAAGAAAGGTATCCCCAAAATGATGGGTGAGTGTGATGGGATCCTATCATCTTCCATATTCAACACATATAAGTTAGCAGGGAATAAAAGATCTTTGACTTTTACTAGGACATCCTCTAGAACTCCTGCTGGGAAAACTGTGGATCTATTTGCAAGCTGGACCACCACTCTTGTGGGCTTCAAGTCTCCCATCTGCAAAGATGTATATACTGAGTGAGGCAATACATTAATTGATACACCTAAATCGCACAAAAAATTAGAGAAATTTAATGAACCAATGATGCATGGAATAGAAAATGTCCCTAGATATTGACATTTGGTTGGAAATTATGGTGTGATAAGGGTTTAGACACTTCTTCCCAAATTTATCCTCTCATTCCCTTGAATTATCCTATTTTTGGTGAAAATATCCTTCAAAATTTTATCATTATTTGGAATTTTTTTGAGTGCTTCAAGTAGAGGTATGTTGATTTCCACTTTCTAGAAGGTTTCCAGAATTTATTTTTGCAGTGATTCTTCTTGAAACCTATTTGATTCAATCATCCTTGATGGAAATGGTGGTGGAATATCTTTCTTCTACCTTTGTTTCCTTTGAAATATTTTTTCTTGTTTCTTCTTCCTTGTCATATCCTTCTCTTCCTCCTCTTTCTTATCTTCTTCCCGATGCATTTACATAGAATTTTTATTATTTACAACTTCATTCTCCCTTAGCCCAGGTGGTATTGTTTTAGGATCAATGGTGGATGGCGGTGGTATTTCTTTTACACTTCTTGTAGTTATAATACTAACATTCTCTTTTGGGTTTGGTATTGTTTGGGAAGGGAGTTTACCTGGATCTTTTGTCAGAAAGTCCATGAGACTTTCAAACTTGTTGGAAAAATCTTTAACAATGTCCTTCAACCCCTTAAACTTGGATTTTTGCCGCTGGCTTTGAATTGGAGGTTGTGCACTGGTGTATGAATGATCATATGGTATTTGGAAAGTGGTTGGTTTTTTTCAAGAAGTTTTGTTATAATATTTATTTTGTTGAAATGGTAGTGGGTTCAGGAATTGATTCTGGAATGGTGGATGGTTTTGAAAATGGTTTTGGTACGGAGGTCTACCTTGATTCTTCTGATTTCCAAACCCAAATTCGACTTAGTTATGATCTCTCCATCCTTGATTTTTTTGGAACTATCTTGGATGAAAGGATACCTCACATTTTTCTATTCCCTATATTTCAGAACACTGGTTATTAAAATGATCAGGTGATGAGCATAAACCACATACCTTAGATGGCGCTTGTTGGTCACTAACTTGCTTCAAGGCCATCTGCCTCACCATACTAGTTAGTTCTTCAATATTAGTTTCTAGTAAGGGTGACGGATGAGAAGTGTGTACCTCATGAATTCCTCTTGTTCCAATACCTCTTGTTCCAAATTTTTGTGAGTTTTGGGAAATCATCTCAATCAAGCCCTTGGCTTCTTCTGGTGACTTTTCAATCAGTGCACCTCAAGATGATGTATCAAGAAGTTTTCTGTCATTGCCCAGTAGTACTTGATAGAAGAAGACAAGAAAGTGATTTTACTAAATGGATTTATGCGGACAGTAGGCACATAGATTCTTAAATCTCTCCCAGTACTTGTAAAGGGTTTCTCCAGATGATTGTCATATGGCGTAGATTTCCTTCTGAATGGCTTTGCTTCTAGAAGTGGGGAAGAATACTTGCATAAAACATCTTACCAGGTCATTATAGTCATGAACGTATCCTATTAGTAGTCCATACAACCATTCTTTTTCATCCCCATCTAATGAAAATGGAAATGTCTTCCACTTTACCAGCCCCTTAGCAACTCCACGGGGTCTGAAAGTTGAGCAAACATGTGTGAACACTTTAATGTGTTTGTTTGGATCTTCACCCGCCAAACCATGAAACTTTGGAAGCAAAGGAATCATATTAGGTTTCATTTAAAAATAATTTTTTAACACTATCATGACAATTTTATTGTTTTGATTAAGGAATTTTGGTGCACAGTGGTCTCTAAGAGTTAGGTTTCGATTTTCAGCCATGATGATAGGCTCAGAGTGAACACTAGAAGTTTCACTTGAGTCTTCAAGGGGAATTTACTCAAATTCAGATTGAAAATTAATTTTTCTAAGTATATTCAACAATTTCTTTCAATTTCATGATCTATGGGTTAAGTTTCAGTTTTTGAGGTTCTAGTCATGTAATTTTGAAGAGAAAAGATGATAAGAGAGGAAATAAAAGAAAAGAAATGTTGGAACTACCTCTCCCACAACAGCACCAAGTTTTGACATGTTCCTATCATGGGGTGTGTAAAAAACAATTATTTACTAAGTTAAAATATAATATAGTGATTCACCTAGGTTTTCTCCAGAGAGGAGTTCTCAACAATAGTGTTTGTCACTTAAAATAAAAGGAAGAAGTGGTGTTGTTTTTGAAATTGTTTGATTTTGAAAATACAAGAAAGAAACTAAATAAAGTAAATAAATTAAGTGAAAGTTTTAAAAAAAAATTGACAAATGATGTGATTAAAATTAGTGATATGAAATGGTGATTAGGTTAGGGTCGGTTTTCCAATTGTAATTCTATCACAGTTCACTTTACCCAATTCTCTTTTTCTAAATCATTAAGAGTGAGAATCCACAATAATTTCTTCTCACTCCCTTGGTCAAATAATAATGGGAGAATAAACCTTACTAAAAACTAATATTGTTCTAATATACTTCAAATGTGTAATAGTATTGTAGCGAATACCCCCAATTATCTTAGGCAATTCCCAATCGGGTCTTGTTTATCCCAAGCAATCAAAAACATTCACTACTCCTCACACATGTACCAGTGATCACCGAGTACTTCACCACTAAGTCCTAATCTATTCCATCGTATATAAACTATAACCTAGTATAGGGAGATATTGATAATTGACCAAATAAAAATAAACAACAGAATCTAAAATCAGATACAATCGTATATGATAATAAAAACTCTTATAAGAAATTGAAATTGATTCGTAGAAGAGAAAAGGGGATATTAAAACATTAATTGAAAGAACTCAAGAATTACAAAAGGGTAAACATACCCCTCCCCAATAACTCATAATATCTATCCCACCATGGTAAGGGTAACCAAGTTGAAGGGGGAAGAATAATTCATTACAAAGCTAATAAGAACAAAAGAAAGAAAAGCAAGAATAAAAATTTTGATCCTCCAGAATCTATCCTCTAGAAGTTTACCTCTATTATGCCCACCATCTGGCTGAAACTCACTGATCTCCCTTATTATATAATGTTTTTAATGAAGTTTTCTATCGAACCTAAAAATTTAAAATCATTTGGATGGGTGTAAAGGAAGCTATGGCTTGATTAGTGAGATTAACTTCTTCTGGACGCCAAACACTGTTTCACCCACTCCACTTGTACGTGCCCAAATGATTCCTTAAGAAGATAAATAAATTATTAAATTTAATTTTAACCGTCATTTAGAAGTATTATATCGACACCAGCTGGAATCAGATCATTTGAAGGTCGTTTGAATGAGATATTCCATATTTAATGCAGTGGGGTCCATTCTGCCAGCCAAACTGATTTCTCTATTTGATTGATTTTTCTGTACCATTGAGTTTCGAATTGGGTCTTGGTCCAAAAGAAAAATTTTAATCCCACGAGCATATGAAGCCTAAAAAAATATTTACTTCAATTGGACCAATATTATAAAAGTTATTCCTGAAAAATAGAAGCAATATAAAACTGTCAATTTTACAGAATTGCCCTATTTTCACATTTAAGCCCAAAATACACCAAAAACACATAAATGATGCAAATATACTTAAATTGAATAATTGGGAGGGATTAAATCATTGGAAAAAATATTAATAATAATAATAAATATTAACTCTATCAGTGGCGTATTTAATTTTTCGCTCTAGTATTTTCTAATTTATCCAACTCTATAATAAAATGATTAAACAACTTAAAGATCAAAATATTATCATTATTATTATGTAATAATGATATTATTCCAAAATAATCACTTTATTAACCATACTTGCCAAAATATTATAGTGTGTTCTTGTTCGGGCCACTTTAACCACCTATTTGAACAATTGTGTAAATGTATATAAAGATGAATATGAAAACTTAACTATTGGTATTATTATAAATTAATGAGAAAATAATTTTTGTTTTATGGTTCTGTAAATGTTATATTAATTTTTAACTTATTATTATTTTACCACCCTTTTGTTCATTAAAATTTACCAAAGCAATATCATCACCAACTTCATTTTCAGGAATCATAATTAAAATATTTATGAAATGAAAATAGAGAATTATAAATAATTATAAAACATATATTAAAGTATATATAATTATATTATAATTATTAACTTTTAATCTATAAAAAAAATGACACCGCCATTATGAAACTAGTATTAAACAAACAATTGAAACTAATAACATCTGATGGTGAAAATAAAATATAACTAACTAATATATTTATAATAATTGGTTATAAATGAAGCTTATATAAGGTAATAGGTATGAATAAGTTTATTAAATAGTATATTAATATAGTTATTTTTTTATACAATAGATTAAAGTGCTTTCACGGAATTGGGGAATTAAGGAAAGGGTTTCTCGATCTAATTTCTAACTCTTTAAGACATGTTATATTTTCTGCACCATCTTACCATTAATATGGTATTATTTTGATTTAAAACCCATGAATTTAATTTAATATTTTTATAATATAATTCATGGGATATAAAAATCCTAATCAGTTTCTTTTCTTCAATTGGATTTCGATTCAAGTGTTACCCAAGTCGTAAGGGTTTTTTCATTTCAAGTTTGTTTCATTGAGATATAATGTGTATTCCCCATTTTTTCCTTTTGTGATATATATATTGGCCATGGATTTATTTAATAATAATTTTTCATGAAACCTAATGGATATAGAATTACATATCATGTTATACCTTTCATGGATTTTCAATTCGAAAGATACCGATGATGTAAGGATTTTTGTTAACTAAATTTTCATTCACTAAGTTATGATTGTTCTTCATGAAATTTATTCCTTTAAGTTGGGTATTTTCTGACCTATGATTTTATTATGTTAATATTCCTCTATTTTTTGGGATTTAAATTTCTATAACATAAACTCTTTTTCAAATGTTACCTACTTCATGAATTATGGTGTTTGTAAGGGTTTTTCATCTCAATTTTCTTTCTTTGAGTCATGTTTTATTTATAAAACTAATTTCATTTAAATGGTGTCAATATTGTGTATTTGATATATAATATCATGAATTATATTATATTTATGGTATTTGAAGTTCAATTTAAATCCCTCTCTTTCAAGTGGATTTTATTAAAATGTTTCTTATGCTGTAAAGGATATTGATAACTCAAAACTTCTTTCTTTGAATTATGATATTTCTTCTAGAACTTATTTATCCCATGATTGGGTTATTACACCATAAAATTGTATTATATTTTATTTTATATTTATATCTAATTAAAATGAATTTTTAATTTAAATTTCCTTCCATGATTAATTTCTTTCTCATAAAATTATAACTTTTTTAAGAATGATTCGCATCCTTCTCAAGTAAGCTCTTTGTCTTCCATATCTATATTTTCTCTTCCCATTAATGTTATCCTTTATATTTTAGAACCCAATAACTTTTTATATCATGTGGAATTCATATTTCTATTCTCCTATTTTCAAAAGGAAGTTTTATTACTCTTTTTACAATGTGGGTTTTCAACTATATCATTTTAATGTATTAAAAATATTTTTTCATTCATGATAATATGTTTTATCTTCCACTCCATATTTAATTTGTAAAACCTTTATTCCATTTTAAAGGATCTATTATTTTTACTCCTTTTAAATTGGTTTTTATAAAATCATGTTACCTCTTCAAAAATGACTTTTGAAAGTGACCCATAAATTCCTCTTTTTACAGCATTGTTAAAAATGTTTACCTAATTTAGAGTTATGTTTAATGGGTTACCTTATAAATCATATTATACCATTTTCTTTTTGGGGATTAAATTCATTGTTTAAAATAATATAATTCTTGATCCCTTATAATTTGATACTATTAGAAGTGTTTTTATTATGAATTTGTTTTCATATTTTTCAATATCTCCCAAAGTTATTATGTTTAACTTGGGATATTCCTTAATAAAACCATATTATTTCTATAAATAGATTATTAACATGTTATTCCATTCATTTAATATGAAAATTATTGACATTTCATATGTTTATTATTCTAGTATGGATGTTTATTAATTATTAAGGCAAGTTGATTATTTATTGTACTATTATTCATTTATTTCATATGGTGAATGAATTGTAATTAATTTAGTGATGGTTGGGGCATGTAATATCCCCTTGACACATCAATAGGTCTCATGTGACAAATTATCTTTGGTATTTGGTGTATGTATTTCCATTTATTTAGATTTCTTAGTTGTGTTATTGATAGTAAGAATATGTCTTGGCACAAGGCCTTGAAGGTATGTAATTTCTTGGAAAAAGTCCTTGAAAAGTCTATCATTATTCATTACATCACCATGAAAATAGTTATTTTTTCATGTGTTTATTTATATTGTTAAAATTTTATTTTTTTCAAGCTCATGTGATCAATTATATGGAGTTATTTTATTATCATCTATTTTTGGTCATATTATTCATGTCATGTTTATTCTATGATAGCTTTCGATAAACATTTTCCCTTAATGAGCATTTAATTTGACCCTTCTTATGTTACCATTTCCCCATATTATGAATAAAATTGTTACACATGGTATGACTAAAAGATTATATGTGTAGATAATTTTTGGGAGATGTTGAATACTTATTATAGATTAAGTAGTTTCTATATAGTGGGAAAAATATACATTTGATAAGAAATACATGGGATTTATTAGCTAATGATGTGTCCTAATTCTCTAAAACTCTAAATATAAAAGGTTGTGGGAATGTATGTAATGAAATATTTGTTATAAATCAGGTATTTATGGGATATTTACACTTGGGGCATCACAATTGGTGTGGTTTAGATAACTTTAGATATTAGGAAGAGTATATGATCAAGGTATAGGTATCCATTAGGGTTAGTATGTGTTTCAATGTCAAGGAAATTAAGGTTATTTTAGGAAAATACTAATATATATTTGGAGTATACATGATTAAGGTATAATTTGATTAAGTTATAATTTGATTAAGGTATATTTTCTTTGGGTATAAGGGTTGAGTTGAATTCTTAGAGTATAGTTTTCCATGAATTTTGGGTTTAGGGTATATTAAGAAAGATATTAATTATTATTAGGGATTGAGACTAGAGAAAATTATTGAAAACCCTATGGATACACATAGATATATAAAAATATCCTAAAATTTCAATTAAGTGGAGATTTTATGGTTTCTTAGAAATTGAATCCCTATCAGGATATTAGAAAGTGGGTGTGATTATAGTGCAGATTAACCTAGGTGTATTCACCTTGAAAAATAATATTTGATTATTGACTTGATCTTCACTCAGTGCACGATGAGTTAGCCTAAGATTTCACACCTGGATATAATCTCCTAATGGATATTCTTTAGATAATATATATACTCTTTATAACTAATTATTAAGGATTTGAATATAATTTTAGGTTCAAGAAATTAATAGTAAATAGACCATGGATAATCAATATTGAAACCTAGAAATTTATAAGATAGGATATATAATTCATTTATGAATTCTTTCTTTTATGCTCATAGTTTCCCTTCAATACATTTATTAATTTATATGTTCTCATCCTTAAACATTTTTCAAAGTAATGGATGGAGAAAGGAGGAACCAAGTTAACAATGGGTCTCGTGGACAATGTGTTGATTTTTTTAATAAACTACAAAATGTGATAATAGTTGGAGTAATAAATATTGTGATAAAGTCAAACCAGGTATCATAATTATGATTAAAAATGTGAACATAATTGAATTCACAAACACACCAAAGAAGAAAATTATGGAGTATCATAGAGGTTCGGATGACAAAAATGATTAAGGAAAGAAGATTCAATTTCCTATGTGTCAAGAATGTGGGAATAATCACCCAGTAAAGCGTCAAAAAGAAATGATAATTTTTTTATTTATAGTAAATTCAATCATCAAGCAACCAAATTCCAAGAAAAAAAGAAGATTTTGGTTAACACAATGGAGGGAAAATATTTTTTCCCTACTCATACCTAAGATATTAAAGTAGACACCTCATTTGAAATTATATTTTGAGTTATGTCTATCATTTAGATAACCTTTAATTATTTTATTTGTAATTGATGAATAAAAATTGTAAGGATGCAATTTATTTAAGGGGGAGAATGTAACACCCTGAAATTTTAAATTATATATTTCTTTAAAAACTAATATGTTTAATAGTATGTGATACATGAAACACTAAAATAAAAAAAAACTGTGGTACAATTTTTTTAAAATATGGCCGTTATAACATAGTTGTTGTGTAAGCTGATATAAATAGAAGTAACTATATTACATAATCAATAAATAAAGTAAAATAAATGGTGTTATGTAGTAATATTATTACTTATGAAGCTCAGTTATCAAATCTTGTAAATGAAGTGGTGTCACTAGGGTTTTACCTAGACTAATCCCAAGTCAAATTTCAACAATAATTTTATGATCAAAATTGATTACAAGAGAAGTTCAAGATCATAGAAATTTCCATGATATCCATGCTAGTGGAATCACCACCTGTGACTACCACTAGAGCCTATCGTTTGATTAGGTCTTATGTGAATATCTTTATGGTTTATATATGTAACAAACCAACTTGGGTTAACTAGACTGGTCACCCAAATTAGTCCATTACAGGTTGAGGTAAAACAAAGACAACAAAAAATTCTTGAATATAAAAAAAAAAGATATAAAACTAGAGTAAGATGCAAAAAAATGAAGATACAACTAATCCAAACAAGAAAAACTAAAAATTATGAAAAGTACAGACTAACAAGTCTCTGTGTGACCAACCGCCACCTCCAAACCAACCCAAACCAAAACAGCGACATAAATAGAAGTCTGTATGCTATAAAATTCTATTCCCTTTACCTGTTTTCTGAAAAATAAGGTCTAAAACTTTCCAAATGTAGAAGTAGGGTGTGATAAATAGATCCCAGTAGGATATCACAAAATAATCTATACAAGTTCTAATATAAAAAATTCACAAGTTCTATATTTAAAACAAAATATTTTTACAAGAAATTTTATAAATAAAACAATTTGAAATCATTTCTCAAACATTCCTTGGGTTTTTCACAAATTTCATGAAATGTATTTTAAATTAAGAAAAATACCAATTATAATAAAAATAATTTATACATACTAGATATATATAAAAATATACACATGTGATCCAACATCCATGAAATAATCTATCATCCAATAAATAACTAGAAATAACAATTCACCTTCCAGTCAGGCTCTAGCCTATGGTACAATGCATACTAGACACTCATAATCCTAAAGAGGAATAATTTTGGATCCAACTAATATCTATTCCTACCACCATCCATCAATATACAAGAGGTTACCTCCTAGTGGTGTCACACACACTAAGTCCACCCATGTCTCTTTATCGATGCACCCAAGGTTCTTGTTGTTCAATGTTTTTCAATTCCCATTTTAAAATCCATGATCATATTTTTATAAAAATAATTTCAATGTTAATACAATTTTCTTCAAGGTTTGAAAATCCGTTTCTCATTCCAAATCAAGGAAATTCTGTTTTCAAAGCAAAAAACCATTAAAAACATGAACCCATGCCCTTTTCATTTTCAATGCATGAAAATTTCATTTCAAATATTAAGGAATCAATAATAACAATAATAAATTCAAGAAATTATAATTATTGAACAAATACACCTACCACTAAGATGCAGAAAACCTATCCTCCTTTAACAATGGGGATTGGAAACCATGAGATCGACCATCGGAAAACAAGGTATGATAAGAGATCAGTGCGAAGAAACCCAACCACAATGGTGATCAATCACTAAATGAAGTGATATGAATGGAAATAAGTTACCTAAAATCACCTTGGTAGTTATCTAGGTCAAGTTAGGAAGGTTTCATAGAGTATCAATGAAACATATCACTCATGTGGCAGCCTAAAAACCAACAATGTAATATTTACACAGCATGTAACCCATTTTCACGTCATATAATCCTCAGGATCTGTATACACTGAAAAACCCCATAAAATTTTTATTAAAAACTGGATTTCTGTACTTACATGGTATGTACTTGTTTCATGGAATTTAAACCATTCATTCCATACACCCAGTTCATAGATTCTTCCCAGTAGCCATTACATGGAATGTACACCACTTACAAAGTGTGTAAGTTCCCAACGAGTGGTAGAAATTCCAGGTTCCATGTTGAAAATTCCAAAAAAAATATTGAATTCACTATTACAGGTATCCTCTAAATTTTAGGGTCAACAATACACACCCAAAAAAATGGAAACGAAAAAAAAAAGATAAAAACATGCCTGACATAAAGGTAACGGGTCATTACAATCTCCACACAATAAAAGTTTTTTATCCCCAAAAAAATATCAAGATCTTGGATCCAAAAAAAGAGAAGGACACTACAACCTCATCAATGAATCCCACTCCCACGTCTCATGGTGATCCTATCTGCACTACCACAGTACCCAGACCTGGGGGATCATTTTTACTACGTGGTACCTTATCACGGTGATCCATAATCTGAACTATATGCTCAAATAAAGTGGTATCAGTATCAATATAAACATAATACCATCTAATCACATGGGAAGGATCTGTAATATACCTCATCAATTAGAAAACATAAAATAGGTTGTGAATAGAAGTCAAGCTTGTAACGTCCTGACCTGACTGACCACTAAACTGGTAGCTAGAATGGTCACCGCATGGCCTCAAGCGTACCTCCCTATACTCCAAAGGCTTCTGAATAGCAGTGAGGGTCTAATGGTGGTACTTTATGGAGAATATACCCTCAAGGTTATAGTATCATAGTGATAAAGTAGATAAGAAAAATAATTTACAACAACAGAAATAGTATAAAGAAAAGAAAGAGTAGTATAAGATAAATGTAATATCAACTAAATATAAAAGTGTCCAACACCAATATAAAATAGATTCATGCATGTCTTGATGATTATACATACTTGAAAAAAACAAAAATAAATAATTATATGAGATACAATAAAATATAATAATAATAAAATGAAACAAAATCCCCAAGGGAGATCTCCATGAGTATCCCGAACTCCAGATCAGTCTTGTGCTTCTAACTCCTAGGTACAAGCAAAATAGCACAAGAAATCAACCAAGATCCTACAAATATAAGGTCTATTAGGGTACCCCATTGTAATGGTGGCCTGAGCAGGGTGTGAGATAATACTCCCAGTAGGTTCCCACCCACGGTGTCTACAACTAAATCCAATTCATGTATAAAGTAAAGTATTGCAGGTATAAAGAATAATAAATAGTGCTTAAATACATAAAAAAAATAGCCTAGACAGGTTCCTAAAGGACACCCAGCGGCTCTACCTACTTTGGTTCAAAGCTGGAATAAATGTTTGATCAGGAACTATATATATATAGTAATAATGTATATATATATATATATATAGTTTAGTTATATATTGCATACACCTATATAAACCAAGTGTGTACCAATGCCTAATGTCCATATATTTGGAATACTAGTTACTGGCTAGATTGGGGTGTAACTCGAACATCCATAACCAATCTAAACGAGTCTATAAGCTCTATCCATAGGGTACATTTCCTACATCCCAATAGAGTGAGAGATTTCATACTATAGTAATCGATATGGCGATTGAGCTGCCATGGAAACACTTTAATCATGGTACATGGTGTCTCAACCCATCACCCATATAGTATCACTGGTGTGAGATTCCACACTCAACACCCGATGTAAGGGAGCATGATGCGCCATGCTCAACATAACTCTTACCATTATATCACAACCTCTATAAAGGTTTATAATCATATTTATAATAAATGACCATGATTAAATACCTCTCATTACTTACATTTATCATGACCATATAAAGGCATCATCATATTTACAATACAATCCATGAGGAAACATTCCCCATGTTTTCATTTAATAAACCTAGTTATCATTAAGAGAATCACATTAAAAAAATAACTCATGAGGAAATACCTCTCATGAAACATGTTCTTCAAGATCATAAATATAAACATGGTATAACAATGTAAATAAAATGATCGATAAAGAAATAATAATTAGGAATGGCCTTACCACCCTTTAATTAATTCATTTCATCTTAAACATTGAATTCATCTGAGGAAGGAAACCCATCATAAACATGCCAGTCCATTTTAAACATGCCATCAACTTAAACAAAACAATGAAAAAAAATTACAATGTTCAAGAGGCACTTATAAGGTACCATGGTCTATTGGGAAATTACCTACATGGGTAATCCCATTTATTAAAAAATCTTAGCCCTTAGAAGGATATTGGTTAATTAATCATTTAGATAGGAGTGTTCATTCCTTTCATTTAGAAGGTGACATGGTTAAAAAAACATTATATATAAGTGGGCCACCCCATTTAAGCATGAATGAAGGCCATGTACCAAAACATACCATTTATCTATCAAAGACATCAAAGAATATAAGAAAACCAATGCAACTAGCCAAGAATGATTTATATCACAAATCCATAATTTTTAATTTAGAAGACGGTGCACCTCCATCGAGGGGTTTTATTATAAAAAAACATGACACTAGTATTTGAACAATTTATTTAGCATATTTAAACATATAATTTAATTTCATGTCTTAATTCATCAAAAGAAATATTTTAAGTTAACTACCAAACATGGAAATTCAATTATAAAGGTTCAAATATAATTAAAAAGGTACCATTATTATTTATAAAAATCTTACAAGGAGAAATTATATTATTCAACCAAGCTGAATGCTTAGAATGAATTCAATACATTTATTCAATTAATTAAAAAATTAAATTCACTTGTAACACCTATGGGGTGTCCATAAAATAGATCAACAACCTCTAATTACCTAAATAGGGGTCAACATACATGTATCATGGTGAAATGATCATTTTAATATGAAGGAACCAACTATAAAGAAATGCATGGAAATGGTTGGTATGTGGTGCAACAACACTATTCATAAAATGATGTAAAAATAAGGAACAATTCATCGAACACCTACCTGATACTTAGGATGTATCACTCATCCAATACCAAACTTTTATTTGATCAGGTTTGGAAGAAATCTAAGAAGCATACCTTCACCCTAAAAATAGGGAAAATGAGCTTGCAGAAAAATAGCACAGCCGAGAGGAGATTAAACAATGAAAGATTTGAAATAAATTGAGATATTACCAATACAGATCCATATATACAGATGAATAATGAATCAGATGACTAGTGGAGGAGTTATCAGCATGCTTAGAATATGTTTGAGGGAGGAACCAAGGGCATACAGGGAAGGAGTTCATGCGATGGAGGAAGAAGAAAGAAAAGGGAGAAAGAAATAAAATTATTTAAGGTTATTTCCATAATTTCTCCCAAAAACCAAGTTGTACTATTTGGATACATGGTTTAGCCAAACTGTGTGCCAACCGTGCAGCACCCCCTACTTAAGAAATCACCTCACACAGTTTATCCCACATGGTTAGCCTAACCATGTGCAAACCATGAGATGAAGAGTCAAAGGGTACTACCTATTTAGAACTAACTTTTCATAATAGGTTTATGGTTTGGATAAATCATGTGTAGCCCATGCGAGGAACATCTTATCCTTTGATACAGTCACATGTTTTTCTGCTGAGGGCCACATAGTTTTAGAAAAATTGTGCACCCTATTTAGAGCACACAAACCTTATCTTTTCAGGACCTGACACTCCTAAAACTCAACGAGACCTCCAAGGGACCTCTCAGGACTTCACCCAAGTCCAAAAAACACATTGAAGTGTCCCTACTCTCATAATCATATTTTTGGGTCTCAATTTGTAAAACAACCCATCTAGTAAATTCTAAAATTCAAATTCCTTTAGATTTTTATCTAGTTCAAAAACATAGTCCATTAGAAATATAGATGTTAAAAACAAATTGTAGGATACCCTCCCTAGTCGATCAAGGATTTGAAAGTTTCCCACAAACATAAATGCCAACTTACCCTGCTTACCTAATCGATTATGTCCCAAGTGAGGTGAAACTTTGAGAAAAACTCAATCACCAACCACAAAATCTAGCGGCCAACAATAATGGTTCGAATAAGATTTATGAAAACTCAGATCCATGATAAAATTCATCTGGATCAGCGTCACCATCTCTATCATATCCTGAACCAAACTCGACCCAACCAAGGAATTCTCTCCCAACTCTACCTAGAACAAGGGAGATCGATATGGTCGCCCATACAAAGCCTTAAAGGGTTACAACTTGATCGATGCCTAATAACTATTATTATTAGAAAACTCAACCAAAGGAAAATTCCTATCTCGAGATCCACTAAAATAAATCACACAAGCCCATAATATATCCTAAAGAACTTGGATAGCCCTATCTATCTGTCTATCCATCTGGGGATGATAATTCATGCTCAATTTCAATAGGGAACCCATTGCCACCTAAAAACCTTTCCAGAATCTGGATGTGAACCTTGAATCCCTATCAAAAATAATCATAGAGGGAACTCCATGAATTTTCACAATATCTCAGACATATAAGTCTCCAAGATATTTCACTTTCATATTTTCATTTATTGGTAATAAATACGATGATTTAGTGATTCTATAAATAATCACCCAAATCACATCCTTCTCATTAGGATTTTGTGGTAAATCAATTATGAAATGCATGAAAATATTATCCCACTTAAATATCGGAATGGGTACTGTATTCAAAAACCTTATAGGTATTTGGTGTTCCACCTTAACTCTTTGATAAGTGAGACACCATGATAAAAAATCAGAAATTGACCACCTTATCCCTGGCCACTGATATCAAAATCTTTGATCATGGTATATATTTATAGCCCCGGGGTGTACAGATCAACATGAATTGTGTCTACTGTCTAACAACTCTTTTCTCAGGGAAGGAACAACCAACCTACTATGTAAGCACAAATATCTATTGGGAGATTGAGACCATTCACTTGTGGTCTCCCCACCATTAAATATTTCTCATAAGCGTTATCTCTCAGGGTCCATCATCTGCTTAATTTGACTCACTCATCAAAATATGAGTCACTATTTTTCAAATTCAAGAACACTTGGTCACTAACCTACTTCACTCCCAAGATCATCTCAAAAAACAACCTCATTAGAGACCATTTCTTAGCCAATTCCTTCATAGATTACATCAATAATTTTCTACTCAGCACATCAGCAACCACATTTCCTTTCCCAGGGGTATATACAATATCAAAATCAAATTTCTGAAGATACTCAACTCAACGTCATTGTTGCAAGTTTCAATCACTATTATTAAAAATATATTTTATTCTCTTATGATCAGAACATACCATAAACCATTCACCAAAGAGATAGTGATGCCACGTTTTGATTTTATGCATAACAGTTTTCAACTTAAGATCATGGGTGGGGTAGTTTTTATCATGAGGGTGTAACTAATGAGAGCTATAAACCACAACCTATTTCCTCTGCATCAAGACACATCCCAAACCCATACTAGAAGCATCACAAAAAACACCATGACCTAACCTCAGTTTTTAAAGAATCAAAAATGGTGTTGAAGTTAGCCTCATCTTCATCTCCTCAAAATATCTTTGTTACTTTTCATTACATTAAAATTTTACACCCTTACAGGTTAAAGTGGTCATTGAAGATGCGATCTTGGAAAATTCTTGAAAAAACTGTCTATAATAACCATCCAACCTAAGAATCTTTGGATCTCAAACATGTTTCTGGTATTTTCCTAGGACATGACTACTTGTACCTTTTTAGGATCCACTAAGACACCCCTTTTAGATATCACATTCACTAAAAACTTCACCTCTTGGATCCAAAACATGCACTTGGAAAGTTTACCATACAAACGATGATATTTCAAGGTTTTTAGAATAGTATCCAAGTGGTCCACATGATCCTCATATGAATTAGAGTATAAAAATATTTCATCCACAAACACAATAATAAAAGATTTTAAGAACTGATGAAATATTTGGTTTATCAAATCCATGAATACCACTGGAGAGTTAGTGATTCTAAATGGCATAACCAGAAACTTGAAATTCATATATCGGCTCTGAAATGTTATCTTGGGTATGTCCTCTTCCCAGATTATAAACTGATGGTACCCTAACTGTAGGTCAATCTTAAAAAACCAATGATCCCCTCTAATTTGATCAAAGATATCATCAATTTTGGGTAAGGTATATTTATTCTTAATGGTCGCCCAATTCAACTTTTGATGGTCAATAAAAATCCTGAGACTTACATATTCCTTTGAAGAAAAGAGTACAAATGAAGCTCATGGTGACATGATAAGACAAATAAATTCTTTCACCTCTTATTCCTTAAGTTGGATCTTAAGTTCCACCAACTCGATAGGTGTCATTCTATAGGAGTCTTAGAAATGAGCATCATTCTAGGGAGCAGTTCAATAGTAAAATCAACATATCTCTATGGAATTAAACTAGAAAAAATCATCTCAAAAGACCTTAGGGTATTCACACAAAATAGTCGGTAGATGACCTCCCAAGAAAGGGTCAACTACATCAAGAAACATCTCTAAAAACTAACATAATGTTATGTCGGAATAAGGAATAATGGGTCATGCTCTTCCCGATTTGGAGTCTCACTCACCCTAGAAAACATGAGTGACCCCATCGGAAGATAAGAACAATACCTGATGGATATAATATTCTATCTGGGAATCCATGCTGATAATCCAATCCATTCTAATAATCAAGTCAAATATGTTAAGAACAAGCACTAGGAAGTCCCACTCCACCTCAAAGTCGGCTATCGCCACCCAACACACGGGACACTTGAAACCTTGTTCAGACCTCTTTCCCAAATGCATGGAAAGATATAATAAGAATATAATAATCTATGAACATAAACCCAACATGTCAACAAACTTTGATGATATAAAATAATGAGTGGAAATTTTATCAAACAAAGCTACCACCATATAAGATGAAATAAACACCATACCTCTAACAGCAACTGGAACCTGTTAAAATTACTATGGTGAAAACTATTATGCATAAATCCATATAGAAATAGGAACCTATAAATACCCATTTTCCTGAGAATGAGACCCACCATCATTGGAAGAATCAATGTGAACTTTTGATCACTTGGTGAAAGCGGATCTTGTATTACTTCCTTGGTACATCTTGTCAAAGAAACATTTCAGATGGCCAAATCACCCAAAAAGATAATAATTCCTAGGAACCTATATAAAATGAGGCATGGTATGACCAAAACTCTCATTATGATAGAAAATATCCTATTATTTCCCTAAATAAGCCCCCAAAATTGGTCTTATAGAAAACTGACCACTCTTTCACTTCCTTTTCTGACAAATAGAAGCACTTTGACTGGTCGTTGCACCAACTAAAGCTCCTCCCAAACCCATCCTTCCAACTATGTATGACTCATATAAAGATACTTTATCCTATACCTATACAAAATTTTTAAGGAACAAAATAATGATCATTGACTGAATATCATCCCTCATCCCCATCTCAAACCACTAAGCCATTAGGTAATCATTATTGAAAAGCTCTGGTGCCAAATTCACCAAATCAAAAAAAAATAGGTGGAGTAGTCTAGAATGGTATGCTCCCCTTGATTCAAGTTCAGAAACCCCTGGGTCTTTGATTCACATAAACTCACAAGATAAAAATGTTGGTTAAATATTTTATTGAAAGAAACCCAGGTAAGAACCTCATGTAACAGAGTGTGCACTATAGAGTCCCACCATCTTCTTCATGTCCCTTAGAGTATATACATGGAAAAAACCACCTGAGAATCTTTAGGAGTATTTAAAAAGTTGAATATCATTTCAATTCATTCAATCCAACCCTCTGATTCTTAGGTCCCTTTGTCACAATGAAATATATGTGGATGATGCTTGGTAAATTCTGAGCCAAGATCCACTATTAAACTTGGGTTGACAGAGCCCCCTAGCCCCAAATTCAGAATGGTACAGATCACCACTTCAACCAAATAAGGTTCCACTAGAGGATCCATCTATGGGACATACCTCGTAGCTTCCCCTCTTGTATTTGGAATAGATCTTCTAGGAGGCATTATCTATTAAAAAAAATACAATAACCAATCAGTCACGATAAAATTCCAAAACCATGGAACCAACTTCCAGAATCCAAAAAAATGATTTAAAATGATAATAATTTAAAGAAATTGTGAATTCTATCACAAAAGGAAACACCCTTTGAAAGGAACATGTCCATCTAAATAAACTCACCACTTAGTTTATTCAAATAAATGTACACAAACTAAGTCCTAAAACTTATTATATAGGTAAATTTAAATATATTTACCATATAATTTATTCAAATGAACCTAAATAATAGGAATCGTACTTAGTAAAAAAATGACCACCCATGGAAAATCGGATTCAGTCACAAGAGTGATCTAGCCAAGCCCCTTTTCCACACCTATTATCCAAATTCTGATGATCTTACTCCTGTCTACCCAAGACACGTAACCAACTTAGGCAATGCTGACATGCTTTAGGTTGAGTAAAATCCTCTGATTCTAAATTGTAATAGACCAACCTAGTTCAACCATCTAGTCACCCAAATCATCCCATTACGGGGTGAGGTAAAACAAAGGTAATAAACAAGTCTTGAATATAAGAAAACATGACATAAAATCAAAGTACGATGTGGAAACAAAGGAAGATACAACTGATCCAAAAAGGTTAAACCAGAAGGTATGAAAAGTCCAGACTAATAATTCTTCATGTGACTAACCATCACCTCTAAACCAACCTAAACTAAAATAGTGACATAAAGAGAAGTCTGCATGCTACAGAATGCCCTTCCCTTTACCTAATTCCTACAAATCAAGGTCTAAAGTTGCCCAAATCTGGAAGTAGGGTGTGAGAAATAGATCCCAGTAGGATACCACCAAATAATCCATAAAATTTATAATCTAAAATATGTGAAATTTCTATCTTTAAAAAATAGTTTTATAAGAACTTTTATAAATAAAACAATTTGAAAAAATTCCTTGGGTTTTTTGAAAATTGCATTCCATGTTTTCCAAATCTAAAAACATACCTGTTATAAGACAAAGTAGGTATACATACCAAATATATATATAATGATACACATTTGATCCAACATCCATAAAATAATATATCATGCAATAAACAACCAAAAAAATACACCTTCTAGTTGGGCTCTAGCTTATGCAACAATATGCGCTGGACACTCACAACCTAAAAATGAATAAGGTTGGATCCAACTAATATTGATTCCTTCAACATTACATTGATATATAATTGTTTACCTTCTAGTAGTGCCACACACACTAAGTCTACTCGTGTCTCTTTCTAAACCCACCCAAGGTTCTCATTATACAATGTTTATCAATTTCCATTTTAAAAACCATGCTCACATTTTTATAAAAAATCATTTCAAATCCAATCCAATCTGGATCAAGGTTTGAAAATCCATTTCCCTTTTCAAATCAAGGAAATTATATTTTCAAAGAAAAAAACCCTTTAAAAACATGAACACGTTCCCTTTTCATTTTCAATACATGAAAATTCCATTTAAAATCTCATGGAATCAATAAGAACAATAATCAATTCAAGAAATTAGAATGATTGGATAAATCCACCTACCTTAAGGATGTAAAAAACCTATCTACCTTTGACCATGGGGATTAGAAACCACAATATCTTCTTTCAGAAGACAAGGCATGATAAGAGACTGGTGTGAAGAAACCCAACCAAAATGGTGATCAATCATTAAATGAATCGATTTAGATAGAAATTAGTTACCCAAAATCACCTAGGGATATCTCCAGGTTGAGAGAGGAAGGTTACATAGAGGATGAATGAAACATATCACTCGTATAGTACCCTAAAAACCAGCATCGCGGCATTTATAGGGTGTGTAACCCATTTACATGTCATGTAATCCTCAGGTTTTATATACACCAAAAATCCCATTGCTTTTTTATTAAAAATCATATTTTTATACTTACATGATGTGTACCTATTACACGGCATGTAAACCATTCAATCCATGCACCTAATTTATGTCTTCTTCCTAGTATCCATTACACGGTGTGTACATCACTTACACGGGGTGTAGGTTCCCAACAAGCAACAAAAATTTTAGGTTACATGTTGAAAATTCCAAAAAAAATACTAACTTCACAATTATATTTATCCTCCAAATTTCAGGGTCGAAAAAACTCAACCAAACAAAAAGGGAAACAAAAAAACATACCTGGTAGAAAGGTAATGAGTCGTTACAATATAAGTAAAAATTAAGATGAAATATACATGTAATTGTTAAAAAAATTAATATTTAACATTTTATATTTACAATTAAAAGAATATAAAAGAAAGGATATATATATTAATATAAGAGTCATTTTATGATAAAAAGATATTTTATCTAAAATTGGTTTTTTATGTCCTTTGTTTTAAAAAATAGATATATCATGGATAAAATATATTATTTAAATTAATAATATATTAACCCCAATTTAATTATTAATTGATAGGAAATAATATTAAGAACAATTAATATTTTAAAATTTTATTTTCCTATGAAAACAGTTTTCATTATATTTTTGGGTTTTTATTTAAAAGATAAGTTATAAAATTTTTGAATTTTAATTTGAAAAAAAAATAATTTTTTGATTCATCATAACAATATTATCTTAGGATATTGTTTAGGGTTTTTTCTAAAATAGTTGATTTTTATGTTAATGGTGAAACTACAGTTCTTAACAAAACTATAAATTTTATAACTTTATCATTATATAAGAAAACCTAGAAGTTTATAAAACCTTTTAATTGATAAAATATGTATTTAAGGAGTAAAAATATACATTTTTAAATACTATTATAAATTTATAAAATCTATGTTTAATATTTTATGAACTTAAGTAATATTTTCCAATAAAAGAAACTACTTTTAGTATTTTCTTTTAAATAAATATTATTTTGGTAAAATTCAGTTTTGGATTGACTTTAAAGGAAAATAAATTATATTTTATTATATAATAAAAAAAATTATATCATAAAAATTAAAAAATATATATAATTTTATCCTACACATAAATTTTAAGCTTAAAAATACATCTTTTTCTAAAAATGGGTTTTTATAAGTTACATGTGCTAATGTTAAAATAAATCTTTCTTACACGTGTATATTTTATTTGATAAAATATATTTCATATTTTAAATAACTAATTCTAAATTATTTAATAATTATTATTTTATTTTTAAGTATTAAAAGTAAAATATTCAGGTAAAAATTAATTACCACAATAAAAACCAAAAATGAAAAAAGTGAAAAATCTAAAAGATAATGACTTTAAAATGTATTTAAAATATGTGTAAAAATTAATTTTTGAGTTATGATAAACCTTAAATCATCTCTCACTCCATTATTTTCCACTTCGGTTCCACATTCTCTTTGAAACATGTGCTCTCTTTATATTAAGAAGTTATATTTATAAAAATGTCATTCCCTTCACCTATAAAAGGAGATCACATCCACCCCATTTATCCACTCATATTAAAGAATTGTCTCAACCAAAAATATTCCCTAGTATCTCTTACACTTTCTCCCCATGTATTGGAATCCTTGTAATTTCCAAAAGACCATACTAAGGATCCTTAAGGTGTTACCTAAGGGAGAACATCCAAGGGGAGGGGTAATGTTCTCAATCAAGCTCTCTTAATTATTTTCCACTTTTTCTCCCTCAAACCTATTATATACATGAAATTATGGTAAAATTAGTATTAATAATATGATTAAATTTTATTATAATAATGGAATATCCATTTTCTACCTTACACTAAAACTATTCAAAAAATGAATGTGTCGTCATGCGTACGTGAGGACTGCCGCCTCCGTGAATGACATGTTTGATTTTTCATCACCGCCTTAAATTTATGGTTATAAAATTATATTTAATGAATTAATATTATATATATAACATTATTAATATTATTAAATTATAAAACTTTTTGTATATAATGACTCAGTCTTAACATACATAGACATTACATAACTTTTGAGGAATACTTAAAACATTATACAAACAGACACCCAAAGACCGTATTAGTTTAGTGCCTTTAAAAAATGGAAACATAAAACCTAGTATGTAAGAGAGATATATTATCTCCACTATGTTCTCTAAGACTATCACTTCTTTTATACATATCATACATGAAATATATCTGCATAACCTGGGGAAGGAAACATTAAAAGGGGTGAGCTCAGATACTCAATAAGGGTAAACAAGAGAGATATGTAAACATAATCATAAGAATAAGGTTATGATAATGGTATCATGAAAATATAAGATCATACCCTGCATATCAAATATCATAAATAATAATCATGGCATAAATATTGGCAGTTCATGAGACAAGAATCTTAAGGAAATAAAGAACAAAGTCTATGAAAGCATAACATAGGAATAAAACATGGAATTGTGGAAAACACATGAGCATATAATATGATTTCCATAATAGTCAAGGAATCACTTCCAAGTCCATATTAGTAGTATAGGTTCACTCCCCATACCATCTTGGTAATCATGGTTCACTCCCATGTCCATCTTATTAGCATTAGTTCACTCCCCATACCATCTTGGTAGTCATGGTTCACCCTCATGGACATATTAGTAGTCAAAGTTTTCTCCCAAAACCATATTAGTCTATCTCATGATATATAAATCTTTACCCAATTCATTAGAGTAATATATAGGTATCACCCATATCATAATGAAATCATACATACATATTCCACAAAATCATAAACAATCATATCATAACCCATGAAATTAAATGGGTATCATAAACATGTAATCATATCATAACCTTTAGAAAAATATAAAAGTTTCATAATAATTTCATCAAAAGAATAACTTGCGAAAAGAAGTGGGTTTTAAAGGAATATAACCCATGAATTAGAAATAAGCTTCATAAACATCATTCCATCAAAACATAAACCATTCAGAGAAATAATATGAATGGAAACATTAAATCACTTCCCCTAGCATGATTAACACCAATGGATGCCATCTTAGATGAGAAATAATTTTTAAATATCATTTAAAAAAATTATTGAGTAAAATATTCTTTCTTATTTGGAAAAAAATATTTTTAAAACATAAAACCTTTGGAAAACCATTTTCTTTAAAATAAATTTTAAAACTTATAAATAAATTTAAAAAAAATTGAAAACCATTTTCCTTAAAAATACTTTAAAATCTTATAAATAAGGCTTAAAATAATTTTGAAAACCTTTTTATAAAAGAATATTGAAATCATTTTGAAAATATTTTCTATTGAAAACATATAAAATAATCTTGAAAAAAAAATTAAAACCATTTTCTTTGAAAACTATTTTCTTTGAAAACATATAAAATAAGCTTCAAAACATTTAAAAAACCTTTTTCATTGAATACACTTTGAAAACTTATAAAGAAATTAGGAAAATGTTTTGAAAACCATTTATTTGAAAATAATTTGAAAACTTATAAAGAAATATTGAAAAGTTTTGAAAACCATTTCTTTGAAATTACCATGGAAACTTATAAAGAATGATTGAAATTTTTTTGAAAACCATTTAGACATAAAACAATTTTTTTAAACCTTTTTAGAAAACATGATTTTGAAGGAACACAGATTTCCGATCGAAGAGAGAGGTAAAGTTGGGATTTCTTAAAAACACTTTATTAACTATATTATATAAAAAATAGTGGAAAATGGTACCAATAAATGAAGATATAATTAATAATCAGAGGAGAAGAAAATTCATGAGATTTCTTAAGAGATGGATTGTAATATTTTATCAAATGAAGCATAATCAAAAACAATCTCGAAAAGCGATGAGATTGTTTCAATAAACTCTTACCACTTGGTAACTTTGAACCATACTCTCCATGTAAGAAAATAAAATTAAATAAAGCTTAAAATGTCATTAAAATAAGTATATTCATGATATAACATGTCAAAGGCAGTATATACACCTCGTGGAAAAATATAGGTGCATAACATGACATGTGTCTCAAAGAAGGAAAATTGACACAAAATTACTTTACCGATTTGGTAACTTTTGAAACATAAAACCCGTGAAATAAATATAATAAAATGGATATGTAAATAAACATGAATTTAATTATAATAATCCTATAATATATCCATGGGTATTATACACACCACGCAAAAGGAATTTGTTGTGAATAAGGCATGTATCTCACATAAATAAAAAGTGAGATGAAATTCCCTAACCTTGTGTCTTGAATATTGTAATACTTATAAAAAATCAATGTATAATAAATATAAGTTTATTATACATATGTCAAATAACTATATTCTTATATCTAATACCATATATGGTTTGATTATGAATTTATTTTACCCTCTTGTTAACAATTTTATGTTAAGGTTTCACTTCAGGTAATATCTGTTTTATTCTTCACATGTGTCTTAATTTGTTATATATTTGGTCCTTATACTTATATGATGATTTCAAGAATGTAAACCATAATACAAATATTATTTATATTCAGTATATTTTTGTTATAATAATCTATATAATATATAAGTATGAAATGGAATACATCATTTATGGAGACGGTATGTCGTACGTACGCATGAACGTTGTTTCTGTTTTTATTTGTAATATTGAAAGAAAGAAGCACATGAGCCTCAACTCAGTTGGTGAGGACTTATTAAGTGAATCCATGAGACCTAGGTTCAAAACTAGGCGGAGGCATAATTCCAGGTACTATATCAGTACTGTAGCAGGTACTGTAGCAATACTGTAGCAGTACTGTGTAGGTACTATAGCAGTACTATGCGGGTATTGTAGCAATTATTGTTCGGTATTATAGCAGCCATAACTATTCACCTTGGGCCACTGGTTTGGGCTTGGAGTACTTAAGGCCTTCAGGTACCTAGTTCTTTGGGTAAATAAGGCTTTTGGGCCACCTTTAAGGCCTTCGGGCCACCTCAAGGCCTTTGGGCCACATGATCAGTGTAGTTGCCCCAGACAAACTCTACAAAAAAGAAGCAGCGCCATAGGAGGATTCAGAGAAAGTGAACTCACCAGAGAAAAACCAAATGGATTTGGAAGAATGAGTGGGTATGGCTATGCCATCAGGACCAGCCTGTGCTTGCACGGGAAGCCTAGACAGACGGTCATGTGAAGGTGGAGAGCTATCATCATGATACAGATGCTAGGGAGGGGAAGTTCCTTGTAGTTATAGTCTGGTTTTATTCCCTAATACCTTTGGATCATGTAATATCTTAAGCCAATGGTCTATATAATCTCTAAGCCTATGGTCCTTGTAAGGGTTCCCTCTCATCCCTTGAAATGGGGGTTATCAAAAATCAATAAAAAAGAAGGCCTTTGGGCCATTCAGGTGAAAGAAAGAAAGAAAATAACATATATGTATATATGTATATAATATCATTAAATTATCATTATTATGTCATATATATTATATAATTTCACTAAAAACATTCTTAATTCATTCCATGTAGTGTGTGAATGAATCACATTGCTTTGAGGGGTGGTAGTCCACACTTCCTCAAACAAATTTATCATATTTACACAAAATGGAAAGTATAAATATATGTGTTGTGAAAGAATTAAATAAGCTTAAATACATAATCTGTATCATATATATCATATTTAAACATCATTTACATCATAATTACAAACCATGAAAGGTGGTAAAGGAAAAACAAATAATCATCGTTTCGTGAGGAGGTAGTTCGTTATACTCATAAACAGTATGTTCGTTACCCATTAGATAGAAGTGTGTGTAAGTGTAGCTATAAACCTTATAATAACAAAATATAAGTATATTTATGATAATATTGTTGTTTTATAATCATTTAATGAGGTTATTAGAGGGGTGGAGAATGAAAATAAGTTAAAACAACTTGAGGAATGATGTTACCTCTTCTTTGGATAACTCTTTTTGGTTTATGCCAAAGGGATTCCTTGGATTGCTTTATGTACATAGGTGGGATTAAATAATGAAGGGATGTATTTTATTAATTTTTTCAGGTATATATTTTTTGAACCTAAGTGGTTTGAGAGCTATGAGGAAGTGGGAGAGGTGGTGGCCTTTTATAGGGGAGGGAAATGACTCGATTTTTATTTGTGAAAAGAAGTTAGGTGTACCCAAATTTTTACCTAAAAAAAGTTATCCCAAACCAAAAAAAAATCAATAATGAGAGGTTAATTTCCATAAAATGGGTGTTGGGAAATTTTATAGTTAATTTGGGCCCTTAAGTTTAAGGTTTATTCTCTTGTAAAGCTTAATTTTACCTTAATCATTGTAATTAATTTTAATTACTTTTACTAATATTTTTGGTAAAAAACTATGTTAAAATTTTTATAAATTATAAATTATTTTTATTATAAATATGGAATCAATTTTTCCAAATTCCAATCACATAAGTTATAGAATTAATTTAAATGTAATCTTACAGATGGGATGACAATCCAGGTTTTTAAAGTAAAAAACGTTCAAAAGTTTGCTAGGTTTTTATCTTCAATTTCAATGTAAAATTGATTCCAATTACCTAAATTGTATTAATTTATAAATAATTTATATAATTTTACTTTAAAACAAAATTAAAATATAATTTTACACTATAAATAAATTAGGAAAAAACAGTTTGAATTAAAAATTAGTATTTTCACTGTTCATTAAAAAAAGAAACTTCATAAAAAAGCAAAAAATGCACCCTAAGATAATTTTTAAATTTATATTTCAAATATGAAGTTTATTTTGATATATAATAATTATAAAATTTCCAAAAAAAATATTTAAAATAGGTTCTTCGTTAAATGGCGGTAAAAGTGCCTTTATAAAAATATCTGATTTTTATGCAAAATATTGAGTTTGTTCTTTTCTTATGAATATAAAATATATTGTATTAATATCAAAAATATTTGATTGAAAATATAAAATATATATTTCACTAAAATAATTATCTAATTTTAATTAATTTAATTTATTAGGATAAAACATCTTTGTGAGTGTAAAAATATTTTTCTATAAAAATATTTCCTTTAGGTTCAATTGGTTCTTATATCCATTTATAATCAATTTGTAACCAATTAATTAATTTTATATTTTTTTTAAAACACATATTTTAATAATTTATTTAATATTATTAATAAAATATATGTTATATCTTATTATGTTAAATAATTATATTTTAATAATATATTGTTGTTCGGTAAAACTCGGTAATTTGTGTATCGCAAGCCAAGTTGGTGTTGCGTGTATCACAAGCTCAACTTGGTGTAGAGCATAGAGAAATATAATATTTATGTTTAATATAGTGTATGATTAACTTGGTATTTCATATAACGCAATAAAAACTTAGTGCTTTAATATAAAAAACTATTTTCAGTGTTGTGTGAAATGAAAAATATCAAAAATATTAAATTGATTTGAAAAAATATTTATTTCACAAAATCTAGGGGTGTTACATTATACTCCCTTAAAATGAATTTCACCCTCCAAATTAATCTCAGTTAGTAAAAGTTTAATACTTAAAATTTTCTTTCATATAAACCCGCATCGTAAAAATGAATCCTAAAACTTCCTTTAAAAAGGGAAAGTTGGAAACATAATGGTTACCCAAAGTAACATATGACTAGGTTTCCATATAGGAGAACATTGGTGGAAAGTTAAAACATGTACTTAGAGGAAAATCATAAATATTAATAAGCATTGATTGAGGTCATCAATCACAAACAAGTGAATGGTCAATGAAAAGTTGAGGGACTCAAATTTATAAATCTATAATGATTTAAAAGGCCATAACTTCAACAAAAAATAAGGTATTAGGACAACATTTTTTTATCATTTTCCTAACTTTGAGTAATTATTTTATTGACCAAGAATATAAGGAATATAATTACTTGATATATTTCTATAAAAAAATTAATTCTTTGGTTGTGCTTTTATCAATTTCTAATTTATCCATTACTTTAAGAAATGGATGTACAGAAATTAACTTTGATGCCTAAAGTACTAAAATACACTTTTAGCAGATCTTAAGGACCATAAAATAATGAAAAATATAACTATTTTTCTCTAACTATTATTCAAAATAAATATGGTTAATACGTTAATCTCTAAACATAAAAAGTAACTCTACTGGTTCATCATTTATATTTATTCGTCAAAAATAATTACACATTAACCAGGAAAACACGTATGTTAGTGGTATGCATGAAACCCTCATCGTCCTTTGGTAATGAGTTCAATACCCATGGCCTTTCCATACTTTATTGGTTGTCACCCTACATACATGATTTCCTTTTCTAAAACAACACTAATATAATTTCCAAAATAAATATGATGGACATCCTTGAATAAGTTTAATCACTAAATATCCTTTTAACCAAGGTTTTCAATAAAATCTCAATACATAAATAATTCCTCCAAAGTATAACTTAAAATTTTCATGAATGGTTAACCTTATAACCCTTATGAAAGATGAAAATCCAGAATATTATAAATAAGGTCACAAAATCATCTTAACATTGATCCCCCATGTATCACAAAGTAGCTCTTGGTTGTTATATTCCAAACATGTGAATATACTCATCGTATATTCTCTTGAAACATGGTAATGACCTAAATTACCATAAATCCTTATTAAAAACATGCATGTTTCCTTATTCCAAAGTATATTGGATCTATTCCTTAAATCCAAAAAAATTGTAAACTTTATCAATGATAGCATAAACCACCTGTCAACAAGTCCTTACTTCGTTCCAAGGTAACCAGTACCATCCAATTTACTTATTCATATCCCATGTATAATTATCAAAATAAAACTATCTTAACATAAAGAAAATATTAAGGTTTATCTTACCTTAGTCAAAATTTCACCTTGTCATTAAATCACTTTACTATTCTATCAGAAACATTCAATATAAACTTGTAAATACTGAGTGAAATACATAAACAGAACAATCCTTGTATATTTAATCATTCATATAAATTAATTTTTGAATCCAAATATGTAAAAACTTATATTATTCCACTTCATCCATAGTCCATAATAAGGATACTTTATCCTTTTATTTAATACCTCTTTTCTTTCACATTTCATTTGTAGTCTCATCATCAACAGTAATATAACCATTACATGTACCACCTTGTTGATTCTCTTCGGAAGATTCCTCATAGGGCATTGATTTTCATAATGACCATTAATTCTACACTTAATCGTTTTACCTTTGATTATGTATTAGGGATTCCAATATTCCCATCCATTTCATTAACTAAACCCTTCATTTTTCCTTTATAGTTTCTTGTTTTGTGTCCATATTTTCCACAGTCAAAAAACCTTCTTTTTCCTCTAAGACATTAACTTAGGTGATTCTTTCCACATTATTAACACAAAGGAAACTAGATATTATTTCCTCTATAGTATCCATTACCCTAACTCTTAGATAATTATTTCATTCTCTTCTTTGGTGAGTTTGAGAGTTGGTTAAGGTACACGTTGTTAATCATGTTCCTTAAAAAATGATTAGAAATTATCACAACATCCTTCACTCTAGTGATCACCCAATTTCAATACTCATCAGCATATTATCCATTATATTAAACATTTATCTAATATCTTTAGTTTCACTCCATTGAATAAAACTATGAATAATTGAGTAAGAAACGATTATCATAGTGAAAAATCACATAATCATGAAAATTGCTTATATGATGTCTAAATTATGACACATTTCCTAAACTATGACACCTTAGGTTTATCCTAGTTTATTTATATTCAACTTCCTTTTACATACTTCATGATAGTTCATAAAGAGTTTGTGAATTTCCAAAGCATATCCCTCATGAGAGTCAAACCAGGTGCATAGTAAGGCCTGTTGTCATGTACCAAGTTATGTCGAGTCAAACCTAACACACCTTGTCGAAGTTGTTACTCCTAGGTAAATCTATTCCAAAACCATGTCCACTTGTAGTATCCAAACAAGGATGTATTTATAAGAAACAACTCACTCTATCCTTTACCAAAATTCTAGTATATTTTTTTAAATGTAAACTCATCCTTATACTTATCCTTAGAGACATCCTTAGACATATCCTAAGAAATGTACCTCAAGATCTCACTAAAGTTTTCTCATCATAATTTCCAAAGGTTGACTAAACCTTCTCTCTAATACCAACTATAAAGACCCAGTCTTAACGTACATAAACATTATGTAATTTTTTTGGAATACTTAAAAAATTATACAAATAAACACCCAAATACCGCATTAGTTTAGCATTATTGGAAACATGGAAACATAAAAACTCATATGTAAGTGAGATAAATTATCTCACACTAGGTTGTCTAAGACTATCACCCCTTTTAGACATATCATACATGAAATATATCTTCATAACCTAGGAAAGTAAACATAAAAAGGGTGAGCCTGGATATTCATTTAGGGTAAACAAGGGAGATATGTAAAAATAATAACGAGCATAAGGTTATGAGAATATGATCATGAAAATAAAAGATCATACCCTATATATCAAAGATCATAAACATGAATCATGGCATAAAGATTAGAAGTTCATAAGATATGAATAATAATGAAATAAATAACATAATCCATGAAAGCATAACATAGGAATAAAACATGGAATTATGGAAAACACATAAGCATATAATATGATTTCTATAGTATTCAAGGAATTGTTTCCAAGTTCATCCTAGTAGTATGGGTTCACACCCCATACCATCTTGGTAGTCATGGTTCACTCCCATGGCCATCTTAGTATCATTATTTCACTCCTCATACCATCTTGGTAGTCATGGTTCACTCCCATGTCCATATTAGTAGTCAAGGTTCACTCCCGTGGCCATATTAGTAGTCAAGGTTCACTCCCATGACCATATTAGTATATATAATGAGATATAAATCTTTAACCAATGAATTGGACGGAGATATAGGTCTCACCCATCTCATAATGAAATTATACATACATGTGCCACAAAATCATAAACAATCATATCATAACCCATGAAATGAAATGGGTATCATAAATATATAAGCATATCATAACCTATAGAAAAATATATAAGTTTCATAATAATTTCATCAAAATCATAACCTGTGAAAATAAGCGGGTTTCAAATGGATATAACCCATGAAAGAGAAATGGTTTTCATAAACATCATGCCATCAAAAAATAAACCATTCAGATAAATAATATGAATGGAAATATTTAATCATTTCCCCAGACAGGAATGATTAACACCAACAGACACAACTAGAAAAATCACCTACATCCATGGTTTGGAACTATGGCTGTAGGACCAAAAACTGTGGCAATAGGTTATGGCCACGGTTTTGGAAAACTGTGACCATTATTGCCATGGCATTAGGTCTTACCTACTTCCACGGTTTTAACTGTGGCACTAGGGCCCTAATACCATGGTTAAAATCGTGCCTATATCATTTATATGGTATAAAATAATTTGGTTCCCCCTAGTCCCCCCCCACACCCCCATAACCCCCTGGACAACCCCCTTGAACCCCTATACCCCCCCCCCATGCACCCCCATGCCCCCTCTGGACAGCCCCTTTCACCCCCTGGATAGCCCCACTACACCCCCATACCCCCCTAGACATCCCCCTTTCACCCCCTTGAACACCCCCCATGCCCCCCTAGACAGCCCCTCTTGCACCCCCTTGAACAGCCCCTCTGCACCCTCATGGCCCCCTGTACAGCCCCTTTGAACACCCCCCCCCCCCCCCGCACCCCCATTACCCCATAGATATCCCCCTTTCACCCCCCCCCCCCCTAGATAGCCCCTTGAACCCCCTTGAACACCCCCCCAGCACCCCCATGCCCCAACCCCCCCCCCCCCTATGGGACACCCCCTCCCTCCTGGAAACCCCCCCTTTCACCCCCTGGACATCCCCCTTGCCTCCCCTTAAACACCCCCCATGGGCAGCCCTCGTTCCCCCCCCCTTGAACACCCCCCTTAGCACCCCCCCCCCCCTGCAGTAGCCCACCCCCCTTGGACATCCTCCTTGCACCCCCTTGAACACCCCCCTTGAAGTAGCCTACCCCACTAGACATCCCCCTTGCACCCCCTTGAACACCCCCCTTGCACCCCCCCCCCCCCTGCAGTAGCCCGCCCCCTGGACACCCCCTTGCACCCCCCTATAGTAGCCCACCCCCCTAGACAACCCCCTTGAACACCCCCCTTGCACCCCCCCCCCCCATAGTAGCCCACCCCCTGGACATCCCCCTTGCACCCCCCTTTAACACCCCCCCACCCAACCGCAGTACCCCCACCCCACCCCTATAGTAGCCCACACCCTACAAAGCCCCCCTGGACACCCCCCCCCCCCCGAACACCCCCTACAGTAGCCACCCCCTGCAGTATCCCACCCCCCTGGAAAGCTCCCTTGCACCACCTTGAACACACCCCCCCATAGTAGTCCACCCCCCCCCCCACCCCTGCAGTACCCCCCTGCAAAGCCCCCCTGGACACCCCCCCCCCCCCCCTCATAGACACCCCCTCCCACTTGGACACCCCCCTCCCTCCTGGACACCCCCCCCCCCACACACACACACACACACTCCCGGACCCCCCCCCCCCTCCTGGACACCCCCCCCCCTTGCACCGCCCTGGACAAACCCCTTGAACACCCTCTGCACACCCATTCCCCCTTACACCCCCCCCCCCCGGGGCAGCCCCCTTTGAACACCCCCCCCCCCCCGCACACCCATTCCCCTGACCCCCCCCCCCCCCCCACTCCTGGACAGCCCCCCCCCCTCCTAGACATCCCCCTTGCACCCCCTCTCGAACACCCCCTCCCACCTGGACACCCCCCCCCCCCCCACTCCACCCCACCCCCCCTCCTAGACACCCATGCCCCCTTGTACCCCACCCCCTCCTGGATAGCCCCTCCCACCTGGACATCCCCCACCCCCCACCCCACCCCCCTGCACACCCATGCCCCCTTTCACCCCCCCACCCTCCTGGATACCCCCCTTTCACCCCCTGGACAGCCCCCTTTCATCCCCCTGCACACCCATCCAGGGGGTCTTTTAATAAAAAAACCATCATGGGCATGCATCCATTACCAGTAACCAATATTGACAACTAAAAACAATCAGGTATGGGTTTGGTCATTTGTAGATATGTGAATGAAATTTATAAGTTCATCTAAAGGAATGGTAGTAGGATATGTAGGGTTTCATCTTGGTATATGTTAAGGGATACATATCATGGTGTGAGAGACTAGGTTTTCAAAGTAAGGGCATGGGAGTTCAAGCATGTGAGGTTATGCTCCTCAACGAGATCCAAAACACACTATAAAAATATAAGGAACCCAAAAATCACAAAATCCCTAATTAAAATTAGACCAAATAATAAAAACAGAATAAAACTTACCCAAATCCAATGTTGAAATCACTATCTTTAATGGTGTTGGATAGAACCAACTTCATCATAAGAAACCACTTGTAAGAAAATAGTGGGAAAAGAAATGAGATGTGATGACTTCTTATATATATATATATATATTATCATTGTGTCAACTATTCATGATAAATGATACATGAATCCATAAAAAACAATGATAAAATAATATTCAGATTGATATGTACATCCCAATACTAAATAACATGATCATTAATAAAGAGGAAAATCTCAAAAACACCCATTCATAAAAGAAAAACACATGATAAAACTTTGACATTACAAAATCACACTTTCTTGTTAAAAAACACTATATTACATAAGGAATAAAAACTCTTTTTTTAGAAACACATGTTTGAAAAACATGTCATGGTGAACCCATCTTATCCCCCCCATGCACACACAGCACACACCCAGCACAACCCTAGCACACCCCTCCCCATCCACTACACACTTCCTGCCCCCTGCACACACTCCCTCCACCCCCTGCACACTCTCCCACACAGCCTCTTCCCCTGTACCCTACACACCCCCTGCACACACCCAGCACACACCCCCTGCAAACCAAAGCAGAACCCCAGAACACCCCCTCCCCCCTCCAATGCACACTTCCTCCCCCCTGTACACACTCCATCCACCCCCTACACCCTACACACCCCCTACACACACTCCCTCCACCCCCTACACATACCCCCTACCCCTATACCCTGCACACCCCCTACCCTTGTACCCTGCACACCCCCTGCACACACCCACTACACACACACCCTCCACACCCCCCTGCACCCCCTGCACACCCACACACACCCTTACACAACCCCAGCACAACCCCAAAAAAAACCCTGCACACCCCCTCCAAAGTCTAAAATAAACCAAATACCAAAAACTAAATTCAAGGTTAAATAGAGCCTAAGAATTTCATTTGTCTAAAATTCAAATGAAGAAGATCAAGAAGAGGGGAACCAAGAAATTGGATACTTTTATCTGCCTAAAAAATAATTCATTGTGCATATTTTTTTCTAACCACATATAAGATACATCAGGAAAAACTAAAAATTCATATTCTATATAACTTCAATATGTTAAAGATGAACCAGGCCACCCAAATCCAAATTCTAGTAGGGTCTAGACAACCAAAATATGCATTGTTGGAAACACTACAAGAAATCCATCCCACTTAAGTGAGCTAGATAATTCCTCCCTACTGAAGAAACAGGCCACCCAAATCTTAATTAAGGTAAAATCCATAGTGAATACATCACCAATAACAAAACCCATCACTATTCATCCCACCATGATAAAGTTATGTGGGATGGAATGAGATCAACACACTTCCAGCAGGAAATACCATCAAAAAAAAAACCTAACATCATCACCATCTTCTAACTATAAAACATCATTCCAAATATTTTTCCAACAAAACAACATAATAAATTGAATAAAAAACCAAACAAAACCTAAATCTCATCACCACCACCAACAAGAAGAAACTTCACACAAAGAATGATAAAATACAAATGAGAATACAACTGCCCCCCACCTCCACCCCAGCCCCCACCCCCACCCCCTTTACCCCCACTTCCCCTTGTACCCCCTAAACCCTGCACCCACACTGCCCCCTACTCCCTTCCCCATTCACTACCCTACCCACCCTTCACCCCTCCCCCCTACCATTACACCCCTACTGCCCCAACCCCCCAACCTGCACCCCCACTGCCCTCCCCCTACCCCTACCCTGCACAGTCCCTCCCACCCCCTGCTACACCAGCCCCTCCCCCTCCCCCTATATAGCCTCTCCCCCTCCCCCTCCCCCCTACTGCACCATCCCCTCCCCTACCCTCCCCTACTGCACCATCCCCTCCCCTACCCCCCCCCCTACTACACTAGCCCCTCCCCCTGCCCTGCACAGCCCCTCCCCCTCCCCCTGCTTACCAACCCCTCCCCCTCCCCCTACTTCTTCTATATTTACATGAGAGATTTTTTGGGGGGGAGGGGTACTACTAATTAAAATTTTACACTCACTCATATTGTGTGTGTGTTTATTTACAACTCTATGGGAGGGAGTCAATAGATGAGCTAAGATTTGATAACTCATAGATGTTAAAATAGTAAGTGTCTAGATCAAAGAGCAAAGATAAATACTTTAAGAGAATATATATGAGGAAAATGTCCAGAAGGAAATAAGAGAACTGGAGTAGAAATAATCAGGTCTAAAAATGACCCTAGGAGTTTTTTCCATGCTTGTAGGAGTTGAATGCAATCATGAACTTTTTATTTTGTTTCCAGTAGAAAAATATCAACTATAATGAGAAGTTGTTGCCTTATTTTGGGCTATATGGGATGGAATTGGAAAGGATTTTGTTTTAGGAATCATACAAATAAAAAAACACTTGAACCTATTTAGAACTCTGTAGTGACAAATTCATTATATGCCCAAGTTGCTACTAAAGTACCAAACATGCATCAAGAACAGATTAAAGGAAGATTATTTGGCTTGAATGTATCCGATAAATCATTCAGACAACGTGAAATGAGAAATTGATTATTGAACAGGCCTGTTAAGGAGGGGTTTGTTTTTTAATTTAAGGACAATGGAATGCGAGTTTCATTTTAGTTACTTCATATGGTACATGGCATGAGGTTTAGCTGGATCAAGCTTATGATTGGGAAAGACAGTTCTAGACTCATATGTTTCAGCTCTTGTAACCAGTTTCATGGCTACAGATCACTCTAAAGCTACCCTACCAAATGTCATTAGGTTCTTCAGGGAGATTATTATTGAGGAAGAATTTGGCGACTTATCACCAAATACTAAACTTGCACCCCTCCTTCACCCACCCCTGCACCCACCCTCCCCCTTGAACCCCTCCTTCACCCCCACTACCCCCCCCCCCTCACCCCTACTATCCTCACCCCACTAAACCCACCCTATCTCATGCCCCCTCCTTCACCCCCACTACCCCCACTACTGTCCCCACCCCACTGATATGAATAGAACCGATATAAAATAACTAATGGGTCCCTAACCAAACTAACCTAAACTATAAAAAAAATTAATTTCATTGAATGATATCTCTAACTCCTCTTTGTTTTGTAATTTTTAGAAAACACATTTTTTGGGTTAAGTGTGAACAAACACAATAGATTACCAAAATACCCACAAATGAATTACAGAAAGGCACCAAAATTCAAATTCTAAAATTAATCTTATCAAGTAGTTCAGCCATGCACCATAGGATTTTGTAGGAGATAAGACACATCTCGAGATCTATGTGAGAGCTGAAATCATGTGACACCTAAAGCTATATGTCATCGGTCACTATCACCATTATTCTAGACTCATTTATATCAATCAACTCACTATTTCTAATATGAATCACCTCATCGAAAATTCCATACCAATGATACTAAACACCACTGTTCATAACCCAATTTCACCTGAAATTCAATTTTCATCATTTAATTAAGAAAATCATGAACCAAAAATAAACAAACCATCATCAAATTCCACATGATTATAACACCCAAAATGACCTTCACAAATGATAACATCAACCAATAATACAAACCATGCTAATCTAAATACTCTAACTTAATAAAACTAATCAAACCAAATTGATTTACTAAACTAAGAATAAAAAAAAGATATGGACTTAAACTAAACCAAATAGATGTGACCTGATCCAAATAAAATAGAACATATAACTAATAATACTAGAAATGAGAAAACCAACCTAGTTTAAATAAAACCTAATAAAATATACAAGGCTCTAACTAAATCAATGTAATACAACCAAATTGATTCACTAAAATAAGAACCTAAAGTTATAGACCTAAAATAAACCAAATATATTTGGACTAATCCAAATTAAATGGAATTAAACTAACACTACTAGAATTGAAACAAACCAGCTTAAATTAAACCAATGAAAATAAAAAATAAATGAATTTACCTAAACTAAATTTTTAAGTAAGCCAACAAATTCTCAAAACCAATCATTATCCCTCTAGATTACACAATCCTTAGAATCCAAAACTAAACAAGTAAAATGTATTTTTAATAAAAAATACAATTTTTTTAATAAAGATAATAAAAAAATAGTAAAATGTGTTCTTTAATATATATATATATATAATTTATAATACTATGATTTCACCCCCACTTCCCTCTACACCCCCTACCCCCCCTACACCCCCTACCCCCACTGCAACCCCCATCCCCACTTCCCCCTGCACCCCCCACCCCCCCACCCCACTGCACCCCCCTTCCCCCCACACCCCTCACTACAACCCTCCACCCCCACTCCCCCCTGAACCCTCCTACCCCCCCCCCCACGATTCATTATTTTTTATTAAGTTTTCTTTGTATAAAATTTTTTCATCACCTGATCAAATCTAAATAAAATCACTTCTTTGGTTTTGATCCATAGGTTGAAATAACTCTCCTATATTGAGTTATAAATTTAAGAATCATTTATAATGTAGATAGTGTTTGTTACTATTTTATTAAAAATTATTAATCCTCATATACTTCTAGATTTTTACTAAATAGTGATAATATGGAAAAGAACCTAACTCAATTAAATCGACCAATTAGAGATTTGTGTGCACAGAATTTTAAATATTATAATACTTGATTGGTGTTTCCAAATAATAAAGTATACATTGAGTTAAATCATGGTCTAATCCAAATGTTTCTTATTTTTTATTGTTTGGTAGGTGAATACCCCAACAAGAACTTGAACGAATTTGGCACCGTGTGCATTGCCTTCAAAATAAGAGAAATTTCATAAGCTCAAATAAAATGGAAGGAATTACCATTCTCTAGAGAGGTCTCAACAAATGAATGGATGAACAAAATATAAATTGTAGAGGTCAAAATCTGGTATGAGCCCTATAGATCCATTCTTTAAAAGTTATTCTTTGATTCAAGGAGAAAATAGTAAAAAAATGAGATTTATGGAAAATTAAATCTAGTGGAGAAGCTCTTTATGGGTATTGGGACATGTTCTAGAAGTTTATTGTTAGTCATCCACAACAAAACAACATATATGATCATAATTTCTTAAACTTATTACATCGAGGCCTTATGAATAGTGATAGAAACCTATTGGATTCTTCATAAGGTGGAGCTCTCATGGGAAAATATTTAACTGGGTCTAAGGATTTAATAGAGAAGGTCTCTTATAAATCTCAAAATTTTCAAACATGGACCACTAATAAAAGTATGGATAAGGTAAAAAAAATTAACTCACATTTACTTGAGTCTATAATTAAAGAACTAACCTCTCATATGAGATAATTAGTGTTGAGAAAAGTGAATGAATCACCAACTAAACCCCCATTGGTCTCTCTATTATGTATTTTCTTAAGAGTTTTTATAGACTTTTTCCCTTAAATGTATAACACCGAAAGATGTGACCCTATGAATAGAAGATAATCCTAACAACCAATGAACAGCTAAGGTTTCAAAGAGTATTCAATAGTATGATATAGATATGGAAAGAAATATCAATCCAAATCACCTTTCTAATAGATTTTATAATAGATTTATCATCCCCCGCACTTCTAGTAGGTATGTAAAAACTCTCAACCTTCAACAAGTTACCAAACTTTAGGAAAATTTCAAGATCCATCCATTAAGGACCTATAAATACAGATAGAGTACTGAGGTAATCAACAATCTAATTTGACGACCCATGGTTCTAAGAATAAGGAGTTAAAAATCCAATATGGAAAAATCCTTATTATTTTAAATACAATGATAAATCAAGGTTTTGGTAAAAACTTATCTTAACCAATTCTTAACCCAAAGTTTTATTTCTATAAGAATTGGTTGGGAGGTATATGGTAGTGTGTATTATCCTCTAGAATCAAAACCTAATACTAAACACCCAATGGGAAATGAATAAGACCCTATGGGGAAACAATATTCTATGTGTCTATCACATCATGGTTTTAGAACATAAATGTTATATGTGACTCATCATAATCATATTGGATTTTATTTATATGGAAAAATTATTTTCTATAAACAAAATTGATAACTCAACATCCAATTTAGTAAATCCTCCAAACATTACTTCTAATCAAAAACTGCAAAAATATAATGATATGTAATATATCCATCACTATGAAACATAGGTTTACATTAAAAAAAGTAATAATAATCAATGAATACTATATATTTAAAAAAAATCTTTTATAACTCACCATATACCATTTATCCATCTTAAAATCATATCATCATAACTTCTGATTTCTAGAATTTTCATATTTAAACTCTATAAGACAATCAAACCCAATGAAAATCAGAAGAAAAAAAATCAAAGAAATCATACCTGATGCAATAAGTGAAAAAAAATAAACTCTTTCAAAGATAAATGTGACAATTAAGAAGGCAATAAATCAAAACAAATGAATCTTACCCAATGAAAATTGAAGAGGTTGTGGATTTGAAATCAAAGAAACCCTTCTCCATGGAAAAAATCATAGGGAATGTGATGAATTAGAACCATCCTGGTTCATATGTATGCTACTGTGTATTGGAGAAAATCATAGATAATTGAAACCACAAAAACATAAATAGAATAACTATTTTACGAAATATAAAACAAACCCTAACACACCCTACTGTAGGCCACTCATAAGATGTGAGTCATGGACCGCCCACCAGTGAGAATTATAGGGTTTCCTGGAATGTGTGAATACTGAAAAAACATTACACATTGGTGAGTCAAGGAGGAGGGTGGCCCGAAGGCGAAGGTAGATTCAGAGTCGTGTCGGAAGAAGAGGATCACAGGGAGGTTGGGTGGTCACATTGTCGGAGGAGGATTGTCTCGAGGTTGGGTGGTTGCGTCGTCATTAGAGGATTGTCTCGAGGTTGGGTGGTCACGTCATTAGAGGAGAATCGTTCTAAGGTTGGGTGGCCACATCGTCATAGGAGGATAGTGGTAGGTTTTGTGTCAGCATCGGTCAAGGATGTTTTCCAACTTACGTGGAGGATAGATCATGACCATGGAAGGAAAAATTAGGGGTGGAATCGTGATGAGGGTGGGGTTGTGGGCGTAGCGCCACGGGTATCTTACGACCCATGGGAGTGTGTTAGGGTGTAGCCACAATTTTTTTAAATTGTAGATATATAAGTGTGTCCATATATTCCATTTCTAGTATTGGGATGTTATCTTATATGGGAAATAATTTTGAAATATATTTTAAAAACATTTCTTGAGTAAAATATCCATTATTCTTTGGAAAAATGATTTTTAAAGCATAAAACCTTTTGAAACCCATTTTATTTAAAATAAACTTGAAAACTTATAAATAAATATCAAAAATATTTTGAAAACCATTTTCCTTAAAAATAATTTGAAAACTTATAAATAAGCCTTAAAATCATTTTGAAAACCTTTTTCCTTGAAAGCTTATAAAATAAGCTTGAAAAATTTTTGAAAATGGTTTCCCTTGAAAACAAATAAAAGAAGATTAAAAACATTTTAAAAACTTTTTCATTGAAAACATACAAAATAAGCTTAAAAACATTTTAAAACCCATTTTCTTTTAAAAAAACTTTGAAAACTTATAAACAAAGCTTGAAAACATTTTGAAAACCATTTATTTGAAAATACTTTGAAAACTTATAAAGAAATATTTAAAATATTTTGAAAAAAATTTCTTTAAAAATTCCTTGAAAATTTATAAATAAATATTTAATTTTTTTAAAATTATAACATAAAAAATTTAAATCTTTTTAGAAAACATGGTTTTGAAGGAACGTGGATTTCCGACCGAAGAGAGAGGTAAATTCGGGATTTCTTAAAAACACATTCTTAACTATCTTATGTAAAAAAGAGTGGAAAATGGTACCAATACATGAATATATCGTGAATAAACAAATTATAAAAAAATCATGAGAGTTATTAAGATATGGATCATAATAATTCATCAAATGAAGCATAATCATAAACAATCTCAAAAAGTGATGATATTGTTTTAATAAACTCTTACCACTTGGTAACTTTGAACCGTATTCCCAATGTAAGAAAATGAAATTACATGAAGCTTAAAATATCATGAAAATAATTATATTGATTATATAATATTTCAAAGGTATTATAAACACCTCATAGAAAAATATAGGTACATAACATGGCATGTGTCTCAAAGAAGGAAATTTGAGACAAAATTACTTTATCAATTTTGTAACTTTTGAAACATAAACCCCGTGAAATAAATATCATAAAATGGATATATAAATATAGATTAATTTAAGTATAATAATCATATAATACATCTATGAGTAGTATACACACCACAAAAAAAAGTAATGGGTGGTGAATAAGGTATGCATCACATAGAAATAAAAAGGTGAGATGAAATTCTCTTACCATGTGTCTTGACTCTCGTCGTACTCGTACAAACTTCCTATATAATAAATATAAGTTTATTATACATATATAATAGAACCATATTATTATATCTAATACCATATTTTGTTTTATTATGAATTTATATTTCTTTCTTGTTAATAATTCTATGTTAAGGTTTCAATTCGGGTAATATGTTTTTTGTTCTTCACATGTGTCTTAATTTGTTATATATTTGGTCCTTATACTTATATCATGATTTCCAGAATGTAAAAAATGATATAAATATAATTTATATTCATTATATATGTATTATAATAATATATATAATTTAGAAGTATGAAATGGAATACACTGTTCATGGAGATGGTAGGTCGTACGTACACATGAACGTTGTTTCCATTTTTACTTATAACATTGAAAGAATGAAAGAAAATGACATATATGTATATATGTATATAATATCATTAAATTATAATTATTATTTAATATATGTCATATAATTTCACTAAAAACATCCTTAATACATTCCATGTATCATGTGAATGAATAACATCTTTTTGAGGGGGCGGTAGTCCACACTTCCTTAAACAAAATTATCGTATTTACACAAAATAAAAAGTATAAAGATATGTGTTTTAAAATAATTAAAAAATATTAAATATATCATATGAATCATATATATCATATATAAATATTTTTTCCATCATAATTCTAAACCATGAAAGGTGGTAAAGGAAAAACGAACAATCATCGTTTCGTGAGGCGGTAGTTCACTGTACACATAAATAGTATATTTGTTACCCATTAGATGGAAATGTGTGTAAGTGTATGAAAAACACTTAGAATAAAAATATATAAGTATATTGAGGATATTTTTGTTTTTTTATAAGCATGGAATAAGTATATTGGAGGGGGGTGAGAATGAAAATAAGATAAAGGAGCTTGAGTAAAGACGTTACCTCTTCTTTGGGTAACTCCTATTGGTTTTCACCAAAGGGCTTCCTTGGATTTCTTTATTCCCAAAGAGATAATTCAAGGAGTAATGTAGGGGTTTTGGGAAGTTAATTGGGTAGATCTTGGCCAAACCTAAGTGGTTTGATAGTTGTGAGGAAGTGAGAGAGGTGGTGTCCATTTATAGGGGAGGGAAAGGACTCACTTGGTATTTTTGAAAACAAGTTAGGTGTGCCCACATTTTTATCCAAAAACAAATCATCCAAACACAAATAAACACTATAATGGAAGTTTCATGGACTAATAATTACCATAAAATGGGTTTTGGACAAGTTTATAGGTCATTTGGGCCCTTAATTTTAAGATTTATTCCCTTGTTAAGCTTTATTTTGTCTTAATCGTTGTAATTGATTTTAATTACTTTTACTAATATTTTTAGTCAAAAACTATGTTGAACTTATTATACATTATAAATTATTATTATTCAAAATATGGAATCCATTTTTCCAAATTCCAATCACATAAGTGATAGAAAATAATTTAATTTTAATCTCGTAGGCAGGACAACAAAGCAGGTTTTTTAAGTAAAAACATACAAAAGTTTGTTATGTTTTTATATTCAATTTAAATGTGAAATTGATTCCAATGACCTAAATTGAATTAATTGATAAATAATTTATATAATTTTATTTTAAAACAAAATTAAAATATAATTTAACTCTATGAATAAATTAGACTAAAAACAGTTTTGAATTAAAATTCAATTTTTTCACTATTCATTAAAAAATGAAACTTCACAGAAAAATACCAAAGATTCACACTAAGCTAATTTTTATGTTTTTATTTCAAATATGAAGTTTATTTTGACATATAATAATTATAAAAGTTCCAAGAATTATATTTAAAATAGGTTCTCTATTAAAAAGCGGTAAAAGTGCCTTTATGAAAATATTTGATTTTTATGCGAAATATTGAGTTTTTTCTTATCTTATACTTATAAAATCTATTGTATGAATATTAAAAATATTTGATTGAAAATATAACATATATATTTCACTAATATCATTATCTAGTTGCATTTAATTTAATTCATTACGATAAAATAGCTTTGTGAATATAAAAATAGTTTTCTATAAAAATATTTATTTTATGTTCAATTGATTCTTATATTCATTTCTAATTAATTTTTAACCAATGAATTTAATTTTATATTTTGTGTAAACCCCATATTTTCATAATCTATTTAATATTATTAATAACCTCTAGGTTATATCTTATTATGTAAAATAATAATATTTTAATAATATATTATTGTTCGTTAAAACTCGGTAATGCGTGTATTTCAAGCCAAGTTGGTGTTATGTGTAGTGAAAACTCACCTTGGTGTAGAGAGTAGAGAAATATAACCTTTATGTTGTATGTAGTGTATGATTAACTTGGTATTTCATATAATTAATACCAAGTTTAGTACTTTAATATAAAAAAACTATTTTCAATGTTGTGTGAAATGAAAAATATCAAAAATATTATATTAATTTGAAAAAATATATTTCACAAAATCTAGGGGTGTTACACTGTATCTTTCTCTCAATCTATGTGCGTATTTGTAGACTACTACCTCCACAAAATTGACGTATTTCATTTTTTACTCTAGTATTTTCTTATTTATCCAACTCTCTTATAACCTAATCCTACGCATTAAAAATATAAATAATATCATTATGATTCTTTAATAATGATATTATGTCAAAAGAACCACTTTCTTAACTATACTCACACATAGATTATAGCTTGTTTTTATCTGGGTCGGTTTAACCACCTACTTGAACATTTATATAAATTTATATCATAGATGACTGTAAAATTAAATACTTGTGTTATTAGATATTAATGAACAAATATTTTTTTTTAATGGTTTTGGAAATGTTGTATTAATACTTGACTTATTATTATTGTACCACCCTTTTGTTCTTTAAAAATCACTGAAACAAGCTCATCATTGACTTCATCATCGCGAATCAAAACTAAAATAATAATGAAATGAAATTAAAAAATTCAAAATCATTATAAAATAAATATTAAAATACCTATAATGATCTAAAAATGATTAAATTTGAATCTATAAGAAATAATTGACACCGCAATTATGAAACTAATACTAAATAAACCATCTAAACTAATAACATGTGATAATGAAAATAAAATATAACTAATATATTTGTAATAGATGGTTATACATAAAGTTTATAAAAGGTTATAGATATGAATAAGGTTATGAAATAGGCTATTAAGATTTTTTTTATATGTAATATTAAATAACTTTAGTGGAATTCAAGAATTATGGTAAGGGTTTATTGGTCTCATTTCTAACTCTTTGGGGCATGTTATATTTTTGTGCACCGTGTTTCCTTTTATATGGTTTTATTTTGATTTACTACCCATGAATGTCCTTTATTATGTATATCATTTAATTCATGAGATATAAAAATCCAAATCAAGTTTCTTTCTTTAATCAGATTTCGATTCAATTGTTACCCATGCCATAAGGGTTTTTGCATCTCAATTTTGCTTCATTGAGATATAGTGTATATTCACTGCTTGTTTCTTGTTTATGGTGTATATATTGGCCATGGATTTATTTTATTATAATTTTTCATGAAATATAATATATTTACAAATAGATATCATGTTCTACCTTTCATGGGTTTTCAATTTGAAAGATAACGATGATGTAAGGGGTTTGTTAACTCAATTTTCATTCATTGAGTTGTGATTGTTCTTCTTGAACTTTATACTTATAAGTTGGGTATTTTTTTCCCTATTTTTGTATTATATTAAAATTACTCTTTATTTTATAGGTATTTACATTTCTATCACATAAACCTCTTTCCAAATGTTACCACTTCATGAATTATGATGTCCATAAGGGTGTTTCATCTCAATTTCCTTTCTTTGAGACATGTTTTGTTTATGCAACTAATTTCATTTAAATTGTGTGTATAATTACTATTGGATATATAATATAATTAATTATATTATCTTCATGGTATTTGAAGTTCGATTTCAATCCCTCTTACAAGGGGTTTTTATTAAAACATTTCTTAAATCGTAAAGGATATTGATAACTCAAAACTTCTTCTTTGAGTTATGACGTTTCTTCATGAAATTTTTCTTTCATGTTTGGGTTATTCCACTATAAAATTATATTTTATTGTATTTTATATTCCCCTTTTAGGAAAATGATTTTTTAATTCAAAGATCCTTCCGTAATGAATTTCTTTCTCATAAAATTATAATGTTGTTAAGAGCAATTTGTATCCTTCCCAAGTAAGCTCATTGTCTTCCATATCCATGTTTTTTTAACCCATCAATGTTATCCTTTAAATTTGGGAACTCAATTGTGTGTTATTTCATGCGACCTTCATATTATACTTCTCATCTTTTCAAGAAGAAGTTTTATTACTCTTTTTACAATGTGGGTTTTCAACAAAAGTATTTTAAATTATTACAAATGTTTTTCCTTTCAAGATCATATGTTTTATATTTCACTTCACATATCTATTGGAAAACCTTTATGTCATTTTCAAGGCTATATTATTGGGATTCCTTTAAAGTAGTTTTGTTTAACATTTTTTCTTGTTACCACTTCAAAAATGGATTTTGAAAGTGACTCGTAACTTCCCCTTTTTACAACATTGTTAAAAATGTTTTATAAAAGTACTTTTACCATTTTGATTCCATTTTCCTCTTTATGTTAAAATGTTTTTGCCTCCTTTGGAGTTATGTTTCATTGATTACCTTATAAATACTCCTGTACTATATTATTTTGGGGGATTAAACTCGTTGTATCAAACAATATAATTCTTGATCTCGTCTAATGTGATACTTTTTGAAGTGTTCTTTTTAGGAATGTGTTTTCATTTATGTCAACATCCTCTAAAGTTCTTATGTTTCACTTGAGATATATCTTAATAATATCATCCACATTCTTTCTCTTGATGACTTATGAACATGTTATTCTATTTATTAATTGGTCAAAGTATTGGAATCTCGTATGTTTGTTATTCCAATACGGATGTTTATTGGTTACTATGGAAAATTGATTATGCATTGTATTGTTATTCATTTATTTTATATGGTGAATGCATTGGACTTAATTTAGTGATGGGTATAATTACCCATACTTTAAATACATTATTAATACTTCAAAATTGAAGTATACTTATTACAACATATAACAAAACCACGAAAGGACCGTATAGGTATAGTGTCTTTAGAAACTGGGAAACATAAACAAATGGTTCATAAAACGTCTACATTGTCTCCCATTTATTTCATCATATATATAGTCCCTTTTGGCATATCTTACTTAATAACATTCTTCCTGACCTGGGGAAAGAAAACATACAAAAGGGTGAGCTCAAATGCTCAGTGAGGGTAAACAAAAGAAATATCAATCACATCATATTAATAAGAACATAACATTTTGGAAATCTTAACCTTCAAAAGAGATCATAATATCATAACATGGGATAAATCATAGTAGTGAAATGTAATCCTAATAATAATAACTTAAAACATGAAACTTTGTGTCATACACACATAATCATAGAGAATCATTTCTTATTAGTCAAGACTCATTGCCAAGACTATCTTAGTGGACAAAGTCCATTTCTAAACCGAGTCACCCTCGTTTCAGTCCTGTTTCACTGAACTGGTATAACCTACCGTTCCAGCCATGTCTATCTCATGAGATATAAAATCTTTACCAAATGCATTAGAGGGAGATATAGGTTCCACCCATCCCATAATGATACCATTCTTATGTGTGCCACAAAATCATAAATCATACATCATTGTATAACCCATGTAATAAAAATGAGAATCTTAAACATCGTGACATCATAAAACAATTCATATAAGATAAAGGAATTCATAAATATAATTCCATCACAACATAATCAAATCAATGTAATAATAGGGATATAAACAGAACCCTTTATTATCTTAGATGGAAAATAATTTTTATAAAACACCTGAACTCCATTCTTGAGGAAAATATACTTTCTACTTCAAAAATATTTTCCTTTCTTAACATGTCATAAAATTTTAAACTAAAAGAATTTGATTAAAAATAAACTTGAAAACTTGTAAAGGAATATTCTTGGAAATAATGTTTTAAAAATATATTCATGTCGTATAAGTTAAAAAAAACATTCTTCTCGTACTTTTGTCAGAAAAGTCAAAAAGTACCTCGTATGAAAAACGACAAAAGATTCCTTTCATATCTTTTACTAAAAACTCACCAAAGGGTAAAATTGGATTTAAATTAATGTAAGTGGATGGAAACAATATTACATATTGAGGTAACATGGATGTGGATGATAAAATACACCCAGTAAATACCAAAGTATAAACAATCTCGGATAAAAATGAGATTGTGATATTTCCCTTACCTTAGGTCCGATATGCTTTGTACGTGTCTGAACCTCCTGTATAATGATTTAAATAATGTTATTGACTTATTCCATAATCATAATTATTTTTATGATATCATATTTGTTCATATTCTTAGCTTCTTAGTAGTAATATTTCATTGCTACTTGTTATTCGGGTGTTTATAACTTTTTGTTCTTATGCGTGTTTTGTCGAATAAATTCTTATTCTTCTCTTTAGGTTATAGATACCTCATTTCCAGAATGGTATTAGTTTAATATATATCATATTCATTCATTCAATTCATTTATATAATCATTATGAAATGAAGATCATGTAGAACGAGTCGCATCACACCGTGGAGACGGTATTCCGTACGTACGCACGAGTGATGATATCGTTCCTATGATCGTGGAATTGTATTGGAGTGTATGTATACTATTTCAGAATCAGTATCACTTTATAATAGTCATATATAGTCATTATTTACACCATTATACCCATCCAATTAAGGTGGTGGTGGAAAATAGATTACACCACGGCGTGGAGACGGTATTCCGTACGTACGCACGCGCGGTGATTTCTTTTTCCGTAGGATGGATAGATGGTGAAATAGGGTTGTTTCATACTTATAATAACATATCAGTATATGAGTGATACTGATGTTATTACTTCATAATGAAACAACTAAAGAATAAGAAGTGGAAGAAGAAATAAAGATGAAAGAATCAGTAAAGGACATTACCTCTTCTTTGAAGTGATTCTTTGAGACCTTCTTTTAGGGCACTAAAATTGGTCTTTGAAGAAGACCAAGACCTCTAGGATGTCTCTAGGGAAGTGGAGAGGAGAAATTGGTAGGGTTTGGATGAGCTTGAAGGCTCAAAGTGGTGTGAGGAAGAGAGGGAGGAGGTGCCCTTTTATAAGGGAGGAGAGGGGAACCTTTGGAATAACTAAAAATATTATTTTATTATAAAGTCAAGTTCGGTTTTAAATAGCTCCAAATTGATTTATTTCTAAGCTAAGGTGGGGATGGGTCAAAATCATCTCATCCAATAGAATTTAGACAAGTTTAGGTTCCTATTTTAACCTTATCATTAAGTTAAATAATTTTACTTTTACCGTGTCTTCTTGTGTTCTTATACTATAAGGTTAATAAACTTACTATATAAAGCCAAACGAACCCCAAGTTGTTTATTATTAATATATATAACCTTATCTAAGTCATTTGGCCTAACCTTAGATTTTTAGGAATAAAATAACAATTACTAATATAATATTTGTTTTAAAAAACTATTTTATGTCAATTTTGACACTATTTAGTAATTGATTTTTGTGAAAATCATAACAGAATGATTAGTTCGAAAAAAGTTAATTAAATCAACACTAACATGTCCTATTAACCTAGAAAATTAATGGAATTCATAAAAAGTCTCAAATTACATTTATTTTGGTGTTTATAACATTAATTATGTCAATATTTCATTAATAAGATAATTACTGCATCATCTTTGTGTCATAAATAAATTAAATTATTTAATGTCTAAAAATTACAAATAAAATACCATTATGTAGGAAATATTTTTATATTTCTAATGAATATTTATAGTCGAATTTATCTTATGTATAACCCCATATTAAAAATAATTTAGTTATTAAACTTTGATTTTAACTATTTTAACCCTTCTTTAAATAAATTAATAATAAATGTCCTAATCTAATCCAAGTGGGCCTAAATGGTCATATTTTGTTCCTAAGTTTTTTTTTGGTCGAATTACACTTGTCCAATAGAATTAGGACATGTGTTAGGGTAATAATAATATCATCTTTACCCTTAACTACCCTATTTACTTTTAACCGTGGTAAAAAAAAAGTAAAAAGTTACTATTCACCAAAAAATTATTTTCATCTCATTGAACCACATTTTACTTACTGACGTCAACTGTGTCTCTCGGATTTTTGAAATTCCACTCACAGAAGCGGTAAAATTAAGTTTTATGAAAAATTCATTTTTTTAACTACCACTTAGTGGTTTCACTATTCATCAAAAATTGAAAGTTATCAGAAAAATACCAAAATTTCACCCTAGGCTAATTTCGATATTCCGAATCCAAAAATGAAGACCATTTTGAAAAATAAAATTTATAAAATTTCAAAAAGTGGTTATTACTATTCATAACGGCTAGTTTTAATAATATTTTAAAAGCATATCGTTGTTTAGTGAAACTCGGTATTGCGTACGACGCAAGCTATCGAGGAAGGTCGCGATTTCGTGTAAAGAAAGACAAGCAAGTGTTATGTAGAAAAAGATTCCTTTGATGATTTATATAACATAAAAGTCTCGGGTGTTACATTCTACCCCCCTTAAAATGAATTTCGCCCTCGAAATTCGTCACTTTGTAACAAACAGATGAGGATACCTCTCCCTCATCATATCCTCAAGCTCCCATGTAGCTTCTTCTAATTGGTGGTTCCTCCATAAAACTTTCACCAATCGAGTGGTCTTGTTTCATAGGACTTTTTCACTATGATCCAGAATCTCTATCGGTTGTTCTTCATAAGAAAGATCTTGCTCCAGCGGTACAACTTCTGAGCTGAGTACATGTGAAGGATCAGGTATATATTTTCTCAGGAGAGATACATGGAACACATCGTGAACTTGAGAGAGATTCGGTGGAAGCGCCAATCGGTAAGCTACCTTCCCAACACGATCCAGTATTTTGAAAGAACCGATATATCTATGGCTCAACTTCCCCTTCTTTCCAAATCTCATGACCCTCTTCCAGGGAGATATTCATAAGAACACTTTATCACCCACTTCAAATTCTAGGTATTTTCTTCGGTTGTCGGCATAACTTTTCTATCGACTCTGAGCTGCTCTTATGTGTTGTTGAATAGATCTGACCTTTTCTGCCATTTCATCAACAAGATCAGGTCCTAATAGCTTTCTTTCCCCAACTTCATCCCAGCAAGTTGGAGTCCTGCATTTCTTTCCATAGAGAGCTTCATAAGGAGCCATCTGAATACTGGAGTGAAAGCTATTATTATAAGAAAATTCTACCAAAGGTAGGTGTTGATCCCAACCACCTTTGAAATCCATAGAGCAAGCTCTCAACATATCTTCTAGGGTTTGAATTGTTCTCTCAGACTGATCGTCTGTCTGAGGATGATAAGCAGTGCTGAAACTCAACTCTATATCCAGAGTATGCTAAAGACTTCACCAGAACTTTAAGGTAAATCTCGGATCCCGATCAGATATAATAGAAAGTGGTACTCCATGCAATCTTACCACTTCCTTTACATATATCCTGGCAAGCTGATCCAGAGAGAAATCCTCTCTAATAGCAATGAAGTGTGTAGACTTTGTAAGACGATCAACTATGACCCAGATAGCATTATTGCCTTTGGATGTTTTAGGAAGTCCTATGACAAAGTCCATAGTGATGTTTTCCCATTTCCATTCGGGTATGGGTAATGGTTGTAACATCCCCTTAGACTTCTGTCTCTCAGCTTTAACTTGTTGACAAACCAAGCATCAAGAGACATATTCAACAACATCTCTTTTCATGCCATCCCACCAGAAGTACTCTTTCAGGTCCCTATACATCTTCGTGCTTCCAGGATGAATAAAGAATGAAGAACTATGAGCCTCATCCAGCAACTCCTTCTTTAATTCGGGGATGGGAGGAACACAAACCCGATTCCTGAACTTTATTATCCCATCACAATCAAGGTTGAATTCAGGAACATTTCTCACCTTCTTTTGTAACTCGACATCTTCTTTCTGTGCCTCTTTAATCTTCACATGTATAGATGGTTGAACATTCATTTGAGAAAGATACTATTTTTCCCCTTTCATTATAATTCCAAGATCCATCTTTTGTAAATCCATAAATATTGGATCTTTTGTGATCCTCATCATGGATAAACTAGAATGTCCTTGTCGACTTAATGCATTTTCCACCTTGTTTGCTTTCCCAGGGTGGTAATGGATTGAGCTGTCATAATCCTTAATCAGCTCCAACCATCTTTTTTGGCGCATATTCAGCTCCTTTTGTGTGAAAATATACTTTAAACTTTTATGATCAGTATAAATGTCACACCTTTCTCCATAAAGATAATGCCTCCAAATCTTTAATGCAAAGATTACCGCAGCTAACTCCAAATCATGTGTTGGGTAATTTTTCTCATGGATTTTCAACTGTTGTGAGGCATAAGCTATCACCATATCATTTTTCATAAGAACACACCCCAATCCCTTCTTGGATGCATCACTATATATCACAAACCTTTCTCCACTACAAGGCAGTGTGAGCACAGGTGCACTGGATAACCTTCTTTTCAACTCCTTGAAATTCTCTTCACATTCCTCCGTCCAAACAAACTTAACTCCTTTCCGAGTCAACTTGGTGAGTGGATTAGATAATCATGAAAAATCTTTCACAAAACGTCAATAATATCCAGCCAAACCAAGAAAACTTCAGATCTCAGTCACTGTTGTTGGTCTCAACCATCTTTCAATAACCTCTGTTTTTGCTGGATCCACAGATATCCCCTCTTTTGAGATTATGTGACCCAAAAATGCAACTTTTTGAAGCCAAAATTCATACTTGGTAAATTTGGCATAAATTTTCTCCTTTCTCAGGGTCTTCAATATAATTCTCAAGTGATCTTCATGTTCTTCCTTTCTCTTTGAATAGACAAGAATATCGTCTATAAAGACTACCACAAATTGATCAAGATAGTCTCTAAATACTCTATTCATCAGATCCATGAAGATAGCAGGGGCATTAGTAAGACCAAATGGCATCACTATAAATTCATAGTGTCCATACCTTGTACAGAAAGTCGTCTTTGGTATATCCTCCCTTTTGACCCTTAATTGATGATACCCTGAACGAAGATCAATCTTGGAAAAGTATTGAGCTCCACGTAGTTGGTCAAATAAGTCATAAATGTGTGGGAGAGGATATTTTTTCTTGATAGTGATCTTGTTAAGTTCTCGATAATCAATGCAGAGTCTCATTGATCCATCTTTCTTCTTAACAAATAGAACAGGTGCTCCCCAAGGTGACGCACTAGGGCGTATGAATCCCTTATCAAGATTCTCTTGGAGTTGCTTCTTTAATTCCTGCAACTCAATTGGGGCCATTCTATAAGGTGTCTTTGAAATAGGCAAAGCACCAGGTACGAGTTCTATTGAGAACTCAACTTCACGATTTGGTGGAAGACCCGGTAATTCCTCCGGAAAGACATCATCAAACTCCCGTACAATGGGCATATTATTAATCATGAGTTTCTCACCAACCATTTGAGATAAATAACCTTCATTTAGTGGAATCAAGACCCATAAGATGGAAGAAATTTCCACTGGAAGGTTATGTTCATCCTTGCATTGATAGACGATCATAGATTGATCTGGAATATGAAATGTGACTTCCCTTCTTTGGAAATTGATATGAGCTCCATATAAAGAAAGACAATCCATGCCAAGAATCACATCAAATTCCACTATAGGAAGGATCACAAGATTTTCAGGAAGCACTTTCCCACAAACTTCGATCGGAGAAGAATTATAAACTTTTGATGCGACTGTTGTGCCATTAGGGGTTGTCACAGCTAACTCAACATCTAACTGTTGAGGTAATACGGTGATATCCTTAGAAAATTCTTCAGAAATAAAGGAGTGGGTGGATCCATAATCAAATAAAACATTTTCTACTTTAGAGTGGATGGTAAGTGTACCTTTCACCACATCGTTATCATACTCCACATCGCTGATAGAAATTGCATGTGACTTTCCTTTGTCTTTAGCCTTAAGAGTTTGTTGATGTCGACCATCATCATCAACCCTTGGATTAGGGAATTTATTGGCATAATGTCCCATCTCCTTGCACTTGAAACATTGAAGTGTAGTAGGTTCATTCTGTGTATCCCTTCCTTTGTTTGCATCATTAGACATCTTATTCCCATCATCGCAGCATTCAAATGCCCGATGACCTTCCTTTCCACATTTGAAACATTTACTTGTCCCTTTAAGACAACTCCCTCCATGTTTCTTTCCACACTTTGAGCATAAGGGAAAGCTCATCTTCTTTTCAGTGTGCTCTTTATATTTTCCTTTGAATTCCATTTTCCTCTTCTTATCAAACCCATATGACTGATGGGTTACTCCAATCTCCATCTCGACTTTGAGAGCACATCGAACGATTTCCTCGTAGCTATTGAAGTCCCTTATGGCTAACGCCCTTCGAAGACTTGGTTTTAAGACACTAAAGAATTGATCGATCTTACTCTCAAGTTGGATAATAATACCAGAAGCATACCTTGCAAGTCTTGTAAAATTTTCTTCATAGGTACCAACAGATTCATCATCCTTTTGCTTCAGTTCAAGAAACTCTTTCTCCATCTTTGTTCAGAGAATACAAGGTAAGTACTTATTGAAAAATAAGTTCTTGAACTTGTCCCATTCCATGGACTCAATTTCATCCCTTTGCCTTGTATTCTTAATAAGATTCCACCATTGATCAGCATCACCTTACAAACGATACACTGCTAAGATGACTTTTTCATGTTCAGAACATTGAAGAACTGAAAATATCTTTTCAGTAGTACTAATCCATTGTTCAGCAACTAATGGATCAGTAGACCCGCTGAAAGAAGGTGGACGCTGCCTCATGAAGGATTCAACATAATGTTGCTCCTTTCTTTGCTCGTTTGGAATTCCTGCATGATTCATAGCTTGAGAAAGTTGTGTGAGCATGGCTACAAGATTTTTCATTCCATCTCCCATAACGTTTGGTTGCTCAGGGGGACAATCATTTCATTGCCCGTCGCATTCCGCATTAACACGATTCCTTCGGGTTCCATCCATTGACTAAAACCAAGAAGAATAGTGTGAGCAACACTAATTATAATAGGAAAACCACATAATCAAGAATAATATTTCACACTTAATATCTTATCCTAGGTTATTCATGGTCATTTCTAAAACACTAAGATTATGTTCTATGCTTAGACTTATCCTTAGGGTTCTTACTAAGGCTTTCACATCCTAGTTTCTAAAGGTTGACTATACCTTTCCTCTGATACAAACTATAACGACCCATACTTTACATACATTGTTAATACTTCAAAATTGAAGCATACTTATTACAACATATAACAAAACCACAAAAGGACCGTATAGGTATAGTGTCTTTAGAAACTGGGAGACATAAACAATTGGTTCATAAAACGTCTACACTGTCTCCCATTTATTTCATCATATCTATAGTCCCTTTTGGCATATCTTACTTAATAACCTTCTTCCTGGCCTGGGGAAAGAAAACATACAAAAGGGTGAGCTCAAATGCTCAGTAAGGGTAAACAAAAGAAATATCAATCACATCATATTCATAAGAACATAACATTTTGGAAATCTTAACCTGCAAAAGAGATCATAATATCATAACATGGGATAAATCATAGTAGTGAAATGTAATCCCAATAATCATAACTTAAAACATGAAACTTTGTGGCATACACACATAATCATAGAGAATCATTTCTTATTAGTCAAGACTCATTGCCAAGACTATCTTAGTGGACAAAGTCCATTTCTGAACCGAGTCACCCTCGTTTCAGTCCTGTTTCACTAAACCGGTATAACCTACCGTTCCAGCCATGTCTATCTCATGAGATATAAAATCTTTACCCAATGCATTGGAGGGAGATATAGGTCCCACCCATCCCATAATGATACTATTCTTATGTGTGCCACAAAATCATAAATCATACATCATTACATAACCCATGTAATAAAAATGGGAATCTTAAACATCGTGACATCATAAAACAATTCATATAAGATAAAGGAATTCATAAATATAATTCCATCACAACATAATCAAATCAATGTAATAATAGGGATAGAAACAGAACCCTTTATTATCTTAGATGGAAAATAATTTTGATAAAACACTTGAACTCCATTCTTGAGGAAAATATCCTTTCTACTTCAAAAACATTTTCCTTTCTTAACATGTCATACAATTTTAAACTAAAAGAAGTTGATTAAAAATAAACTTGAAAACTTGTAAAGTAAGCTTCTTGGAAATAATGTTTTAAAAATCCATTCATGCCGTATAAGTTAAAAAAAACATTATTCTCATACTTTTGTCGAAAAAGTCAAAAAGTACCTTGTATGAAAAACGACAAAAGATTCCTTTCATATATTTTACTAAAAACTCACCAAAGGGTAAAATTGGATTTAAACTATTGTAAGTGGATGGAAACAATATTACATATTGAGGGAACATGGATGTGGATGATAAAATACACCCAGTAAATACCAAAGTATAAACAATCTCGGATAAAAATGAGATTGTGATATTTCTCTTACCTTAGGTCCGATATGCTTTGTACGTGTCTGAACCTCCTGTATAATGATTTAAATAATGTTATTGACTTATTCCAGAATCATACTTATTTTTATGATATCATATTTGGTCATATTCTTAGCTTCTTAGTAGTAATATTTCATTGCTACTTGTTATTCGGGTGTTTATAACTTTTTGTTCTTATGCGTGTTTTGTCGAATAAATTCTTATTCTTCTCTTTAGGTTATAGATACCTAATTTCCAGAATGGTATTAGTGTAATATATATCATATTCATTCATTCAATTCATTTATATAATCATTATGAAATGAAGATCATGTAGAACGAGTCGCATCACATCGTGGAGACGGTATTCCGTATGTACGCACGAGTGATGATATCGTTCCTATGATCATGGAATTGTATTGGAGTGTATGTATACTATTTCAGAATCAGTATCACTTTATAATAGTCATATATAGTCATTATTTACACCATTATACTCATCCAAGTAAGGTGGTGGTGGAAAATAGATTACACCACGGCGTGGAGACGGTATTCCGTACGTACGCACGCGCGGTGATTTCTTTTTCCGTAGGATGGATAGATGGTGAAATAGGGTTGTTTCATACTTATAATAACATATCAGTATATGAGTGATACTGATGTTATTACTTCATAATTAAACAACTAAAGAAGAATAAGTGGAATAAGAAATAAAGATGAAAGAATCGGTAACGGACATTACCTCTTCTTTGAAGTGCTTCTTTGATACCTTCTTTTAGGGCACTAAAATTGGTCTTTGAAGAAGACCAGGACCTCTAGGATGTCTCTAGGGAAGTGGAGAGGAGAAATTGGTAGGTTTTGGCCGAGCTTGAAGGCTCAAAGTGGTGTGAGGAAGAGAGGGAGGAGGTTCCCTTTTATAAGGGAGGAGAGGGGCACCTTTGGAATAACAAAAAATATTATTTTATTATAAAGTCAAGTTCGGTTTTAAATAGATCCAAATTGATTTATTTCGAATCTAAGGTGTGGATGGGTCGAAATACTCTCATCCAATAGAATTTAGACAAGTTTAGGTTCCTATTTTAACCTTATCATTAAGTTAAATAATTTTACTTATACCGTGTCTTCTTGTGTTCTTATACTATAAGGTTAATAAACTTACTATATAAAGCCAAACGAACCCCAAGTTGTTTATTATTAATATATATAACCTTATCTAAGTTATTTGGTCGAACCTTAGATTTTTAGGAATAAAATAACAATTACTAATATAATATTTGTTTTAAAAAACTATTTTATGTCAATTTTGACACTATTTAGTAATTGATTTTTGTGAAAATCATAACAGAATGATTAGTTCGAACAAAGTTAATTAAATAAACACTAACATGTCATATTAACCTAGAAAATTAGTGGAATTCATAAAAAGTCTCAAATTACATTTATTTTGGTGTTTATAACATTAATTATGTCAATATTTCATTAATAAGATAATTACTGCATCATCTTTGTGTCATAAATAAATTAAATTATTTAATGTCTAAAAATTACAAATAAAATACCATTATGTAGGAAATCTTTTTAGCTTTCTAATGAATATTTATAGTCGAATTTATCTTATGTATAACCCCATATTAAAAATGATTTAGTTATTAAACTTTGATTTTAACTATTTTAACCCTTCTTTAAATAAATTAATAATAAATGTCCTAATCTAATCCAAGTGGGCCTAAATGGTCATATTTTATTCATAAGTTTGTTTTTGGTCTAATTACACTTGTCCAATAGAATTAGGACATGTGTTAGGGTAATAATAATATCATCTTTATCCTTAATTACTCTATTTACTTTTAACCGTGGTAAAAAAAAGTAAAAAGTTACTATTCACCAAAAAATTATTTTCATCTCATTGAACCACATTTTACTTACTGACATCAACCTTGTCTCTCGGATTTTTGAAATTCCACTCACAGAAGCGGTAAAATTAAGTTTTATGAAAAATTCAGTTTTTTAACTACCACTTAGTGGTTTCACTATTCATCAAAAATTGAAAGTTTTCAGAAAAATACCAAAATTTCACCCTAGGCTAATTTCGATATTCCGAATCCAAAAATGAAGTCCATTTTGAAAAATAAAATTTATAAAATTTCAAAAAGTGGTTATTACTATTCATAACGGCTAGTTTTAATAATATTTTAATAGCATATCGTTGTTTAGTGAAACTCGGTATTGCGTACGATGCAAGCTATCGAGGAAGGTCGCGATTTCGTGTAAAGCAAGCCAAGCAAGTGTTGTGTAGAAAAAGATTTCTTTGATGATTTATATAACATAAAAGTCTCGGGTGTTACAATGGGTGGGTCTGTAATAGTCTCTTGATGCATCAGTATGTCTCAAGAGACAAACTAGCATGCGTATTTGGTGTATGTCTATCCATTTATTTAGATGTCTTGGTTATAGTATTGACAGCAAGAAGATGTCTTGGCACAAGGCCTTGGCAATATGTAATGTCTTGGTGAAAGGTCTTAACAAGTTTGGCATTATGCATTTCATCACTATGAAAACATTTATTGTTGTTTATGTGTTTATTTATATTGTTAACCAAGGATTTTTTTTTCAAGCTTATGTGATCGGTTATATGGCATTATTTGATTATCATTTATTTTCTATCGTATTATTCATGTCCGGTTTATTCTATGATAACTTCTAGTATACGATTTCTATTACTGAGAATTTGAGTCTACCTTTATGTTTTCATTTCCCTAGATTTTGAAGAAAATCGCTACACGTTGTATGTTTAGAAGAATATCATGTGTGGAGAATTTTTGAGAGATATTGAAGACTTATTATAGGTTAAATAATTTATTAGTGTGAAAAATGTCCATTTGATGAGAAATACATGAGATTTATTAATTAATGATGTGTTCTAATTTTCTAAAACTCTAAACCTAAAAGGTTGTGAGAATATATATATATATATAATGCAATATTGGCTATAAATCATGTAATTATGGGATAGTTGAAGACTCTTTTAATGTTATTGGTGGAGGATGATCGGCTACTCCTTTTTCTTTTGTATATTTTTTATCACCCATATAGGCTACATCCCATGCTCTACTTTTCAACATGTTAGTTTCTTTGGTGAGGTTTTAATGATAACCCATGCCCTACTTTTAAACATGTTAGTTGTTTTGGTAAGGTTTTAATGATTTGTATTATTTCTTTTATGTATTTCAATGCATAACATGTAGCTAGTTTGACCCTTTCAGTTTAATTCTCAAAACCAAGGTTTTTGCGCTCCCTGAAAATGTGGTGAAGGTTTTCTTTTGTCTACTATGTGTCGGGAATAGTTTGACATGAGACACCAAAGGCAGGTTTTTTAGAAAAATCGTGACATGAGGAAATGAGGTGTTGAATATAAAAAATCATGAGTGATTGTTGTGTATAAAGGTTTAATAGTTCCTAGTCAAGCAATTTGAAGAAAGGCTTGAGGTCTTATAATGACTCTCGATTGAGTATTAAGTGTTATCTCTCGATTGAGTATTAAGTGTTATCCAGAGTAAGGTGGTGCCCTCTAATTACAATATTAAATTTAACCGAAAGAAAGAAAAGTACCACATTATCTTACAAGCACAACTAAGGAAGAAGGCTCCTTTCAAGGTGCAGCAAGGTTGTGCATAAATTGAAATGAATTTATAAATCTTCACCCCACTTCAAAGATATTGGAACAAGACTAATTCCCCAAATAACTTAAATGGGGTGTGATTCTCCTGAAAGATGATGGTAAATGGAAAAGGCATACATATAGTGTAATGTCCCGGATTTTTCCATGTATTATTTTAATATTATATGGGAATTAATTCGAGACCAGGCTCTGGGACGGTGTGCAGTTCCGAGGCCCGGTGAGCTCGGAACAAATGTTCGAATTTAATTTAATAATTAAATTATGTGCAAGTGCGGTTTTCCTGAAAAAGTGGAATAACTCCCAAACGGGTGCTCGGATCAGAAATCTGAGGGCACTGTTGCGTTCGGAACAGCGTTTTTACCTTAGGCGAGTCCTAACTTTGGTCGGCGCAGGTCGGTAGTGAAATATGGTTTTTGGACGTAACCATAATAAAATATTTTATTAAAATATTTTATTTAAATCCTTGTTGAAACGAAATCCTTTATTCTTTTAAATAGAGATTTCGCAGGGAGGGTTAGGGTTACAATCCCCCTAACTATGATTTCCTCTGGAGAGCTCTGGAGAAGACCTCCTGACGCGGCGACGACGTTCTTGACGATTTTCGCCGGCGACGACGACGCGGCAACCGGATCATCGCCAACGAACGCCGCGGAATCCAGGTAGGATGTTTGTTTGTGATTTCTTCCCCGTTGTTGATTTCTACGACGAACGTGGGCTAATCCACGAACAGATTAGTCCGCGGATCGAGCGTTCTTGTGGGATGGGTTTTTTGCGGGGATTTTTTGGAGATTGAATTCATGTTAATCCATTGTTGTTGATTTTCTGCTCCGTTTAACCCCATTAACGGGAGCGGATCAACGCCGTGACGAATGACGACAGAGGTTCGTTCCTCAATTTTGTTTCTTTGGATTTCTCCCCTTTCTTTTCTTCGCGGGGCGATGAACGACGGATCGTTGCGCATCCGTTCTGCGACGCAACGATCCCAAACTGTGGATCCAACCCCGGAGCGGTGTCACGGAGGTGCGACGGCGATATCGGTGAACGATTCGGAGCGGATCGAGAGTTATGAGTTTTCGGGCGTTTTTCTTCGGATGGATCGTTCGAGGTTTATGATCCGTTTTAAAGGCCAAAAGCACCCGTCGCGGTGTTCGTATGACGAACCGAACCAATCCATGGAGTATCGGGACGAACGGATGAGAGATCGCAGATTCGGGAGATCAGCCGAAGCGCGAGGAAGAAGACAGCATTCTGGAAATTTACCAACTACACGGCGTGTAGTATGGGCTACACGGCGTGTGTTTGTCGGCGGCCCACATGGCGTGGACTCCGGGAGTACACGGACACGGGTTGGGTACACGGCCAAGGACACGGCGTATATACCCCTCCCCGGCCAGACCCGGCCAGATACACAGGATACCCCGTGTACAGGTACACGGGCAGGCGACATGGACACAGGCAGAGACCGTGTACGGGCACATGGCCAGCGTACACGGAGCGAACCTCAGGTGCTCGGACACGGCGTGTGATTCTTCTACACGTCGTGTAGTTGCTCTCTATCTGACAAGCCGAATGACACGAGCCGGTTACACGGGAAGTGTTGGGCGGAGAAAAGAAGGAAGTGATGGCAAGAGGGGGGGTGAATTGCCTTTTAAAAATTAATTAACAAATTAAAAAACAAAGTTGAAAGAGCAGCGGAAATAAAAGAGGCAATACACAAAATTGATAACGGAGTTCGGCCTAAAACCCGGCCTACGTCTCCGCTCTCAACTCAACCGTTGAGAGATTTACTACCGCTTGCTTTTCAATGGTTGTAGCAAGAAACCCACTAGCCTTTTTACAGGTGAAGGCTAGCTCACCTATTACAGCTTGCTTTTTAATGGTTTGAGCAAGAAACCCACTAGCCTTTTTACGGGTGAAGGCTAGCTCACCTTTGACTCAAGCCTTTTAAAAGGAAAGGCTTGACTAACCTCTTCACATCTTAAAGGTGGTGTGAAAACCCAAATGAAGAGAGGAATGAAAGGGATGGGGGTTTGTAGGCACAAACCCAATTTGATGCTCAAAATGAATAAAACAAGAAAAACCGTAATTGGGGAGAAGCCTTGGGCGCCAATGGATGATTGGAGTTGAAGACGTGCACTCCCAAGCTTCTATGGTGGTGCTCCTTGGATGTGGAAGTGGGTTGGAGCAAGTTGAGGTTCCTTGGAGGAAGTCCGCCGGAGGTTCGCCAAATGATGTAAAATGTGTCTGTTGGCTTCACAATAGTTCCGGTTATGTTCCTTAGGCTTCCGGGGGTTCCTAGTCCTTTATTTATAGAGGGGGAACCCTCAAATGGCCTTAGGGAGTCTTCGGAGCCGTTGGAGAGGTCTTCGGAGCCGTTGGAGGCCAAGTGGACAGGCTGGTCAAAAGCCCAACGGCTAGTTTGACTGGCTCCACCGGCTGACCGGTACAGAGCCACCGGTTGGCCGGTGTGTGCAAAATGGAGGAGGGCTCGGGCTCAGGCTCCACCGGCTGGCCGGTGAGGAGGCCACCGGTTGGCCGGTGCTGAGGCAGTGGCAAACACTGTGCTGGCTGGGTGCCACCGGCTGGCTGGTGCTGAGGCCACCGGTTGGCCGGTGCTGAGGCAGTGGCTCAGCCTTCTGTCTGGGTTCCACCGGCTGGCCGCTGGTGTGACACCGGTTGGCCGGTGGTCTGGACAGAGGGATTCCTTCTGTCCAGGCCTCCATCGGCTGGTCGGTGCTCTTCCATCGGTTGGCCGGTGGACTGAAAATCAGTCCACTTTGCCTTCTTGCTTTCTTGGCCCAATTCCTTGGCCACCTTAAATTATAACTATCAACCAAAAACACTTAAAACAAGATTAGATAAAATAAGAGGGTGATTGTGATCATGAAAATTAAACCACGAGGGGTACGAGAGGTACAACAGGAAGTACCTGGGGTCAAGGAACACGGCGTCTACCTTTTTCTACACGCCGTATAGTTTGGTTTTACACGGTTTGAACGAATGACACGGGCCGTTTACACGGGCAGTACCCGGGGTCAAGGAACACGGCGTGTAACCATACTACACACCGTGTAACCTTTTCTTCATGGCTTGAGCCACTTGTCTTCTGTGACTTGGGCTAGTTCTTAGGGTCCGTACCCTTGGTTTTCCCCTGAAGGTTCTGGTATCATTTCTTTTGTACAGGAGTATGATCCCTTCAGCAAAACTTCCTAAATAGAGTTGTTGGAATCCCCTCTATGAGACTTAGAGTCGGATCATCTATTCATTCCTGGAACCCTAGGTAGAGTTCTTGGTATCGATGTGACCAACTTTACCCGGACATCGATCCTCCGCTTAGCGGATTAGCTCAAACTGAGTTGTCGGAATCACCCCATGACTTGGTTGTGATCCTCATCTGAGCATCATGTTTTCAAGGTACTTGTGAAGTGTGTCCTCCCGGAACGAGTACTTCGTATCTCTCTCTTCTCAGACCTAGGAGTGTGTTATCCTTGTTATGTGCTTAGTGGAATCTTCGAGCTGGATCTTAGTGGTGGTATTCACGATAGTCGATTGTGCATGAGTATATCTGGATATTCTTGTTATATGTTCGGTAGACATATACTGTGTAGAGCTGACTGTATCTTTCCTTTGTGGTATTTCCCTTGTTGTATTTCCTTTGTGGTTTCGGAGTGTCCTACTGGGTATTATTATACTCACCTCTGCACGGGCTTTGCCCGCACTTGTCGTGTCTTGTGCAGACGAGCGAGCCTTTGACAGGATTCTAGGTGGACCAGGATCGGACGTTGCTCATTGAGATTAGGCAAGCCGAGGTGTGTTCCTACGGCTACAGATTGCAGTCACAGTACATTTCCTTACAAGTTGGACTTTGTTACAGACTTTCTTTTGGTGGGCTTGTACTTTTAGCCCCGAGTTTTTACACTTGTTGTACTTTACTTTCTTGTCGTACTCCGTTGGTTGAGATTTTTAGTGTATGCATGCATCTCCATTTTTAGTAGTTTTTACTTTTCAGCTTTGTGGGCTTGAAGATGTGTGTGTGTGTACAGGTTTATAGGCAATGTCTCCCATATTAGTAGCATGCCTACTTGGTGCTAGTCACCAGCCTCTGCTCTATTGGAGACGGACTTGGAGAGTTGCGGTTCGGGCCCCACTGGGACGAGTCGTGACATATAGCAACGAGTGGATCATTCAAGGATGGAAGCTTCATTATCACTCTATATATAAAGAAATATTTGCAGTCAATGGATAGATTACATCATGAGTGCAGCCTAGTAGTTATGTCCGTCAATGGATAGATTACATCATGAGTGCAGCCTAGTAGTTATGTCCTGTTGTTGTGTGGGGTTGAGATGTTCCGGTTCATCATATTGGGGCTTTTAGAAGATCCATATTGGCAAATTTTGTGTGATGGACCACTAATAATGCCCATCGGTTTTCCTACTTTGTGTTCTTTTTTCTTAATCCTTGCACAACCTTCCAAATTGTAACATAGCCCTAAGGGACCGGACCCGACACCAACAGCGCGGCCGGACCGGTGGTTTTGGGAACCTGCCCTGAACCGGACTGATTTTACAGCCCCAGGTCCGCTAGTTTTATTTAAAACAGCACACACCACCACACGTGGAACAAATAATCTGAGATCAGCACTAAAAAAACACACGGATAGTTTAAAAGAGATCCATTAGTTAAAACAGAATATAATCATCCCAGACAGACCCCCCTCCCACAACCGTACTTGAACCAAAGATTCTCCCACGGCCCCTGTAGGTGAAATCCTTATGATCTCGCTGCAGTCTCTGGTTTTTCTTCAGACACTTTCTCTTCCTTCTTCTCTCCGCCTTCCTGTCCATCTGTTTCCATAACATCCTTTTCGGTTCCTTGTACAGCAGATTTAGAGATTTCTGAATCTTCATCATCACTGACATCAGGATAGTCGCCCATATCATCACCTCCCATGCCCCCCATGCCCATGCCATCCATTCCACCAAAACTCTGCAAACTCTTCAGAAGGAGCAATCAAAACAAACACACACACAATTGTTGTCAAAAACGGCAATAGCTAAAAGATGGGAGCATATACCGAAAAATCCATCCCTCCCATATCAGGTTCGGCAGGAGCTAAACAGAATAACAGGTAAAAAATTAGTAATGATATTTTACTGAAGAGAAATGGTCCAAGGGAATGCCATACCATCACCGTCATCTTCATCTACCCACTTGTCCCAGTCCACTTTTACATAGTGTGGAGTCCTGCCATCCCCACGCAATAGTTTATTCCACCATCCCGGCTCGGCTTTCTTGAACACACAGAATATGTTCCTAACACCAATGCTTACTTTGCATTCCTGATGCACAAGCACATAATATATTTTCTTTCAGGATCGAGCATGCTCTTCCCACCATCACAAAATCATTTCAATGAAATCTAAATAAGCACAACTATTATTTTTATTTTCACACAATAGACTCTTTGGAATCATGCAATACAAGCATACACAAAACAGATGCTCAGGTAAATGGATGAAATGTTCAAATTATAAAAGAACCTATCCGACAAGCGATGAATTTGGTTTTACAACAGAAACCTCATAAGAAACATAAAAACCTTGGGGTACTCACTTGAAAGAATATAGCTACAGAAAAAAAAGGCATTATCAAGATCCAGAACCAATTTATCAAAAGTTGAAGCTAAAAGACCCAAAAAATGATTAAACGATCAATTCCTTGACGTTCAAGATCTTCATGAAGCAATGGCATATCCCTTAATATTTAAAATACAAGAACAAAGATGTGAAGAATTAAACAAAGGGCAGTTCAAAATTTTGTAGAAAGAAAAGAAATTAACAAAGAGTTCTCATTTTACCTCTACATTAACCTTATTAAAAAGTTCCATCTTCAGTTCATAAATATGGTTTTCCACACCAGCAGTGGCTGAAAAGGTAAAACCCCCTTCTTTCTCAAGGTTAGTTTTAACATTTTTAGCATCTGGCAACAATATTGTAAGAAAAACCTCGTCTGGCCTCTGAGCCCACTTTACTTCTGGGCAACGACTGCATGTTGAAAACATTTGCATAAAAGTCAAGCAACAAGTAGAGAAAAATAAAGCCTTGCAAAGATACCCTAGTTGAATTTTTGTTTTGCTTCGCCGAATTAATTTAACTGGCACCTGTTATTAAATGCACGACAATATACTTCGTAAGAAACGCTTTCGTGATTCGCATAATTCGAACTACAATCGGACATCAACACAAGGAAAGCGGATCGCGCAGTCGTTTCTAACATCTTTCAACTAAAAAATAATAAAGTCTAACCAATAAATTCAAGGAAAGAAACACCAGCAGAACGAACAGTATGTGTTTATAAACACTAGACGAAGTACGACATCTCAGTTCAGAATCATCGAATGGGAAAGAAAAAAAAAAACTACCAAAATTAACAAAAAACAAAAACAAAAGAATTGTTGAGGCAGTAAGCCAGGTGACTTGAAGCCATGAAAACAAAGATAAATGAGAGCCACACCTCATGGTCATGGTTTGACTACCGTAAAACCCTAATTCTGAGGGCTCGGAGCTGCTGGCGCGGCATTCGTCGGCTTCCGCAGCGAGGGGCGTTTAAGCAGCCCAGCATCGGGCCGGCCCATGCTTGATCGGGTAGCAGGGTCGGTCATTTGATCTTTTACGACCCGGTCCGCCGCCGTCCAAGCATCAACCCTTCAAGAGACGCCACGTGGCAGGAGGAATGCATATGTTGATCCGAAATGCGGTGTCGCTTTTAGATGGACGCGTGTCGTCCTCGTCAGAGAATTTAGCCAGTATTTTTATTGTACGTTCACACGATATAAATCCAAGTTTTTTAATAAGAAGCAAGATAATTAGATATGAAATCATAATAAAAAAATTATGAATGGCAAGCATAGAAATTCAATATAGATACATATTTTTTAGCAATGAGTTTGAAGATAACAAAAAAATGTGTGCATAAACATATCCATTTGTAAAGATGAATCAAGTCATTTTTATTAATTTCCATTCTTCTTGTTGACATCAAAAGGAACTTCTTGTTAAATATCATTTGTTGAAATGGTAGAATCCAAATCCACCCTCACCATCAAGTTGTGGTGATTCACTACTAAAGAAGTGACTTTTAAAAGCACTACACAAAGGCTCTCTATCTGTGCTGAATTTTATTGTTGATCTACGATCGTTAAAAGTGAACCACTTTTACCAACATTATAAAATCAATAATAAAAAGAGTCTTTTATCAGTGTTAGTTTAGCATTAATAAAGGTTGACCTGTTGCAGTGTGCTGTTAAAATTACAGTACACTACATCAGCAAATACACTGTATATGTCAATTTCATAATTTAATTGAAATTGTCTTTGACACCCGACCCCCTCTCAAAAAAGCTCGATAATGGTATCAGTTGTCGAACAAACTACCCCAACTCAAGCAAAGTAATTCACCTGTATAAGAAAACAATTCTTCTATTAGTAATACTATAAAAAAATAAATTAAACATAAATACAAAAACAATACATTAATAAAATGTCAACTTCAAATAAAAATACACACTTGGAGTCATATCGGTCACATTGTGCGTCAAATTGACGTGCAAATGATTCCTACACATCACAAAATGATTTGTGAATTGTTGTCCTAAAGCATCGCGACAATCTGAATGTGTGCTCAGTTGTGAATATGTCACGTGTCTTTTTTACTAAAATTTCAATTTAAACTGAAAACACACAATCGGGTCATATTGGTTAAATCATGTGTCGATTTGACCTAAGACTGATTCATACATGTCACACACGACTTATAAGTTGTCCTAATGTATCAAGACAATTCGAGCGTGTTTGCTCGGTTTTCAATGAGTGACCCATGTCATGAACTAAATTGTCAATTTTAAACTCATAATCGACACTTTGAGTCATACATGGCATGTTGTGCATCAGATTCAGATTCGGCTGATTCCTACACGTCATAAATGAATTATGGATCGTTTTTTCTAAAGTATCAAAACACTCCAAAAGTGTTTGCTTGATTTTGAGTATGTGACGTGCGTTTTAAACTAAAATGTCAATTTTAAATAAAATGGCACACTGAGTCATACCAGTCACACCATGCATCGAATTGATGCGCGATTGATTCCTAAATGTCACAATTGACTTAAGGATCATTTTTCAAAAGTATCAAAACAATCCAAATGTGTTTTCTTGGTTTTGAGTATGTCATGTGTCATTTTTACTAAAATATCAATTTAGACCTAAAACACATAGTTTGAGTCATACCGATCACATCGTATGTCCATTTGATGTGAGACTGATTCATACACTTCACAAATGACTTATGAATTATTTTCCTGAAGTTTAAATACCATTTGAGTGCATTTGCTCGGTTTTCAATGAGTGACACCTATTTTGAACTAAATTATCAATTTTAAACCGACAATGAACACTTTGAGTCATACTAGACACAATGTGTATCAGATTGAGGTGCAACTGATTCCTACACATCAAAAATGACTTCTGGATCGTTGTTCTAAAAGTATCAAAACAGTCATAATGTGTCTGCTTGGTTTGGAGTATGTGATATGTGTTTTGAACTAAAATGTCAATTTTAAATAAAAGGGCACACTTAGAGTCATATCGGTCACACCGTGCGTCGGATTGACGTGCAGTTGATTCCTAAATGTCAAAAAATGACCCAAGAATCATTTTTCTAAACTATCAAAACAATTTGAAAGTGTTTTATCGATTTTGAGTATTTTTTGTGTCATTTTTGCTAAAATGTCAATTTAGACTAAAAAACACATATTTTGAGTCATATCGGTCACATCATATGTCAGTTTGATGTGAGACTAATTCTTACACATCACAAATGACTTATGAATCACTGTCCTAAAGTCTAAAGACAATATGAGTGTGTTTGCTCGATTTTTAGTGAGTGACACTTGTTTTGAACTAAATTATCAATTTTAAACTGATAAGAGACACTTTGAGTCATACCGGGCACACCGTGTATTGGATTGAGGTGTGGTGGATTCATACACATCACAAATGACTTATGAATCATTTTCATAAAGTATCAAGATAATTTGAATGTGTTTGATCGATTTTGAGTATTTGATGTGTGTTTCGAACTAAAATGCCAATTTTAAATAAAAAGACACACTTTGAGTCATACTGGTCACACTGTGTGCCAGATTGATGTGTGATTGATTCCTACATGTCAAAAATGACTTAAAGGTCATTTTCTTAAAGTATAAAGACAATCCGAAAATGTTTTCTCAGTTTTGAGTATGTCACGTGTCTTTTTTACTAAAACGTTGATTTAAATTAAAAACATGCACTTTGAGTCATATCGGTCACATTCTGTATCCGTTTAACATGTGACTGATTCCTGCACGTCGCAAATGACTTATAATTTTTTTTCCTAAAGTATTAATACAATCCAAGCCTATTTCCTTGGTTTTCAATGAGTGGCACATTTTGATCTAAATTGTCAATTTTAAACTGATAACAAAAACTTTGAGTCATATTGGACACACCATGTATCAAATTGAGGTACAAATGATTCTTGTATGTCACAAACGACTTATGGATGGTCGTCCTAATGTATCAAAACAATCCAAATATGCTTTCTCACTTTTGAGTATGTGATGTGTGTTTGAAATAAAATTTCAATTTTAAATAAAAGGACACATTTAGAGTCATACCGGTCACATTGTGCGTCAGATTGATGTGTGACTGATTCATACATGTCACAAATGACTCAAGGATTGTTTTCCTAATGTATCAAGACAATCCAAATGTATTTTCTCAGTTTTGAGTATGTTACATGTCTTTTTTACTAAAATGTCAATTTAAACTAAAAACACATACTTTGAGTCATACCAGTTACATCTTGTGTCAGTTTGATGTGAGATTAATTCCTACATATCAAAAATGACTTATTAATCATTGTGCTAAAGTATCAATACAATATGAATGTGTTTTCTTTGTTTTTAGCGAGTGACACATGTTTTGAACTAAATTGTCAATTTTAAACTGATAACGGACACTTTGAGTTATACCAGGCACACCATATATCAGATTGAGGTGTTGATGATTCTTACACTTTACAAATGAATTATGTATCATTTTCCTAAAGTATCAAAATAATCTAAATGTGGTTGATCAGTTTTGAGTATGTGACGTATGTTTTGAAATAAACTGTCAAATTTAAATAAAAGGACACACTTTAAGTCATACCAGTAACATCGTGTGTCAGATTGACATGTGGCTGATTCCTCAATGTCACAAATGAATTAAATATATTTTTACTAAAATATCAAAACAATCCTAATTCATTTTATTGGATTTGAGTATGTCACGTGTCTTTTTTACTAATGTAACGTCCCGATTCCGGAAGCTGCCCAGAGGTGACCCATACCCGGTTGGTCACATGGCCTCAAGTGCATTTCCCCGAATGCCAGAGGCTGCCGACTAGCAGTGAGGGCCTTGGGTGTGATAGTGGAGAAACTATGCCCTTATTGGCAGAGTAACACAGTGGAAGTAAAACAAATAGCAATATTGGAAGCAGTAAAACATGCAATAGGTAAACAGCGGAAGTAATAAACAACTGGAGCACATATATATAATTGATGCATGATAAAAATGTCTAGGAAAGTAGCCAAACAAGTAACAATGCTAGAATATAGAAATATCTAAATTACAAAAGAAAACAGATAAACTCCAACAGCATCACAAGCCTCAGCTTGGTCCCATGCTCTCCAGCTCCTCAGCAATCAAGTACCTGAAGTAGAAGGGTGCTTTCCCTTATCTATACCAGTAGAAATATAATCTGTTTGGGCCCAAAAGCATGACCCAAATGAGGTGTGAGACTAAATCTTAGTAGGAAACCACCCAAAGATCTATGCCTAACAGTCAGTGAATATATATGGCAGACTATAATCAAAATGAAGCAGTAAACAAGAAAGTACTCAAAAGTAAACAATCCTACAGTTTCAATGAATTCAATTTCATATATCAAGTAAGAAGATAATCACAAACACGTAACCCTCTGGGAATTACTCATAGCCTAACCTCTCTGGTTCAACCAAACAAGTACAAGCAACCCTCTGGGAAGTACACATAGTCTAATTCTTCTTGTTCAGCTTTTACACCGACTCTTTGAGGAAGCACTCACCGTCAATTCCCCCTATAGTCTCATATCGGTAACTAAAAGGTGCTCTAGGTAAGCACTCAACGTCCAATTCCCCCTGTGGCCTGTATCGAGGAACTAAAAACACTCTGAGGAAGCACTTATGTCTATTCCCCCTATGGTCTCGCATCATAACAGTAAAATAGACACTCTGGGGAAGCCCTCAGCATCCATTCCCCATATGGTCTACTACACCAGGTTCCCACAGCCCTGTGAAAGTCAATCGAGCACAACGATATACAACGACCAAAGTATACCCCAAGAACTACTTGGCTAAATAGTCTACAACATAACAACATGTTAGATAAAAAGATCACTCCATCCTATCAACACTAGTAATGGAAAACATAGCAGCCTAACAGGCTAAGCGAGACCAAATGGTCATAACAAAACATGCATGGGAAAACACTTACAAAGCATAAAAATTAACCCTATTCACATTCAATTGACCTCTACTCAAGCATACATGCATAACAGGCAATTAACAAGGCTAAAACCGTAAACATGCAATACTCTAAACAAGGGTATTGGGAACTTTTGCACATATAACTCAAATACTATCTATGGAAAGGCACAAACCACCTACCTCGGCGTTGTGAGATTGCTATATGTGAATCTCAAGCCTTGATTCACCCTAGAATGTCGTAGATCTACAAAAACATCTAAAACGTTTAATCTAAGATAACTCTTGAAAGAGGAGGAATCGGGAAACAAAGCTCTAGAAGAAGGAAGAGATTACCGTGGTGATCCCAACGCAATCGACGACGGTTGAATCGAAGAATGGATTCTTGATCGGGGGCTCGGGAAAAGATCGGTGTCTTACATATTCTCTCGGTCAAAGAAGGTTAAGAAGAAGATACTTATTCCAATTAGATGCGACCCCAGTCCGTTTAATGAAATAAAAAGAAAGTACACGGCATGTACTTTAGAAGTACATGACGTGTACTTACCCTTACCATCCCCCGCATTAGGCAGTCTCCAGGTCACCACACACAACTGTGTGCTCAACTGTTACACGTCCAGAACATGGCTACGCGTAGCAAAAGAGTACACAATGTGTACATATAAGTACACGGCGTGTACTTCAAAAATTTCCAGAAACTCTTCTTTTTCTCAAAAACACCAGAAAAGAGAAAAACATACCTGAAAAGAAGATCCGGGTTCTTACAAACATATCCCCTTAAAGAAATTTGTCCCTGGATTTCCCTAGCAAGGTGTTGTGGAAGAAGAATCCTTGAAAAGATCTGGCCATTGTGATCGTACATCAGCCTCCCTCTCCCAGCTCTCGTCCTGTACTCGCCCGTGCTGCCATAGCACTCGTACCATAGGAACAGACCATCCATAAAGAACTTTCATACTTCGATCAACAATCCAGATAGGATGCTTCTCAAACAAGGCGTCCATCTCTAACTCAACCTCATTGGGTTGAAAAACATGGGATGGGTCTGAAAAGTAACGTCGAAGCTGAGAAACATAGAAAACACTGCACATAGATTGGTACCTATGAGGTGACTGCAACTGACAGGCAACCGACCCAACTCTCTCCAACACCTCAAATGGCCCGACATACCTCGGTGAAAGCTTACCCTACCCCATAATCCTCCTGTATCCCAACCTCGGTGTGACACGCAGGAAAACCTGATCTCCGACCTTGAACTCCAGAGATCGTCTTCGTCGATCAACATATGACTTCTATCATGATTGTGCAGTAGCCATCCTCTTCCAAACCAACTCTATCTACTCTATGGTCTCCTGGACAAGTCAAGGTCCCAACATAGCTGCCTCTCCTACTTCCATCCAGTATAAGGGTGATCAGCATGACCTACCGTACAAAACCTCATAAGGTGCCATCTGAATAGTTGCTTGAAAACTATTATTGTAGGAAAACTTCAAAAGAGGTATGTGATTCTCCCAAGAACCTCCAAAATATAGGATGCATGCTCGAAGAATGTCCTCAAGCACCTGAATTGTACGCTCGGACTGACCATTTTTCTGGGGATGGTAAGCTGTACTCAGTAGTACCTATGTACCCAAAGCCTTCTAAAGTCCCTGCCAGACCCGAGAAGTAAAACGAGCATCCCTGTCTGAAACAATGGAGTGTGGAACCCCATGTAGACATACAATCTCACGGATGTACAACCTTCACATCTCATCAACATTGAAGGTCTCCTTGATTGTCAAGAAGTGAGAAACCTTCACGAGTCTATCAATGATAACCCAAACTACATCATTCCCTCGAGGCGACCTCAACAACCCAGTCACAAAGTCCATCGCGACATCATTCCATTTCCAATCAGAAATGAGTAACTACTGTAAAATCCCTACTGGTCGTTGATGCTCCACCTTTACTTGCTGACAGGTGGAACATCTCATGACGAAACCAGCAACATCTCTCTTCATACCTGAATACCAATACCGATGGTGTAGATCACGATACATCTTGGTGACACCAGGATGAACCACCCAAACTGAGGAATGAAAGTCCCGCATCATCTCCTCACATATGTCTACTAGCACCCATACCTTCCCCTAGAAACGAAAGATCTCATCCTCACCTAGGGTCCATCCAAGAATAGGGTCGTCTCCTGACACACTCTCCCTTGGGACTAGGCCTTCAGAATCTGATAGCTACATCATTCTCACTCGATCAAGTAATGTAGATATAACAACCACGGAAGAAAGAAACGTCTACCCCTGACTGTCATGCACCTCCAAATGCATCTTAGAGAACAATTCCATAAGCTTCCACTCATTGCTGGCCTCCTGAACTGCCTGTATCTGAGTCCTACTGTTCAATGCATCAGCCACTATGTTGCCTTTCCTAGGCGTTTAGGCAAGCTAAAAATCAAAAGACTGAAGGTACTCAACCCACCTTCACTGTCTCAAATTTAGGCCACGCTGAGTGAAGATATACTTGAGACTTTTGTGGTCGGTGAAAACCACAAAATACTCTCCCAATAGGTAGTGTCTCCAACATTGTAAAGCATGAACAACTGCAGCCAGATCAAGATCATGCGTCGGGTAGTTCCTCTCATGTGGCCTCAACTGCCGAGACCCGTACGCAATGACTCCTTCCCCCTGCATAAGCACTACTCCAAGACCAATACCTGATGCATCATAGTACACAGTATAACTCTTGATCGAATCTAGAAATACTAGTATCAGTGATGAAGTCAACATCCCTTTCAGCTCCTAAAAGGCTGACTCACAAGAATCTGTCCACAAGTACTTATCACCCTTCTTAGTCAGGACCGTTAGTAGTGCTGCTAAGCATGAAAATTCCTGTATGAAACGTCTGTAGTAACCAGCCAACCCTAGAAAACTCCGTACCTCAAAAATGTTCTTTGGATGCTCCCAGGAAACTACTGCTCTCACTTTCTATGGGTCTACTAATACACCTGTCTCTGAGATAACATGACCCAATAAGTGAATTTGGTCCATCCAAAAGTGGAATTATGAGAACTTAGCATATAAATGATGCTCTCTTAGTGTACTCAAGACAATCTCAAGATGTGTGACATGGTCATGTCGAGTGTGATAGTACACCAAGATATCATCCATGAAAAATACCATGAAAGAATCCAAATATGGATGGGAAACTCAGTTCATCAGAGCCATGAAGACTGCAGGTGCGTTCATGAGACCGAACGACATAAACACATATTCGTATTGACCATACCTACTCTGGAAGGCTATAATAGGTTTATAAGATGATGTAACGCGCAACTGATGGTAATCGGATCTCAAGTCAATCTTCATGAACACCCAGGCTCCTCGAAGCCGATCAAAGATATCATCAATCCTTAGTAAGGGATATCGGTTCTTGACCGTCAACTGGTTCAACTTCCGATAATCCACGCAAAGTCTGAGGGTATCGTCTGCCTTCTTCACCAACAAAATAGGTGAACCCTAAGGAGAAGTATTGGGTCGGATGAACCCCTTAGCCTATAAGTCCTCCAACTGCTTCTTGAGATCCTGTAACTCTAGTGTAGCCATCCTATATGGAGGAATGGACACCGGTGCCGCTCTTGGAACAAGATCAATAGAAAAGTCCACCTCTCGCTCTAGAGGAAAACCTGAAAAGTCCTCTAGAAAGACATCCCTGAAATGATCTACCATTGGAGGAAAGTCCATCTGTGAAGTCCCCTGGTCATCCAGATAAAGACTAGAAATCAGGGCTGTAACTCCTCCCAACCCATGATGCTCAGGTCCAGCTCTGCTCGCCTGGACATCCCATTCGCCCTTATAAAGAAACGATCTGCCCTTTGGTGATGTGAAACTCACCCCATGACGATAGAAATCGACCATTACCTGGAAGGGAACTAACCAATCCATTCTAAGAATGACATCATGGCCTATCATCTATAGGACATAAAGGTCCCATAAGAAGGGACACCCACAAACCTCTAGAGGGAACTTCTTGCACTAACTTATACTAGTCATTCTTGTCCCTAACGGTGTGTCAAGATTCAAAAACTCAATAGAAGAAAGGATACAGAGCCCAAGGATCTCCATAACAGAAATAGATATAAAGCTATGGGAAAACCCCTTATCAAAAAGAGCAAAAGATAAAACTAAGGAAACTAGGATCGTACCTCTAACTATAGAGGGTCCAGGATCCTGCTCCTATTGAGTCTGTTCCAATGCAAAAGTCTGACCTGTACCGCGACTCTGTGACCCTACCTAACCACTCTAAGCTGATCCACCCTGCTGTCACTAAACGCCCGACGACTGATTACCATTTCCATGACCTCTACCTTATCCTAAATGGTCGGAAGAACTCTAGTTCCCAGACTGGTGAGAAACTGGTGGTGCTGCTCCCGAACGAGGAGTCATTGAAGAACCCTTGTCACCAGATGCCAGTGAGAAAAACTGATAGAAGCGCTGAAGATAACCCATCTTGAAACATGATCGGCACTCCACTGGGTCTCTCGAGAAATGTGGCCTCATATGCCTACTCTTCCCGCACCGGTAACACACCACCTGGCTACCAGAAGAAGTGTCCCGCCTCCTCAGATCCTCGCACATGGACTCCCTGCGGTGCTTCCTGCTGCCAGTAGGAGGGATACCAACTCCAAATGCTGAACCGCCCTGACATACAACTCCAAAATCCCTCATATTGCACTCCTTGATCAGTGCCTGGTTGACTATAGAAGTGATGGAAGTCAACTTGAAGATGTTAACCTATGATCAGATGTCATTCCTGATACCATCCTCAAACTTTATTGCCAGGAATATCTCACCACCTCCTGGAATAGGCGTGAAGTGCTGCAGCTCTGTGAAGCAAGAAGAATACTCCATAACAGAAAGAGTACCCTGCTCTAGACTCATGAACTCTCGGGCTCGATCAGCCCTCAAAGTCTTCGGGTAGAAGTAGTCATAAAAGGCATGCTAGAACTCATCCCAAAACATAAACTACTGGCATCTCACCTGTGAGATCACATCCCACCATCTCTTGGTGGAGTCCCAAATCATGTACGTAGCGAGCTTCACTCTCCTCTCTGGAGGCGTCTCCAGATGCTTGAAGATAGAAATCATGACTTCTAACCATGACTATGCAGCCTGAGGTCCTCCTTCCCCTATGAAGGTGGGAGGATTCTACTGCTAGAAAACCCTTATCAACTCTTCCATAGAAGGGGCAGGATGTGGTACTCCTCAGAAGTTCTGCATAAACCTCATAAAGCCCTCTCGGCACTTTGCATCAGCACCTGTGTCCGGAATGACGGCCGATGCCAAGACTGACACAATTGGAGGATCTGATGGTAGTCCCCAATCAACCATATCTGGTGTCTGATCACTACCCTATAACTGGTGAACAACCAGAGGACATCTCGGTGGCATAACTATGCTAGGTCAAGTGCACACCTTAGATCAAGATTAACAGGGACTAAAACTTAGAAGTGTAATAAGGGAACAAGAGAAAGAAAGCATTAAATTTCTTCAAAACATGGATACATGGAGTGTATATTATCTACACGATGTTTATATTGTCTACATGACATGTTCCCTTAAGCCTTCACATGGGCGTGTACTTCCGCCAACTCAGGTCGTGTAACACCCCATACACACAGCGTGCTGTCCTAACACACAACGTGTACTTGAATCCTATTCCCCTTCCCGAGTTCTTTTACATGGCTAAGCCACACTGTTCTCCTAAAACAAGTCTACACGGTGTGTTAGTGCCAGACACAGTGTGTACTAGACGAACTTCACCGACCCGTTTTGTTCTCTACACGACCAGTTACACGACTCACTCTACATGACGTGTTTATGATAGACACGACATGTTCTAAAATAATTTCACTAAATCGTGTTGCTCGTTACACGGCCAGATATAAGGGTTATACTACACGGCGTGTTCAAGGTTGACACGACATGTATAACTTAAGTTTTTATCCATCCGTGTCATTAGTTGCATGGGTGGACACATGGTCTACACCACACGACGTGTACATCCGGCACACGATGTGTTCTACAAGATTTCCCAACCCCGTGTTTCTGCCCAGGCAGTTAGTAACATGGTTAGAGACTACACGACGTGTACATATAGTACAAAACATGTACCTAAGAGAAACAATTCATTCCCAAACAGAAGAACACACAACATGTGTGTCCAACATTACACACCATGTATTCTGGGTTTTTCTAGATAGTAAGCCTCAAAAACTACTCTAGAACCCAGAAAACACTAAAGAAAACATTAAAGTGCCAAATTCTGATCCGTGAGGGCCCATACTCCCCGCAAATCAAAGCTTTTCATCTTATAAATGTCATATATAAACATAACAGAGAAATAATCCACCAAATTCCGGTCCATGAGGTCCCATAACACCTCAAGAACCAAAGTTTGGTGTTCATTCAAACTAAGTCTTTACACAACTCAATACCCTATCAAATAGAAGGTATTCTATCAAGGAATCTATCACAACAACATGCATATCTAGAATAACATGTAAAGACCCAAAAATTCCAAAGATTTTTTTATATTAAATTCTTTGGAATTTTACGAGTCCGTAGTTTCTGACAACACCTGATTCCGAGGCCCGGTGTGCCCGGAATCAATTTTTGAAGTTTTGTTCGGGTATGTTCAATAAACGTACGTGCGAGTTTTTCTATATTTTAAACTATCACGACCCGACCCTACCCGGGCTCGAGCCGCAACTACCCCAAGCCCGCCTCCATAGGCCAGGGGCTGGCGACCAGCGCCGAAGGCACAACAACTCGGAGAGGCCTTTGCCTAAGCACCTGTACACACCCACATGCAGCACAATCAATGCAAAAGTGCAGAGTAAAAAGAAAAGTAAAGGGAAACCGCTATAAATAAACCACAAGAGTGCATCGACCTCTAAACAGTACAGGGTACAAGATGAAAAGGAAAGGGGAAAAACACGCACCCAACCAAAAAGTGCCACAACCCGACAACAGGTAAACAAAAAAGAAATAGCTGACGAGTCTCCCACCTGGAACCCGACCACGACCACCGCACGCGGTCCAAGATCCCAAGCTCCTACGCTCCACTGAAGTCACGCTCCACCTGTCCGTCGTCTGCAAGGGCACACCAAGTGCGGGCAAATCCCAAGCAGGGGTGAGTATAAAAATACTCAGTAGGATACCCCGAAGGCTCGAGGGAGAAACAAAAGGAGGTACCAAAGGGTGAGAAGTAGAGCGAACAGGGGAAAGCAAAGGGAGTGCACCAGAGAGTGCAGTAAAGAGTCCAGCTCAACCCAACAAGAGAAAGGTAGAAGACTCATCCAAACACAAGGAGCTAGAAATGGTGAGAAGATGAACTTCTCGTCGAGTCTTCGCTACCTATAGTAGGAGGGTAGTCTCGTCCAACCACGAGAAGCTAGACACGGAAATCATGTGGCATACCCCGCACGTCTTTGCCTCTCCTGGAAGGAGAGTAACAAAACCCAAGAAGTGGGTGCTCGAACAAGGTATATACATATCTTTATACTCAGCAAGAAGCCCGAACAACGTCGTAAGGGGATCTCCGTCCCGTAGCTCAGCCCAAGAAAAAGTATCCAACAGTCCCAGAAGAAAACTCCATCGATGCCCAGCATCCCGCACGTCTGCCCCGAACCGCAAGCCAAGGGGATCGATCACCACACCTCGACACTATCCGCTTTGGGCGGCACTGACTCGCCCACACGGTTTTAGGTCGCATCACAAGGACGCGTCTCGGTGGGGGAAAGCGCCCCTCGTACTTGAGAGTTCTGGGTTAAGTCAAACCACACCTCATCACTGCCCCGCAGTCGAGAGGTCTCCTCAAAGTCGATGCTGTAACATCATTGACCCAAACAAACAAGGGTCCCGCTCTGGTAGTCACAGAGTAAAGCCACATACTAGCCTAGTCGAGAGAACTGAGTCTCGAATGCCAACAGGTGTCCCACTGCCCAGCCCCGCTGGAGGGTAATTCATAACCAAATATCGGGTGACCCACTGCCCATCCCTGCTGGAGGGTAATTCATAACCAAATATCGGGTGACCCACTGCCCGGCCCTGCTGGAGGGTAAACCATAATACATCATCAGGCGACCCACTGCCCAGCCCCGCTGGAGGGTAGAACTGGAATAAGTCGACAGGCGACCCACTGCCCAGCCCCGCTGGAGGGTAGACCATAACACATCATCTGACGACCCACTGCCCATCCCCACTGGAGGGTAGACCTTATTACATCATCAGGTGACCCACTGCCCAGCCCCGCTAGAGGGTAGACCTGGAATAAGTCGACAGACGACCCACTGCCCAGGCTCGCTGGAGGGTAGACCTAGAACTAGACGACGGACGACCCACTGCCCAACCCTGCTGGAGGGTAGACCCTACGAGGTCGTCGGGTGACCCACTACCCAGTCCCTATTGGAGGGTAAACCCTCGAAGTCACCGAGCAACCCACTGCCCAGCCCTGTTGGAGGGAAAACCCGAAGAAGTCACCGAGCAACCCACTGCCCAGCCCTGCTGGAGGGTAAACCCGAAGAAGTCGATGAGTAACCCACTGCCCAGCCCGCTGGAGGGTAGAACTCAGAGCTGCTCTAGCCATCTCTACTGGAGGGTACACCACCGGCCAACCGAACACGTAGTGGGTATCGCGCAACCACTCAACTCCAGAACAAATCACCCAAAAGAGGTGTAGCGTCTGCTTCAGCACTGGGTGCCACTAGCACCACTACCGGCCAATCCATCGAGAACGAAACCAGGGGGAGACCACTCAACCCTACTGGTCAAACAAACGAGCACAGAGGGACCCTCTATGTCGCGAGAGGTCAAAGTGCGCAAAGCAAAACCCGACACGCACGTGGGGCCCACACAAAGTGTGGACCCATCACAACCCCAACCAAGAACCCAAACGTTCTCAGGTACGAACAACCACATGTACCTTCAAGCATTCTCGTATACTCCCATAGTATACCACACTCTCAGCCCAAGGGCCATTGTGCACACGACACCCAACGTCAACGCGGAGGCGTGACGTAACATCTCCACCTCAAAGGCCCAGGGACGGCCAACCACATCTCGTGAACCATTTACATCACTCTCCCAAGAGTGCGCGATTACACGCCAAGGGTCCGCTACAAACATGGTAGGGTGAACCGCCACCGGGGCACCTTTCATGCTTCCACATTTAACAAGATCGCGCAAGAGGCTCCGCATATCCAAACGGATCGTACCGTTGTAATCCTTGCGAAAAAACACATGAGTTAGACTACTCACTCGCCTGAAACAGTCAACCAGTGAAAAAGGTACTATTCACCGTGACCAAACCTGTGTGGGGCCCACCCCAAGATCCCGAAACTGAACCAATGGATCACGCCACTGCGATCCCCTCGGAAAAAACACACGGGGTTGAGTACTCAATCGCCCAAAATGGACACCCGGTGAAAAAGGTACTATTCACCGTAGACAGGTCGGGTGGGTCCCATACCACGTCCCTGAAAAAGGTCAGGCGGACTGCGCCATCGCAAAGCTCTCTGAAAAGCACGTCAAATTGACTGCTTACTTGCATGGAACAGGTACCCGGAGGAAAATATGTGTTCCGGCGCACCGCACCCGAGGGGCGCCACGTGGGACTCGCATCCCGGTCCCAAAACTCAACGAACGGATCGCACCGTTGCGATCCTCTCGAAAAACCACACAAGATGGACTATTCACTTGTCCAAAACGGTTTCCCAGTGATAAAGCTGGAAATCACCGTCAAATCCCGAAACGGACCTCGCGGGGCCCGCACCATCATGGAGAATTAGAGCGGGCGGATTTTACCATTGCAATCCCCTCGAAAAAACATCCAGAAATGACTGCTCGCACGCCCCGAACGGACGTCTGATGAAAAAGTCGTGAAACGCTGCACGCAGCTCGAAAGACGGGTCGTGGGGCCCATGCCTCAAATCCAGTATCAACGCCCGAAACTACCCTGGAAACCTCCGCCTCAGTGCCAGGGTCGCAACGCCGCTGACGGCGCTCAAAACGGACGTCCGATGCGTCCGCGCCGCCCAAAACAAGAACCCCTGGGATGACGTCGATCCCTCGACGTACGTGTCGCGCCACCGTGGACCCTCGTTTTGGGAATTAAAAATTCCCAAAACCATCTCCAAAAGTCCGCCCTGACACGAGCTCCGCGCTTCCGTAGACGACACGCAAAACAGACGCCCGTAGCGAAGTTACGGGCGTCGGAAAACTGAGGGGCAAAGCCCCTTGGGTTGGACCGGCCTCGACCGGCCGGTCCGCCTGGCCTGGGCCGGCCCGGCTCGCGGCGCCTGGCCCGCGGCTTGGCCGCGCGGGCCGGTGGTGGACTTGGTCCACCGCGTGGACGACCAGCTGAAGCTGGTCGCCACGCGACGACCCGCGCGACGCGGGTCGTTGTCTCGCACAGGGGTCGTGCGCCGCGACCCCGCCTCACCGTCGCGCTGGCCAGCGCCTCGTGCACCTTGCCCGCGGCCGGAGTCCTCCGCCGCGGCACCTCGTCTCACCGCCGCGTCACCCGCCTGGAGTCGCCGCAGCCGCCGCCTCCTCGGACCGGAGCCGCGCCGCCCTGGGAACTCGCCGGACCGCCGGAAACCGCCGGAGCAACCCAAAACCGGCCGGAATCAAATTAAAAACCCACAAACTTCGACGAGCTGCTGCGGGCTCCTCCGAACTCCGATTTTAATTCCGAAAAGAGCGATAGAAAGCTCATAAAATATAATACGCATACATGGGTTTTTTTAGAAGATAAAACAACAATTCGGGGGTATAAATTAGGTTCAAAGGAGGCGTGGGAAAGAAAAACACAAACGATAAACTCCTACCTCTTGGGCGATGCCCGGAGCTTCACAGGGAGTCCGCCGCCACACCGCTGCCTTGACGGAGTTGCCTCGACAGAGGTGCCTCACCGGAGTGCTTCGCCGGAGCTGGAGGAGAGAGGAGGGTTTGATGAGGAAGAAGAAGAAGAGGGGAGGGGATGCATTTAATTAGAAATACTTAAACGCCGCCCGATAGCCCCGAACCCGAAACTTTGGCGGGGTCGGGATTAAGACTCCCCTAGGATGAAAACCATGCTACGAGTGTAACGGCAGTCTCAGAATTTTAATCCGAGGCCCCGTTCAAAAGTTTCAACAAGCGCGCCCGAGGCCGCCAAAATTACGAAAACGCCCCTGGGGCCATTTTTCACAGACGGGCCGCGCCCGCAAAACTTATACCCCTCCTAGGGTAAACGGCACGCTCCGAACTCAACGGTGCCCTAGGTTTTCCAATCCGAGCCACCGTTTAAGAGATACTAGCGTTTCGCCATTAAACGAATTAAATAAATTTATTTAATCCGTTTAACGTTCCAGAAGCGGGCGAGGGGTCTAAACATCCTGCGCCGACAAGTTTTATGTCATTCCTAGGGTAAAAACCCAATTACGGAACCATACGTACACTCATATCTCTGATCCGGATCACCATTTAGGAGTTATCCCATTTATTTAGCATTTCTAGTGTGAACGCACTGAAAATTTAATTCCAGCCACTCCGGGGCTCAGAATCGCACGCTGTCTGAAGGCTCTGCTATGGAATATCATCAAGAATATTCCAAAGTCTTTCGTAGCAAAAAATAGGTTCTTACATCATTCCATCCTTCAAGCTTTTTGTCCTCGAAAAGAAAAACCAGGGAACAACACAGGGTACTAAGCCCACACCTGGCTTTCCCGTACCCAAAAGAGACCACGCATAGCTCTACATCACTGCACACAGACCAAAGGGTTGATCTGTTCACGCGAGGCCGGCCCTTGCCGATGTCATGCACCCACTCCAGACTTTGGGGTTAGGGAAAGGAGGTAGGGTACCTCTCCATCCCTTTGCACAGTCTCAAACGACCCGAAGGACCGCGGGGGTAGCTCACCTCCCCGACCGAACCTCTGCGTCGCATGTTGCGAATGGAATCATCGCCCGCACCTGGAACAAGGCCCGGTGATTCCCTCCTTCAGAATATCCATATGGTGGAACACCCAAGGATATCTGGTCATGCAAGATTCCACAACCGAGGCTCTCTTACACGCTCGAAAGGCGCAGGAGTCGACACCATCGACTAGAGGAAAAGGTCCCACACCTTTTACCTTACCAACACAGGGTTACACTCGACGCCCTACGTCACCCTGGTAACACATCAAACAAGGAGCAGGGAGGAAAGAAGTTCACACACAAAGTCTAACCATTCTACTAAAAAAAGGTAGAGGGGCTGTAGAGCGTACCTCTTATCACCTCATGCTCTGTAGGATAGTAGACATCCTAAGCTCGCGACTGTCCGTGGTCCCAACTGTCAGCTCCCAGAGCCTGTCGTGGACCACCTAGTGGTGATAGAAAGACCTCGTAAATCCGTCCCCCACTACCAGCTCCTCCTTCTCCTTTTCTAGCACCACCTCTCTGGCCACTACTCCGATCATGGCGCTGCCTCTGCCATGGTGGTGCGCCTTCTGCCTGCCCGAAGCTCTCAACAACTCGGGTCAGGCGGTCTCGTTCCAAGTGACCTCTCCCGTCAAAAGCATAGTACCGACTCTCTCTGGGCTGCACTGGTGCCCTCCGGCGCCACTGTGGTGTACGACCATGCCCCTGAGTCCGGTTGTCAGAAAGCCACCTACGTCGAGGTCCTGTTTGCCGATGCCCACTAGCTGCGGCAGATGTCTCGGCTCTGACGTGTCTACTGCCACCACCAACTCTGGAACATGACAGGAATCTCTCTATCACCAGCGCCTGCTCTAGCACCCCGGCATATGTGGAAATTCCCAAGGGTACTACGACAACACGAATCTCTCGGCGGAGACCCTGCACAAACTTCCGCGCTCGGAGGTTGTCGTCATGGAGCAAGTCTGGGTAAAAGCGTGCACGGTATGCAAAACTAGCCGCGTACTCGGCCACCGTCATCCCTCCCTGCTAAAACTGCAGGAGCTCCTGAATCCGAACAGAGCGCAAGCAGGAGGGGAAAAACTCCTCACGAAACAACAACTAGAAGTCTCCCCATGAAAGTGACGACTCGTCAAGAAGTTGAGTCACCAGACTCCACCAACGCTGAGCTGCTCCATGAAAAAGGGTGGCTACCAAGGCCACTCTCTGATCTGTCGGTGTCTGCACAAGCCCGAAAAGGCAAACCACTGCCTCGATCCAAACCACTGTTGCTTGAGGGTCTGGCTCACCACTGAACCTCAGCGGTCCCTGCCACTGGAACTCACGGAGCGCGCTCAACCTGCGCTCATGCTCAGCCTGCTCTGCTGAAACTGCCTCCTGCTCATCAGGTGGGGGTGCTGCTACCGGACCACCCGGAGAAAGGGCTCGCATGATGGGTCCTGGACTGTGGCCTCGTAGCTCACAGGGTCGTCATCACGCACCAAAGCTGGTGTCTGGGATGACTGTCTTCGCGGAGACATCCTGAATATTATCAAGGAGTGCCGCGGTCAGATGAGCATACATGTATATACCAATACAACAACGACGATGGGGATATGACTCAAGAAGGATAATCAAGACTCAGTCCTATGTGATGCACAAACCAAATTTTCCCTGAAACAAGTGTCTCAGCATGTCAAGTCGACAAGCGGGTTATCAGGGTCCTGGTGAATGGATACGTCAGCCGCCGCACCATCACTGGACTCCCTGGCCTGAGAGCCGCTCTCGGGACACGTTAACACTATTGCCCTATATTCCAACCAATTCATCTTTTAGGGACGTCCGCACAACGTCCCAAGAAACGAACCACCTCTGATACCACTTTGTCACGACCCGACCCTACCCGGGCTCGAGCTGCAACTACCCCAAGCCCGCCTCCATAGGTCAGGGGCTGGCGACCAGCGCCGAAGGCACAACAACTCGGTGAGGCCTTTGCCTAAACACCTGTACACACCCACACGCAGCACACCCAATGCAAAAGTGCAGAGTAAAAAGAAAAGTAAAGGGAAACTGCTATAAATAAACCACAAGAGTGCATCGACCTCTAAACAGTACAAGGTACAAGCTGAAAAGGAAAGGGGCAAAACACACGCCCAACCAAAAGTGCCACAACCCGGCAACAGGTAAACAAAAAAGAAACAGCTGACGGGTCTCCCACATGGAACCTGACCATGACCACCACACACGGTCCAAGCTCCCAAGCTCCTACGCTCCACTGAATTCACGCTCCACCTGTCCGTCGTCTGCAAGGGCACACCAAGTGCGGGCAAAGCCCAAGCAGGGGTGAGTATAAAAATACTCAGTAGGATACCCCGAAGGCTCGAGGGAGCAACAAAAGGAGGTACTGAAGGGGGAGCAGTAGAGCGAACAGGGGAAAGCAAAGGGAGTACAACAGAGAGTGCAGTAAAGAGTCCAGCTCAACCCAACAAGAGAAAGGTAGAAGACTCGTCCAAACACAAGGAGCTAGAAACGGTGAGAAGATGAACTTCTCGTCAAGTCTTCGCTACCTATAGTAGGAGGGTATTCTCGTCCAACCACGAGAAGCCAGACATGGAAAGCACGTGGCATACCCCGCACGTCTTCGCCTCTCCTGGAAGGAGAGTAACCAAACCCAAGAAGTGGGTGCTCGAACAAGGTATATACATATCTTTATGCTCAGCAAGAAGTCCGAACAACGTCGTAAGGGGATCTCCGTCCTGTAGCTCAGCCCAAGAAAAAGTATCCAACAGTCCCAGAAGGAAACTCCATCGATGCCCAGCATCCCGCACGTCTACCCCGAACTGCAAGCCAAGGGGCTCAATCACCACACCTCGACACTATCCGCTTTGGGCAGCACTGACTCGCCTGCACGGTTTTAGGTCACGTCACAAGGACGCATCTCGGTGGGGGAAAGTGCCCCTCGTACTTGAGAGTTACAGGTTAAGTCAAACCACACCTCATCACTGCCCCGCAGTCGAGAGGTCTCCTCAAAGTTGAGGCTGTCACATCACTGACCCAAACAAACAAGGGTCTCGCTCTGGTAGTCACGAAGTAAATCCACAGACTAGCCTAGTCAAGAGGACTGAGTCTAGAATGCCAACAGGTGTCCCACTGCCCAGCCCCGCTGGAGGGTAATTAATAACCAAATATCGGGTGACCCACTGCCCAGCCCTGCTGGAGGGTAAACCATAATACATCATCAGGCGACCCACTGCCCAGCCCTGCTGGAGGGTAGACCTAGAATAAGTCGACAGGCGACCCACTGCCCAGCCCCGCTGGAGGGTAGACCATAACACATCATCCGACGACCCACTGCCCAGCCCCGCTGGAGGGTAGACCTTATTACATCATCAGGCGACCCACTGCCCAGCCCCGTTGGAGGGTAGACCTAGAATAAGTCGATAGATGACCCACTGACCAGCCTCGCTGGAGGGTAGACTTGGAACTAGACGATGGGCGACCCACTGTCTAACCCTGCTGGAGGGTAGACCCTAAGAGGTCGTCGGGTGACCCACTACCCAGTCCCTGCTGGAGGGTAAACCCTAGAAGTCACCGAGCAACCCACTGCCCAGCCCTGTTGGAGGGTAAACCTGAAGAAGTCACCGAGCAACCCACTGCCCAGCCCTGTTGGAGGGTAAACCCGAAGAAGTCGATGAGTAACCCAATGCCCAGCCCACTGGAGGGTAGAACTCAGAGCTTCCCTAGCCATCTCTACTGGAGGGTACACCACCGGACAACCGAACACGTAGTGGGTATCGCGCAACCACTAAACTCCAGAACAACTCTCCCAAAAGAGGTGCAGCGTCTGCTCCAGCACTGGGTGCCACTAGCACCACTACCGACCAATCCATCGAGAACGAAACCAGGGGGAGACCACTCAACCCTACTGGTCAAACAAATGAGCACAGAGGGACCCTCTATGTCACGAGAGGTCAAAGTACGCAAAGTAGAACCCGGCACGCACGTGGGCCCCACACAACGTGTGGACCCATCGCAACCCCAACCAAGCGCCCAAACGTTATCAGGTACGAACAACCACATGTACCTTCAAGCATTCTCGTATACTCCCATAGTATACCACACTCTCAGCCCAAGGGCCATCGTGCACACGGAACCCAACGTCAACGCGGAGGCGTGACGTAACATCTCCACCTCAAAGGCCCAGGTACGGCCAACCACATCTCGTGAACCATTTACATCACTCTCCCAAGAGTGCGCAATCACACGCCAAGGGTCCGCTATAAACATGGTAGGGCGAACCGCCACCAGGGCACCTTTCATGCTTCCACATTTAACAAGATCTTGCAAGAGGCTCCGCACAGCCAAACGTATCTCACCATTGTAATCCTTGCGAAAAAACACACGAGTTAGACTACTCACTCGCCCGAAATAGTCAACCGGTGAAAAAGGTACTATTCACCATGACCAAACCCGTGTGGGGCCCACCCCAAGATCCCGAAACTGAACCAACGGATCACGCCATTGCGATCCCCTCGGAAAAAACACACGGGGTTGAGTACTCAATTGCCCAAAATGGACACCCGGTGAAAAAGGTATTATTCACTGTAGCCAGGTCGGGTGGGTCTTATACCACGTCCCCGAAAAAGGTCGGGCGGACAGCGCCATCGCAAAGCTCTCTGAAAAGCACGTCAAATTGACTGCTTACTTGCATGGAACGGGTACCCGGAGGAAAAGATGCGTTCCGGCGCACCGCACCCGAGCGACGCCACGTGGGACCCGCATCCCGGTCCCGAAACTCAACGAACGGATCACACCGTTGCGATCCTCTCTAAAAAGCACACAAGATGGACTATTCACTTGTCCAAAACGCTCGCCCGGTGATAAAGCTGGAAATCACCGTCAAATCCCGAAACAGACCTCGCGGGGCCCACACCATCGTGGCGAATTAGAGCGGGCAGATTACACCATTGCAATCCCCTCGGAAAAACATCCAGAAATGACTGCTCGCATGCCCCGAACGGACGTTTGATGAAAAAGTCGTGAAACGCTGCACGCAGCTCGAAAGATGGGTCATGGGCCCCACGCCTCAAATCCAGTCTCAACGCCTGAAACCGCCCTGGAAACCTCCGCCTCAGTGCCAGGGTCGCAACACCGCTGACGGCGCTCAAAACGGACGTCCGATGCGTCCGCGCCGCCCAAAACAAGAACCCCCGGGATGACGTCGATCCCTCGATGTACGTTTCGCACCACCGTGGCCCCTTGTTTCGGGAATTAAAAATTTCCGAAACCATCTCCAAAAGTCCGCCCTAACACGAGCTCCGCGCTGCCGCAGATGACACGCAAAACAGACGCCCGTAGCGAAGTTACGGGCGTCGGAAAATTGAGGGGCAAAGCCCCTTGGGCTGGACCGGCCGGCCCGGCTCGCGGCGCCTGGCCCACGTCTTGGCCGCGCGGGCCGGCGGTGGACTCATTCCACCGTGTGGCCGACCAGCTGAAGTTGGTCGCCGCGCGACGACCCGCGCGACGCGGGTCGTTGTCTCGCACAGGGGTCGCGCGCCACGACCCCGCCTCGCCGTCGCGCTGGCCAACGCCGACGGCGCCTCGCGTACCTCGCCCGCGGCCGGAGTCCTCCGCCGCGGTGCCTCGTCTCACCGCCGCGTCGCCCGCCGGAACCACCGCCTAGAGTCGTCGCAGCCGCCGCCTCCTCGGACCGGAGCCGCGCCGCCCTGGGAACTCGCCGGACCGCCGGAGCAACCCAAAACCGGCCGGAATCAAATTAAAAACCCGCAAACTTCGACGAGCTGCTGCGGGCTCCTCCGAACTCCGATTTCAATTATGAAAAGAGAGATAGAAAGCTCATAAAATATACTACACATACATGGGTTTTTTTGAAGATAAAACAACAATTACGGGGTATAAATTAGGTTCAAAGGAGGTGCGGGAAAGAAAAACGCAAACGATAAACTCCTACCTCTTGGGCGATGCCCGGAGCTTCACGGGGAGTCCACCGCCACACTGCTGCCTTGCCGGAGTTGCCTTGCCGGAGATGCCTCGTCAGAGTGCTTCGCCGGAGCTGGAGGAGAGAGGAGGGTTTGAGGAGGAAGAAGAAGGAGAGGGGAGGGGATGCGTTTAAGTAGAAATACTTAAACGCCGCCCGATAGCCCCGAACCCGAAACTTCAGCGGGGTCGGGATTAAGACTCCCCTAGGCTGAAAACCATGCTCCGAGCGTAACGGAGATCTCGGAATTTTAATCCGAGGCCCCGTTCAAAAGTTGCAACAACCGCGCCCGAGGCCGCCAAATTACGAAAACGCCCCTGGGGCCATTTTTCACAGACGGGCCGCGCCCGTAAAACTTATACCCCTCCTAGAGTAAACAGCACGCTCTGAACTCAACGGTGCCCTCAGTTTTGCAATCTGAGCCACCGTTTAAGAGATACTAGAGTTTTTCCATTAAAATAATTAAATAAATTTATTTAATCCGTTTAACGTTCCAGAAGCGGGTGAGGGGTCCAAACATCCTGCGCTGAAATGTTTTATGTTGTTCCTAGGGTAAACACCCCATTACGGACCCATCCGTTCACTCAGATCTCTGATCCGGATCACCGTTTAGGAGTTATCCCATTTATTTAGCATTTCCAGTGTGAACGCACTGAAAATTTAATTCCGGCCACTCTGGGGCTCGGAATCGCACGCCGTCTGAAGGCTCTGCTCTGGAATATCATCAAGAATATTCCAAAGTCTTTATTAGAAAAAACCGGGTTCTTACATAAACCGGTGGTTGGAATCAAAATCCGAGGGCACCGATGAACTCGCAGTTCCAGTATTCGCTTAAGGGGACCTTTACTGCAGTTGCGTTTGTACGGGAGGAGAAGTTTTAATTTGGGGATTCGTAACAAATTAAAATAAAATTGTGGTGTTACATTAAGTGTACACAATTTTATTTAATTTATTAAGTGGTGGTTATTTCCTACAAGGGGAAGTTATAGGTGGGGCCCACACCTACATAACCTCCCATGCGAGGATAATGTGTGGTGGGTCCCACACGAGAGCTTAACCCCTCAACTCCCCCTTAAACTCCCATAAAACTCCCCTTATTAACTCTTAAAACTCTCCACCTCCTCTCTTTTAATTTTAAACTTTTCACCCCCTTCTCTCTTAATTATGCCAACCATTCTAATTAATATCTTCATTAATTATTTGTCACCTCTTATTTGAATCAATTTGAATTTCATGGCGATTCTTTTAAAATTGGGGGAACCTTATTATAATATTTACCTTGGCAAATATTTCAGTGGGGAAACCTCTAGAGAATTAAAAGAATAGTGTTCTTCTCTCGACGAAGAACACTGTTCTTCAACAAAGAACATGAAGAACTTCTCTATCGACACATCCTCTTTGGACGCACCTCGACGTCAATGGAATTGACATCCGTATTCCACGATGCCCGACCTCCGCGACGCACGTCTTCCACGGCTCGTTGACGTGCACCGTTCTTGAAATCGAGGTAGGGGTTTTTGATTAATTTTAATGGAATTAAAATTAAACTCTTATTATTTGATGTATTTCTTGGTTTGAATTTGGCCAATTGATACCAACTAATACGGAGGGTGCGGGTCGAACCAACATGAACCGATGACCCGCTGTTGGATATTGTTGTTTTGAAGACGGGGGCTAAGTCAAGAAGGCGCGGTGTCGTCGCACCACACCGGAGGAGAACCGCAGGACGAGGAAGGAGGCGGTGTCGGCGACCAGAGGAAGCGGCGACCGTGTGTCGGATGTATAGAGAAGAACCACGACCCCCATCCATGGGCCGCTCAGCCAAGGAAGAACCAGCCGGTCCCTCGACCGGCCGGGTTGGAAGAACTGGCCGGCTCAAGCCGGCCGGCTGGAGAACCACAACGCCTCGAAGGTGCCGCGCTGCGGAGGACCGCGACCCGTGCTCCGCGGGCCGCTTCAGCGGCGAACCGGCCGACCACTTCGGTGGTGAACCAGCCGCCCGCCTGCCGGTTGGGTTGAAGGTCGTGGCGCCGCGTGCAAAGGACAACGGCCCGCCCGAGCGGGCCGCTCATGCTGGAAAAGTCGGCCAGCTTCTGTCGGATGGGTAGGAGGGGTGGCGCCTCTTGGCGTCGCCGTGACGAAGGACCAGGCCCCCCTGCTCGGCTCGGCCAGCTTGTCGAGCCGCGCCCCGCCGGTCTTGTCCAGCTGGTCGAGCCGCGCCCCGCCGGGCTGGGTCGCACCCCACCGGTCCGGGCAGACCCGCTGAGCCGGGTCGGACCCACCAAACCGGGTTGGGCCGACTCGCCGGCCCACCGGGCTTAACGGGTCAGGCCCGTTTTTCTTAAATACAAATAACTTTTTGACCGTGCGTCTGATCGACGCGCCGTCTACGACACTGAGACCCTTACGACGAAGTGGTCTTTTTGCGATACTATAAGTGAGTTTTGGACAACTTTGGAAAATGGATGGGTTTGGAATGAGTGTATTTCCAACCGGGCCCCTGGAACGGAAAAGCCAATAACTCTCAGATCGGGCGTCCGATTGACGCATCGTCTGTCACATTGGGTTTATTTTGATGAGACAGAACTTCAGAATACATCAACTCTGGACTTCGTGATTGTTGATGTATCTAACCCTTTGCTCGAGGAGAGGACTCTCCCAGAATCGAGCGTGCTATGTGCGGGAACCCTAGAGATGGCTGCGACTGCATCGACTACTGTACTGGAATCCTCCGTGGGTTCGACAGCGATGACTACTATACTGTAATCCTCCATGGGTTCGACAACGATGACTACCGTACTGGAATCCTCCGTGGGTTCGATGGTAATGACTACTGTTCTTGTATCCCGTGTGGGTCCGACAGTTTGACCTCTGTACTTGTATCCTGTGTAGGTCTGGCAGAGTAGCTGGTCTTGTATCCTATGTGGGTCCGACAGCTTATATGGTCTTGTATCCTATGTGGGTCCGACAGCTTAGATGAATCAGTGACTACATCTGATCATCTCCATCGCTATGCGAAATATGTATACCTGTGTGAGCTGAGTCTTGACTTTCAATCATTATCATCGATGTGATTTACTTACTTTTCTGTGTGGACTGGGTTGTGAATGGGTTTGAGAGTTGGAGCCGAACTAAGATTGATAACTTAGGTATATGTATGGACATATACCTAAGTAAGGTTGGTTGATACTTCGTGATTGTATCTTTCCTTTTGTGGTTTATCCTTCGTGGATTCTGGGAGACCTTCAGGGGTCTCGGGGTCTCTACTGAGTATCGTATACTCACCGCTGCATGGGCTATGCCCGCACTACGTTGTGTTGGATGCATACGACGGACAACACTGATCGAGGTAGAGACTTGTAGAGCTGGACGGTACCCGGAGGTGGACCACTTGGAGAGACGTACACGGAGTAGACAGACGGTCCCGAGGTGCTAAGGAGGCCATCTGTACCCACCCTTCAGGTGAGATTCCTGAGGTACGACTCAGTGGTTGCTGTTTTACTTTGATGCAGTTGTACTAGCTTTTCAGTTGTACAATACTTTACAGTTGAGTTTGTATACTGGCCCATTTACTTTCCAGTACACTCTTTTGTATTCAGTTTTACTTAGTGTTTACTTCCTGTTGTGTACTCTGTTGTGTTTGTTTACTTTTATAAAGGCAATGCCTTCCCAGTATAGGGATTTACGACTTTGGTGCTATTCGCCAGCCCCTGGCCTATGGAAGGCAGGCTTTGGGTAGTCACGATATGGGCCCCGAGGACAGGTCATGAAAAATTGGTATCAGAGGAGTCAGTTCTACCGCATAACTCAAGACTCTGATCATTCCTTTATGTGAAGCAATAGTGTTAAGAGTATTGAGTGTGGTTTTCAGTCTAGGGAGTCCAGTGTTAGTGCGGAGGCCGGCGTATCCATACACCAGGACCTTGACCTCTGATTTCCGACTCAGAGCACGAAAACACTAATTGCGTGTGTGTTTCCTTTGAAAAGTTTTCTTTGTGATTACTTTGTGTCAGATCACTAGGTATACTGTTTGACCATGGCACACCTGTTTCTTTTCAGGATGGCCCCACGAAGGCATCCAGCTAGGGTTCTGAGTTACGTACGAGATGGTAGCCCACTGAGCAACGAGGTCTCGGTGCAGGGCCCCATTACAACGGAGGCACTAGCGGTACAACTACCCGCTGGGCCACTGATACCACCAGCCCCAACAGTAGAGAGTGCACACCACCTGAGTGCGTTGCACGAGTTCCAGCGATAGAGGCCGCCCAGGTTCCGCGGATAGACGGACCCATATGCAGTTGAGGATTGGTTGGAGGCTGTTGTCAGAGTTTTCAGATTGGTAGGGACACTAGCCGACCTCATGGTGATCCTTGTCGTGAGTCTCTTGTATGCGGCAATAGGTAGATGGTGGAGCCTGATGCTCCATGTGCATGAAGAGACATCTTTACTATGGAAGGACTTTGAGAGTCTCTTCTACTCGAAGTTTGTTCCTGCCACCCTTTGTGTGGTGCGGATTCAGGAGTTATTTCATCTGCAGTAGGGCATCATGACAGTAGCTCAGTACTCAGTGAGGTTCACCAACCTCTCGAGCTACTCCACAGATATGGTACGACACCCATTCTTTAGGGCCCAGACCTTTGAGCAGGGACTCAGGCATGAGATCAGGGCTTTGACGATTCACCTTAGCATCCCGACACAGGTAGGGGTGCTGGAGCGAGCCCTTCTAGTAGAGAGTTTCCTTGCTGAGTAGACACTAGCAGTGAGACCCACCATAGGGTGACATGTAAAGGAGTCTTCTATAGCCGGTAGTAGATAGATTTCGTAGAGGTCCAAGCGGACTATGCCATTAGGTGAGAGACCTCAGGATACATGTTCAGTTGTGCGGGGCACACGAAATAGAGCTAGCCTTACAAAGAGCAGGCAGTGCTACGCATGCGGCGGGCATGGTCACATGGCTCGTGACTACCCGAACTTCCATGCAGATGAGCAACAGACAATAGAGGGACCTCCCAGGTAGAGGCAGAGGTTCAACTGTGGTGGTCCGCCGGGAGCGGGCGGACGAGGCAGAGGAGCTGGCTGAGCAGTGGGTGGTGGATGACGTTTCGAGGCTCTACCTCCACCACCACCAGGAGGTCCACCCCAACCACAGGGAGCTGGTGGACAGAGACATGCTCAGCTCCAGGCAGTCGAGGCCTACGACCATGACACACCTGAGATGATTCGAGGTACTATCTGTGTCTACTCCACCCTTTCTACAGTACTTATAGACACAGGTGCGAGTCATTCTTTTATTTCTGCTGCCCTTATTCGGAGCTTGGAGATTCCGATGGATCCATTGGCTCGATCCTTACGACTATAGACTCCTACGGGAGAAGACTCGACGATTACGCACTGGTGCCGGCAGTGTGAGCTTACTCTAGGAGGCGAGAGCTTCGACTGGGATCTTCTTGTAGCAGCGTCGAGGCCTTACGACGTCATCTTGGGTATGTACTAGTTATCTACAGTCCATGCTCAGATCGACTGTATTAAGTGCAAAGTGCGGTGTGTTTGCACGGATGGGACCAGGTTCACCTTCACCGGTGAGAAGGGAGACTTTGTAGCGCAAGATGGACTTACGCAGAAGAGAGGGAAGCCGATCACACATCAGTTGGCTGGTATCATCCTAGGAGTGGTTGATGTGCGAAGTCTGAGTTTTCCTGTTGTGGTGGATCAGTATGCAGATGTTTTTCCTGACAACATGACTACCTCCTCGTAGAGAGGTAGAATTCTACATAGGCCTATACCCCGGGACAACACCGATATCTACTCCAGCATATCAGATGACTCCCGCTGAGCTTTGTGAGCTGCGGGTATAGCTGGAGGACTTGCAGGGGAAGGGATTCATCCAACCCAGTGTTTCACCCTAGGCTTCTCTGATTTTTTTCACCAAGAAGGCGGATGGGAGCTTGCGACTGTGTGTTGACTACCGTCGCCTAAATCAGGTGACCGTGAAGAACAAGTACCCACTCCCGAGGATTGAAAACCTCTTTGATCAGCTCAAGGGAACACGTTGGTTCTCGAAGATAGACCTTAGGTCAGACTATCACCAGCTCAGAGTTCAAGACGAGGATGTGCAGAAGATGGATTTCAGGTGTTGGTATGGCCACTACGATTTCTTAGTTATGCCCTTTGGCGTAACCAATGCACCAAAAATGTTCATTAGTCTCATGAACAGGATCTTCCAGCCTTACCTCGATCGATTTGTCATAGTATTCATCGATGGCATATTGATTTACTCGACTACTGAGGAGGAGCACGCCTACCATTTGTGGGTAGTACTGGATACACTCCGAGAGCACCAGCTTTATGGTAAGCTCTCGAAGTTCCAGTTCTGTATTTGAGAGGTCCACTTCTTGGGACACGTTATCTCAGAGGATGGGGTAGCAGTGGATCCAGTGAAGATCGAGGCAGTGCTTTCTTGGGAGCCACCCAGGAGTGTGACGGAGGTTCGGAGTTTTCTAGGTATGGCTAGATACTATCGAATATTTGTGCCAGACTTCTCTAAGGTTGCAGAACCGCTTTCAGCTTTGAAAAAGAAGGGGAAACCCTTCGTGTGGTTAGAGAGATGCCAACAAAGCTTTCAAAAGCTGAGACAGAGATTGAACAGTGAACCCATCTTGAGGCTACCGGAGGAGGGTGTAGGGTACTTAGTTTACTGCGATGCATCAAGGACTGGACTCGGGTGTGTCCTGATGCAGGAGCGAGCAGTGATCGCGTATAGTTCACAGCAGTTGAGATAGCATGAGTAGAACTATGCTACCCATGAAATGGAGTTAGAAGTAGTGGTCTTCACCTTGAATATGTGGCGGCACTATCTGATGGGCGAGTGCTTTACAGTCTACTCTGACCACCAGAGTCTTAAGTACATCTTCTCACAGAAGAACCTAAACCTGAGACAACGATGATGGCTTGAGTTCCTCCAGGACTATTACTTTGAGATATTCTATACTCCTGGGAAGGGGAACGTTGTAGAATATGCTCTCAGCCAGAGATTGGGCATTCAGTTACTGGGAGAGGTGACAGAGCAGCTAGCCGCGTTGTAGATATCCTTTGTGGATAGAGATGGAGAAACCTTTCTTCAGTCTCTCACATTCAATCCTCCACTTCTTCAGCGAGTCAGAGAGGCACAACGTGGGGACGTTGACTATGAGACGTGACGTGCTCAGATCTCCATAGGGCAGGCGCCTGATGGATTTTCTGAAAGAGGGGAGCACATCATCCTCTTCAGGGGACGTACCATGGTACCAGTTTCATTATAGGAGGAGGTGTTGAGGGAGTTCCACACTTACCCTCTAATGGTACATCCAGGAGTGGTGAAGATGTATCAGGACCTCAGATGATAGCACTGGTGGCCGGGTATGAAGAAGCTTGTAGCAGAGTTCGTTTCACGATGCCTCACTTGTCAGCAAGTGAAGGTGGAGCACCAGGTACCAGCAGGCTTGGTAAAACCCATAGAGGTCCCAGAGTGGAAGTGGGATGGGATATCCATGGATTTTGTGATGGGGCTTCCACGTACATCCAGAGGACACGACTCTATTTGGGTGATCGTAGACTAACTCACCAAGTCGGCCCACTCCCTACCGATCAGAGAGCAGGGCTCATTAGAGAGCTTGGGACACCTCTACATTCAAGATATTGTATGGCTTCATGGTGTGACATCAACTATTGTCTCCTATTGAGATGCTCGTTTCACTTCCTGGCTATGGAAGGGGTTACAGGAGGCTTTTGGGACGCAGCTTCGCTTGAGAACCACCTTCCATCCTCAGACGAATGGCCAGACTGAGAGGACCATTCATACACTTGAGGATATGCTTCGTGCATGTGTCCTCAACTTTGGTCGCAGCTGGGAGGATCACCTACCCTTGGTGGAGTTTTCATACAACAAAAGTTACCACTCTACCATCGGGATGGAACTATACAAGGCACTGTACGACCGACCTTGCAGATCACCTCTGTGCTGGACTGACCCAGGGGAGTCAGTACTTGTAGGACCAGAGATGGTTCAGGCTACAATGGAGAAGGTGCAGATCATGAAGGAGTAGATGAAAACTGAACAGAGCAGATATAAGTCCTATGCTGATAGGAGATGAAGACCACTGGAGTTCGAGGATGGAGACCACGTCTTCCTATGGGTCTCACCTCGACGAGGTCTATGGAGATTTGGTCGGGGCGGTAAGTTATCTCCGCACTTCATCGGGCCGTTCCAGGTCCTCAGCAGAGTAGGCGATGTGGCTTACCACCTGACCCTTCCACCTCAGTTGCATCGGGTGCACGACGTCTTCCACATATCTCAGCTGAGGAGATACGTGCATGATCCGACCCACATCATCGACCACGGGGAGCTGGACATTGATGACAGGGTGACATTCACGGAGGTCCTGGTGGAGATCAAGGATCTATAGGAGCGGGTACTATGTGGATGGTCGATTCCTATGGTGCGAATTCACTGGCAGCACGGGAACCTCCAGGAGAGCACATGGGAGCAAGAGGCTCAGATGCATGCCCAGTATCCTCTTTTGTTTTCCTAGTGTGTGTTGTAGCATTACGGGGACGTAAATCCCTAAGGTGGGGGTAATGTAAAGACTCGGAAATTTCAAGGATTTTTTTTATTAAATTCTTTGGAATTTTATGAGTCCTCAGTTTCTGACGGTACCTGATTCTGAGGCCCGGTGTGTCCAGAATCAATTTCTGAAGTTTTGTTTGGGTACGTTCAGTAAACGTACGTGCGGGTTTTTCTATCTTTTGAACCGGTGCTCGGAATCAAAAATCCGAGGGCACCGATGAACTCACAGTGCTAGTATTCTCTTAAGAGGGCCTTTAATGCAGTTGCTTTTTTGTACAGGAGGAGAAGTTTTAATTTAGGGATTCGTAACAAATTAAAATAAAATTGTGGTGTTACATTAAGTGTGCACAATTTTATTTAATTTATTAAGTGGTGGTTATTTCCTACAAGGGGAAGTTAGAGGTGGGTCCCACACCCACATAACCTCCCATGTGAGGATAATGTGTGGTGGGTCCCACACGAGAGCTTAACCCCTCAAATCCCCCTTAAACTCCCATGAAACCCCCTTATTAACTCTTAAAATTCTCCACCTCATCTCTTTGAATTTTAAACTTTTCACCTCCCTTATCTCTAAATTATGCCAACCCATCTAATTAATATCTTTATTAATTAATTGGCACCTATTATTTGAATCAATTTGAATTTCATGGAAATTATTTTAAAATTGGGGAAGCCTTATTATAATATTTTCCTTGGAAAATATTTCAGTGGGGAAACCTATGGAGAATTAAAAGAATAGTGTTATTTTCTCGAAGAAGAACACCATTCTTCAACGAAGAATGTGAAGAACTTCTCTATCGACGCATCCTCTTCGAACGCACCTCGACGTCAACGAAATCGACGTCCGTATTCTGCGATGCCCGACCTCCGCGACGCACGTCTTCCACGGCTCGTTGACATGCACCGTTCTTGAAATCGAGGTAGGGGTTTTTGATTAATTTTAATGGAATTAAAATTAAACTCTTGTTCTTTGATGTATGTCTTGGTTTGACTTTGGCCAATCGATACCAACTAATACGGAGGGTGCGAGTCGAACCAACACGGACCAAAGATCCTTCGTTGGATATTGTTGTTTTGGCGACGGGGGCTAAGTCAAGAAGGCACGATGCTATCACACCACGCCGGAGGAGAATCATGGGACGAGGAAGGAGGCGGCGTCGGTGACTGGAGGAAGCGGCGGCCGTGCGTCGGCCGTATAGAGAAGAACCACGACCCGCATCCACGGGCCACTTGGCCAAGGAAGAAATGGCAGGCTAAAGCCAGCCGGCTGGAGAACCGCAACGCCTTGAAGGCGCTGTGCTGTGGAGGACCGTAGCCTGCGCTCCACGGGCCGGTTCGGCGGCGAAACGGCTGGCCGCCTGCCGGCCGAGTTGAAGGCCGCGACGCCGCCTAGAGCCATGTGCAGAGGACAACGGCCTGCACGAGTGGTCCGATCACGCTGGAAAATCCGTCTTGCTTCGGTGGGCCGGGAAGGAGGGGCGACACTGCTTGGCGCTGCCGTGACGAAGGACCGGGGGGCCGCGCCCCCCGCTCGGCTCGGCCAGCTGGTCGAGCCGCGCCCCACCGGGCTGGGCCGCGCCCCACGGGGCCGGGTCGCACCCCGCTGGGCCGGGCCGCACTCCACCAGGATGGGCCGACCCGATGATCCGGGTTGGACCCGCCAAACTAGGTCGGGCCGACCCGCCGGACCACCAGGCTTAACGGGCCAGACCCGTTTCGCTTAAATATGAATAACTTCTTGACCATGCGTCTGATCGATGCTCCGTCTGCGACACTGGAACCCTTACGACGAGGCGGTCCTTTTGCGATACTCTAAGTGAGTTTTGGAAAACTTTGAAAAATGGCTGGGTTTGGAACGAGCGTATTTCCAACCGGGCCCCTGGAACAGAAAAGCCAATAACTCTCAGATCGGGCGTCCGATTGACGCGCCATCTGTCGCGTTGGGTTTCTTTTGATGATACAGAACTTCAGGATACATCAACTCTGGACTTCATGATAGTTGATGTATCGAACCCTTTTCTCGAGGAGAAGACCCTCCCAAAATCGAGCGTGCTGTGTGCGGGAACCCTAGAGTTGGATATGACTGCGTTGACTACTGTACTGGAATTCTCCGTGGGTTCGACAGCGACAACTACTGTACTATAATCCTCTGTGGGTTCGACAGCGACGACTACCGTACTGGAATCTTCCGTGGGTTTGACGACGATGACTACTGTTCTTGTATCATGTGTGGATCCGACAGTTTTACCTCTATACTTGTATCCTATGTGGGTCCGGCAGAGTAGCTAGTCTTGTATCCTGTGTGGGTCCGACAGCTTAGCTGATCTTGTATCCCGTGTGGGTCTGACAACTTAGATGAATAAGTGACTAAATCTGATCATCTCCATCGCTATGTGAAAGATGTATACCTGTGTGAGCTGATTCTTTACTTTCAATCATTATCATCGATGTGATTTACTTACTTTCCTGTGTGGACTGGGTTGTGTATGGGCTCGAGAGTTGGAGACGAACTGATATTGATAACTTAGGTATATGTATGGGAATATACCTAATTAAGGTTGTTTGATAATTCATGATTGTATCATTCCTTTTGTGGTTTATCCTTCATGGATTCTGGGAGACCTTCGGGGGTCTCGGGGTCCCTACTGAGTATCGTATACTCACCCCTGCATGGGCTATTCCTGTACTACGTTGTGTTGGATGAAGACGATGGACAACACTAATCGAGGTAGAGACTTGTAGAGCTGGATGGTATCTGGAGGTGGACCACTTGGTGAGACGTATACGGAGCAGACAGACGGACCTGAGGTGTTGAGGAGGCCATCTGTACCCACCCTTCAGGTGGGATTCCTAGGGGATGATTTAGTGGTTTCTGTTTTACTTTGCTGCAGTTGTACTAGATTTTCAGTTGTACAGTACTTTACAGTTGAGTTTGTATACTGGCCCATTTACTTTCTAGCACACTCTTTTGTATTCATTTTTACTTAGTGTTTACTTCCTATTTCGTACTCTTTTGTGTTTGTTTACTTTTATAAAGGCAATGCCTTCCCAGTATAGGGATTTACGCCTTTGGTGCTAGTCGCCAACCCTGGGCCTATGGAAGGCGGGCTTGGGGTAGTCACGACATGGGCCCCGAGGATGGGTTGTGACACAACATCTATCACAACAACATGCAATCGCTAATGCAACCTAAATGACATAGAAAGAATGCATGACATGTGATTTATAGCAAGTGAATATATGATGCATGAGATGGAATACCCTCATCTCATCGGGTTGCAACAGAAATAAAACCTCAATAACATCAACGATAACAACAAAAAACATGTGAATCACCCATTGGTGAAATCAAATCAACCGTAAAATTGAAAAACCAGAAAAATTGCAATAAACAAGGTAGATTGTTTTTTCCTTGTACACGGGTTAGCTACTCCTAAGCAAAACTTATTAATAAGTACCTTTTACTTCCTATACCTGGCTATAGGCTCCAAACAGTATGTCAAAAGAAAAGAATCCCCCTGATACCACTTTGTAGTGTCCCGGTTCCGGAATCCACCCAGAGGGGCCCCATACCCAGTTGGTCACATGGCCTCAAGCACATTTCCCCAAACGTCAGAGGCTGTCGAATAGCAGTGAGGGCCTTGGGTGTGATAGTGAGGAAACTATTCCCTCATTGGCAGAGTAACACAGTGAAAGTAAAACCGATTGCAATATCAGAAGCAATAAAACATGCAATAGGTAAATATCAGAAGTAATAAACAACTAGAGCACATATATATAATTGATGCATGATACAAATGTCTAAGAAAACAGAAAAATAAGTCACAATGCTGGAATAAAGAAATATCCAAAGTAAAAAAGAAAACAGATAAAATCCAACAAAATCGTAAGCCTCAGCTTGGTCCCATGCTCTTTAGCTCCTCAGCAATCAAGTACCTGAAGTAGAAGGGAGCTTGCCCTTATCTATACATGCAACAATATAATCTGTTTAGGCCTAAAATCATAACCTAAACAGGGTGTGAGACTAAATACCAGTAGGAAACCACCCAAAGATCTATTCCTAACAGTCAGTGAATATATATGGCATGCTATAATCAAAATGAAGCAGTAAACAAGGAAGTACTCAAAAGTAAACAACTCTACAGTTTCAATGCATTCAATTTCATATATCAAGTAAGCAGATAATCATAAATAGGTAACCCTTTGGGAAGTACTCACAACCTAACCCCTCTGGTTCAACCAAATAAGTACAAGAAACCCTCTGGGAAGTACACACAGTCTAACCCCTCTGGTTCAGTTTTTGCACAAAATCTCTAAGGAGACACTCACCATCAATTCCCCCTATATTCTCATATCGGTAACTAAAAGGCACTCTAGAGAATCATTCAATGTCCTATTCCCCCTATGGCCCACATAGAGGAACTACAGACACTCTGAGGAAGCACTTACATATATTCCCCCTATGGTCTCACATTGTAACAGTAAAACAGACACTCCGGGGAAGCCCTCAGCGTCCATTCCTCCTATGGTCTACTACACCAGGTTCCCATAGCCCCGTGTAAGTCAATCAAGCACATAAATATATAACAATCAAAGTATACCCCAAGAACTACTTGGCTAAATAGTCTACAACATAACAACATGTCAGATAAAAAGATCACTCCATCCTATCAGCACTAGGAATGGAAAGCACAATAGCCTAACATGATAAGTGAGACCAAACGATCATAACAAAACATTAATGGGAAAATAATTCCAAAGCATAGAAATTAACCCTATTCACATTCAATTGACCTCTAATCAAGAATACATGCATAGCATGCAATTAACAAGGCTAAAACCGTAAACACGCAATACCCCGAATAAGGGTATTGGGAAATTTTGCACATATAACTCAAAGACTATCTACAAAAAGAAACAAAACACCTACCTCGGTGTTGTGAGATCGCTATATGTGAATCTCAAGCCTTGATTCACCCTAGAATACCGTAGATCTACAAAAACGTCTAAAATGTTTAATTGAAGATAACTCTTGAAAGAGGAGGAATCGGGAAATGAAGCTCTAGAAGAAGGAAGAGCTTACGGTGGAGATCCCAACGTAATTGATGACAGTCAAATCAGAGAACAGATGCTCGATCAGGGGATCAGAAAAAAATTAGCATCATATGGACGCTCTCGGTCGAAGAAGGCGAAGAAGAAGATACTCCTTCCAATTAGACGTGACCCCGGTCAGTTAAATGAAATAAAAAGAAAGTACACGACATATACATTAGAAGTACATGGTGTGTACTTGCCCTTACTGGCCACCACATTAGGCGGTCTCTAGGTCACCACACATGGTTGTGTGCTTGGCCGTTACATGGCCAGCACACGGCTACGTGCGACAAAAGAGTACACGACGTGTACATATAAGTACACGACGTGTACTTCAAAAATTTATAGAAACTCCCCTTTTTCTCAAAAACACCAGAAAAGAGAAAAACATACCTGAAAAGAAGATCCAAGTTCTTACAACTAAAATTTCAATTTAAACTAAAAACACGCACTTTGAGTCATACCGATCACATCATGTGTCTATTTTATGTGAGATTGATTTCTACACATCACAAATGAATTATGAATCATTTCCCTAAATTATCAAGATAACATGAGTATTTTTTCTCAGTTTTCAGTGAGAAACATATGTTTTAAACTAAATTGTCAATTTTAAATTGAAAAAGGACACTTTTGAGTCATATTGGGCACACCGTGTATCAGATTGAGGTGAAAATAATTCTTAAATGTCACAAATGATTTATGGATCATTTTCCTAAAGTATCAACACAATCCAAATGTGTTTTCTCAGTTTTGAGTATGTGATGTGTGTTTTGAACTAAAATGTCAGTTTTAAACCAAAAACATACACTTTGAGTCATACTGAATACAACGTGTATCATGTTCAGGTGCGATTGATTCCTACATGTCATAAATGACTTATGGATCATTTTCCTAAAGTATCAAAACAATATGAATGTGTTTTCTTAGTTTTAAGTATGTGATGTGTGTTTTTAAGTAAAATGTAAATTATAAAATGAAAACATACACTTCAAGACATACTGAGAACATTGTATATCAAATTGAGGTGTGGCTGATTAAATTGTGGTTGATTCCTATAAAAGCACAAGTAGCTTTGAACATGTCACTAGATCTATCATACCAAGCACACCGTGCATTGGATTGAGGTACAACTTATTTCTACACGTCAAAAATGACTTATGAATCATTTACCTAAATTATCAAAACAATCTTAATGTATTTGATATATTTTGAGTATGTAACATGTGTTTTGAACTAAAATGTAAATTTTAAACTAATAACATAAACTTTGAGTCATAATGGGTATACCATGTATCATATTGAGTTGTGGTTGATTCCTACACATCACACCATGTATTTTTATTCTTCAATGCATTCAACATCCATCTAACAATATCGTTTTTTGATAATCTGGAATGTTTAATGCATTGAAGAATAAAAAAAGAGTGCATCATCATGAGTGCATCATCCCCGTTGAGTGCATAATCATAGTACATGAGTGCATCATGAGTGTATCATCCTTATTTATGATATCTATGAAAATTAATAAAATAATTATCAGATAAAAATGATAATAAAATTAACTAAAAAAATTAGATAAAATGATGAGAAAATTCACTAAATAAGTAGTAGGAAATCACCTCTTCATGATGTCTGTATACAATCTGGCACTGTGTATTCTGACCATTCATTTCTAAACAACTATATTTCCTTTTGTGAATATGAGGACTATCTATAGTCCTGGAAGTACTAGAAAAAAATAAAAAAAATAAAGGATTAGTAAATATTTTAAATTAAATTATAATTATCATCAGAAATACCTATTCATAGATGCTAGTTTATTAATGTAATACAATATCTTTCATAAATTTCCAAACATAGTAACCATAATCTTTTCCATTAGTTTGTTCTGGGCACTGCAGAAACATTAAAAAAAATAAGTAATTTGTTTTGATATATGTTTTGATAGTGGAATGTTATTATGTATACCCTAATACTTTTCCATTTGTAAAAGTCTATAGGTTTTTTTGTGCTCATAGATTGTGCTCATGACATGATTTTGATGATATTTAAACATTGACCTATCATAATAGAATTTTCATTAAAACATAATATAAAATGTATAACTTGAATTTTATTTGAAAATGTTGCATGTATTGTATTACAGATTGATAAACATCATCATGTGTGGTCGGTTTATTGGGTATCCACACATTGAATCTAGAAAATAAAATTTTGGAGTATCCAAATTGACTGCAATGAGTAACCAATATTTTTTATAAAAACAAAAAAGAATAAGCAATAAAATGAATGAAAATATATTTGATATGATTAAATTGTAGAGTTTTACCCCTACATTGTGGGTATTAAGAATATTATGTCATCTGTAGGTTTTCTTCCAAACATTGTGGCCAATTCTTCCACTATTCATTCATATTTTTTTGCTTCTAATAAGAATAGTTAGGTATAAGTGATGTGAGGAATAATGATTCCAAATTTATATTCATAGGGATGTCCCTTTTAAATAGTATTAATATATATTCCTACAAAAATTATGAATAGTATTTAGTCATAATTAACTTAGTAGATCGGCTATTGGAGAAACAAATTATGAAAACACACCTCATGTATACATTTACAACTAAGACTCCTATCCATTCATGCTTGAGGATTTAATTTACATTCTCAAGACCTATATAGTATGTAATGTACTCTCCGTACATCTGTCCTTCAAAATAAATTATGGTCATATCAACACTTTGTAACATTGTATCTGCATGAACCTTTAATTTTAGTAAATATGGATGTTGAACAAGTGGGGTAAAAGTACTTTGTGAAGATCTTTTCAATTGGTTGGTTGATCCTTTAGATCATTTTGATTTGACCATCAGTTTTACCCCTTCCCTTTGTCCATCTGTAATAACATTCATCAGTTCAAGACTTTTTTTTCATTAATTGTTAAATGGGTTTTCATGAAAAATAAATTGGAAATGAATACCTCCTTGTCGATATGTATTTTTACAAGATATCACAACTATTCTATAAAAGTTCCAATTGTTTTCTCGATCATATGAATATATTAATCATCAAGTGGAATAGGTAGATCGATGCTTGAATCATGAGCTATGTGAATACCCACTCTCATATGACCTATTAGAAGTTGTTTGTTGTTTAGAAAAACTCCTTGGATATTGTACATGGTACCCCCCACAACAAGGCAATGGGTGGGTGTTGATGAAGGTTCCAGGCATAGTCGAAGCGTGTGATGGGTCGTTCCCAACATTTCTTTTGTAATGATCGATGATTAATTTGAGATTTACATGAAGATAAAATTTGTGATCAATGAAATTGAATCAAGGAATACAAACAATGGATAAAACGCCAGAACCAAAATGCAAGATTATTACATATTATTTATAATTAATTTAAGAAGATAAAGAATTACCTTGTGAGAAATTCATTCTTTATTGATTTATCTAACAACGTATTTACATTGTACCATCATTATGTTGTAGGAATAAAGTTCAGATTCTCTCTAGAGGTGATACAAACGTGTTCCACAAATCTCTAAATGTTGTCATAGGAATCTCCAATTTCTAGTGCTGAAGATCCTCACACTTGCATCGTTCATCTTTAATCACCTCTAGAATTGATTCCAAAGGATTCTTCTTGATCTCTCTAGAATAGATAGTGGGAGCTAGAGGAAGATCAATCTTTGTTCTTGATAGTGTTCTTGGATAAGAGATCTCACTAGGGCTTCAATATGATTCTCCAGATTCATTGTGCACAAAAAAATGAATTGGCTCTATTGAAAAATAATATAATTGGGGTTATATACAACTAGGGTTGAAAAATAAATAATTGAACAAGTTCCCTTTGTTATTTATTTAATCCCTACAGAACCCCATGTCAATAATAATAATAATAATATTATTTCATGACATGTGGTAAACTTGTGAATTAAATTAAATACTATTTATTCAAATAATATTCAATATATATTATTTCTCACCAGACTTATTAAATTGGTCCTCCATTCCTCCACAATATTTATCGATACTTGAATAATGAATATTTATTTAATAAATAAATATCACTATATTATTCTCTAATAAATAAATAAATATTATATTCACTAAATAACAAATAAATATTTATTAAATATTCTGCTCAAATAATATTCTCTCGAATAACTGGTGATAGAATTTATACAATCAAGAAAGCATGAATAATTATTAAACCATATACAAGAATAATATTTATTCAACTTGTTAAATAATAAATAATAATATATTATTTAACAGATGTTTTTGATATAGTTAGTGTATGACCCTCTAGGACTCTTTCTTAGTGGAATTAGGTGAAGCAGCCTAAAGTCCAAGGTTAGCATAAAGAAACACTCCAAGACACCCATAGATGAAGAAGTTAATGTCACAATGATATAATACCTCATTTAGACACTTACCATGTAATATAATCCCTTTATAATGATATCTTTAATCAAGAAGGTTGTATGCTGGCGACATCAACCCATGTGCTCGATGTCTCTTTATTTGAATTATAAGAATTAAAACTTGCCTATAGAACACCATAAACATGGATTTATTTAGGCTATATCAATTTAATCAAAGGGAATGATATATCAACTTCCGTTAAAGAACAAAAGGGAAAAATCCTTTCTTGCATTATTCATTAATCCGATATTACTCATGAACCACCCAATGTATCCTACTTAGATGTGAACATATGTTGTCATGATTTTAATAAATACATCAAAGTAAGTGACTTATAATACTCATTAATAATAATCTTAAAGTATAAGGATCAATATAAACATCTATAGATTGGAACATCCAATGACACATATAAATGTGGATTTCCTACTGGAAAGTCTCGTTCTCATAATATCCTACACTGGATATTACTAAGGGAGTACAACATGAGAAGATACCTAAAAGTACTATGAGTATCTTCCCTTGATATAATGAATCATTTGTGTCCCTAAAATGATTACATCCAACTATAGAACATATATTTAAGAATATTATCATGACACTTCTGGGTTCTCATCATAGTAGGGAACTTCTATGACCTTTTAGTGTGACAACTACTCTTAGGATATTATCACATACTATGTTATGTAGAAGAACAATCATGATGTAATAATAAGTTTATTAATATTCAAAACTATGAATATAGGTTATCATAAAGTACACATAAGTTGGTTTTAGTTCACCAACTCCAACAATTGATAGATATAAATCATAATCATTTTCACCCTATAGAATATTAGTATAGAAAAGGTATCAATGTATGTCTGATTCAAATTTCATGGTAACAATCATGACAATATTGATTACCTCTTATATGAAATCTCTTTGAGGGGAATGACTCACCTCAAAGCTGGTGGAGGGTGTGTGGGGGATCTTCATGTAGTGGTTTTTCTTGTGTTATTTATTCTCTTTGAATCCTTCTCATAACATTTTCTAACAACTCTGACTACCAATTAAGTTTTTCTTCTAGAGTAGCTATTTTTTCCCGAAACTCTTCTATTTTCTTATATTTATCCCCTTGTTCATTTATTTTCTCAAAATATGTTTGGGGTGAAACCCCAAAAACTCGTACCTCTGATGTGGCCATGTTGTTCTAGCTACTTCAAGGCCACTAATGGTAGTTGTTCACCAAGTGCAGTCGATGATGATTATTATGTTTAAGTCAGATAAAAAAATATAGGAAAACAAGTAATCATTATGATGTAATACCAATTTAAAACAATTTTTTTTATTTCATAATTACACATGCTTCCCACACTTTTTATGTGTTTTCATCTATTAGTATCTCGTATTTATTTACATATTAATCCTTTGATAGCACATGTCATGTGATAGAAGTGACTTTGGGTTTAAATTTATCAATCTGCATATAAATAATGGAATATAATTATGTTTTTTTAATATCACATAAAAGTGTTACAGTAGATTTAAAATATATACCATTTTTTTTCAAGTGAAGCGTACCCCATCATTGCTTTACGGTTGGGGTATGTTGGTTTTGTTGCACATTGATTATTTTCAAAACTCATTTTTTTTCATAAATTAACAATTCTTAATCAAATTGATTAATATACATATTTTTAAGAAATGTATTACCATTCATAATATACCTGAAAAGATGTCTCATCACGACAGAAAATAAATTCATCCCACACTTGTTGGTTTATTAGGTGTGTATATATCTATGGTGGGTGCAGGTTTATTTTTCCTTCAACATCTTTGTGATGATACTTAGTAAGAATTGTCTGAAATCCTATATGATCCTTTCCAATGATCATTAATACAAATTTCCTTAAAAATATGGTCTCAAAACCATCTTATAAACTATTGATTATGTGTATTCGATATCTAGCTTTCAACCTTTGATGGATTCAAATGCTTAAGAATTACTTTGTGGGTTTCAACATATGGTGAAACCTATAAATTTTTATACAAATCATAAAGGTGGTACTACTCCCTCTATATAATAGTAATTGTTAAAACATCTATTATGGAAATTATTTCACCCACAAGTCACCCGATGTGACAAGATTTCAGTAGACTAATACTTTCCACATCAGACAGATAATCGGTATATAATTCAAAAATGTACCCAAAAACATATCTCTCTATAATAAAACATTTTGGAAAACTTTGATTTTTGACATACCCTTTTAAAATATCCATATACCATTCAATGAGGTACATCCATATATAATGTATAGGACCACATAGTCAAATCCCTCTTACCAAGTGAACCATCAAGTGAACCATCATATCAAATAATGTCTATGGGAAGAACATATCTAATTAACATAATATGACAACAATTTCCTTTTCTATAGTTGGAAATTTCTCTGAGTCTATAACTTTGTTACATATAGATTTGAAAAAGAAATAGATCTTGGTTAATGTATGGAGAACATTCTTGGAAAAAATTCAATGTAAAGCTACAGACATTATATCTTTCATCAAAACATGATTTCCATGTGATTTTAGACCCTTTAAATTTAATTAATTCATTGAAATGATATTATTGATATTTTATGAATACCCCTCTGAAACATTTACACCATTTAAGAATTTATAAAACTGATATCTCTCTTTCCTAGAAAGAGTGTAAGCAACTAAAGGAACAAAAGTCTATTTTTTACTCTTCAATAGCGCCAACTCTTCCCATATTCTCATGTCAATCATGTCCAATCTAACCTTAATTACATCCTTTTTTGTCAAGTTCATTTAGTAACATGTCAATGACACCATCACATACATTTTTTTTCAACATGAATAACATCAAGAAAATGTATGACGTACAAACAATTCCAGTATGACAATTCAAAAAAAATTGATCACTTTTTTACAATTGATTTTGTAAGGTTTTTTTTTAAAAAAGTTTACCAAAAACAATGTCTATATATTTTACTTTCTCATACAGTTGATCACCTGTTAGTGGAGATGGTGTTTTACATTCTTCTGAAATCCCATTAAATGATGTCATCCACGATCAGTTCTTATGTTGTTGAGGTAGAAATATATGATGTCCTAGAAACATAGTATCCAATGAATATTTCAACCTAATTGATTGTGTACCTTATTCACAAATGAGACACCCTTGAGTTCCTTTAATTCCATATCCTAAAAAATTTCCATAAATAGGAAAGTCATTTATCATCACATACAACATGTATCTCAATATGAAATTTTCATTTTTGTAAGCATCATATAATGTAACAATTGAATTCCATAATAATTTCAAATCTTCCATCAATGGAGCCAAATAAAAATCAATATCATTACCCTATTGTTTTGGTCCTAATATAAGTAGAGATGACATAATGTATTTTTGTTTCATACATAACCATGGTAGAAATTTATAATATTCTAACATAACTAAACATGTACTATGAGTGATTCTTTGAAAACCAAAAGGATTCACTCTATCTATATATAGAGAAAGATGATGGTTTCTCAACTCATTTCCAAATTTAGGATACTCGTGATCAGTTCTCTTCCACTGAGGAGAGTCTTCTGGGTGATGAAGTTTTCAATCTTTATTTCATATATATATATTCCACCTCAATTATTTTACAATCTACCCACTTCTATATAGGTTCCTAAACCTTGGAGTGATTGGAAACTACCATTCAACTTTCACAGGACCCGATACATATTTCTTGTATTGAGAAGCACCACACTTTGGGTATTTTTAAGTGATTTTTGGTCCTCATGAAACAATATACAGTCATTTGGATATGCATATATTCTTTCAAAGATCATAACCATTGAAATTAGCATTCGTTTAGCATCATATGTTCGGTAAGGAAGCTCATTATCTTCTGGGAGCATATCATTTAATAGAGAAAGTAGTTCAGTAAAACTAACATCACTCCATATATTGCCAGATTTTAAATTATATATCATTAGTATGGATGAAAATGCCATGTATTTAGTACAACCAACATACAATGGAATATTTTCACAACTCTTTAACTTATTAAATAATTTTTTATAATCACAAAGTTTATCTTCAACTGTCATTATCATTTCCTCAATAAGATCTTCATCATCATTCACATCTATAATCATATCCTCGATATGGTCTTAATAATTGTCCACACTTTTAATCACATTAGATGATCCATAAAAAACAGTCTTATCCCAGTACTAGATACATTTAGTTTTCCCTATGTTTAGTCCAACATTTATAACTTCGATCTATTCCATGACAGATCAAGTGTTCTTTCAACTCCACTGGAGTAATTAGTCTTGAATAGAAATAGAATAAATATGGACAAAGGATTTGATAAGGTCATATGAATTATCTTTTTCAAACCTGATAATATCTTTCACCCCATCCTCATGCTCTTTTGTCATATGATTTAAATCCATCGATTTTTTATTTATATCCATCCTATTTGATTTGGTAATATTAATATTTAAGAAAATATATAAATACAAAAAAATTCTGAGCTTGGAACTCATAAAAGGTCATTCTTAAAGAATCATTTAAACTACATAAAGTCATTGTTCTAAGATAATAAGAGTCGAATGATGGGTATTCATATTGTTTTTTAGTGGTGGAAATCATTGAAGGAAAGGAATGTGTAATATCTATAAAGTTACAAATAATCTAATTAAATTTTCATCTATTGAAAAAACACAGAGATCTTAAGTAGGATTAATTCAATGATATCTCATATTATTAAATAGATAGAAAAGATCCAAAAAGGAATTGATAAATTTAAATCAATAAGAGGGAGGAGTTTGTGTTTATTCATTTCTTTACTTGGCACGTGGTGGGATAAGTGGTGTTTTAGTGATAGGATGCTTAGGAGCCTAAGTTGATCATTTTTCAGATGATGAAAATGTTTATAGGGTCCAATCACATGGTTTGGAGAACCCAATGTTTAATGAAACTCTTCGATTTTAATCAAATGAACCAAAAGTCTTGAGATGGGGTTCCCTATTCCATTATCATTTCAGATAGTTTACATTTTATAAAAGGGGACTTTTAATAACCCATGCAAAGAAATTTAATTCATTAAACACCAAATTCAAATTTAAAACATTAAATTTATTAAATCAAAGTATTTTTTTAAACAACCCAATAGGAATAAAAACAATCTCTATCACTTTAAAAATTATTTAAAAAATTAAATCAAATTTTATAAAACATAGAATGGAAGTAAAACAAGCCAACTAGGGCATTTTAATTTGAAAGGACTACCAACTTTTGAAAATACCATTTGGATAATCCCATTTTTAAGATAAAAATTTAAAAAACAAATTCAAGATTTAAAATAATGTATCTATATTTATATCTATACAGTCTTCATTTAATTCCTTCATTAACAAAAAATACAAAAAATAACTTTTCTTCTTCATCTTGGTAAAACACTGTATATATCAACAATCATTTTCATGAACTACAAAATCCTTTAAGCCTGCATCAAGAAACTTTAAATGAATTCAAGTTACATTAACTGTTAGATAATGAAGAACATTATCAAGAAGATAAAAAAGTGTTAAATACTCAGAATGTAGTGTAGTAGGTTGAGTTCAAAAATAGCGGAGGAGTCGAGCATCACAATGCTCATTGTGTTGGATTGATTTTTTAGCTACATTGGTATTGGCATAATGACATATATTGTGTCGATAGAGTCACACTCCATTGGTGGTAATGTAAGATGTGTTGGGTTTTGATGTAATATAAACTTTTAACGTCATGTAAGCAATTGATGCCACCCATGTTCTGGTTATATTGTAATGTCAAGTTCTTTTATACACAATAGTTTATTCTGCATCAATAATCCATGTGCATAACCCATGTGTTCATGCCATATCACATGTGTAAAATATATAACAAATTTGTGTCCATAAAATTAATATATAATAAAAATGTTAAAAAATATTAAAAAATATTAAAAAATATTAAAAACTATTAAAAAAATATAAAAAATTATTAATGTCATAACAAGATAAAATTACTAAGAACAAACTTAAAACAAAAAATAAAGCATATAAATAGAGTATGTGTATAAGTATAAAAATTATAATGAAATAATTTTTATCAAGCATTATAAATATAAATAAACTAGAAAAAATCATATAAACTAAATTAAACCCATTTAACAATTCATATAATTTTTTTTAAAAAAAGAGATATTAAAATGATTGGGGTTCTTCTACTTGGTAATGGAAGAAAATGGGTATAATTGTTTGATTTTAATCCATGGGAGAAAGAGGGATACTTGGAACTTGAAGCTGATTACTATATGTGCATCGTAAAAAATTTGCCTATTTATCATTTGCAGTCACCACCTTACATGATAAGTGGGAAAAGTTTTTACAGTGCACAACTAGGTGTTCTATGTAATCAGAGTGAGAAATAATGATGAATGATTGAAAATGAATGTGAATAAAAAATAGGGGATGAACCAATAATGGCTTGAGGTAAGGGAGATTGGGTGGAAAATCAGTGAGGTAGATTGAGCACAAATAAAATTGCTGCACATGCCATTCAATCCATTTTAAAAAAATTAAAAAATAACAAAGATGTTTGAGGGGAAGTGACAGATCACAAGTGATCACATACCTTGGCTTTTGAAGGTGTCGATTCATCCAAAATGACCGAGAGATAGCGACAATATATATTTGTTTTTGTGAGAGATTGAGTAATGTGAGTGAGGAGAACCCTGTTAGGATTCTATTTAGAAAATTGGGAAGACTTTTGTTAGCGCTAAAATTGTAGCGCCGATAAAGATAAAATTTTAAGAATATAATTAATATAATTCAAAACTTAAAATGTATATAATTATAAATAAATATAAATGTATATAATTATAAATAAATATAAATGTATACAATTATAAATAAATATAAATAAATATAAATGTATATAATTATAAATAAATATTCAAAGAATTATAAATAAATATTCAAAGAATTATAAATATGTATTTATAAATATAATTATAAATAAATATAAATAGATATAATTATATATAATTATAAATAATTAATTATTTATATAATTAAAAATATAATAAAATAATTGTGACAATGTATTTATAAATATAATTATAGATATATAATTATAATTATAATTATAAATAAATATATTTATATAATTATATCTATAATTATATATTTATATAATTATATATATACTTATTAATATATAAATATATATAATTATAAATATAACAAATATATTTATTATAATTATAAATAAATTTATAAATTTATATAATTATATGTTAATATATATATATTAATATATATACATAATTATAAATATAATAAATATATTTATTATAATTTATTATTATTTTTATATATATAAATATATATATATATATATATATATATTTATAATTTTATAAATACCTTTTAAAAACATTATATATATATAATTTTATAATTAACTATTTAAACTAAAAAATTAATAAAAAATTCATTTAAATAGATTTATGATATAAATTTCAAACATATTTTAAATGATAAAACTTAAAAAAAACTAATAAATATTATTCATATAAATTACAAACATATTGAAAGTATTACATGTATAATAAATAAATATATGTATAAATAAATATTAAAAATGATTAAATTACAACAAATATAAAAATCAGTAAATATTAAAAATGAATAAATAATATTAAATGAAAGCAATATTAAAAAATAATAATATAATTTAATAGAAAAAACTATTTTAAAACATGAATTTATATAATATTAATTACATGAATTTTAAGCATGTACAAAAATGAAGGAAATACTAAAAAATACATTTCAATAACTTAATTATATAAAATTTAAACATTTTAAAATTATTACAACTTAATAAATTAAATTTAATACATACTAATCATATAAATTAAAACATATTAAAAATAATATTTAGTCAAATATAAATATGTATAAAAAATGAATAAATTCCAAAAATATTATATCAAAAATGAAAAGACATACATCAAATGTGAAAATAATTACATGCCATACATACACATCTACACATGTTATATAAATATATGTACATCCCATGTACATGTGTACATATACATACACATACATACATCTGTACACATACAATATCTATATAGACACACACACAAAACACACACACACACACACACACACAACATAATGCATACACATATATGCACATAGACATTGATATAGATATATAAGTTCAAATATCACATATTAACAATACATCATTTATATTTATATAATTATTTAAATTATTTAAATAAATAAATAAATAAATAAATATATATATATATTACTATATCATATTTATATTAATTATATACATGCATTTTGTAATTAATGTATATAAATAAATATTAAATTTTGAATATAAATATGATAATTTTTTATATATTAATAATATTTTTTATTAAAAGTTTTATCAGCACTAAGAAAAATGTTGATGAAGATTCGCCTTTATCGGTGCTAAAAAATGTGCTAATAAAAGGTATACTTTTATCATTATTTTTTTAGCAATGATAAAAGTTACCTTTATCAGCACTGACAAAGGTTACCCTCACTACAAAATATTTCACTTTTTCTAATGGGGACATATCTGTTGGTAAAAGTACATTTTCTATTAGTAAAACATTTTACCAACATATATGTCCCTATCATTAAACTATTGGTAAAAACTCTATCGCTGAATGTTTTTATGATAGATAAAATAGTTTTGTTACAATTATAATTATACCAATATATAATATATATGTTGGATAAAGTGTTTAGAAGAAAGTTATGGTGAAAAATTTATCTGTTGGAAATAATATTACCAACATATAATATATATTTGTTTATAAATTACATTTGGATAAAAATTATAAATTTTATTTCTAGTAAAATTTCATATTATATTTATTATTTTATCATATATAATACATAAAATATGATTTTAACACATGTTCAAACTTAGAAAAAAATTAATTATATTAATAATGAAATATTTTATACAAAATGCTGGATCCCCCAATCCCCCTTATCATGCCCCGACCCCAGGCTGCCCCGGAGCCAGTGCGGTTTCAATAAAATATGGTGCACAATTTTTTTTATAAAAAGAAATGTTGATAAATGACACTGTGACACACATGTTCCACTAAAGAGGATATTTTTGGTTTATATTCTGGAAAACCATATACAAATATTAAAATTATTCAAATACTATATAGAAAAGACTCCACAAATCTACCACCAATCAGTGTAACACAAATCTACTAAACCTATAAAAACATATTTGAAAACATAGGGTGAGCATACGAATGCCCAGTAAGGGGGTTTTAAAATAAAATAATATTTCAATTAAACCTTTTAAAAAATATTCCTTTAAAACTATTCGTAAAACATTTTCTTAAAGAAAGATTCAATACATGAAGCATAACATAACATCTTGTCCAAAAATTACAAGTGAACATTTCAAGGAATATTTACAGAGTTATAATGAAATATGTTCCAATCATAAGCATTCTTATAGAAAATATATGGTGTGCAATATATAAATCAAGATTTATTCTAACTATAATAAGTGTGACATGAGAAAGTGCAAGTACAGAATTTAAAAATTAAATTAATACATGATCATAGTTGCGCATAAGATAATAACTTTAATTTCTTCCCTTACTATCTATGAATCACAAATTGGCTGATAAATCTCTGAGTGCTGAATAAACATTATGCCATAGCATTTACTTCTTCTGATACTCATAATTACAAGCTCTTAACCAAGTATATTCTACTAATATCCACTTGGTTAATTAATTTTCATAAACATAATGAGGGAAGTGCATATGCCAAACATTTTGAAACATTCTGTTAAGGCCTCGGCCAAGACGTCTAAAATTATTGAGGCCTCAGCCAAAACCATAAATCATAATTGGGAAAGGCCTCATCCAATTCCATATACATCTATATCATGAGACCTATCGATGCATCGAGGGGCTATAGTGGGACCCAACCATCACAGACTAAGTCCAATGCATTCCTCATTTCTTTAAATCAAAGTGTCTCATACCACTTTTATTTTTTAAATTACTCTTTACTTATTATTCAAAGTGTCACATACTACTTGAAATATTTAACTTCTCATTTCATATTATTCAAAGTGTCCCATAAAACTTTGAATAATTTAGTTCCTTAATCCATAAAAGGTCATAAGAGTATAATTACATTCTTTAGCATTTACATATACATAGTGATTCATGCATTAAGTGTTAACAACAAAACTAAAAACTGCATGGTTATGGAAATTTAATAAATGACAATTATGGTAGGTAGATTATAGCATACATAATGATATATAATGCACATAAATATAGGTTTTGTCACATAAAATGATAACCATGGAATTCCAAAATCCTTATTATGAAAGTAAACATATTATATTCTAGAATGCATAATTTTAATTTAAGATAGTTTTCATTTATATTTAAAACATGTGATGATAAATGAGAATGAAAAATGGGCTAAATAATAAACTTAAATAAACAAAATCATATATAGAGACAATTCATCATGGGTTGAAAACATAACCAGTTTTAATGTAAATAGATTATTTTATGTGAGGTATTGAATGTATAATTAACTAAACACACTTCCAAATAATTGTTATAACTTTTTATCAAATCTTTGTGAACCCATATTAATATTAGGATCAAAGCATATATGCATGTATATATATATATATATAACTATATGTATTTAAGGGTTCTTCATTAAAACCTAAGAATCCAATACATAATTTATGTGTAATAGAAACATAATTTAGGCCAAAATCAATATATGAAAACCATAATGTAAAACGGTGGGTATTGTTTCATAAATAAACACACACACACACACATATATGTGTGTGTAAGAGTACTTATATATTTATAATTTTATCAACTTAATACACCTCTAAAATTAACATGGTTTCTGTTCATAATGAATTCTATTTAGAGTATGAGTTCTTCTTATTTTAAATTAAGAAATAGGTATGGTTTTATTAATAACACATATATACATATGTGTATATATGTAGTGAAACCTATTTAAGGTACCAAAATAAAAACCTATTACATTTTTCAAAAACAAGAATTCGTTTTTATAAGATCCTTCAAAGAAATCAGTAGTAATATAAGAACATCCATGTATATATATATGTATATATATATATATTCATGTATATATATATAAACCGTAAAACCAAAACAAATCAAGAAAAACTATGTCCCTTACCTGGTTCAAAGGAGGAGAAGAGGTCGAGAGAAGCTTCATCAAGGCGCTGAAAAGAGAAGACCTGTAGGGTTCGAGTGAAAAGTGTGTCATATATATAAACCATATATAATATATATTTAAGGAAAATTTCATAGGATCTGAGGCACCTTGGTTTAAAATAATACCAAGTCTGTTTGGTCTTGTGGAAAACGAGAGAAAGGAGGGCCACCTGAGGTCACGGGTGTGGAATAAATGAAGAGAAAGGGTGCATCGACAGCTAATGGTGCAACACATGCAGGAGGATGAAGAAGAAGGTGACATGAGAGGGTTTGGAAAAGAATGAACAACTCTGATCATCTGAGACGAGATCAGACAACTGAGAAAGATTCTAAGATTTAAAAACTGACGAATGGTTATGATTAGATCAGATTTAATCAGAAGTCTATGAGCGATGAAACATTTTAAAATGGATTAAACAACTGATATTAGTTCCTGATTGGATCAGACAGTTGATAAAAATGTGGTGGAGAAACTATGGCTTCAAGGAGTTAATGGCCAAACCAACCAGATGGATTAAATCTCACACGGTGAGATCAGATGGTCCAGATTTGATTTCCACTGAAAAGGGTGTCCCACATCAAAATGGGATGGGCTACGGTCCGACTTTATAAGACTGGAGCTCTCAGAATGAGCTCATAATTCCCCTCCCCCATCCTCGGTGCCACCCCGTACCAGGATTTTGCAGGCGCGCTTCTGCACCCACCCCTGCCTCTGTTCCACCTCGCATAGTGGTGCGCTCTGGCACCCTTGCACACGCATTCCCATAGTCACTTAAGGCCTACTATGCAAGCCTGCATGCGGGACTTAGCAAGTACAATACGTGCACAACCCTGGTCCATTTTACAGGGGTTCTGTGAGATTCCCACCAAGGCCTTTAGTGGCTTGGCCTACTAGGTTTCCCTCAGCTAGGTGGGGTACTCACCCATTTTTTAGCAAGTAAAATTCATTTTTGTTATACACTATAAATTTATTATGTTTATAAAAAAAGAATATAATTTCACTATCATGGTTAAATAAAACCCTAAAACCAAACTTTTCATTAGTTTATAAACATTTGAGTTTCAAAACATCAAGGTTAAAAATCATGGTTTAATTTATCATAAAAGAAATCCCAACTAGTATTATATTTAAAATCCAAACATAATTTTAATTAAAACTTTGTTTTTATTCATCCAAGGATGAAAAAATTTCAAGGTAACTTTATAAAACATTTGAAACACTTTAATACCTAATTCACTAAGTAAAGGTAAAATACTAAATACAACCATAATAATTAATTTCATTTTCCCAAAGTACGATTTCAAACTCAAAACTATGTTTCTTTGTACCAAAACCAAATAGTATCAAGTACATAATTCTCTTGGCATTTCTTTTAAAAAATAGGGGTTATGATTCAAACCCATTTTAAACTTTAAATCATTATCCTTCTAAAATATATAAAAAGAGTTTATTACAAAAATGTTTATAGTTATAACTTCAATGAAAAATTTAAACACCTAGAAAACTCATTATACCTAGATGCTTTAAATTAAACCACTGGAATACCCAATGACTATAAGGTCTTATATCCATTAGAGACTCAACGGTCACCTAAAGGAGTCAATGGTCGGATTATCTTTAAGGCCTTATAAAAACATGAATTAGGGTGTTCCAATTTCAATAAAACTTGGTGAATATGGTGCTCATCATTCCTCTGATTCTTAGCACGGTTGTTGTGGTTCTGGCGATACTGATGTTCATCGTGACAGATCCAAAGGAACCCCACTATATTCTTGGGATTTTTGTTGTATTTGGTGGTATCCATTTTAATAGGTCTTTTAGTAGGCATCATAGGGTAGTGAGGTTCTTTAGTCTTGTTGTAATGTAATCATTTCAGTGTTTAATTAAATAATACATGCCTTATTTTTATTTTTAAAACATCATTTGATTAGTATATAAATTAAACAAAATAAAATCATTAAATATTATTATTTAACTTGAAAAAGGTTTAGGGTGTCACACCCCCCATGTTGGATCCCCTAATGGGGTCCACCCCCCTCCAGGCGACCTATCCTGCCATCTAGCCAACTCCAGCTCCAATGCCTCAACTATGTTGGTGACCCATCCATGCCATCTAGTCATCTCCAGTTCTAGTGTCCCAACCATGCTAGCACCCCATCCATGCCATCGAGTCACCTCCATCTCCAACGACCACCTCCATATAAAAACAAGTTTTTCTTTGACTAGAAATAGAGGTGTTGGTATAGTCTCAAGCACATCTTGATCCACAACTATGTTGGAAGGCCCAAGATGCTTTTCATACTCCTATAGAATCCATCCACGATCATCCAACATCAACCTACTTTATTAACAATTCTACAAAAAAGTAGTACTTCACCAAATTATAATAATAATAAAAAAAACAGAAACTCAAGTAGTACTTCAAGATGTACATTTGAAACAAAAACTCAACATATTAAAAAAAAACCCAAGATGTATCTCATACCCCTCTAGAATACATCCACGATCTTCCAACATCAATTGTTTCTATAGTGATTCACATAGGAAATCCATTTCTCTCACACTCCCAACAAAATTACCTTCACACTTACCAACTGAAGACATCAATATACCAATGGGATATAAAAATTCAATCAAAATCCAATCTCATTTAATTTAAATTGTAGGTCCTTATGTGAAATAATACTTAAATTTTTGTAAGTTTTGCAATACCTATAAGTGAAACCGACTCTACTAAGAGAGAAACAATATTTATAATGTCAATTATTTTTGACAAGGAAAAATCTATTGAAAACCAGGTGGATAATAACAAAAATAGTCTATACTTAAAGAATGCAATGCTAACCAAGATGAGTGTAGTGAACTAGAGCTTAAAACTTTCCAATTCCGGGACACCATAACACTATAATATAATCACTGAAAACCCACACAAATAATAACATACTGGACCTCCAATATCTTTCTTCCATCCTTATCATCACAAGGCTATAAAACACTCCTACACCATCTATCTGCATATATTTATATCAGCAATAAATTAAAAAATCATCAAGAGAAACAGTTATAAAAAATAAAATCAACATTCTAGAAAAATCACCTCACACCTCTCTTAACAGATCAAAACTGAGACCACAAACATCCAAGATGATAAGATGGTATTTATAGTCGAAAATATTTAAGATTAATTGATCAAAGAAAAAAGATAAAATAAAGTAGAATCCTACAAACCATGATGAATTTACCTGGGAAAGTAAAAGAAGGCAAAAGACCAAAAGACCATGACAAGAATGGGTTCAATGGTGCGTCCAAATGAAATCTTGAACCGAAAAAACACTCCCTTCACCTAGAGACCCAAAGCATAGAAAAATTCTATATCTACCTCAAGATTCCCCACTAAATCGATGATCAAACACCCACATCCCACAGCCTTGAGGAAAAACATACTACTATCCCTTTTTTCCCTTGTCATCACATGGATTCAGAATCCAAGCCACTTGTTTCCACACTACACCAAAACAACAAACCCAATGTTAATGAACACTCCAAATAACATCCATACATCTAGTACCACCCACCCTTGAATGAATACTATGAATCTAGTGCTAAAGAACCACCATGAACACTACAACACACCACTAAAAACCATCCATGAAAGCCAAAATACACCTGAAAAACCTTGAAATTAACCATCAATGTAGAAATAGAATAAGAAAATAAATGCAAACACAACCTGTCATAAACCAAAAAAGAAGAATCACATCTAACAAGTTCATCATTGGTGATTTATCAAAGGTAATTCCCTCTATTGTTTGCAACAATCAGTAAATGAAAAGGGAGACCATGAACAACCAAATTTTCTCCAAACTACTAGTCTCATGAGTAAAGATCATAAGGCAGGTGATCAAACCTTCAACCTAGATATGATGAGTGACCATGAAGAACACAAAATATTAATGTGAACCAAAAAAACATGATGAGAAATATCTAAGAAACTAGATAAAACTAAAAAATAATAAATAAAACAGTCAACCTAATAAAATATCCTTAATCTCTTCAAGTCATCACTCAATGAACAAGAGATATTGATTATAGAAATGATTAGATAAATCCAAAAAATATGAAATATATAAATTATTTATTAAGATCACTTTAGAATTCAGAAAATAAATAATTAATAAAAAAATTCAATAACATATTCCATTCCATAGAATCTAAAAGATAACCAGTGAATACTAGACCAAAATTATAATTTAGTTGCAGTATCAAATAACAAAAACATGAAAGATATATTCATAGTTTCAAAACCAAAATTTAATACATAATTTTTAATTCATGACAATATTCATAATAATATCAAAATATTTATGATTCAATACAAAAAATGAAATAATCTAAAGAATGCTGCAGTGGTCAAAACAAAACAGTTTGTAGCATAAAATAGAATCAACATTATCACAATTCCAATTATAAAACAAAAACTAAAGCATAAGAAATTTAAGGAAAATGAAATAATAGAGATTATAATAAGTGACTAACCAAGAAAACTATCAAAGATAGAATTATTGACAAATCAAAGGCACACAGTTAACCAAAGATTGAGATATCAACACATACACCCATCTTATACTAACTCAGGCACATATATATCAACATATACACCCACATATTATTTTTTACATTGAATGATCTAGTATCCAGAATTTAATAATATCCTCTAGTAGGGAACTTGAACTCAATTTGAGATATCAACATATAGACCCACCTTATACCAATTAACTACATATAAACTGGCACGTTTATATATTCTTTATTTATAATTAAACTAATAATGTTATTATTGCCTTTGGAAGGGGAAATTATCCAAGCGGAGCCATCTAAGAGCTGAGATAGAAGGCTAAAGAGAGCTAAAGATGCATCTTTTGCACATTTATGTAACAAAAAATGTAGAACAAAGTGATGTAGGGTTACCTTTGGTTGATAAAAATTTAGTAAGTTGATCTTTTTGAAGTGGTTTGATGAACCAAAATATTCTACATATGATGTTAGGGTAAAAGGAACACCCACAAAACCTAAAACCATTAAAAAAATACCACGTAGAATAGGAGTTTTTTGAGGGTTTTTTTTTCAAAAAATATTGAAAATAACCATTTTTTTAAAAAAAGCTATAAATAATTACCACAACTATATTTATTAAAAAAAAATTCCAAATATATAAATTTTTTTAAAAGCATACTAACTATTGGCCGTTGTGCTTGTAAAAAGATCTAGAGCACACCCAAAAAGTTAAAGACACTACCATGACATGAGGATTACAAGTACCCTATAAAATTTGAAAATTGAGTAAAATATGATGTTTTTTATGAGTGAGAATGAGTGTTACCCTCCAAGTAAGTCAGATTGAACACATCTCTAGAGAAATAAATCGATCTTTCCATTTTCTATTCAGAAATGTTCGCATCAATGACACCATAAAAATATGACATTTGAGTAGAAACTAATTAGTGAGAAAGAGTGTAACGTTGCTCAATAATTAATAAAAATTAATAAGTGTAAATTAACAAAGAAACTAATGTAATTTGAGTATAAAATAATGTTTTTTTGAATGATAATGAGTGTAACGTTGCTCAAAAATTAATAAAAATTCATAATTGAATATTAACAAAGAAGATAAAATTCAAATAACACATTTGATCATTCATTTTAAATACTAAAATAAAGTATGATTCATTAACATGAAGAAACAATGGTTTATAATCACATAAAAATATCATTGTGATGTTCAAAATATAAATTAAATTCAATATATATATCAACCATTATTCATATTTCAATAAATTAAATCTATGAACATATGGAAAACGTTGTAAAGACTCAAAGAAGTATAAACTCTCAATATCAAATTCAATAGTGCACCAAATGATTAATGTAATAAAACAAATATAATGCATTTACTCATCACACTAAATGAGAATCATACATTAATAAAAAAAATAAAACAATGAGGCATTCCACACACCAAATCAAAAAATGAATTGTAACCAAATACAAAATGGAAAAAAATTATTCACAAAATTAATAATGAATCCTTGTCTAATAGGATGATTGAGGGAAAATTCATATGTAAAACATTCAATATCTGCTGATTAAAGTTGTAAAATTTCTATGTGGATTGTATGTTTTACTATGATGTATAGAATGAAATTTTTTTAGTTAAATTAAAATAGAATTTGTACTTATAATGAATTGTAAAAAGGATTATGGTAAAATATAGATTTCAATGAAGTAACCATTCATCATCATGGGGCCCTAACACCTATTCAAAATCAAATATAATGTGCAATAAGTAATTTTTATGAGTAAAAAGGTGAAGTTCTCTTCAATGTAACCATTGTATTATTATTAGTAATATTAAAATCACTCTTTAATAGCTACTATATAGAAGGGGTTCATCAATTTTATGATGAAAATCATGTTTTTTTTATTTACGAGTGATGAAAAGTAAAAGAGTGGCATTCACGCAACATTCACAGCCCAAAATTGGTAAATTGCAATAGAAATTTCACAAATTGATCACAAAAATAAATAATTACCTCTCATTTGTGATGACCTTGCAGTTAATGAGAGGAGACATAGATGGAGACAAAATTTGTGGCAAAGAACCAAAGGGGGTTGAATGGTTACCTGATTTTGGGGGAGGTAAAGGGGTGAACAGCTAGAAGATTTGGGGGATTAACAGAAGGGGGATGATCTAAATGAGGTAAACGTGTGGTGACAGAACAAATGGGGATTAATGGTCTAACAATGTGATGACAGTGGGTAAACAATGTGGTGATGAGCCTAAGGTTGATTTAGGGTTTTGAGAGGGAACCTGTGAGGTGAGGCATTCCCGGGTTTGATAGGAACATGAGAGGTGGGATGTGAGGTGGGGTGGAGGGATGTGAGGCGAGGCAGAGGGATGTGAGGTCAGAGTAGGGTAGGGTGGTGAGATGTGAAGTGGGGTGGTGGGATGTGAGGGCAGCTGAATGTGAGGCTGGAATAGGGAAGGGCGACAAGATGTGAGGTCGAAGTAGGGAAGGGTGGGGTAGTGGGATGTGAGGCCAGAGTAGGGAAAGGTAGAGTGGTGGGATGTGAGGCTAGAGCAGGGAAGGGTTGGATGTGAGGCAGGGCGGCAGGAGGTGATACTGAACACAAACAGGGGGTGGTGATGGAGTCCTAATTAGGGTTTTACTGGTGTTTTTTTTCTTCATAAAATGTATTTAAATTTTTATTAAATAAATAATATTGAAAAATATAAAAATAGTTAATATTTTAAGAAAATTGAATAAATGGTATTGAAAAATATAAAAACATTTAATATTTTGAGAAAATTGAAAATTAAAATCAATTATGAGATGTTTTTAATAAAACTCCAGGAAATAAAAATTTACTTTGGTCATAAAAATTATATATATATATATATATATATAATATGTTTCTCTTGGTTATTGATAAAGTTTTTTTTGTTGAATGGTTTATTGTAAGATTTTTTATTGATGTCAAAAGATGTGTTGGTAATAACGTTATTAATAAAAGATTCACATGTTAGTAAATTTTTTTTGGTATTAGTATGATAAAGTAATAGATTCAACTATTGGTAAAAGATATTTTGGTATTGAATGATTAATCTATTGGTAAAAAGAAGTTTTCTCATTAAAAATTAATACCAATAAAACTTATTATCTGTTGTAATTGATCATTTTTACCAACAAATATATTATCTGTCAATAATTTTTTTAGTAAAATTCATATTTTTATAGTGCCTTTTATCAGTGCTTTATATTTAGTGCTGATAAAAGCCAGCGCTGAATAAAGTGTGATCTGTGGTAGTTATTTATCATCAAAAAAAATCTTAAAACAAATTTTTCTATAGGAAAAATAAATAATGCCAGTAATATATGAAACATGACTCCATAGTAAAATTTATACATGTATTTAATAATATTTGATGTATATCATGTGTGATTATTCCATATAATTATCTATATACAGGTTCAGCCCATGGGCAAGCCCCATGATCCCATGGTCTTGGGAAATGCCCCCCGACCAGGGAAACAAAACACAACCCCCATCTCCTAGCCATAACCCTACTCTAAAATTTTATCTCCACCACTACTGAGAATCACTCATCCCATGTGCTCTCCCGATGGCCTTGCCTAAATCTAATTCTCCCAACTAGGATCCCACGTGCTCTAGGTCTTTCCCAATTCCCCCATACTCTCCTGTTGTAGCCTCACCTATCTGCCCCTACCCACACTGCCCTCTCCCCCTCCTTCGCTCACAACTAGTTTCCCTTAGTTCACTAATCCCTCACGCACGCTTGACCATGCCTGTTGTCAGCCACTGATAACTGGAGAGATCCCATCCCCACCCTTACTGCTAACCAGCAACCCCTAGGTGAAATTGTGGGGTCTTTTATAATTCTTTTATCATAGTTAGTTTTTATTTTTTTTTAATTATTTTGTTTAATTTTTAGAAATTATTTGAATGAATTGAAAATTCATCAGTGCATTTTTTGTCTTAATTTAAATTCTCCCATCTCAATTGTAATTTGTGATTTTTCCATAGTTAATTATGGTTTTTTATAATCAATTTTCAATTATCATTTTTTTATTTTTATTAATTTTTTTGTTTAATTTTCAGAAATTATCTAAATTGAGGATTCACCGGTGTCTTCTGGTCTCAATTGCAATTTTCTCATCTCAATTGCAATTTAAAATTTATCCATAGGTAATTAGTGTTTTTTATAATCATTTTTTAATTATCATTTTTTTCTATTTTTATTAATGTTTTTGTTTAATTTTTATAAATTATCTGAATTATGAATTCACTGATGTTTTTCCCATCTCAATTGCAATTTGCATATCTCAATTTCAATTTAAGATTTATAAATAGGTAATAAGTGTTTTTTATAATCATTTTTTATTATATTTTTTTTATTAATTATTTTTTTTAATTCTTAGAAATTTTCAGAATTTTGGATTCATCTTTGTCTTTCTCGTCTCATTTTTAATTTTTGATTTTTTGATAGTTGATTAGTTTTACATTTATATTTCATTTATTTTATGATTAATTAATTTTAATATCATATTAGTTGATTGGTTTATTAGTTTTACAAATAATAAATTTTAATTTACACACTATTTTATCTTCCCAATCATTCATACAATTTATATATTATGTCAAATCATGATCCAACCATGTATTACAAAATACATTAGATTATATAAATTTAAAAACATTTTTTAGGAAATGAATTGATTTTATATGATATAGTTTTCTATCTGGACGTCTTTTCATGCTATTTTTCAAAGGATCAATAGACCAATTTTTACAAACTTTAATGCCTCTTGATTGATTTTAAAGTTTTTTAAAAGGTTAAAAAGTGTATACTTTTGTTCTTTTAGCAAAAGGGTTGTTTGAACTTGTTTAATTTGAATTTACATACATAGAATAATGTACTTTTCATATGATTTAAAGTCCATCTTAAAATTATTTTTTCGTAGTTTTTTCAAGAAATAAGGGTGTAGTTTAAAAAAAATATTTATTGTTATTAGTTTTGTTTAATTTTTAATATTATGTGGGTGAATATATGGATTTTTATGCATGTAGACTGAACTTATTTTTTGAAGTCTACATGTAATGTGGGTTTAAATGGATTTATAATTTTAGGTCTGTAAAGTGTGGGTTCTACTCTGGTTCACTGCACTATAATCCTTTAATATCTCATTTTTAAAGGGAAACATATTTATAATTTTTCTTGGGAAACAAGATTTCCTAATCTGGTCCTCTCTATATATTAAATACTATGAATGTGAATATTTTTTAGAATGAATTGTAATATTAGTACATGAGTACATCATTGAAAATTTATACTTTAATAGTGTTTGTTTTATGGAGATGTATTTCCTGACATTGACAACAAATGTTTAAAATGAGATTGATTATATTTACACAAAGTAAATGTAAGTATATTAAATTAAAGATTATATATATATATATTTATATATATATATTACCATGCACTATGCAACTTTTATTTTCTAAAATTGCAAACAAATTCATTTTTCACAACATATATGCATATATTACCATTCTATATACAACTTATATGAAACACTATAAATGAATAAGAAGTAAAATTCATAAATAATCACAATATTCATATACTATTCAGTATAAAAAATTAGAGAAAATTCATATACAAACAACATATATACTGAAGATAAAGCATATACATACAACATACACACACAACACAAACACACAACTCATTTATGAAATGTATACAACCAGGATATATGCATCAATATTTATTTGAATGTAATACATATATAAACAAAAAATTTACTAATGATAATAACATATATTCCTGAATGGACCGAAGGCCTTCATTTTTATTGATTTTTGATAACCCCCTTTCAAGGGATGAGGGGGGAACCTTACAAGGCTTGTAGGCTCAGAGATAATATATATTACATATATTGAAAATGAAGCATATACACACACAAAATATTTTCAAAACTATCTAAAAAATATGCACTAAAATAGATCAATCGTATTATATAATTGATCTATATCACATGCCTAGATATTCATATGATGCATATCATAGGATAAAATTTGGTTACATAATATAAGGCATGGTGATGATTCTGTCATATGATACAATAGACTTATGATATGGGATATCAAGTGCATAGTCACTGCTACAGCTTCCAAAACAATTTCCCATAATTGTGAATCATTAGGTTGATTCATTTATGGCATGGAGAAATTATATATATAATTGTTAAAAAAATAAATGATCATAAACACACTAATAATCATGTGTTATTGTAACACATTTAAGCTTCCAAGTGTTGGCAATTAACTCTCAAATTTTTTCATTAAATGAAGAGAGGCTATATAAAGGATAAAGATCTTTTGTTGGGGGTGTGTGATTTTGTCTAGATTTATTGAAGTTATATTCTACCATGTTATCCATTTATAATTTAGGTTAAGGTTCTAGCACACCTTTGGAGTCTAAGGGGTCCTCTCATAGCATACAAGGATTTTAGTGGACAATGTACTTCATTTTGAGGTGAGGATCCTTTGATTGTCTCTTGGTAATATCCCTAAAACATACTCCATAAAGACATAGTTTTTTGGAAAATAGGAACACATGTTTTTTATGTTATTCATCACATGTTTATTAAGTGATTATAGAGATGGTTTTTGTTGGATTATCTCATGATCATCACAGTAGAAGATACCCATTACATTGCCCGATCTATCATATTCAAATCAATATGCAGTGAATAACATAAATAAAATAGGAATGCCTTATATATAATGTGCTCCATATCTATCGATCTTGATAGAGTTTACTTGATTATGATCACCCAATGACAACCAATAGACTCTCACCATCACATGGATTACAATGAACAATAGAATCCCCATATGCTATGAGAGGACCCTTGATCTCCAAAGGTGTTCTAACACCTTACTCGATGAAGATAAATGGAGTATCAAGTAAGAATAGATATTTATCCTATATCTAGACCATGTTTCACAATTTTTACATAGAATCACTCACACCCAATATGAGGATTGTATCCTTTATATAGGATCCCTTCATTTAATGAAGGGATTCGAACATTGTCTACCAACACTTGGTAGTTGACATACATTACAACAGCGTATGCTTGATGGGGTATTTATGGTCAGTGTACATTACATCAACTATAACATGTTAGTCATGTTATAAATGAATCAACCCATTGATTGATAACCTATTTAAATTAAATGGGATATGTATCAGTGGTCATACACTCAATATCATAATCTTATATCTACAATATGAATCATAATAATATCATAGGATTCAACATGGGTATATCATATAATATGATTTACTTATTTTAATGAATATCCAAAAATATCCTACTTATACTAAAATCCCATAAGGACTTTATAAAAAACTTCACAACTCATTATAAATCCATCCAAAATCTTTTTTATATGGTTTATCAAACTCTCTTCATTTTGGAAAAAACACTTTGTCCAAAATTTAATCCTAATTCCAAGGCTTAACTGTGTGGAATTTATAGCAATTATAATAAATATGAAATACCAAATTCATAGATGTAAGCAAAGAGTGATATCTAACAAAACATAGATACAATATAATTACAAATGGGTTTGGTGTGATCTTGATCAATCATACTCATATATCTATATGAACATATCCACCATAAGATGTATTATATACACCATTTGTATACCTATATAATCCATTTTTCCATGACATATAGTGACCAATATACATGGAACATGTCAATCTAGTACAAGTTAACTCATACATTCATGACTCTCTAAAATAGACTAACTATTTTAAATGAATACATCACATGGAATTCATTCAAGTAGTCAAGAACACTACATGCCACCCAAATAAGCATGGACATAAAATTCCTTAGTATAATTCAATCAATGGAATGGATATCTTTTCTCATCACATGAGTGGAAAAATCCCATTTTAGTTAATCTTCAACCAATGACATGATCAACAACATACCCAACCAACCCTGATTAGTTAAACCTCAAGGATTTCATAAGGAAGGTATCAAAGTATGAATGTTATCATGTTGGGTATCTCTAAAACCTTATGTAATGGGGATTCATAATAAGTATACACCTCTAATTATATCAATGACTGTATGAAATTCCATATGATATACTTTGGCCGATCATTCCAAATAATAATTCTCAACTTGTTACCTCATGAGTCTATTCAATTTATATCACATACAAATATTTGTATCGATTATAAGATTTTAATAACACTAATAGTAATGTACATTCACAACCCATAATACTATGTTATTCTCATTGATTAGAGACAACTCAAATTCATACTTTGAGGGGATAATTATCAATTCACTTCATGAAATATATGTAACCAACATGAATGAATGATAAAGTGAATATTTAATTTTTTATAACACATTACATTTATATTATTAAACTCCTTTAAGAATTTTAACAAAACCATACATAATCATCTATCTAGTATATCTTATATGATAGAAAAGAAGATCAATATTATTTTTGTTGTACTTTTGGGGGTTTTGTTAAAATTATTAAATCTCTATGTAATTCATGTTACATCACCATATAGACACCTAATAAAATACCCACACTAAACTCTTTAGTGAGTAACATATATAAATAAAGATATTTTTAATAATTGTGAGACTTAGGAATCATATTCCCAATGCTAAACTCCTTGAACATATTCAAACTCCTTAACTTTTCAACATCTAATGTTATAATGTTAATAACTTATGTTGTCTTCTTAAAACTCTTTCTCAATTTATCATCATCATCATCCTTATAAAATATTCCATAAAAATTTTCATTGAGAATATTTTGGTAACTAATGTAACTCTTTACATTAATCTTTACCATCACATCCTAAACTTATTTAGGATGTAGTGATATTCACTTTGTTATGGTAACTAAGTGTAACCCTTAACATTTCTCTTTACCAACACATATACTAATTCCTTTAGTATATTTAGTAACATTCACTTTAATTTTTAACTGGTATAATCCTTTATTTGTTAAATTTGAACTTCTCTAAGTTCAAACATACCTCCACTATCCTCTTAGACTCAATATTCTATTTAGAATATCTTTCTAAGACACACAAAATCTTTTGTGTTAGGAGATAACACTTATTTCCTTAAGTGGGAATATTTAACAAATAAATTATTGTGTTTATATCATATATGATAATCTATGTGTTTGTAGAAATTTATTGAAAATAAAATTATTCTTTAAAATATTCCACTAATTGGTGGTGGAATATCTAATCCCCATATTCTAACAAACATATAGATAAATAATTTTATCCTATATAAAAATTTTTATCCTTATATTCTTATGAAAACATGTTATAGAATCCTATGAATCATAAACCATGTGTATTCAATGCATTGTTTCATATTATTCATGAAAACCCTTTTTTAACAAACAACTTCTCTTATAATATAAGAGAAATAAGATGGTAATACACATCCTTTATTTATATCCATCTGTTATTGATATGTTCCTTTACATTCAAATCCTTGATGTAGTAACTATTTTATTCATCACATGAATGTAAACTACAAGATTTATTAATTCTTACATTGATTTTGAACTCCTTTATACTCACAACATTTTTAAAGTATATAATTGTTATCATAAACCCTTTAAAAATGAAGAATTAATTTTTATAACATTGATACTTAATTTGGAAATTACATAGAGTTTCTAAAGTCTGTTAGACATTACAAATAATTCCATCATATGTAACCATTACCCCCCCTTATTTATAACACCTTTAGGATTCAATAAACTCAATTTTATATTTGAAGGAACATTTTTAGACTCTCCAATTAACTTTTTTCTTTCAATTTTAACTTTTACCCACTTATAATGACAATATAGAACCAGAACCAAGAAATCATATATCCTAGTTCATCTAATCTCAACACTTTGAGAATATTGGATTAAATTTTTCATGAACTCATTCATAATTTCATAACATTTTCAACTAAATGAATTCCATAACTAGAATAATCCTTAGAGGATATCTACCATCTCACCAAGTCATTAGCACACTCAATCATATTTAGTATGTGAGTGGAGACTAAACCTCCTTAGGTCATTTTTCATCTAATTACTTTGAAACCATAAGTGATTCATTATATTCTTTTCATATGCATCTATAATTTTTTTAACAAATTCAGTATTTTATTACTTAGGAAGGGGTTTCTCTAGAACATAAGATTTTATTTTATTAAGAACAATTATTAAGTTTTTACCAATATAGAAATTTTATTACATTAAGATTATCCTTTTCATGGTTCATTTTCAAAATCAAGTTTTACGATGATGATGATTCCATTTATATACAATATAAGTTTTTATCAGATGAGTATCATGTTTTAAAAACATTTAATAATACTTTTATTATTTTTTTTTCATTGAAATAATCACCCTCTTTTAAATTCATCATATCTATTAGTTGTCCCAAGTCTACATTTCACTAATTTTTTAGTCCACTTTAGTGTTCCTCTAAAAGATTAGTTTTTTATGTAGGAAAACTTGAAAATCATATCACATATGATTCTTGGATGGATTAGTGGGAAACTATTTTCTTAAGTTCATCATATGGATAAAATCTCAACTATATTCTTCTAGTATCCTATATTATTGGGTTTCCCAGCTAAGTGTTACCCAAATAAAATTACAAGAATAGGAACCTAATCATATTAGGGTCACTTATTACTTATTTTCCTTATACAAGATAATCCAAGGGCACCCAGATTTAGTATGAACCTTAAGAGTTGGATGATCAAGGCCTTGACAAGTGCTTCTTTGGAAGGAATCTAACACTTAGTATTTTAAATGGGATTTAATATCACCATCTTATCTCATGTTATTCCCTATACTTGTATGCATGATTCAAAATTATTTAGTTAGGAATCATATTCCTTCCACCAAATAAATATGTTCAAACCATATTGATGTGTAGCTCTTAACAAAATTCATAGCTTGTATTACTAACCCAAATTAAAATCCAATTATATTTATACATATCCAAATTAATACCATAAATAAGGTACTTAAAACCATTTCATATAAAATATTAGAATTATATGAAACCAAAAATCCCCACATGAGTAAGCCCGAAGCCACATATAGTCAACCCACACTTTTCTAGATAAGGAATAAGCCTTCAGGCCAGGGAGTAGTCCTACCCAAAGTCCCTATACCTAGGGATACTTTACTCAAGAGATATTTAAATTCCATCACAACTTTAACACCTAATATGCATAAATCATAGTTAAAAAATTAATTCAAGATCATAACTCAATTAAATCCAAAGTCAAGGTAAAAGAAAACTAAACCAATTATCATACCTATCATGTAACTCCTTAGATGCATGTATGGAAACTTAGAATCAGTTTAATACTTTAAACTAAATCATACATCACAAATCATAATATAAAAATTAAATCTTTTAATAAAGTAGGGAATAGATAAATAAATAAACAATTTATAAATCTGAACATGAGATAAACTATTTATAAACAATTCATAAATAAATATAATTATAAAATTTTATAATTTATTATAAAAAATCTATGATTTAAATAAATATAAACATTTTATATTTATTCCAATACAAAATCTTTAATATTATTCATTTTATAGAATTTAATTTATATGATATTCAATGAATTATAAACATTTTATAATATAGTCTCTATTATATAAATAATTCACATAATCTAAATATCATACATTTAATATTATTTAATCCTTTGATCATATCAATTTTCAAAACTCATTTTGACATGGTTTACATAGTTTCTTCAAATAAAAACCTTAATTTGAACAATTAAAAATAAAATATAAACTCCTTTATATTTTGGAATCATTTTGTAATTTATAAACATTTTATAAACTACCCTTATAATTTCCAAATAAAAATTTTAATTCTAAATTATAAGGCATGTCATATAATTTGAAAATGGTATTCAATAGTAACAATTAACTATTATATATCATTATATCTTTATTGTTTCATGTTTTTTATTATATGCATGCTTATCAATCTATAAGTATTAACATATCTATTAATCCAGACATAATATCCAAATTATATAATTTTTTTATATATTAATATTTAAAAGGAATAAAAAATAAACATTTTATTTATTTTCTAAATATGAAAAAAATATGAACATTTAATATTTTATCTATCCATGAAAATATCTTATTTAAAAAGCCTAATAATTATCTTTAATAAACATTTTATAAACTATGATCTATTTTTATGAAAATGAAATTTTTACATTTTTAGGGGAAAATAACATCTTATGATTTATATAGGGGTTATCAATCATAAATTGGTATGTTTTAATGATAAGTAGGTTGGTTTCATACCTTTCATAGGTATTGAAAAATTCATGATGATTTATACAATGTACTATATCGTAAGTCATGAAGGGGTCAATGCTAATGATTAATGTTATCTTATGTGGGTGAATTTATACCTTACGTGGGAATCCTATCGTAAATCATGAGATTATCTTTTAATCTCACATGAGTCACTTTCCCATCCTTATGTGAGCATTGATTCATAGTTGGTTATAGGATAAGTGCTAACATTTAGTGCATGTTTCACCTTACAAAGATGGATTCAATGGCTCTTACATAGGTTAAATTCATAATCATAGATATCTCCTATATTAACATTAAAATTTGATGATTTTTTTCATGCAACCCAAGTTTCTATCATAACCAATGATATCACCTATATTGTATCATACAACATAGAGAAAAATCATGAGTTTTCAATGTATCATACCTTATGATACAAACCAGTTGTACCCTATGGATAAGAATCACACATTACAATATCATATATCATAATCCAAGAAAAAAACCGATGGATGATATTCATCCATGTCATATCGTACGCTACAATATGGCTTTAAATACCTTATGGTACACATGTTATTCACAAAACTAGTAGAAAAACATATTGATTCAAATATGTTTATAGGTTTTATACCACTAATGAGTTTTATAAGATCATCTCATGATCATCATAGTGGAATAGACCCTTTATATTTCTCAATATATCATTTTCAAATCAATATGTACTAAATAAAAAAATAAAACAAGCATACCTTATATGCAATGTGCTCTATCTCTATCAATCTTGATGGAGTACACTTGATAGTGGTCACCTAGCATCAAACAACAAACTCTTAACTCTATAGATATGACACTAGCTGATGGAATCCTCATACAATATGAGAGGACTATAAATATCTAAAGGTTTTCTATCACCATCCTCGATGAAGAAAAATATAGTATCAAGGTAGAAGATAGCTTTAAATTATGATAATAATATGTTTCAAACCTTTTACGTTGTGACACTCACACCCAATAAAAGGATTGTATCATTTATATAGGCTCCCTTAATTAAATAAAAGTATTTTAACATCAACCACCAAAATTTTATAGCCAACATATGTTATGATAATGTATTCTTGATGGGGTGTTTATTAATGTTGTACATTGTAACAATCCTAAAATGTTAGTCCTTCTATAAATGAATCAACATGTTGATTCATAACCAATAGAAACCGAACGAGGGTTGTAGAAGTATCCCTGAACTCAATATCACAATCCCATATATATGATATGCATCATATTCATATCACAAGATTCAACTTAGGTATATTGTATAATGTGATATACTTGTTTTAGTGCATATGCAATAGAGAAAACAAGAATTCAAATGGGTTTATTCCACTGAATTGAACATAAGATGAACCTAAAAAACCTATCAGTGGAATTATACCCACCTTCATCTTCAAATAAATATGTTTTTTACTGATTTTTGTGAAGAACATGTATATTGTAAGGTCGTCAAGGCAATATCATAAGGTACAATATGATGTGGTCAATTATTGGCTATTGGATCACTCTGCCTTTCCTTATGGTATAGGATATCTTAAGGTTTGGTTTTCTATTTTGATTAGTCATAGGATATAGTTGTGTGAATATTATTGTATGATTCATTAAATATTACAACTTTATAATGCATCATAAGCTACAATATGTGATATCGTAATTTTCAGATGAAATCCCAAGTTTCACAAAACAAGGAATTGAGTCGTAATGGAGGTATAGTAGATATCACCAATTATGACTAGTATCAAGAAATAAGATATATCATATGCCACTATTTTATTGTTTATTACAATAGATAACCCCCCACTATCAATCATAAAATATGATATAATCCAAAAATGTAGAAAATTAAATATTTTGAAAAAAATGCTTATGGTTTATAAAATGTTTATAAAAGATAAGTGTTGGGAATTATAAATGGAATATTTTTAGTCCTAAATGAAATATGATATGTTTTTATTAATATATAAAGTTTGAAAAATAAATAAAATGTTTATTTATACATTTATTCTTTTAAATATTCATATTTATAAAATATATATGTAATGTGAATATTATGTATGCTTAAATTTATGTGATAAATTTCTTATTATAAAATTATCATTCCATTTTAGGTGAAAAAACATAATATTTTGTTTCATATACCTTGAATTTGGGTTGTTATTAAATTTATTAGCTCTAATTTAGATATTTAATAGAGTTTATGCATATTAGGTGTTAGAGTTATGATAAAATTACAATATCTCTTGATTAAAGTATCCTTGGGTAGAGGGACTTTGGGTTAGAATTCTAATTGTCCTAGGTGCTTATGCCTTATCTATAAAATTGGGGGATGACTATTTGTGTCTCCAATATTACTCTTATAGGGATTGTTAATTTCATATAATTCCAAACCTTTATATGAAAAGAGTTTCATATACCTTATGCATGTGATGCATTTGGATATATGTAAGTATGTTTGGATTATATTTTTGTGTGAGTAACAAAAATTGTGAGTTGTGTAAAGAGTTTCAAATTAATATAGTTTGAACATATTAATTTGGTGGATAGAATAGGGATTTCAAAACTAAATTGTTAGAAGCATGCATACATAAAGGAATAAAACATAAAATAATAAATATTGTATGATATGAAATAATTATGTGTTTAAGATGCATATGATGTATATTAAATTGTGAAAGAAAACCCCTCAAAATACTAAGTGTGAGATTCCTTCTAAAGAAAACACATATCATGACCTCAATTATCCAATCGAGTAGTTTCATGCTAAAGATGGGTGTCTATAGAGTATCTTGTATAAGGAATGATAGAAATGGATAACTATAAGAGTTAGGTAACCAAATATCATTATAATATTTGGGTAGAACTTAGCCTAGAAACCCTTTAATATTGAATATCAGGGGAATAAAGTTGAGTTTATCCATATGATAGATCTGGGAAAAGGGTTTTCTAATCAACTATACAAGTTTCATGTCTAATATGATTGGCATGATTAACTACCTAAATAGATATGTTTTAATATGAACATTAAGTTGGACTAAAAACTTAGTAAAATATATATCTTGACCCACTAAAGGCAATGATGTAAAGGGTCATCATTTTAGTGGGAGTACTTTCATTAAAAGGCCTTTATGGAAAGATATAAAAAATTATAATCACCCATTGACATGTCTTTGTTACTAATTATTGAATGAATCATGATTATAATTTTGAGGTTCCTTATATGTATGACCTATAAAATATTACTAGATTGGTATCCACGGTAGAAAAAGTTTCTCAGAGAGAAGCATTCTATACATATGGATGTGAATGCTATAGAAATCGATTTTTCCAATTATGACTCCTAGATATTAGTTATTGAGTATACATCACACATTTTTTATGATAAACATAGACTTACTGATAAGATAAAATTAAAGAAACATGGAGTATATCGATGTGCTGGCAATGGGTAAAGTGTTGTTGCATTGGAAGTTGGAACTTATGATCCAAGTCTACCTAGTGGATTAATTTTGGATTTAGAAAATTATTATTATATTCCTTTCATAAACAAATTTTTTTTCATATTGTTTAGAAAAGATAATATTTTTATTAATTATTAAGAAAAATATTTATTCTATATATAAATATTCATGAAATGTTCTATGGAATTAGTATTATGGTGAATTATTTATACATTATGGATATAGATAATTTGGTCTATAAAATTCAAAATATGAAGGTCATGGTTGATTCTAACCCCACTTACCTTTGGAATTATCACCTTGGATATATCAATAAGAAACAAATTTAAAGACTCAATAGGTATAGATTATTGAATATAATTGATTATGAATTTTTTTGACACATAATAACCCTATTTATTAGAAAAAATGTCTAAACCACATTTTAGTGGAAAAAAGTGAAAGGGACAAAGGAAAATTGGATATTATACATAGTGATGTATGTTATAGGACCCCACTCTTCTTTTGAGGTAAATAACATTTTATGTTTTGCTAAAACCCCTTGTTTTCTTCTTATAAGAAGTGTTCAAGGATGTGGGGGAGGTATCAAGAGTGTATCAGGGGGTTCGGGGCTAGGAGTTTTAGGTCATTAGGTGGAAAAGAAGGGCACACAGTTAGAGTATAGTTTGCACTAATCATCCAACCTAACTATGTAGGTTAGAAAAAGTGGGATCATAGCCTTTTTAACTATGCGATGTGGGTCAAGAAACCATGTGAAGACTACAACTTATTATAGATCCATCTCATATAGTTTTTACACTGTTTGAAGAACTATGTGCCTAACCTTGTGAGGTGAGGTGCTTCTAGACAGTGTGGGTCATAGGGTTGGTGCATGGTTTGGGGAACTTTGTGGCCAAACTGTGCACCCCAGTAAAAAATGGTAAATTTACAGTTTTACCCTCTCGTGAATTAACACTTTAAACCCAATTTTTGGCCTCATTTCATGCCATTTTCTATAGCAAGGATCTTTCCCTTCTATCCTTGAGTTCTTGGGACATCTCCTCTGATATTACACTACTTTTTCACCATCTATCTTTTTGGAAGGCTCCAGGTAAGGTTATTACCCCTTTACATTTTAATCTCATAGTTTCATTCCATCTAAATTTATTCTGCTTTGTTTAATGTAAATACCCTATTTTGGGGCCTTTTCTAGTTTCTCAATACCTTCCATTATAGCACGAATTAGAGGAAAATACTCAATAAGTGAAACCCATACAACCTAAGGTAAGTGGTCTTGTTCTTTTCCCCCAAATTTGTGTAATAGTATTGCATTATTAGCATGTGAAGTTGCACCGACCCTTTAGATGCTTGACCTAAAATTAATCTAATTTGTTTTAATACCTTCTTCTGATCTTAGAATCTCTATTGATTATAGAAAGGTGAGTTAGTTTGGGTAGACATTGTTGAGGTTATTAAAGAGGTGTATTGTGCATTATGACTTATTAGTAGGTGAACCAAAAAGGGTAGTCAAGGATACCCTTAATATCATAGTAATTTAGTATGGAATTTTAGATGCCTAGAATGACCTATAGGATCTTCCTAATATTTATGGCCATGGGTAACTTAATTTTAAGTGTGAATAAATTATAATGAATGGACTTGGGTTATTTTATGGGGTAGTTTATTATGTGATCTTGGGAATAATGATGTAACATCCCAGTTCCGGAAGCCACCCAGAGGTGATTTGTACCCGATTGGTCACATGGCCTCAAGTGCATTTCCCCGAACGCCAGAGGCTTCCGACTAGCAGCAAGGGCCTTGGGTGTGATGGTGGGGAAACTATGCCCTCATTGGAAGAGTACACAATGGAAGTAAATAACACATGCAATAGAGGAAGTAGTAAATATCCAACAACAGTAAATAGCAGAAGACTAAAACAGTAAACAACTGGAGCACACACATATATATGAAATGATGCATGATACATATATGTCTAGGAAAGCATCCAAACAAGTCACAATGCTAAATACAGTACCAAACCAAAGTACAAAAGAAAAGAAAACAGATAAGAAACTCCTCATCATCGCAAGACTCAACTTGGTCCCATGCTCTCCTGCTCCAATGCAAGTCAAGTACCTTAAGTAGAAGGGCGCTTTCCCTTATCTATGCCTGCAACAATATAATCTGTTTGGGCCCAAAAGCATGACCCAAATAGGGTGTGAGACTAAATCCTAGTAGGAAACTACCCGAAGATCTGTTCCAAATAGTCAGTGAGTATATGGCAGGTAAAGTACAATAAACAGTAAACAGTAAGCAATAACCAGTAATACAAAATAGTAAACAATCCACAAATCAACAAGCAGTAGTGAAGAAAATAGATAACCACAAATAGGAACCCTCTGGGAAGTACTCACAGTCATCCCCTCTGGTCCTATCCAAGAAGTACCAACAACCCTCTAGGTAGTACACTCATCCTAACCCCTTTGGTTTGGTCATACAAAATTATAGACTCTCTGAGGAATCACACTCAGTCAATTACCCTTATTGTCTAGGGTAGTCAAGGACTCTCTGAGGAAGATCACAAAGTCAATTCCCCTTATATCCCCAACGTCTAGAGACTTCTTAGGAATCTCACTCGGTCAATTCCTACTATAGCCTCAAGTCTATCACAGAATCTTTGGGGAAGCTCACTCAGTCAATTCCTCCTATAGCCTTAAGTGATTTAAGGAAATTCAAACAAGACAAAGACTCTTTGAGGAAGTTCACTCGGTCTATCCTCCTATAGTCTATAAAGCTCAAGACTCTCTGAGGAATCTCACTTGGTTTATCCTCCTGTAGTATATAATATCCAAGAATCTCTGGGAAGCTCACTCGGTCTATCCCCAATAGTCTATAATGTCCAAGACTCTCTGAGGAAGCTCACTCAGTCTATCCCCTTATAGTCTATAGCACTAGGTTCTCACGACCCCATGCCAGTCAGTGCATAATAATTATATAAGGGAAAAGTATCCTACAGAACTACTTGGATAACTAGTATACAACATAACAAGCATGTCAGGGAACAACACTCCATCCTACAATCACAAGGCATGGAAAACAGGCGTAACGACCAAAGGATGAACAAGACCAAAAGGTCATAAATAGAACAAGGCATGGGAAAAACATCCAAGAATATAAATTATCCTTATACATAACCAAATTACCTCTACACAAGCATACAAGCAAGGCAGGAAAACAACAGGGGAAAAATATTAAACACGCAATACCCCGTTCAAGGGTATTGGTGGAATTTGCACATAAAATTCAAAGACTTTTATCTGAAAGGCACAAACCACCTACCTTGATGCTAGGAGATCAATATACTTGAACCAAGAGGCTTGAATATCCTTATAACATCGTATATCTATGAAAACACACAAAACGTTCAACCCACGATAACTTGAAAAAGAGGAGGAATTGGAAAACAATGCTCTATAAGAAGGAAGAGCTTACCGCTGTGGTTCCAATGAAATCGACGGCGATCGATTCAGAGAACATACAGAGGATCGGGGGCTCGGAGAAAATCTGCAACTATACCCTCTCTCTCAGATGAACCAAAGCTAAAAGGAGGGTTTTCTGTTCTTCAGACGCGACCCTGATGTGTTTAATGAAAAAAAAAACAAAGTACACGGCATGGAGTACACGACGTGTACTAGCCTTTTATGTACTATGATTTAAGCGGCCTCCACATCACCCTTACATGGTCATGTGTGTGGCCCAGACACGGCCAACACACAGCCTCACGCGGCAAGGGAGTACACGACGTGTACTCATAAAGTACACGGTGTGTACTTTAAAAATTTCTAGAAACTCCACTTTTCTCAAAAAATCCAGAAAAAGGAAAAACAAACCTGAAAAGAAGGTCCGGGTTCTTAAAAACTTCCCCCCCTTAAAGAAATTCATCCCTGAATTTCCCTAGCGAGGCGTAGAAGAAGAAACCTCAAACAGCTCCAGCCACTACGATCATACATTGGCCTCCCTCTCCCAAGTCTCATCCTGTACTCGCCCGTGCTTCCATAGCACCCATACCAGAGGAACTGACTGGCCATGGAGAACCTTTGTACTGTGATCGAAAATCTGGATAGGATGCTCCTCAAATGATGCATCCGCATCGAGCTCAACCTCCTTAGGTTGAAAGACACGAGATGGGTCTGAAAAGTAACGTTGGAGATGAGAAACGTGGAAGATGTCGTGCATATCCTGCTACCTATGAGGTAACTGAAACCGATAGGCAACCAGTACAACTCTATCCAATACCTCAAATAGCCCGACGTACCTCGGTGAAAGCTTACCCTATCTCCGAATCCTCTTATGTCCCAACATCAGTGTGACATGCAGGAAAACCTGATCCCTGACCTCAAACTCTAGAGTTCGTCTCAACTGATCAGCATAGGACTTCTATCGAGACTGCGCAGTAGCCATCCTATTTTGAATCAACCCTATCTGATCTGAGGTCTCCTAAACAAGATGAGGTCCCAGAAAAGGTACCTCTGCTGCCTCCATCCAGCATAAAGGTGATCAGCATGGCCTATCGTACAAATCCTCGTAAGGTTCCATCTGAATAGTTTCTTGAAAACTATTGTTGTAGGAAAACTCCACAAGAGGTATATGTTTCTCCCAAGAACCTCCAAAATCCAGAATCCATGCTCAGAGCATGTCCTCAAGCACCTGAATCGTACGCTCGGACTGGACATCTGTCTGGGGATGGTAAGCTATACTCAAAAGTACCTATGTACCCAAAGCCTTTTGAAGCACCTGCTAGAAACGATAAGTAAAACGTGCATCCCTATCTAAAACAATGGAGTATGGAACTACATGCAGATGTAAAATCTCTCAGATGTACAACCACCCTATCTCATCAACACTGAAGGTCTCCTTGATCGGAAAGAAGTGAGAAACCTTCATGAGTCTGTCAACAACAAACCATACTGAGTTGTTCCCTCGAGGCAGCCTCAGAAAACCGATCAAAAAGTCCATCGTGACGTCATTCCACTTCCACTCGGGAATGAGTAACTGCTGTAAAAGCCTAGATGGTCGATGATTCTCCGCCTTCACCTGCTGATAAGTGGAAAACCTCATGAGGAAACCCGCAACATACCTCTTCATACCAGGCCACCAATAATGATGATGTAGATCACGATACATCTTGGTGATGCTAGGATGAACTGCCCAAACTAAGGAATGAAAGTCCTGCATCAGCTCCTTGCGTATGTCTGCTCGCACCCATACGTGTCCCTGGAATCGTAGGATCTCATCCTCACCTATGGTCCACCCAGGAATAGGGTCCTCTCCTAACATGCTTTCCCGTAGGACTAGGCCTTCAGAATCTGATAGTTGCCTCATCCATACTTGATCAAGAAGAGTAGAGGTAATATCCATAGAAGAAAGAAAAGTCTTCCCCTGATTTTCGTGCACCTCCAAATGAATCTTAGAGAATAGATCCATAAGCTGCCACCCACTGCTAGCCTCCCGAACTGCCTGTATCTAAGTCCTCCTGCTCTGTGCATCAGCCACCGCATTGCCTTTTCCAGGCGTGTAGGCAAGCTCAAAGTCAAAATACTAAAGGTACTCAACGCACCTCCACTATCTCAAATTCATATCACACTGATTTAAGATGTACTTGAGACTCTTGTGGTCGGTAAACACCACAAAGTTCTCTCCCATAAGGTAATGTCTCCAACAGCGTAGGGCATGAACAATAGCTGCCAACTCCAGATCATGCATCGGGTAATTCCTCTCATGTGGCCTTAACTGACGAGACTCATAATAAATGACTCCATATCTCTAAATAAGCACAGATTCATCTCCCTTTGATACCACTTTGTAACATCCCGGTTCCGGAATCCACCTAGAGGTGCTCCATACACGGTTGGTCACATGGCCTCAAGCACATTTCCCCAAACGCCAGAGGCTGCTGACTAGTAGTGAGGGCCTTGGGTGTGATGGTGGGGAAAATATGACCTCAATGGTAGAGTACACAGCGGAAGTAAATAACACATTCAATAGAGAAAGTAGTAAATATACAACAACAGTAAAAAATAGAAGACTAAAACAGTAAACAACTGGAGCACACACACATATATGAAATGATACATGATACATATATGTCTAGGAAAGCATCCAAACAAGTCACAATGCTGAATACAGTACCAAACCAAAGTACAAAAGAAAAGTAAATAGATAAGCAACTCCTCAGCATCGCAAGCCTCAGCTTGGTCCCATGCTCTTCTGCTTCAATGAAAGTCAAGTACCTGAAGTAGAAGGGCGCTTTCCCTTACCTATACCTACAACAATATAATCTGTTTGGGCCCAAAAGAATGACCCAAACAGGGTGTGAGACTAAATCTCAGTAGGCAACCACCTGAAGATCTGTTCCTAACAGTCAGTGAGTATATGATAGGTAAAGTACAGTAAACAGTAAACAGTAAGTAGTAACCAGCAATACACAACAGTAAACAATCCACAAATCAACAAGCAGTAGTGAAGCAAATAGCTAACCACAAACAAAAACCCTCTGGGAAGTACTCACAGTCATCCCCTCTAGTCGTGTCCAAGAATTACCAACAACCCTCTGGGAAGTACACTCATCCTAACCCCTCTGGTTTGGTCATATGAAATTATAGACTCTCTGAGGAAGCACACTCAGTAAATTCCCCTTATAGTCTAGGGTAGTTAGGGACTCTTTGAGGAAGATCACGCAGTCAATTCCCCTTATAGCCCCAAGTTCTAGAGAATCTATGAGGAATATCACTCGGTCAATTCCTCCTATAGCCTCAGGTCTATCACAGACTCTCTGAGGAAGCTAACTCAGTAAATTCCTCATATATCCTAGAGTGGTTTAAGGAAATTCAAACAAGATAAAGACTCTCTGAGGAAGCTCACTCGGTCTATCCTCCTGTAGTATATAATATCCAAGACTCTATGGGAAGCTCACTAGGTCTATCCCCTATAGTCTATAATGTCCAAGAATCTCTGAGGAAGTTCACTAGGTCTATCCCCTATAGTCTATAATGTCCAAGAATCTCTGAGGAAGTTCACTCGGTCTATCCACTTATAGTCTATAGCACCAGGTTCTCACAGCCCCGTTCCAGTTAGTGCATAATAATTCTATAAGGCCAAAGTATCCTAAATAACTACTTGGATAACTAGTCTAAAGCATAACAAGCATGTCAGGGAACAACACTCCATCCTACGGTCACAAGGCATAGAAAACAGGTGTAACGGCCAAAGTCTGAACAAGACTAAAAGGTCATAAATAAAACAAGGCATGGGAAAAACATCCAAGAATAGCAATTATCCTTATACATAACCAAATTATCTCTACACAAGCATACAATAAAGGCAGGAAAACAAGAGGGGAAAAACAGTGAACACGCAATACCCCGTTCAAGTGTATTGGTGGAATTTGCACATAAAACTAAAAGAATTTTATCCGAAAGGCACAAACCACCTACCTTGATGCTAGTAGATTAATATAATTGAACCACGAGGATTTAATCTCCTTAGAACTTCGTATATCTATAAAAACACAAAAAATGTTCAACCCATGATAACTTACAAAAGAGGAGGAATTGGAAAACGATTCTCTAGAAGAAGGAAGAGTTTACCGCTGCGGTTCCAACACAATCGACGACGGTCAATTCTGAGAACGGACGGAGGATCAGGGGATTAGAGAAAATCCTTGGCCGTACCTGCGCTCTAGGATGAACCAAAGCCAAAAGGAGGGTGTTCTGTCTGTCAGACGCGACCCTGATGTGTTTAATGAAAAAAAAGTACACAACATGTTCTTTTAGAGTACACGGCGTGTACTAACCTTTTCCATACTATGCTTTAAGAGGCCTCCACATCACCCTTACATGGCCATGTGTGTGTCCCAGACACAGCCAGCACACGACCTCGTGCGGAAAGGGAGTACACGGCGTGTACTTCAAAAATTTCCAAAAACTCCTATTTTCTAAAAAACTCCATAAAAAGGAAAAACATACCTGAAAAGAAGGTCCAGGTTCTTACAAATAACATGTTTGGTTTTCTTGAAATGGTAACTGTTATGGAATGCCTCAGTAGACCACCTTGGATAACTATGATTGATATTGTCATGGAATTACATAGATGAGATAATAATTACATTAGGATATGGAATTCCTTAGGAATTCTAGTGTATTTTTCACAGATTCATTACTATTAATGCCATAAAGTGGCTCCCCCTTGGATTTGAGTAATTTTAATACTTTTCAAATGCCATAAATTAATGTCATGGATTATTGAGAGATATATTTGTTTAATTATAGAGGATGAGATCTATAGATTTATCTCATTTAGATTAGTATGGAATACCTTGGGTGTGGTCCTTAGATTCTAAATGAGCTTTGCCTTTAAACATCAAGGGAGGTCCTTTGATTTTAGTCCCGCCTAGTGATCTGCATGGATTACTTTGAGATGCATGATCATGGTTGTCTCGATTATGCACCTTGGAACTAGATTAGGGAATGAAACCTCCTCCATGTTCATAGACCAGTGTAGGTTGAAGTGGTAAGAGTTAGCTTGGGTTTTCTCCCTGAGACCTGAGGCTCGACCTGGTTCCTTTTATTTCCACTATTTATATTTATTTATCCTGATTAACTACATGAATATTGTACACCTTTATCTTTTATATGTATAATTGTGTTTTTATTATACATCATTGGTGGTGACCTTCTAAGTTTTATTCACACCCTGTTTGGGTCTCTGTTTGGTACCCATGAAGACTTTGTGGATGCAGGTTGAGATAAGGGAAAGTGCCTTGTAATTAATGCTTGATCATGTTCCTAGGTTTGGAGTTTTGAGTAGGTATTTAGGATAGTGATTGATATTTATGTGTTTTTTATCTTTTGGTTTTCCCATTTTGTTCAATTTTGGGATTTATGTACTAGACTTCACTTGTATATATGCCAATATGATTTATATGTGTCATCTATATGTTATTGCATGGGTTATGACTTGGTTGGATAACTCATGTCTACTTTACCAGGATATGATGTGTATGATCTCTATTTTATTTTTTCTAAAATTTAAATTATGATAAGTGGGTAATTTATTCTCACTATACCACCTTTGACCCGTGTTACTAGTTGGTAGTCTTTGGTGTATAGGGAGGCGCGCTTGAGGCCATGAGGTGCACTGACTCGGGGAACTAGTACAGTGGCTCCCAGGTTGGGGGATTTCAAAATGGTATTAGAGACTTATATTTTTTATTATTTAGGCCTAGTATATAGGAGGTAGGATGAGTCAGGACTTATTAAGGATCTTGTTTCTAGTAGTATCTAACCCACATATGAGAGAAAATCCAAGTTGTTAGGGATGAGATTATTGTTCGTGATTTGTGCAGTTACAGTTGATCTATTTTCATCTTGAATGAGGTATTTATTTTATGAGGTTACTATTTATGGGAACTTCACTCTTAGGATGGTATGGAAAGATCATGTGCATCATGCATCATATTAGTCATGTAGGTATTTACATGCTATTTCAATTCTTTCCTTGATTGTTTGTTTTGATATGCTTATTATGATATAAGTTGTTTATTTAAAATGTTAATATTAACCTAAAAAAATGTTTCCTCAAATATATTAATGGTGTAATTATATCTAATCAATCCTTATACGACTAACTATTTGAAATTGTTTCCTTTTGTTTGGAATTAAATTTGTGGTAGTTAAATGGGGATCCAAGCACAACTTAAAGAGAATTTTCCTCTATAACTTATGTTTGAAACTTCATATAACCACACCAAGGTGATGGGAATTAAAAATTTAAAGGAATCACAAAATAATAAGAATTTAAATGAGTATGATATATGAGAACATGGTTTAAAGTAAATGATGATTTGGTTTAAATAAAATGTCAGTAAGAAACCTAAAAGGCATTTTACCTAATGTCTTGTGAATGTAAAATTATTTAAACAAGTCAAGTGACATGAGGATTCTTAGTATGTGTGATTTGATCCTAGAGTGGGCATATGGGGATAGTGAGAGAACCAAAGTTGTGAGTTTAGGAGCTTGTGATTGTTACTACTTTCTTTATCTATGATATCAAGAACTGTGTTGGGAATGTTTTCTGAGAAGTTCCTTAGGAATTTTAGAAAAATTGATCCTCATCGACTACTAAATGAGAAACAAGTGGGAATTGGAGAGAATTCCCCTAAGGTTCATATGCTTTACCCACTTGCAGTATAGGGCCAAGGGATGGATACAAAGCTTAGGGAGAGCCTCCTTCACATGATGTAGTCTATGGATCGAGACATGCCTTAAGTTTTCATATGATGTTTAAGTTGACCCAAGAGTTTTAGTTATATAATACACATACTTTCTCTAGGGAGGGTGTCCCCTAGGTTCCCAATTCTTGGATAGAGGCTATGAACATAATCATCAAGCATCTAGAGACACCCATTGTGAAGAGGGTGAGGCTTGATACCTATATGCTTAGAGGCTAGGCTAGGTTATGGTGTGATGTTTTTATTTGGGATGATTAGAATATGGGTATGGTATGGAATTATTTTTATACTAGTTTCTTCAACCAATTCTTTCCTGAGGCCCTACAGCCTAATCGAGCTAGATATTTTATTCACCTTGAGCATGGGTTCTTATCTGTTATGAAGTATGCCACTCACTTTACCAAGTTTCAAAGTTTTGATCTGTATATGGATAATGATGAGTTGGAAATGGTAAAACATTTTGAGGATGGGATTTAATAATATATATAGGCTCAAGTTAACATTTTCTATCTGAACACTATTTTTGATATGGTGAATTAGATCTTGATTTCTAAGAGGAATTTGAGGGGTTGTTGTTTGAGTTGAGCAGTGGTAGTGGTGGGTCAGTCATTGTCCAGTCAGAGGTGGTCATCCAATGGATAGGGTGGTGTATGGTGGAAGCTATGGTGGCTAGGTGGATACTTCTAGACAATAGGGGTTGGGGGGACGAAGATCAAGTATCGAGGGTGTCCAAGGCGGTGGTGGTGTGGTGGGGGGGGGGTCCACGAGTGGTGGGTGGTCGAGAAGTGGGGGTGTCTAGGGTGGGGGGGGGGTCTGCATGGTGGGTTTTAGTGGTTCTAGGTATACTACTACTTGAGGGTTTCAAAAAATAAAAATAAAAATAAAACTTAACTACATTTAAAAAACATGGGTAAAAATAAAATGTAGTATGATTTCCAAAAACACTTTTTCCCCAAGTTTAGGAAAACGTAGGTAATTTTTTTTCCAAATTTTCAAATAATGTAGGTAAACAAAATATAGGATTATTTATAAAAAATAATTCTATAAAATAACATTTACCCACATTTAGAAAAACATAAGTAAATAAAATACAATTACCTACAATTCGAAAAACATAGGTAATTGTATAATTAGCTATGTTTATAAACATAATTAATTAGTAACACCACATTTCCTTATGTTTTTAAGAAATGTATTTAAATTAATTATCTTTATTTTAAAATGTAGGTAGCTCAAAAAAACGCACCTAAATTAAATTTTCGTTATAGTGGTAGTGGGGGTCAAACTAGTCAGTGGGGTAGATGATTGTCTGTTATTAGTGCGATAGGTATTGTCACTACTATTGGCATTATAATAGACTCTTAGTTGAGTACCAGTCCTATAAGAAGATGGTATATCTCATCAGGTTTTACAGGACATCACATGTACCCAGTGAAAGATCCTATAGTTTAGTTTAGGGATTTTGTGCTATATCTTCCACTCCATGACATGCGGATAGTTGGAGTTTGAATGGTCACACCAGCCGAGGCGGTGGTTGGGATGCACAGAGTCAGATTAAATCTTTCCATAAGGGTAGTAAAATGATAGGGAGTCATGCTGAGATATTGGGCTGAGGTTCAAGGTAGGCATATGCAGTGTAAAATACTCCTGTAAAACAGGATGCTTGACATTTTACCGTGAGAGGTATGATTCTAGTGGCTTTGAATTTAGATTCTTCTCTCTTTTATACAAGGTCTTTACACTCTTTCATGTCTACTCAGTTCATGGATGGTTTGGATTTGGTTGTTGAGTATTCCTACAGAGTGATGTATACCGACACCCCACTAGGGGTCAAATCAAAAGGAGTCTATCACTATAGGGAGTGTGCTATTAAGATCATAGGTTTCTTGTTTTTATGGGATTTTTTTATGTTAGAAATAATCAGGTTCAACCTAAATTTGAGAATGGATTAGTTTGTTCCATTTCAAGATCGTATAGAGTTCTATAGTTGAAGAGTGTCATTCATGTCACCTAAAGGCATTAGTTATGTTTATAAGGGGGAATGGGAATTGTATGATGATTGAAAAGGTCCTGGTCAATAGAAGCTCGATGGGGTATCATCCTAGTTGGTCAGCCTTATGTTGGATGATGGAGGAGAGTGGTCAGAAGTTTACCCTTCTATGGTGGACCATAATATTGAATTTTTTTAGACAACTTCTTAGGATTTCCACCCAAACAAGAGGTGGAGTTCACCATCGATATTATGTCGAGCACTGAGCCTATTTTTATTCCACCATATCAGATGGATCCGATAGAGATATGCGAGTTTAAGAAACAATTAAAGGAATTATAGTCCAAAGGGTTTATCCACCCTAGTACCTCCCTTTGGGGATCTCCTGTCCTCTTTTGCAAGAAGGATGAAGACACCTTACAGTTGGGTCAATACTACAGGCCGTGATTTTAACAATGCTAAAAATTGGATTTACCAGAGCTATAAAAGCATTTTTAATCTAAGCATTGTTAAAAGCCTCCTTTTATTAGTTCTAAAAAAGAACAAATAAAAGGGGCCATTATGAGCGCATAAAAAAATGTTGATAAAAGGACCCTTTATCAGTGCCTTGTTTAAGGGATGATAAAAGGGGAAAAAATATTTTTTTTGGAGTTATCCACCACCCCTTTTGTTAGAACCTTTCCCCCTCTTTGTTAGTACTTTTGACTTACTCACCCCACCCACCTATAACCCTATTTTCCACACCCACCCCTTTTTCAGTGTTCATAATGACCCCTTTTTAATGATTTTCCAATGTATAGCCTCCTATTTACCCACTTGTGCATGTCTAAATTTGACCATTGTACCAATCTATTGAAACTGGAATGCCTTTACATCTACACAAATATATTTTACTATCTATTTTACGATATATTTTTTTATTTAGATACATATTTACATATATATTTTTTATTCATATATTTATATAATTTTTTAAATAGATTAATAAAATATATGTTTGTGTGTGTGTATGATATATATATATATATAATATTTATTTAAATATATTATATATTAATATTTACTTATATATATTATAATATAAATATAAATATATATCCGTTTATTAATTCACACACATATGTATATATAAAAATTATATATATATATTCATATATTTTTATAATGTAAAAAAATGGTTAGATATTGTTTTAAATACATTTTTATAATATGTTAGTATATTTTATATTTAGATTTAAATTTTATACATTACATATTTATATTTATATATATATATATACATATATATATTTATACACATTTTCATATAATTGTATATTTAAATATATATATTTTGTAATGTATTTATAAATATTTACTGTAAAATGCATTTATATACTATATTTAATGATAATGATTTATTTATAAAAATACATTTATATATGAATTATATACATAATACTGATACACACATAAGTATACATTCATATTATCCACATACATGTACAAATATTTACATATATATGTATTTATTTAAATATATTAGAATATGTATATTGATATATGTTTGTTTATTGACACATACATGTTTATATATAAACATTACTTATATAGGTATATATATACACATATTAATTCATTTTTATAAGGTAAATAAAATGGATAATTTTTTATTTAAAATAAAATGAATAAAAAATATATATTTCTATCTATTTTATATATTTTAAAAAACATTTTTATGTAAATATGTTTAAATATATGCATCTATAAAATTGATTTATTATAAGTAAATATAATAAAATATGCATATATTTAATTATAAATAAAACTAAAATATGAAAATGATAAAATTTCAAAACCATAATAACTATATGAATGTAATCCGTGGGAATAAATTTAGTTTCCAATGAAAAAGGTAAAGAATACTCTCTTAAACAAAGTTTAAATACCATTGAATATTAAAACATTAGGACATCCCAAATAAAAATCATTTTTGGAGGCCTTCTAGACATTTTTGACCTTGAAAGAATAGTGACCAAGATCTCCCTAGTCACTATGGTGTAGATATCTTCACAGGTTTCAATTTAATATGTGGCAGAGATCAAATGGATACCTAGATCAAAATTTATGGTCATTTAAAGTTCAAGTCATGTTTTCAACTTATCTTAGAACATTCTTTAGTTTATTCAATTTTTATATCATCCAACTGTTATTAAATGACTATTAATTGATAATAATTAGAAAATTATTAATTAATATCAGTATTTTTAAATATTCAATAATCAATTTTCAGTAAATATCTTATATATTAAGTTTAAATGTGTATTTATCCTTATATAAATAATATTTAATAAAATATTATATATATATAAATATAAATATATTTATATATTTATATATTATTTTTAATTATTTATAGTTTTTTATGAAATTTACCCATTATCAACACTAATAAAAAAGCACTGATAAAGATTGGACTTTATTAGTTCTATTAAAAAAGCGCTGATAAAGGCCCCCTTTATTAGTGTTTTTTTTATTATCATGGATAAATACCCCCCCTTTATCAGTGATTTTTTTATAGTACTGATAAAGGGGATCCTTTATCAGCTATTTTTTAGCAGTGATAATGACACCCCTTTATCATTTCTTTTTTATTAGTGCTGATAAAGGGGGATTTATCAGTGCTAAAAAAACACTAAAAATGACCTCCTTTATCAGTGATTTTATGCTAGTACTAATAAATAGGGGCCTTTATGGTCACTTTTTTCTAGTGGAGATAAATGAGTCCTTTATTAGTGATTTTTTCTAGCACTGATAAAGGCTAGCACTGGATAAACCCAAACCTATAGCAGTGTGTGTAAATTATTAGTGGTTGAATCAAGTTTCTATTAAGAACTCATATATACTACTACATATCAACGATCTATTTGATTAGCTTATGGGTGCTTAGATCTTTTCTAAGATCAACCCGATGCTAGGATATCACCAGGTGAGGGTGAGACCCTATGATATACCATGAAAAAATTTATGATGTTGGTATGACATTTATGAGTATTTGGTGATATTGTTCAACCTGATGATTGCACCAGTAGTGTTTATGTCCTTAATCAACAGAGTCTTCCATCCATCCTGGATGATTTTGTGGTGGTTTTTTTGGATGATAACATTGTGCATTCTTAGATGAGGGAGGAGCATGTACAACAATTAGAAATCATTTTGGGAACACTATAAGAGGATTGGTTGTATTCCAAGCTCTTAGAGTGTCATTTTTGGATCGACCAGGTTCACTTCTTGAGGTATATAATATCAGAAATGGCCATTTTTGTCGATACTGATAAAGTGGGAGATGTGGTTTCTTGGAAAAAACCTAAGAATGGTTTTTATGTTTGGAGTTTCATAGGCTTGGAAGGATATTATCTAAATTTTATATATGACTTTTCCTATTTGGTTGTTCCTATGACAGGGATGAACAAAAAGGGGGTGAATTTTGTTTGTTCAGAATCTTGTGAGAAGGCCTTTCAAAAGTTGAAGGGTAGGCTGACCTCACTGTCGATCCCAAATTTTCTAGAGACAGGTAGGGAGTATGTTGTATACTATGACATGTATCTCATTGGGCTAGGTATATTTTTGATATAGAGAGATTGAGTCATGAAATTTGGGTCTCGGTAGTTATGGCCTTATGAATGGAATTATCCTATGAATAATCTTGAATTGGAAGCTGTAGTGCATGCCTTCAAGTGTTGGCGACACTATCTCTTGGGAGAAATGTTCATGGTCTATACAAACAATAGAGGAACCTAAACCTTCGGTAGTGAAGGTGGGTTGAGTACCTTCAGTATTTTGACTTTGAGCTAGCTTATACACTAGGGAAGGGAAGTATAGTTACTAATTATCTAAGCTAGAATACACAACCTTAGGTTTTCCAAGAGTCATGTAGTGAGTGAAAATTTGTGACATTTTTTGCTGAGATAGATCTATATATTCAAAAGAACCAGGATTGAGTAGTTCTGACATTATTATCCATGGTTCCTTTGCTTCTGTATGAAATTAAGAGAAGGAAACTTTTTTATATAGAGTGTCTTGCTCTCAGGGACATCTTTTATGGTGGGGATCTACCCCCACCCTAGACTATATATGAGGACAAGATCATCCATGTTCATGGGAATGTGTTGGTGCATACCAACATGCGAGATGAGTTGATGAGAGAGTTTTATGCTTCTAGGTGGGTTGTGCATTCGAGATCGATAAAGTTGTACTGTGATATCCATCATCAGTATTGGTGGTTGGGTATGAATAAGGAGATAACAGGGTTCGTTAAATGGTCCTCAACCTTTTAGTAGGTAAAGGTCAAGCATCAGTGTCCTGATAGTCTCTTACAATCCTTACCCATTCTCGAGTGGAAGTGGGATGACGTCACCATGAAATTTGTGACAAGTTTACCAAAGACACCTTGAGGGAAATATGTATTGTGGGTTATCATGGAACAGCTAATGAATGTTTCCCATTTCATACTGATCTAATAGAACTTTATGGTGGATGATCTGGGAATCTTGTATATCTAGGATATTATATGACTATATGGGATCCCTCAGAGCATCATTTTTGATAGGGACACTTAGTTTACATCATGTTTCTAGTAGGGGTTGTAAAAATCATTGGTAACTCATGTGATTTTGAGTAGATTATACCACCCAAATAATGATGGGAAGTCTAAATGGAATATTTAGGTGTTGGAGGACATACTAAGAACATGTGTTTTAGACTTTGGTGGTTCTTGGGAGAACCATTTGGCACTCATGGAATTCACAAATAATAATATTTATCAAGAAACAATTCATATGGATCCTTATTAGGATTTGTATATGAGTCCATGTCATTCACCTTTGTGTTGGATGAAGTCAAGTGAGGTGGTGATGGTTGGGTCAATCCTTGTTCAGGATACAAAAGAGTTGGTCCAGTTGATCTTCAAGTGGATGGATACTGTATAGAGTTAGAAGAAATAATATGCAGACAAGTGTTGTCGACCATTGGAGTTTGGGATAAGGGATTGGGTGTTTTTTGTGTGTCATTTAGACTTGGGCACCATTGTACATGGAGGTACGACAAGTTGGATCCCAAGTATGTGGGGTTGTTTGAGATTGTGAAGAGAGTCAACCTAGTGGACTACCAACTATCTCAACATCATAGGTTTGGTGCCTTTCATGACATATTACATATATCTCAGATTCGATAGTATTTTTCTAATCCATCTCATAACCTTAACACTGATGATATTAATCTCAAAGTTGATGCATCCTTCGAGGAGCATCTGGTTCACATCATTAACTATAGTGAGAAGTTTCTTCGTGGAAAATATATTCCTTCGGAGCATGTGATTTGGAAACATAGAAATGTTCAATAGGATACCTGGGAGTGGGAATCAGATATGAGGGCTCAGTGGCTAGGACTTTTCTTTTACAAGTCTAAGTAAGGGATGGAGTTATAGCTCGAGGATGAGATATCCTAAGGTGGGGATGTTGTAGGAAACCATTCATATTTTGAGGTACAAGACCTTTTATGTTTTTTTAAAACTTTTTTTATCTTTTAAGAAGTGTTTAAGGAATAAGGGGAGGAATCAAGAGTGTCTAGGGGGTTTGGGCTCAGAGTTTCAGGTTTTGGGGAGGTAGAATAGAGTACAGGGTTAGCGTACAGTTTATGCTAATTTTGAACCCCAATTGTGTAGGTTGGAAAAAGGGGGAGACCAATTTTTTTAACCATGTGAAGTGAGTTGACAAACTGTGAAAATACTACAACTTATTACAAATCCATCTCACACAATTTGTACATGGTTTTCCAAACTGTAAACCTAACCATGTGAGGTGAGGTGCTTTTGGACATTTTGGGTTGCACGATTGATTCCTAGTTTGGCCAACTGTGTAGCCAAACCTCATGCCCCAGTAAAACATTGAAAATTTACAAATTTTCCCTCTTGACCCTTAACACTTTAAACTTGATTTAGGATCCATTTTAGGCCATTTTTTAGCATGGATCTCTCCCTTCCCTCCTTGAGTTCTTGGGTGATCTCCTCTGATTTTCCATCGATTTTTTCATCGTCTATCTCATTGGAAGTCTCTTAGTAAAGCTATTAATCCTTTAACTTCTAATATCATTGTTTCTTTCCATATAAATATCTTCTACTTTTTTTTACACAAACACCCTAGTTTCAAGTATTTTGCATGGTTTCTCAATACCTTTAGTTATAAATTTAATTAGTGAAAAATACTCAATGAGTGGAACCCATATAACCTATGGTAGGTGGTCTCAGGATTTTCCCTCAAAGTCGCATCATGGTATTGTGTTATAGGAATGTATAATCATGCTGACCCTTTGGACACTTTATTTAAAATTAAACTAATTTGTTTTAATTTTTTTTATTATCTTAGAAGTTCCCTTGATTCTAGAAAGATGATTTGGGTTGGGTAAAACCTTGTTGAGGTTATTAAAGAGGTGGTTTGTGCTTTATTCCATCTCATCAAGTGAACCAAAAAGGGTAGTTAGGGTTACCTTTAATATCATATTAATTTAGTATGAAATTTTGGATTCCCAACATGACCTATAGAACCCCCTAATATTTATGGCCATGGGTAACTTAATTGTAAGTGTGATTGGATGAAATGAATAGACTTGGCTTATTTTGTGGAGTTTTTTATTATATGACCTTGGGAATAATGACATGTTTGGTTCTACTGAAGTTTTAATGGTCACAAAATTCCTTATATGACCACCATGGATCTATATGATTGATATTTTTGTGGAATTCCATAGATGAGACAAGGATTCCATTAGGCTATGGAATGCCTTGGGCAACCCAGTGGATTCCATAAAGATTCATTATTGCGAATTCCATGGGGAGTCTCGACCTTGGATTTGGGTAATGTCTATATTTTTTGAATGCCACAAATAAATGCTATGAATTATTAATGTATATCCTTATTTAATGTCACAATATGATCTCATCATATTTGGATCCTTTATATTAGTATGTAATGACTCGGGTGTGAGCCTTGGATTCCAAATGAGATGTGCCTCTAAATTTCAAGGGCGGTCCCTTGAGTTTAGAAATGTCTAGTGGACTTTTCTTGGGAATTAATGGAAGGGAATACCCATTGAGCCCCATGGATTCATTTAAGATGTACAATAATGGTTGCCTTGATAATGCACATTGGAACCAGATTAGGCTATGAAACCTCATTTCAAGGAAAATGTAATTTAGATACGTTTTTTAGTTACCTACATTTTAAAACACAGAAAATGAATTTTCATACATTTTTTAAAAAATTAGGGAAATTTGGTGTTGATAATTAGCTATGTTTATAAACATATCTAATTATATAAATACCAATATTTTTCAAAATGTAGGCAATGAAATTATATTTACTTATGTTTTCCTAAACACGGGTAAATGTTATTTTATCAATTTTTTTGGTAATCATCATGCATTTTGTTTACCTATGTTATTTGAAACATTGGTAAATGTTATTTACCTAGGATTTCCTAAACATGGGAGTTTTTTATTTATGGAAATAACCCTGCATTTTATTTTTACCTATGTTTTTTTAAATGTAGTTAAATTTTATTTTATATATTTTTTTGAAACCTTAAAGCATAAGACACCCTACACCATTGAGTTTTTTTATACATTTTTAAATTTTTTTAATAGAAAACAGTTAGGGTGATTTTTTTTTCAAAATGTACCACAAAGGCGGCATCGCGGATGTCGCCTTTGCATTTCGGGTGAAAGGCGGCATCACAGATGCCGCCTTTGCACTACCGGTGTGGATTGTTGATGGGGAAAAGGTGGCACCCACGGTGCCACCTTTGCCGCCGTGCCCTATAACAGGGCAGCACCCCCTCCCCTTCTCCTCACTCACAAGAACTCATTTGCCTCTCATTTTCTGTCTTTTGCGGCGAAGGTTGCAGTTTGAAATTTTTGGAAAGCTTTTAGAGGTATGGTTTTTAATTTAATTTTTTTTATTTTGTAGAATTGTTTTTAGTTAAATATTTTTTTAAATTTAATGTTTTTTATTTATTTGAATTGTTTATAGTTAAATATTTTAATTCTTTAGTAGTTTAGTTAGTTTTAATTTTTTTATTAGATTGTTTAATTAGTTATATATATTTAGGAATTATAATTATCATTAGTATAAATTAATTTAGGATTCTTTTAATGAAATTTTGGTAGCATAAAGACTATGTTATCTAAGCAATAAAATCCTTGTCTGGATACAAACAAGTGAATGTGGCTCTGGCACAAATGTACCTAGGGGTAAAACTCGAAAACATCGATTTGAGCTAGACTCGAATGGGAACTGGTGCATGAAAACGGGCCTTGCTGCATTCTGGGTTGACACTCCCGGAGGATATGCTTAAGATATGCATATTTCTTTATAAAATACTAAAATATCTAAGAAAATAAATGATAAATTGTTAATTTAGTAATGATGTTTATAGTTATTATTAGGAATGATTATTTAGAAATTAATTAATAAATAACATAGAGTTAAAAATAAAACTACAGTTCAAATGATATTCAATAACATGGAGTTAAAAAATAACATGGAGTTAAAAAATAACATGGAGTTAAAAAATAACATGGAGTTAAAAAATAACATGGAGTTAAAAAATAACATAGTTAAAAAACAACATGGAGTGAAAGTGAAAAAATAAATAATATGGATTTAAAAAATAAATAACATGGAGTTAAAAAATAAATAACATGGAGTTAAAAAATAAATAACATAGAGTTAAAAAATAAATAATATGGAGTTAAAAAATAAATAACATGGAGTTAAAATATAAATAAAATGGAGTTAAAATATAAATAACATAGATTTAAAAAATAAATAACACCATGTTTCGAGCTTCTAGCCTTTCGTGCAGTGAATTGTATATCAAATTTTCAGAAATCCCATGTGACAATGGGTTTTCTGAAATTTTGATATCCAATTCACTGCAGGAAAGGCTAGAAGCTCGAAACATGGTGTTATTTATTTTTTAACTCTGTTATTTATATTTTAACACTACTATATTATTGAATAACTAATTAATAATTTAGTAAGGAATAACTAATGATTGAAGAATGATTAACTAATTAAAAAGTGTACTAAGAAATATCCTAGTTTAAGATATAAGATCTTTTAAAATTTAAGTATCATAAATATTGTATAGTTTAGAAGTAATAGTTATTATTTGAACGTGAGGTAAAATCCAACTTATTTTTAATAAGTAGTTTAATTACATCTTCAAAGTATAAAATACAACTTATATTGGTAACCATCATTCTGAATGTCACTTACATTATCAAAATCTTGATCAGAAAACTTTTTTTACGTAGAGCATAATGTTTTCCTATGTGTACTGCTATGGGGAGGTTATTCAAACTGAGAAAGGAGCTTCTTACAACACACAACCAATAATAGAAGTTAATACAACTGATTATGTAACCCTAAGTGACCTTCAAGATAGAATTCATGGCTCATTAAATCTAGGACCTGATCAAAAGATCAAGTCAATGATTTATAGACATTTTCAGTTCCCGTCAACATTGTGGCATCTAGCTTGTCCATTGGTTGATGATGCACAATGGATCCAAACAATTAATTTATTTTCTCAACGGTCAGATGGTACCATGATGGAGTTATATGTTGATGTTTCTACTGTACAACAACAACATCCAATTGTACAAATACGTAGACTTATAAAAGTCGTTGAAGATAGTCCGCCCCATAAAGTTGAGACTATTCCAAATGATGCAGAAGAGGACAACCTACTTGATCTCCCGGATATACATGTTAACCCGACATCTGATGAGGAGTTTCGTAATAACGAAATAGATGGTGATAGTAGTGCTGATGAGGAAGGAACAATAGAAGTTTCGAGAAATGCATTAGTTGTACAACATGATCGACCTACAATAAATCATCCACCGCTCTTTGCATCTTTGTCAGAAGCAATGACATGTGTGCCTGAATTTGAAGATAATGTTCTCACACCGGCAACTGAGTTTCCCGGAGTTATACGAGATAGGTTTAGTGGGATGGACAAAAATTTATATGTTGGAAGGAATTTTCCAAGTAAAGATGCATTAAAAAGTACACTAAAGAGATTTCACATTGAGAGGCACTGTAGCTATGTAGTTTATGAACCAAACCATAGAAAATATGGCATATGATGTGAGAAGTATGGGGATTATTGTAGATTTTGATTGAGGGAGATTCCACAAATTTCATTTGGAGGTTGGAGAATCTCGAGGATTGAGGCAGCTCATACTTGCGTTCAGCCAAGCCTGAAACAAGATCATACTTCATTGGATGTAGAATTTGTGTCATCCATTATTGTTGAGATGATTAGGACATGTCAAGATGTTATGATAGACCTTGTGCAAGAGAGGATACAACAAACATTCAGTTATAATATTTCCTATAATAAGGCATGGAAGGCGAAATAGAAGGCAATTATGAAGGTCTATGGTGATTGGGATGACTCATATCGGGTGTTTCTATAATTTCTAGCCATACTGAGGCATCATAACCAAGTTTTCTTCCATATGGATACAAACAAACACGTGTCTCACGATAACCGACTTGATCCATCTCATGTTCAATTTCATCGGTTGTTTTGGGCATTCTTTCCCTGTATCTCCACCTTTTGTTTCTGTAAACAGTTTATTCAGATTGATGGAACATTTCTGTATGGAAAATACAAGGGAATATTGTTGATTGCGACAACCCAAGATGAAAATCGTTCACCTCTTCCGCTTTACTTTTCTATTGTAGATAAAGAAAACTATGAATCATGGAGTTGGTTTTTGGTATATATCAACACCCATTTCCCCAAAATTGGGGTGTTTTTTTGATATCTGATCAGCATCAGGCAATTAGTGAGGCAATCAATGCGTATCCTGATACATGGAGTTACCCAAATGCACATCATCGGTTCTTCATTAGACACATTTCTGGAAACTTGCATAAAAAATTCCACAACGAACTGATGAAGAAGGAAATCACTAGACTTGGTACGCATTGTTTTTGTTATTTTTTTGTATATCAACGTAAAGATAAATTCAAAATATGTGAAATATCATCTATTCTGTGTTTCATATGAGTCCGATCAACAATGTTTTGAAGAAAGTTTTGAACAAATCTTTCAGGTTAATGAATAAGTTTACGATTATATGATGCGAGTTCCAAAAGAAAAATGGACATTGGCATATGATGGGGGGAAGAGGTATAGAAACATGACCACCAACATTGTAGAGTGCATCAATGGTGTCTTCAAAGGGATTCACAAGCTACCTATAACTGCCCTAGTTCAGGAGACATTATATCATTGCGTGAAGTACTTTTTTGATAGACAAAAACTAGCATCAGATGGAATAAATCAGGGGCTAACGTACGAAAGACATTTTCAATGAGAGATTGAAAAGAATTTTGAAGAAGCTTTAGGTTATCATGTCTGCCTATTTTGACGAGAAGACTCTCGATTTGAAGTTCAAGAGAAGACTAACCCCATCAAAAATAGCATTGGTGAAAAAATGGTGGTATTACTACAAACGAGGAAATGTCAATGTGGAAACTTTCAGGCCATACGGTTTCCATGCTCACACACCATCACAGCATGTGCCTCTGTTAATAAATCATGGGAAGAATATGTTGATCCAATGTAATGGATGAACACCATTGCTAACTGTTATGCTGCACCATGGACACATATTGGTGAGTTTCGTTATTTCCTAATTCCTGAAGGTCAACTGATAGTGGTACCTGATATGAATCAGTTGCGTCCCCATGGGATACTGAAGGCCAGCAGGATGCGAAATGATATGGACTGGCCTCAAGAACAAAGACAGAGTCTGAGATGCACCATATGTCATCAAGAAGGTCATAATCGGAAACGATGCCCTAACATATTTGGGTCAATTTCACACTCTATTCCACAATGATGTATTGTCATTATTGAGAGATTCTCATATTGTAAATTTTATGTTGTTATCTCTTCCTTTTAACTCTATTTTCTAACCCCCAAAACTGAAAATCATAACAGTAAACCCAGAAACATCTTTTGTATACCGTAATACTAACATTCTAAACCATAATCCTAAAAATCTTTTCTCAAATCATTAACCTAAACCGTAAAACGTTAAAAGAAATCCAAAATCCTAAATCCAAAAGGCAAAATGTGAAACCCTAATCTTGAAATCCTAAAATTGAAAACATGAACCATAAACCCAAAAAACATATTCCCTTTACATCGGTTTTCAAAACATTCTGTGATTGAGAAAATAATCATGAAACATATGACCGGGTTATCTAGTACAATCATACATCAATATGACTAATGAGCCCTACAAATCCCTATAACCCAAGCATAAAGTTCTAGGGAATAGAAGAGCACCCCCGAAATTGAACCCTCATACATTGTTAATGAAGTCATAGAGACAAATGAATCTTGATCTTGTAATATAATAACACCCAAAAAAGTGAACTCCCTTACAATATCAAAATATGAGCCCTAGTACTACACCTTCCACTTGTATACCCAAGGATCACATGTGAGATATACATAAAATAATTTTGAAAGGGCATTATAACATTCAAAAATTAAAAAAAACCCTTTCTTGATATAAAAACATTCTTTGAAAACTAGTTGACACTTCATTTCACAATTCTTTAAAAACTCCCTTCTATTTACCAAAATTAGGGGAAACCATATTTTATCAAAAACCCTTTTCAGAAAATAAATAAATCATGCTAATTATTTTATAAAAAAAATTATAAAACAAAGTGAAATCATGGTTCATTGAACATAGATTAGAGATGGAACCACCTATAGGTCGTAAATGATCCATGATGTGAATCCTTTATAAAAATTCATTTGTTTATATGCAGATGACTGACACTATACTACTCAGTCAGTAGTCTACCCATTGTTCACAGGTTGTGATAGAGGGTGGCCCAGATCAATTGATCAGGGTGCGTCGAGCACACCATTTTTATCTCACAGAGCCTCATCCTGCCATTATACTATACTTGCATCGTGCTGCCTCCTATGGTATTGTGGTATCGGATTTTACATTTGTAGACCATCACCTGCTAGCTGCACTCATGGAGAGGTGAATACCAAAGACACACACATTCCACCTGCCTGAGGGAGAGATGACCATCACCCTCCAGGATGTGACTGTGCTTCTTGGTCTTCCTATCCAGGGGACACCCGTTATTGGATCCACTCGAGCAGCTTGGCCTAACCTTGCTCAGCGCTTGTTAGGCGTTGACATTTTGTCCGATCGTAGTGCTACTGATGGAGAATTGATATCCATGCCTTGGATGGAGTCACAGATTCCAATTTTAGTTGATGATGCTGACGAGCAGACAATGATGCATTATGCACATGAATATATATATTACGACTTATTGGAGGGACCATGTGTACGGATCATTCAGGGATGCATGTGCACATGATGTATCTACCCCTGCTAGAGGATTTTGATCGGGTAGGGATGTATAGTTGGGGATCCGCCTTCTTGGCATACACATACAAAGCATTATGCAGGATATCCGACAGGTGGTGCACAGGTCTTGGGGGATGCGTTATCCTTATTCAGATGTGGGCATGGGAGCACATCCCCACATTCTGCCCTGATCTTGCTGGTCTGCCGGTCAAGATGGTGGTGCTGCATGATGCTCCGCGTGGATGCTGGTATGATCACTCATTTCTATCAGTTTCTGATGCTACTACAAGTTATTGACTTTAATTTATCATTATTTATCACTATTGATGTTGTATTTTATAGGTGGTGTCAGCGACACAATTTCAATGCGGTTCTGAGACACGATTTGGACGTATATTGGCTCGAGTTGGAATTTCTCTTACCCCATAAGGTATGTATATACAATCTATAACTGTCTAACAAATTTAATAATATCATCATTTTTTTAGTTAACAATTTTTCTAATAAGGGTAATATGTTATTTTAGATTTTATGGGTTCCATACAAGTCTGTTATGGACCAGTTGCCACCATACTGCACTGTTGGTCTTGACGATGCTGTGACTATAGTGTCACTCATTCAATTTCATATTGTTGAGTGGCACCAGCCTGACAGAGTCATGTGCCAGTTTCTCTTGACTCAGCGGATTCCATTACCACCGAGGCAGACAGATCAACTTCACGGGATGAAGCTGATAGGGAGGCAGGATGATGACTGGTGTTGAGTACATGCTATATTTCTCGACTGTTGGCATAAATTCAGAGAGTTTCATATCCAGGGAGTTCCTATGATGCAGTTCTATCTTTCAGCATAGCATGAGTATGAGCCATGGTATAAACTGAATTCTATACTGTATCTTACCTGAGCCGGCAGAGAGATGCATATGATTGTAAGTAAATTAAATTATATTATTATGTTTATTGAGTTATTTTATAATTAATTTTTAATCTGTTTACAGGAGAGTCACACAGAGAGTATTATTCATATGAGTGATGAGGCTGAGGATAGAGTCTTCAGCCGGGAAGCCATTCATACTCAAGCGTTGGAGATGAGGCCATCTGTTCATGCGTTTTCTGAAAGCCTCTTCGAGCGTCCAACACAGAGACAGTAGGTTCCTTCCACAGAGGAAGATCCTGCAGTAGCTGCTGGTGCTGAGGATCCATGACCATGGAGACGTAGACAACTTTGTCCTGCACATCAAGCCTCACCAGTTCTACAGGCAGAGGTCGGACCTCTAGTAGTCCAGTCTGAGCCGATGCAGGATGTTTCTCAGCTGTCATGGGATCCATCTTTTTTAGGGGATATCCTCAGTTTTCTCCATCATGGGGTCCATATGGAGCGTAGAATTTGGGTCTAGAGTCATCGCAACCTTGGGGTCCAGACCCATCGCAGAGTTGGGGTATAGTTCCACCACATGATTTGTTCCCCACTGTGATGATGTCGGGTTCTTCTACCATCGAGGTGGGAGAAGGATCAGGAGGGCAGTATGAGGTGGAGTTGACATTTTCTCCCATTGGCACAGAGGTGGAGGATATGACAGTCGACGTTCCAGTGCCCGAGTACCAGCCCTCTCCAGGTCATCAGTCTCCCCAAAGATCTCATCGTGAACGTCCTATTATTAGACCACCATGTGGGACATGATATCCTCACCGTAGACATAGACATTGATTGTTTATGTTAATTTATATGTTTTATGTCTATGGAAATGAAAAATTATTTTTTATGAAATGATTTGTGTTAGACCACCATGCGGGACATGATCTCCTCACTGTAGACATAGACATTGATTGTTTATATTCATTTATATGTTTTATGTCTATGGAAATGAAAAATAATTTATAATCTTTCAAAACCACCTACTTGAAACTTAAAAATGTTTCAAGTAAGTGACTTTGAAAGACTATAAAATATAAACCATAAGACCAATATAAAGTAAACTTTAAACATCCATTAAACATATAGGAGTCAACCCCGCATCAATAGGATGCACAGTGTCTCTAGTATCACATACATCTATAATCTTTGATGAATTAAAACATGTTATATCTCCTTTTATGGAAAAAAGAAATCCATTCTTCCACCCACCATGTCTATATCCATATCAACATTCGGCCGCATAAGGTTATGGTGAAAGATATGCCACATGAAATGCTCATATGTTCCCATTCTTTCAAATACCAACCCCTTAAACACCACCATGCATCCAACCATTATAATTTATTCTACAATCATCACCCCATTTCCCCAGGCCCAGTTGATCAGATGAAAACAACAATGATTCCACATAGCCCATCGAACTCTTCTTCACCAAATCTTTATCCTTTATCATCTTCAAAAGGCTACTGTAGGACCTCCTTGATCTATCTATTCCAAAAACTCACATACAAGTATACTATAAACATAAAAACCAACAAATTTTCAGGTTTTTTTATTATAGTATACTTGTATGTGAGTGTTTGTAATGGATAGATCAAGGAGGTCCTACAATGACCTTTTGAAGATGATAAAGGATAAATATTTGGTGATGAAGAGTTCGATGGGCTATGTGGAATCGTTGGTGTTTTTATCTGATCAACTGGGCCTGGGGAAATGGGGTGACAATTGTGGAAGAAATTATAATGGTTGGATACATGGTGGTGTTGAAGGGGTTGGTATTTGTAGGAATGAGAACCTATGAGCATTTCATGTGGCATATCTTTCACCATACCCTTATGCGGCCGGATGTTGATATGGATATGGACATGGAGGGTGGAAGAATGGATTTCGTTGTCCCATGAAAGGAGATATAACATGTTTTCATGCATCAAATATTATAGATGTATTTGATACTAGAGACACCGTGCATCCTATTGATGCGGGGTTGAATCCTATATGTTTAATGAATTTTTAAAGTTTCCTTTATATTGGTCTTATGGTTTATATTTTATAGTCTTTCAAAGTCACGTACTTGAAACATTTTTAAGTTTCAAGTAGGCGGTTTTGAAGGATTATAAATTATTTTTAATGAACATTTTTTATGAAATGATTTTTGTTTTCAACAATTGTTTATATGTTTAATGAATGTTTAAAGTTTCCTTTATATTGGTCTTATGGTTTATATTTTATAGTATTTCAAAGTCACGTACTTGAAACATTTCTAAGTTTCAAGTAGGCGGTTTTGAAAGATTATAAATTATTTGTCATGAACAATTTTTATGAAATGATTTGTGTTTTCAACATTTGATTATATGTTTAATGAATGTTTAAAGTTTTGTTTATATTGGTCTTATGGTTTATATTTTATAGTCTTTCAAAGGCACGTACTTGAAACATTTCTAAGTTTCAAGTAGGCGGTTTTGAAAGCTTATAAATTATTTTTCATGAACAATTTTTATGAAATGATTTGTGTTTTCAGCATTTTCTTATATGTTTAATGAATTTTTAAAGTTTCGTTCATATTGGTCTTATGGTTTATATTTTATAGTCTTTCAAAGTCACATACTTGAAACATTTCTAAGTTTCAGGTAAGCGATTTTGAAAGATTATAAATTATTTTTCATGAAAAATTTTTATGAAATGATTTGAGTTTTCAACATTTTATTATATTTTTAATTAATTTTTAAAGTTTCGTTTATATTGGTCTTATGGTTTATATTTTATAGTCTTTCAAAGTCACGTACTTGAAACATTTCTAAGTTTAAAGTAGGTGGTTTTGAAAGATTATAAATTATTTTTCATGAACAATTTTTATGAAATGATTTGTGTTTTCAACAATTGATTATATGTTTAATGAATGTTTAAAGTTTCATTTATATTGGTCTTATGGTTTAAATTTTATAGTCTTTCAAAGTCACGTACTTGAAACATTTTTAACTTTCAAGTAGGCGGTTTTGAAAGCTTATAAATTATTTTTCCTGAACAATTTTTATGAATTATATATGTAAATAAATATATAAACAAAACATAACAAAAAAAAACAAAATTTTCAAAAATGATAATTTTTGAAATTTTTATGAATTATATATATATAAATAAAAATATAAACAAAACAAAACAAAAATTCAAAACAAAATTTTAAAAACTAATAATTTTTTTTGTTAGGTGAAAGGCGACATCCTTCTGAACATTTTTTATGAATTATATATATAAATAAATATATAAACAAAACAAAACATAAAAAAAAATTCAAGGGGAAAGACGGCATCGCGGGTGCCACCTTTCATCCCCAGTGCAAAGGTGGCATCCGCGATGATGCCTTTAAGGCGCATTTTGAAAAAAAAATCACCCTAACCGTTTTCTATAATTTTTTTTAAAAATGTATAAAAAAAACTCTACACCATCACGCTCTACCCCACAAACCCCCACCCTAGTCGCCCCCACTGCTTGACCCCTAGCCACCCGTGGAACCTCCTCACCCTGGCCGCCCCCATTGCTCGACCTCAAGCCATGTCAGCTAGTAGTAGCCGCCCCTTGCACCACCATGCCCCACCTTGGCTGCTGGACAAACCCTGCCAATTGGATAATGACCGAATTGTCACCGTTGTTGCTCAACCCAAACGACAAACCCCACCACCCAAGCGCTACAACTAATCAACCAAAGATATGACCCTTGCTACCCCATTGCTTCTACACTTATCGCTCGACTATATGATGCCCCTCACCCTTGTGACTTGCCACAACTAACCACCGACCCTTGTGACCTTTGAATACCAACCTGAGTTGGAAATCCCACACTGAGTTTCAATGTAGGACCGCGTCCCAACACACACATCCATATATTTTTAATATATTATATAATTTATTAATATATTATTAATATATATAACATAATCTGTGTTTTAAAATAATAAAATATGTTATTGATAAATTATATATTAATATAATAAAAATACATTATTATTAATATATTTTATAACAAAATCTATATTTATGTTATATATATATTGTTATATATATTTCATTATATATTGTTATATATTTATTGTTATATATATATTGTTATATATATATTCATGTTATATAGTGTTATATACATTTTTTTATATATATTTATTGTTATATGTATATATATATTAATTGTTATATGTTTGTTATATATTGTTATATTTTTATATATTATATTAGGTGTTTGGGGGTATAATTACATTCAAACATACACACCACACACACAGAGACCTGAAAGGCAGGTCATATCCCCCCAAGGGATAACCCACCCAACCAGCTGCTTTATTACATTGTATATTTTTGACCCGAAGGTCCAGTGGGCATAAAGCCCATTACATGGCCTGTAGGACCACCATTGGATGACCCGAAGGCCCTTCTTGCATCATGCCTACGTCACCACCTGCACATCATGCCCGTGTCACTTTCACCTTGATGGCTCGAAGGTCCATTGGCCTAAAATCCCATTCGGGATGAATAGTACTGCTATTACAGTATCCTGCTATAGTACTTGCTACAATACTCACACCGCTATAGTGCTATAGTGCCTCTATAATGCCTGCTACAGTACCTGTGGAAATTCTCTCCCACCCGGATTTGTATCCGGGTTTGATACAAGATTACAAGAGTCTTTACCACTCGAGTAAGCCCCCAACTAAAAATATATTGTTATATATATTGTTATGTATTTATTATTTTGTATATGTTGTTATATATTGTTATATATTTATTTTTATATATATATTATTATATATATTGTTTTATATATTGTTATATATTTTTTGTTTTATATATTTTTATATAGTTATTATTATACATATTTTTATACTGTTATACATTGTTATATATTTATTATTATATATATTGTTATATATTTATTGCTTATATATATATATTATTTATTCATATATATATATAAATTATTATATATATATATTGTTATTATATTGTTATATATATATTTATGTTATATATATATATTGTTATATATTTTTTGTTATATATATTGTAATATATATATATATATATTGTTATGTATTTATTGTGATATATATATTGTTATATAATTATTGTTATACATGTATTGTTATATATAATTATATATATATATATATATATATTGTTATACATTTATTATTTTATATATATTTATTATTATATATATTGTTATATGTATATTTTCATATATTTATTAATATATATATATTGTTATATATATGTTGTTAAATATTGTTATATGTTTATTATTATCTATATTTTGTTATTATATTGTTATATATGTGTTTGGTTTTTTTGAAATTTTAATTGGTATGGAATGCTTTGGTGGACCACCTTGGATCCCTATGATTGATATTACCGTGGAATGCCATGGACTAGGTGAGGATTCCAATAGGATATGGAATTCCTTAGGCAAGCAAGTGGATTCCACATAGATTCATCATTGAAAATGCCATGGGGAAACCCCCACTTGGATTTGGGTAATGTCTATACATGTTGAATACCACAAATTAATGTCATGTATTCTTAAGGGATATCTTTGTTGAATGTCGCAAGATGAACTCCTCAGATTCGACTCATTTATATTGGTATGTAATCACTTGGGTGTGAGCCTTGGATTCCAAACGAGACATGCCTATGAATTTCAAAGGCAGTCCCTTGAGTTTAGACATGCCCAGTGGAATTTTCTTGGGAATTAATCGAAGGTAATGCCCATTGATTCCCATGGATTCCTTTGAGATGTAAACTCATGGTTGCCTCAGTGATGCACCTTGGAACCATATTAGGCTATGACACCTCACTATAATGAAAATGTAATTTAGCCATGTTTTTTTGAGTTACCTACCTTTTAAAACACAATTAATAAATTTACCTATGTTTCTTAAAAATGTAATGAAATGTGGTGCCACTAATTAGATATGTTTATAAACGTAGCTAATTATATAGTTACCTATGTTTTTCAAAATTTAGGTAATTGCATTTTATTTCCCTATGTTTTAAACATGGATAAATTTTATTTTATTTATTTTTCTTTGGAAATGATCATGAATTTTGTTTACTTATGTTATTTGAAACATTGATAATTTTTTTTACCTATGTTTTCCTAAACACAGGAAAATTTGTTTTTTTAAAAATCACCCTAAATTTTATTTTTACCAACATTTTTTAAAAGGTAGTTAAATTTTATTTTATAGATTTTTTTGAAACCCTTAAGCAGTAGCCGCCCTGCACCACTGCGCTCCACCCTAAGGACCTCCCCACCCTGGTCACCCCCACTGCTCAACCCCAGACCTCCGCCAACCCCCCCCCCCCCCACCCTAGCTGCCTTCATTTCTCGACCCTTCCCCCCATCCCCTGTCATCTAGAAGTAGCCACCCCAACCACCACCACGCCCCAACCTAGAAAATGGAAAATCCATGTCGACAGGATGATGGCTACCCCACTGTTGCCATTTCTCAACCCAAACGATGAATCTCACCACCTAGGCACTGTCACTGCTTGACCAGATATATGACCCTCATTACCCCAACACTTTTGTACCTTCTGCTTGACCAGAAAATGCCCCTCTCCCTTCAAACTACCACAACCAACCACTGACCCCTGCAAACTTTGAATACCTACCTTCCCCTCTTTACTTATTAAGGGTTAGAAAACCCACGTCGAGTTTCAATGTTGTACTGCATGTCAACACACACAACCATATATTTTTAATATAATATATTAATTATTAATATATTATTAATATATATAACATAAGATATTTTTTAAATAATAAAATATATTATTAATAAAATATATATTAATATAATAAAAATACTGTATTATTAATATATTATATAATGAAATATATATATTTATGTTATATATATATTGTTATATATTTATAGTTATATATATATTGTTATATATATTCCCTCAGGGGCATAGCCTAGTGATTACACCTTTAAGGGGTCTCATAGGAGTTCTTAGGGTCGAGTCTCCCCAAGTAATTATAAGCGTAGAAGCTGTCTTTGTTTCTTTGTAATCCCCCACCCTGAATTGTTATAATATTATTATATATATACCATTATATATTATTATGTATTTATTATTATATATATAGTTATATATATATATATATATATATTTATGCTATATATTGTTATATATTTATTATTATTATTATATATATAATTTATATTTATTGTTATATATATATATATTATTATATATATATTGTTATATATATATTTATTATTTTATATATATTTGTATGTATTTATTATTTTCCCCAAGGGGTGTATCCTAATGGTTACGCCTTTAAGGGGTCTCATAGGAGGTCTCATGGTCAAGTCTCCCCGAGTACTTGTAGGTGAAATAGTTCTCTTTGTTTATTTGTAATCCCTCTCCCCGAACTCTTGTTATATATTTATTATTTTGTATATGTTGTTATATATTGTTATAGATTTAATGATATATATATATATATTTATTTTTATATATATATTGTTTTATATATTTATATATATTTATATATTTATTATATATATATATATTGTTATATTGTAATATTTTGTTATATATATATTTATATATATATTTATTGTTTTATATATTTTTATATATTTATTATGTATATATATTTTAATATATTTATTATTATATATATATATATATTTATATATTTATATACTGTTTTATATTTATCATCTTATATATATATTTATTTACTATTATATATATATAAAATTATTATTATATATAAATTGTTATATATTTATTGTTATCTATATATATTTATTATATATATATATGTTTATGTTATATATATATATGTTCTTATATATTGTTATATATTTATTGTTATATATATAATTATTATTATATATATATTATATATATATATATATATTTATGTTATATATATGATGTTATTTACTGTTATATATTTTTATTTTATTGTTCTGTATTTATATTTATTCTATATATATATTTATAGCAGTTGGGGGCTTACCCAAGTGGTAAAGGCTCTCCATAATTCTGCATCAGACTCAGGTTCAAATATGAGTGAGCACATGTACTATTACAGTACTACGTAGGTGGAGACGCAGACGATGATGCAGACAGGTGGCGATGTAGGCATGATGCAGGTAGATGATAATGCTAACATGATGCAAGCCTGGCGACCCAGGATGGATGATGCAGATATGACACTGCACTGGGATTTCAGGCCATGTTACGGGCTTCATTCCCACTGGGCCTATGGGCCATGTACTAAATAATTAAATACTTGATGGGTGGGTTATCCCCTAGGGGGGAGGGCTATGGTCTAACTTTCTGACCTGTGTGTGAGGTGTGTGTGTGTGTGTTTGAATGTATTTTTACCCCAAGCATCTAAGACACACACACACACACACATATTGTTATATATATATTGTTGTATTTATTGTTTCATATATTGTTATATATTTATTTATTATTATATATATATATATATTATATATATATTGTTATATATTTATTCTTTTATATATTGTTATATATTTATTATTTTATATATATTTATTTCTATATATATATTTTTATATGTATATTGTTATATATTTATTGTTATATATATATTGTTATATATATATGTGGATATATATATATATATTTACGTTAAATATTATATATATATACTATATATATACTTATGTTTAATATATATATATATATTGTTAATAATAATAAATAATAATATATTATAAATATACAGACACACACATATATATAAATAAATAATATTAGTTAGGTTTTCTTAAAAAATTCTCTAGTTTAGTCACATTTTTTAGAAAATGTAGCTAATTTATAAATTAGCAGTGTTTTAAAATGTTGCTAAAAAACATGGTTAATTTTGCCATGTTTTCTAGAAAACGTAGCTAAATGTATTTTTTTGTAGTAAATCCTCAATGTTTAGAGATTGGTGTAAGCCGAAGTAGGTAGCATCGGCCCAGGTTGTCTCCTCGAGACCCGAGGCTTGATGTTGTTCCTTTTATTTCAGTTTATATCTATTTTTCTTTCTTACCTATATTCATATTTCACACCTTTACATTTTACATGCCAAACTGGATTTTCATTAAACACCATCAGTGGAGCCATACTGAGTTTTACTCACACCTTATTCGGTCCACTATTTGGTACCCTGACATACTTCATGGATGTAGTTTGGGATAAGGGAAATTGTCCTGTAGCTGATGATTGATCATATACCTAAGTTTGATGTTTGTATTTGGGATCCAGGATAGAGCTTGAGAGTTATGGGTTTTTTTTATCTTCTGTTTTTTCCCTTTTGTTCATTTCAGGGATTGATGTATAAGACTTGACTTGTATATATGTATGTTTGATCTGTATGTGAAATCATTATGTTATTTCATGGGTTATATCTTGGTGGGATAACTCCAATTTACTTTACTTGGATGTTATGTGCATGATGCATCCTTTGTTTTCACTGATGTTTCTACTCTGATAAGTGAGTATAGTCTCCCCACTGTACCACCATTGAATTGTGCTACTAGTTGGCAGCCTCTGGAATATAAGGATGTGTTCCTAAGGCATTGTGGTGCACTGACTTGGAGCATTAGTAAAATGGCCCCAGGTTAAGGAATTACATATGTGGACCAATGAGTACATAATAAAGAAGAGGTTATACGTACTTAATAATATTTATTGATGAATTTAGTTGGTATGGTTATCCGTTTCTAATGGGAAATAAGTTTTAAACTTTTTAAAAGTTTAGATTTTCAAAATTAATTACAGAATCAGTTGGAAAGAAGTATTGAGATTCTTCAATCAGATTTGAGTGGTGAATACTTGAGCTATATTTTCACTGACCATCTGATAGATTATAGAATTATTTCACAGCTCACTCCTTCTATAATAACATAATAGAATTATGTATCTAAGAGGAATAATTGTACCTTGTTAGACATGGTTCGTTTAATGATGAGTTATTATGACTTTATTATATCATTTTGAGGATATGATTTAGAAACTACTACATTTCTACTTAACTACATTCCATCTAAAATATTCATAACGACACAATATGAGATATAGACTAATAGACATCCTAATATGTTCTTTATGAGTATTTGGGATTGTGAATCATATATACAATGTTTGGATTCTATCAAAATTAACCCTAAATCATAAAGGTGCTTATTTTTTGGTTATCTTAAGGATACTATGAGATATTATTTATATAATTCTACTAAAAACAAAGTATGTATGGCCTAATATAGTGTTTTAATTGGAAGGAAACACATGAATCAAGGATTCAGTAAGATGAAAGTTGAACTTAGAGAAGTTTAAGACCAATAAAAACAAATTATTCTAAAGATTGAAGTTAAACCAGTTCCACAAAGATTTGTAGAAGAAGAATCGATCCAGGTCATATAAGAACATATAAAGTCTAGTAGTACTCATTAGAAGCTCGAGATATATATATTTCTTACATAAAATAATGATGAATTAATGTTCATAGATAATGAATCCACTACATACCAAGAGTCTATTGAGTATTTTGATTCCAAGAAATGGCTAAATGCTATAAAATCTGAAATGAAATCTAGGTACCCCAACCGTGTTTATAACTTGGTGGATGCACCTGGAGGGGTGATATCCATAGGGTGTAAGTGGGTTTTATGAAAGAAAACTAACATGGATGATGGTTTATACCTATAAATATCACATGGTGGTGAAGGGTTACAAAAAAAATCATGGTATTGACTATAGAGAAACCTTTTATCTAGTTTTAATGATAAATTGTATTTAGATATTTCTCACTGTAGAAAGTCATTATAATTATGAGATATATCAGATGGATTTAAAAATGGATTTATTTAATATGAATTTAGTTGAGGACATATATATCATACAACCAAAATGTTTTGAAGTTCTAAATGAGTATACTAAGGTTTCCAAGTTTCAACGGTCCATTTATGGATTGAAGTAAGATTCTCGAAGTTGGAACATCTAGTTTGATGATGAAATTAAAGAGTTTGGTTTCATTAAGAAAACATATTATTCTTATGTATACAAGAAAATAAGTGAGAGTGTTGTGGTATTTTTGATATTATATCTTGATAACATACTCTTTATTATAAATGATGTCCTGAATTTACATTCTGTAAAGGTGTGTTTGGGAAAGTGATTCATGATGAAAGGCATGGGTGAATAAGCCTACATACTAGGTATAAATATATATAAAGATAGATCAAAGAGGGAACTTATACTGAGTTAAATCACATATATTGGTAAATTTATAAAACAATTTATCATAGAAAACCCCAATAAGGGGTCTTTACCAGTGTTTCATGGAATGAATCTTATAAAGACACAAAAATATTTCTAAAGAGATAAAAAGGATGAATATGATTCCTTATGCTTCTGCCATATGATTTATCATATATTACATGTTATGTACACAATCCAATGTTTCTTATATTTTGATAATAACAAGATAATACCAATCCAATCATGGTGTGAGTCACTGGGTTACTATCAAGAATACCCTTAAATACTTAATAAGAAGTAAGGACATGTTCTTGTTCTTTGGGGGAGAGGATAAACTCATTATAAAGGGTTATATTGATACTAGTTTCCAATCTAACAAAGATGATAAGAGATCTCAATGTGGTTTCATTTTTTTCCAAAATGGTGGATCTATCAGTTGGAAGAGTTCTAAATAATCCATTATGGTAGACTTGAAAACATAGGAATAATACATCATTATATCAGATGCTATGAAGGAAGCTATTTTGATCAATAGGTTCATCACTGAACTTAAGGTGGTTCCTAGAATTGGGGGATAAATTGATATTTTATATGAAAATAATGGGTCTATTTATCAGAACATGGAATCCTAGTTTCACCAAAGGACTAAACACACCCTTCACAACTACCTTCTCATTTGAGATAATACTAAGAAGATCACTATAAAGATCTATTGGGTGGCTATAGATGATAATGAAATAGATCCTTTGACAAAACCATTAGTGAAAAAGAAATATAAGGATAATATTTAATCACTTGGTATTTGATACATGAGATATTGGATGTAATAGTTATAAAATGTATCATGATTTTATAATAAAGTCAATATTCATTTATCATTCATTCATGGGAGCTACATTTATATTACATGAACAATGGAATGATAATACCCCCTTGAAGTATAACTTTGATTTTTCCTTAGTTAATGATCATCACAGATTATTATGGGATGTGATGATATGTTAATATTAGTGTGAGTGTAATATTATATTCGAAACAAATATTTGTATGCGATATAAAGAATAAGTTCATGAAATAATAAGTCAAGGATTATTATCTTGTAAGGACCCGACCTTAAACGTTACATAATCTAGTTAATTAAACTATAATTCACTTTTTTACATTATAAAAGATCTTTTAGGTTTATAGTTTTATATAATTAGGTCATAACATCATAAATAGAAACTCATATATTAAAAATTATACACTTCTACCAAAATCCATTTTTTTCACAATATGAAACTTTTAAAATAAAACATGCTTTATTTTCATATCAAAACTTCAAGACTTTAAACTTGAATTCTTCCTTTCCTTTATCCATCTATAAACCCTAAAAAAAACATTTTAAAACTTGTTATGAGCATAAAAATATCAGTAAGGGACATAGAAAGGAATAAAGAAACCATTATTCCATGAATATTTTTTTTACAAAGATATAACTTTTACACATAAAAAATAAGCTCTTTAGCTTACCTTATAAAATCATAAGTTTCTTGTAAAACCATAGGAATCATAAAAAAATATAAAGGTAACTTATGGAATCATTTTCATATAACTATTATGTATAAATTAGCTCTCCTGAATACATAGGGAGTAACCATCATGGTTATACTTGGAATAACCATCACAATATATTCCCATAATCTCTTAGGAGAAACCTAACTAGTTAACTCCATCCCTTTACCCAATGCATTGGAGAGATATAAAGGGATCACCCACCCTAGGTTTATCATGGAAAAAACTTTCATCATAACAATTCCCAAGAACCATAACATGGTCCAACACATAAATCTTGCATAAAATACATACTCTTGAGGAAAATAAATTTTCTATTTTGAAATCAATTTTTCATTTTTAAGAATTCACACACTTATAAATGAAAAAATTTTATTTGAAAATAAACTTATAAAATTGTAAAGGAAACATAAAATCAATAATGAATCATAAAATTGTAAAAATACACTTATTCTGTATAATTAAAAAACATTTATTTAACAAAAATTATTGTAACTTGAAAAGTGGATTTTAAAAAAAGAAATTCCCTTACCTTATGACTGAAAGCATCTTGCATTTATACTTAATGTACTAGAAAATCAAATTAGATTAATTAATTAATTAATTAAGAACATTTTACACATAAATTTTATTTATTAACATTTTATTAAGTTTATTTATGGACATTTTTATGAGTTATATATATCATAATCATTGTTCTATGAGCGCTTGTTTCATGGATTTATGGTCGGTTCCCTTGAGTATAATTCTGGGAGTTCTTTTTCAAATGGAATAAAAACTCCAGAAGTTGATAAAAATGGTATTAATATATTTTTTTTAAATGATCCCATATATCATTTTTTTATACGAGGATGATTCATTAGATAAAATATTAATGATAAATTTTTGGTTTGTTTTTGGCGGTTTTTTCAACCATAAAAAACCAGTTTCATTTTATTTAATATTATGTCTATAAATTAGTTATAGAACATTAAAAAAGTTATAATATACATATTAAAATATGTTTTAACCATAATAATGGATTCATTACCATACTTGAAGGTAGTAATAGAAAATGAAAACTTGTCGTCCATGCAGGTGGTGAATCGACACGTCACAGAGGATGTTTTTATTTTTTAGAATAAGAGGAGAAGAGAAGAGGTTTGATGATGGATATTCAAGTAACATAATAAAATTTCAGTATATGTATGATAATATATTGATAATGTTACTTTTTATAGGGGAGGTGAGGATAAGGTAGACATAAAGAAAGAAATAAAGAATTTAAAAGAGAAATAATGAAGGATTTTACCTCTCGAATGCTGTCTCTTTGAGAACCTCCTTAAGGCACTTGATTTTGGTATTTTGGTGAGACTATCTGGTCTTGGGTGTTAATAATAGGCTTGGTAATGGAATTGGGTAGAATTTAGACAAGATAAAAGTATTTGGAGGTGTTAGGATAAGAGGTGGTGATGGATGATATTTATAGGGAGAGGAGATGGGTATTTTTGATTATTTTATTCATTTGTTTATTGTTTTGGATCAAGACTATCAATTGTGTTGATTATTGTGACTAAATAAAGTAACTAGTTCATGTGAGTTAGAGATAATGGGTTATTACCTCATCAATACATCATACATGACTCAATAATTCATTTATTTAATTATAATGTAAATTATCATATTTAACTATTCACAAAAAATTCAACCTAATTTTTTTTATATGTGTAGAATTAAAAAATTTAATCCATTTTTTTAAAATAATTTTATAAATATGAGAAATTTATTTTTTAATTAAAATCATCATTTATTTAAAAAATCCCAATTTTAATATTATAACTGATTTTATGACACTGTGAAAAATTAATTAATGTCTCATAAAATTATCTTATAATTATAATACAAAAAAATATAAATTTATGAATCTATTTCATGAAAATAAATTTTCTTTTAAATTATTATATTATTTATAATATTGTAAATAAACATTTATGTTTCATAAAAATACCAACATTAATTTATCATTTTTAAAAAATTATTTGCTTATTCCATGATGTAAATATATCATATTTTAATTTACGAGATACCTAAATTTTATTTATACTTTTATAGGTGTGGTTATTATTATATTGTCCATATTACTATTCCTAATGGTCACATTACTATTCTAACAGTTAGGTTACTATTCCATTAGTATAGATTACTTAATTTATATAAATACCACTTATTTCATTATACAATTATAATAAATTTAACTATTTAATTATATAATGAAAAAAAGTTATTCTATAAGCACCTGGGTTGTTACATTATCCCCCCTTATGGAAATTACATCATCACAATTTTATTCACTTATTAAACAAGTGAGGATACCATTCCCTCATAGTATTTTCAGATTCCCATGTTGCTTCTTCAACCATGTGGTTTCTCCACAAAACCTTAACCTGATGAATTACCTTATTTTTCAATACTTTATCTCTATAATCAAGAATCTAAATAGTATTTTCCTCATATGAAAGGCTATATTCCAGCTGAAAAATATCAGGGATCATAACATGAGATCAATCCGACACATACTTTCTTAACATTGAAGCATGAAAACCATTGTGTACCTGGAATAAAATTAGAGGAAAATCCACTTGGTAGGAAATTGATCCAACTTTCTCCAGAATTTCATAAGGTCCAATGAACCATGGACTCAAATTCTCATTCTTACCAAGACATATCACACTTTTCCTTGGAGGAACTTCTAGAAATAAATGATCACCTACCACGAAAGAATGATCCTTACTCCAATTATCTATATAAATTTTCCACCTGCTCTAATATGTCCTTAAATGTCCCTAAATCCTATGAACTTTATCTACCTTTTCATCTACTAATTATGGTTCTATAAACTTTTTTTCACTAACTTAATCCCAAAATACTAGAGTTTGACACCACTTTTCATAGAATGATTCAAAAGGCACCATCTGTATACTGGAATGAAAATTGTTATTATAAGAAAACTCAAAAAAAAAAGAAATATGTTGATTCCAATTTCCCTGGTAATACATTGAACACTGTCAAATCATATCCTCTAATGTCTTAATTATTCAGTATGACTATCCATAAAATTTAGGATGAAAAGCAGTGATGAAATATAATTTAGGTCCCAATGACTTCTAAAGGCCCTTTCAAAATTTATAAGTTGACCTAGGATCATGATTAGATACAATAGATATAGGAACTCCATGTAATCTAACTATCTCTTTGAGGTACAGTCAGGAAAGATGATCTAAAATCATAATATCTTGAATAGGAAGAAAATGTGTAGATTTAGTCAGTTGATCAATAGTAACCCAAATAAAATTATTACCTAGACAAGTTTTTGGTGATCCCACTATGAAATCCATGGATATATTTTTCCATTTATACTCTAGAACTAGAAAAGGATGAAACATCCCCTTTAGTAATTATCATTCTACTTTTACCTACTGACAAGTCAAACATATCATGGTAAAGTCAGCATTATCTCTTTTCATTCCATCCCACCATTAATATTACTGAAGGTCTCTGTACATCTTAGTTCTTCTAGGATGAACTAAAAACAGAGAAATACGAGCTTCACTTAATAACCATTTCTTCAACTTTGAATCACAAGGCACACATAATCTCTTCCAAAATATAAAAACACAATATTTATCAATGTTAAATTCTGGAAACTTACCCCTTTTAAAAAATTATACCTTTTTTTTGTAACTCATGGTCTTTCTTCTGCACTTTCCTAATTTTGTTTGATAGAGATGGTTACACTGACACCTGAAAAAATAGAGGAATTTCCTACACCAACAACTTCCAATCCAAAATTAATAAAATCATTAACCAAGGGGTTATGTTCCAAACATAACATGGTTAATGTAGCATGATGTTTTTGACTCAAGGCATCCACCACTTTGTTTACTTTTCCCGGATGGTAATTGATCATGCAATCATAATCCTTTATTAGTTTCATCCATATTTTCTGTCTCATGTTCAATTCCTTTTGAGTAAATATATACTTTAAACTTTTATGATTAATATATATTTCACATTTAGATCCATATAAATGATGTCTACAAATATTTATAGCAAAAACCATACCATCTAATGACAAATCATGTGTGGGATATTTAAATCATGAGGTTTTAGTATCCATGAAGCATAAGAAATTATCTGATCATTTTTCATCAGAACTCAACCAAGTAACTTTAAATAAACATAACTATAGATAAAAAACTCTCCATTTATGGAATGTAGGGCCAAAAACTGGATCATTCACCAATATTATTTTCAATTCCCAAAAACAAACATCACATTCTTTTACTCAAATAAATTTAACCCCTTTTCATGTTAACTTAGTTAGTGGGCTATATAACCATGCAATTTTTTTAACAAACCTTAAGTAATATCCTACTAATCCAAGATAACTATGAATATCAGTAACATTTTTAGGTCTTTTCCATTCATCAAAAACTTTGGTTTTGGTGGGATCAACTATTATTCCATCCTTATTTACAGTATTCCCAAGAAAATAAATATCTTATTACCAAAAATCACATTTGTTAAATTTACTATATAGCTTATTTTATTTAAGGGTTTAGAGAAATATTATAATATGTTTTTCATGATCCTAATAAATTTTTGAATAAACCAAAACATCATCAATAAAAACAAAAATAAACTTATCTGGATATTCATGAAAGATTATATTCATAAGATCCATAAATACAGCATGATAATTTTTCAAACCAAAGGGCATAATAACAAACTCATAATTCCCATATCTAATACGAAATGATATTTTCATAATTTCATCCACCTCTACCTTAATCTGATGGTACCTAGATCTCAATTAAATATTATAAAAATACTGATCTCCCTAGAGATGATAAAAAAAGTCATCAATATGATAAAAAAGACACTTATTCTTAATAGAGATGTTATTAAATACTCTATAATCAATACAAAGCCTCATATAACCATCTTTATTTTTAATGAATAAAAAATGAGTACCCTAAGGTGAAGCATTCAAACAAATGAAACCTTTATCTAGAAACTCCTATAACTACTTTTTCAATTCTAGAAGTTTTAATTTTTCCATTTGATAAGGGGGTTTTGAAATAGGTTTAGCACCAGGGACTAAATCAACAATAAAATAAACCTTATGATCAAGTATAATACTAGGAAACTCATAAATAAAAACATCTAGATGATCATTTTTCATTGTAAAATCATTAATTTGAATAGTTATCTTATTTTCAACAATATGTGCAAGATAAAATTCATTTACATATTTTAATAGTCACTCATCTTCCTGATATGTTATCAATGGAATGAGTTAATTCTTGTACAAAAACTGAGACTCTTTCTGAAAAACAAATTCTTTAGCTCTACAATCAATCTTAGTATGGTAAATAGAAATCCAATCCATACCTAGAATAATATAAAATTATACCAGGTTAAAGAGAACAAGGTTTTTAGGTAAATTATTTCCACAGACATCAACAAGAAGATTCTTATAATTTATTTTCTCCTTAATATTTTTCCCAGGTGTTTTCACCATAAATTTTGATTTCATTTCTTGAGGTGAAATTCCAATTTACCAAAAAATTTCTCAGATATGAAAGAATGTGTAGACCATGAATAAAAAAATACATTATAAAAATATAAGTAAAAAATCAATTTACCTAATAAAACTTTATTGGATAGTCCAATATTGGCTAAAGAAGTTGTAAAGGATTTCACTAGACCTTTATGGTTATAGTATGGTGACTTTCTATCATTCGGGTTCCTCTTCAAACACTTATTTAGATAATAACCCATCTCATTAAATTTAAAAACTTTTAATATCTATATACCATAATTTTTCTTACCACTGCCGTGATCTATTCCATTGCAATTATGAGCCATATGCCCAAACTCACCACATTAAAAGCACTTACTAGATTTCAAAAGACATTCCCCACTGTTTTTTTACCACAATTCTCACAAACAGAAAAATTAATTTTTTACCATAAAAATCCTTTGATGCATTCTTTCCTTTTTCCTACCACCTTAATCACTTTTTTTTGGTTTTAAAAGAATACACGATCATCAGAAAACCCCATTTCCACCTTTTCTACACATCGAAAAAGTTTTTTGTAACTTTTAAATTCATGATAATCCAATCCCCTTTGATATTTTGGCTTCAATCCTGAGTAAAAAAGATTTATTTCACTATCAAGATCCCAGATAAAATTTGGAGCATACCTTTTCAATTGAGAGAATTTTTCTTTATATGCAGCCAATTAATCCTCCTCCTATATCAATTCCATGAATTGTATTTCCATCATAAGTCGATTCACCTTAGGAAAATATTTATCAAGGAAAATATTTTTGAATTCATCCCATCCCAAAGAATAAATCTCCACTCCACCCCGTACATGCTTGACCATTGACCAACACTGGTCAACTTCACCTTCAAAATGGTAAATATAAAGACTAACCTTTTGATGGTCTGAACACCCCATGACATCAAAAATATTTTATAGGGATTTAATCTACCCTTCATCTACCACTAGGTCATAATATTCACTAAATACAGGGGTGTTTCCTCATAAAATGTTCCACCACTAACATATTCCTTTGAGGTTGATCTAGAATATCTCATGCATGGATGCTGCCACCATTTATAGTGTCACGACCTGTCCCCCGGGGCCCGTGCCGTGACTACCCCAAGCCCGCCTTCCATAGGACAGGGGCTGGTGACTAGCACTAAAGGCGTATTCCCTAAAACTAGGAAGGCATTGCCTTTATAACCTGTAACACATACAACCAAGAACACAACAAGATATGAAATCAAGTAAAACTGAATAGTAAACAGAGTGAGTACAATAAGTAAAAGGGGCTAGAATACAAGCCCAATTGGAAAGTACAAAAAACTGAAAGTACAGGTAAACTGGAACAGCTCCTATGAAAACCCACCAAGGATCCTACCTGAAGGGTAGGTACAACTCTCATTCTGTCATCTCTGTGGTACGCCTTGTCTAAGGTCCACCCCCCGAGCTACCTCCAGTCCTGGTACTCACGTCCTCAGTCAGCACTGTCCGTCGTATTCACTAAACACAATGAGGTTCAGGCATAAACCATTCAGGGGTGAGTATAAAGATACTCAGTAGGGACTCCGAGACCCTCAAGGTCTCACAAAAATACATAAAGGATAAAACAAAAAGAATGAAATAAACTGATAACCCAACTTAGGTATATGCCCACACATATACCTAAGTTATCAAGTATACCCATATCAATCACGAGGAATCATAGAGTCCAACTCAAAATCCCAAAGCTCAACTATTCCAAAAAGGAAGGAATACCAAGAAGGCAAGTACCACATAGGTATGCCACACAGAAGAATACCACCAAGGTATTACCACAAAGGAAAGTACTGCTTAGGTAAAAACTCAGCTCACACCAGGTATAACTTATGTATAGTAGCAGAGATGATTAGATGTAACTACTGAATCATCTTACTCTGTAAAGAATCTAACCCACACAGGATCTCTAGGAGATGACCCATAGAGTATTTCTAGGTGCTGACCCACACAAGATCGCTAGGAACTGAACCACACAGGATCGCTAAGATCCACAAAGGATCGCTAGGAGCTAACCCACAGAGGATCGCTAGGTGCTGACCCACACAGGATCGCTAGGAGTTGACTCACACAGGATCGCTAGGAGCTGACCCACACAGGATCTCTAGGTGCTGACCCACACAAGATCATTAGGAGCTAACCCACACATGATTGCTAGGAGCATACCCACACAAGATCGCTAGGATCTGACCCACACAGGATCTCTAGGTGCTGACCCACACATGATCTCTCTTCATTCTTCTCGTCATAGCCAGCTACTGGGTTCCCGCACTTTGCTTTCCCATCTCTAGGAGGATCCACTCCACAAGATTCTGGTCGATACTCCAACTGCCAATAAGTCCCATGAATAAGTATCTCAAAGTACCGCTATGTCATATGGGTATCAACGCAACATACAGTGCGTAAATCGGACTTCCGGTTTGTAAGTTATTAGCCTTTTAGTCCCAAGGGCCTAGTTGGATTCGTGCTCGATCCAACCTGACTGTTTCCCAACATTATCCAAATATTTAGTGAGATATACCAAAGGTATCGTCTTTCTACAAGGTTTCCATCACCACTGGCGGTTCATAAATCGGATGTCTGGTGCCAAAGATATGGCCGAAAATGTGTAAATGGGTCGAAGTGGATCCAAGTCCGGTCTGACCCGGTCGGACTGACCCGGCCTGGGCCGACCCGGTCTGGGTTGACCCAGCCCAACCCGTTGGGTCTAGCCCAGCCCGATGGGCAGTCTGGAAGGCTGCGAGGGCCGTGAGGCGGCTCAGCCACAGGCGGCGCGAAGCCGCGGGGCAGCTCGACTGTGGAGGGTGCCGCGAGGGTGCAGGGTAGCTCAACTGCGGGGAGTACCGTGAGGGAACAAGGAGGATCAGCTGCAGGGGGTACCACGAGGGCATGAGGTGGCTTGACCATGAGCGGTACTGTGAGGGCGTGAGGCGGCTCGACCGCGGGGTGTGCCGTGAGGGCGCGAGGCCGCGCGACGGCTCAGCCGAAAGGGCGAAGGCCACGGGTGCCACGGAGTGGCTCAGCTGGAGCAGCTTGGCCGGGAGGGTGGAGGCCGCGGGGCGGCTAGGCTGGGGAGGCTTGACCAGGAGGTCAGAGGCTGCGGGATCCGCGGGGCAGCTTGGGCTGGGCAGCGCGGCAGGCCACGGCGGAAAAGCGCCGTAGGGTGCAGAGGCTGCAAGCGGTGGAGCACCATGGGGCGCAGAGGCCGTGAGTGGCGGTGGCCGTGGGGCGGTGCCGCTAACTTCTTATCCTTCATCGCGGTTGAGAGCCGTCCCCCTCCATCACTAAGTACACAAGAATTATCCCAAGAAATTCAGAGAGGATGAGCCATATTTTTTTGGCACACACTCTCCACATTATAGTGTTAGCAAGATGCTATAATACTTGAATTACAAGAATATCAAGAACGGGTAAGGGAAATAATTCAAACACCCTCCCTACCTCATTTGATTTGTTGAAGGAGGTCATGAGGAAGGAGAAGATGTCGTTGGGAATAAATGGATTTCGGTGATGTCGGCGTTTCCTCGATCTTCAGTGGAGATGTTCCTCGTTGGTGATCCTTCGATGGAGTTTGGAGAAGAATTCATCGAAGGTGAAGTGTTCTTCGTTGGAGAGCTTTTCTCCCAATATTTCTCCTCTCCAAATTCCACCAAATTTCAAAGTATCCAACTTCTGATATGTTTCCCCAATTTAATTGTTGACATAATTTAAGTTGGATCCACTAAATTAATTGATGTGGTTGGCACAAAATTAATTAAGGGGGGTGGCACCATTAAAGTGGGGGAAGTTTAAAAGGATTCCCCACACTTAAGAGGGAGTTCAAGGGAGTTTAGCCTCGGGTGGTCCCCACCACCATAACCTCTCATGGGAGATTTAGGATCGGTGGCCCCCACCTCCATAACCTCTCATGGGAGGTTTTAGTTCATTGGTCCCCACCTGTGAAACATCCACATGGGAGTTTCAAAATAAAATAAAAATAAAATGTTACACCATTTTATATTATTTTATTATTTCACGAATATGTGAAAAGCTAACTTCCACCCTCGACCTACTGCGGTCGAGGTGAAGGTCTCCTTAAGCGAATACTAGTGCTGCGAATTCAACGGTGCCCTCAGATTTCAATTCAGAGTACCAGTTAAAAAGTAAGAAAATCCCACTCGCACGTTTACTAAACGTACCCAAAATAAAGTTCATAAATTCATTCCAGGCACTCCGGGCCTCAAAATCACGTGCTGTGAATTTTTACGGACTCGTAAAATTCCCATTTAATTTAAAAAAAATTTACATGGAAATTATGGGTCTTTACATTCTACCCACCTCACGACTTTACATCCCCGTAAGCCACAACTCAAACTAAGGGAACAAGTGGGGGAACTGAGCACGCATCTGAGCCTCCCGCTCCCATGTGCTCTCCTAGAGGTTCTCGTGCTGCCAGAAAATGCGCACTAGAGGTATCGAACTTCCATGAAGGACCCACTCTTGTCGATCCTCAATCTCTACCAAAACCTCCATAAAAGTCGCCCCATTGTCAACGTCCAGCTCTCCATGGTCAATGATATGAGAAGGGTCATGTAAATATCTCCTAAGCTAGGATATGTGGATGACGACATGCACCCAGTGAAACTGAGGTGGAAGAGCTAAGCGGTAAGACACCTCACCAACTCTACTGAGGAACTGAAAAGGTCCGATGAAACTCAGAGATAACTTGCCGCCTCGGCCAAATCTCTGCAAACCTCATCGAGGTGAGACCTGTAGAAAAATGTGGTCACCATCCGCGAAATCTAGAGATCTCCATCTCCTATCGAAATAAGACTTTTTCTTACTCTGTGCAGTCTTTATCCACTCCTGGATGATCTGCACTTTCTCTGTGGTAGCCCATACCATCTCTGGTCCCACTAGTGCTGACTCCCCTAGGTCAGTCTAGCACAAAGGTGATCTACAAGGTCACCCGTACAATGCCTCGAAAGGTGCCATCCCAATGGTGGAGTGATAACTATTGTTGTATGCAAACTCCACCAAAGGCAAGTGATCCTCTCAGCTACAACCAAAGTTGAGGACACAAGCACGCAACATGTCTTCAAGGGTCTGAATGGTCTGCTCAGTCTTGCCATCCGTCTGAGTATGGAAGGCGGTGCTCAAACAAAGCTACATCCCGAAAGCCTCCTGAAACCCCTTCCATAGCCGAGAAGTAAAACATGCATCACAATCAAAGACAATCGTTGAGGTTACTCCATGTAGCCGCACAATCTTCTGCACATAGAGGCGTCCCAAGCTCTCTACTAAACCCTGCTCTCTGAACAGTAGGAAGTGGGCTGATTTGGTGAGTCGGTTGATGATCACCCAAATCAAGTCATGTACCCTGGATTTACATGGACGTCCTATCACGAAATCCATAGATATCCCATCCCACTTACACTCTGGGACCTCTAAAGGCTGAACCAAGCCTGCTGGTACCAGATGCTCCACCTTCACTTACTGAAAAGTGAGGCACCTAGAAACAAACTCTGCTACTACTTTCTTCATTCCCAACCACCAGTACTGTCGTCGGAGATCCTGGTACATCTTTTACACTCCTGGATATACCACTAGAGGGGATGTGTGGAACTCCCTCATCACTTCCTCCTAAAGTGACACTGGTACCATGGTACGTCCTCTGAAGAGGATGACGTGCTCCCCACCTTTAAAAAACCCATCAGGTGCCTGCCCTTTGGATATCTGAGCACATCGAGCCTCGTAGTCAGTATCTCCACGCTGCACCTCCCTAACTTTCTAAAGAAGTGGGGGAGTGACTATAAGATACTGAAGGAAAGATGCTCCATCTCGATCCACAAAGGATATCTACAAAGCGTCCAGATGCTCCGTCACCTCACCTAGAAGATGTATACCAATCCTCCTACCAAGTGAATCTGCTACAATGTCCCCCTTCCCAAGAGTATAGACTATCTTGAAGTCATAGTCCTGGAGGAACTCAAGACAATGTCACTGTTTCAAGTTCAGGTCCTTCTGAGAGAAGATATACCTGATACTCTTGTGATAAAATTATACTGTAAAGCGTTTTCCCATCAGATAGTGTCGCCACATATTCAAGGAGAAGAACAATGCTGCTAACTACAGGTCATGGGTAGCGTAGTTCTGCTCATGCTGTCTCAGTTTTTGAGAACCATATGCGATCACCACTCTCTCTTGCATTAGGACACATCCGAGCCTGTCCCCTGATGCGTCGTAGTAGACTATGTACCCTACGCCCTCCTCTAGAAGTCTCAATATGGGGGAACTAGTCAGCCTCTGCCTCAACTCCTGAAAACTCTGTTGGCATCTCTCTGACCACATGAAAGGTTGACCCTTCTTTTTCAAGGTTGATAGTGGTGCTGCAACTATAGAGAAATCTGGAACAAATCTCCGGTAGTATCTGGCCAAACCTAGGAAACTCCGTATCTCCTTCACACTCTTGGGTGGCTCCCAAGCAAGTACCGCCTCAATCTTCACTGTATCAATTGCAAATCCAGACTCTGATATGACATGTACTAGAAAATGAACCTCTCAGATCCAAAACTAGCACTTCAAGAGCTTACCATAAAGATGGTGCTATTGGAGTGTGCCCAGTACTACCTACAAATGATAGGCATTCTCCTCCTCAGTAGTCGAGTAGATTAGTATGTCGTCGATGAAGAATACTATAAAGCGATCAAGGTATGGCTGAAATATCCTATTCATGAGTCCCATGAACACTACTGGAGCATTGGTTACACTGAATGGCATAACCAAGAACTCGTAATGGCCGTACTGCCATCTTAAATCCGTCTTCTGTACATCCTCATATCGTACTCTGAGCCGGTGATAGCCTGATCTGAGGTCTATCTTCGAGAACCACCGTTCTCCCTTTAGATGATCAAAGAGGTCGTCAATACTTGGGAGTGGGTACTTGTTCTTCATGGTCACCTGGTTCAGGAGCCGATAGTCGACACAAAGTCTCAAAATCCCATCTTCCTTCTTGGTGAACAAAATCGGGGCTGACCAAGGAAAAACACTGGGCCGAATGAATCCCTTCCCCTACAAGTCCTCTATCTGTACCCGCAGTTCACAAAGCTCCATAGGAGCCATCTGATACGATGGTGTAGATATTGGTGCCGTCCTGAGGTACAAGTCAATGTAAAAGTCCCCCTCTCTGCGAGGAGGTAGACCTAAAATATCACCAGGGTAAACATCCGCGTACTGGTCCACCACTAAAGGATAACTCAGACTCTTGACATCAATTTCCCATAGGGTAAGGCTAGAAAACTGATGTGAAATCAGCTGCAACCTCCTCTGGGTAAGTCCATCATGTGCTGCAAAGGCTCCCTTCTCACCAATGAAGGTAAACCTAGTCCCATCCATGTGGAAACACCACACTTTGTTCCTAATACAGTCAATCTGAGCATGGACTATAGATAACCAGTCCATACCTAAGATGACGTTGTAAGGCCTCGACGCTGCTACTAGGAGATCCCAACTGAAACTCTCGCCTCCTAGAGTAAGCTAACACTTCTGGTACAAGTGTGTAATCGTCGAATATGCTCCCATAGGAATATCTAGCCGTAAGGATCGATCCAATAGCTTTTTTGGAATCTCTGAGCTCCGAATGAGGGTAGTGGAGATAAAAGAATGATTGGCACCTGTGTCTATAAGTACATCAGCTAAGGTGGATTAGACACAGATCGTACCTCGTATCATCTCCGAAGCTTCATGATCATAGGCCTCAGCTGCCTGGAGTTGGGCTCTCCCCTATCCACCTTCTCCCTACGGTCGGGATGGACCTCCTGTTGGTGGTGGCGGTAACATCTCTAATCGTCACGCACCACCAACTGCACAACTAGCTCCTCTTCCATGTCCGCCTGCTCCCTACAGACCTCCTCGGTCGAATCTCTATCTCTGCTTGAGTGGTATTTCGACCGTCTGATGATCATCTGCATGGAGGGTTAGACAGTCACGAGCCATGTGACCCTGCCCGCCGCATGTGTAACACTACCCACTCCTGGCATGACCGGATCTACCTCGGGTTCCCTTCATAACTGAATCTGAATCCTGTGGTTGACCACCTATAGGTATGGTCTTCTTGGACCTCTGTGACATCTGTTGACTGCCAGCTGCAGAAGACTCTGCTATGTGAAATCTGGTTGTGGGTCTCGCTGCTGGTGACTACTCAGCAAGAAAACTCTCCACTAAGAGAGCTCACTCTAACACCCCCGCCTGCATTGGGATGCTGAGTGAGATCATCGAAGCCCTGATCTCTCACCCGAGTCCCTACTCAAAGGTCCAGGCCTTGAAGAATGGGTCCCACACCATATCTGTGGAGTAGAGTGAGAGTTCAGTGAACCTCACTGAGTACTGAGCCACAATCATGCTGCCCTACTGCAGATGAAGTAGCTCCTGAATGCGTACTGCGCGAAGAGTTACTGGGACAAACTCTGCCCAAAACAAGCTCTCGACGTCTACCCAGAAAAGAGTCACCTCACTGTGAACTTGGAGCATCATGCTCCACCATCTGCCTGATGCTGCCTATAGAAGGTTGGCGAAAAGGATTACCATGAGATCGGCTGGTGTCCCTACCAGTTGGAAAACTCTCACCACGACCTCCATCCAATCCTCAACTGCTTGTGGGCCCATCTATCCCCTGAACCTGGGTGGCCTCTGGCACTGGAAATCATGAAATGCGCTCAAGCGGCGTGCACTGTCTGTTGCTAGGGCCAATGGCATTGGTGCCCCCATGGGTAATGAAACCATTGGAACCTCCGCTGGTGCCTCTACTGGAAGTGGGCCTTACACCAAGGCCTCGTCGCTCGGTGGGCTATCAGTGCATACAAATCTCAGAACCCTAGTTGGCTGTCTTTGTGGAGGCATCCTGAAAAGAAACCAGTGCACCACGGTCAAAAAGTTATACCTAGTGAGCTAACTCAAAGAGATCACAAATAAAGCTCTTCAAAACACACCTGAAATTAGTGTTTTTGTGCCCTGAGTTAGAAATCAAAAGTCAAGGTCCTAGTGTATGGACATGTCAGCCTCTGCACCAACACCAGATTCCCTAAACTGATAACTACAGTCACTACACTTAAAACTATTTCCGTTAAAAAAAAGATCAGAGTCCTATGTTCTATGGTAGAACCGACTCCTCTGATACCAATTTGTCACAACTCGTCCCCCAGGGCCCGTGCTGTGACTACCCCAAGCCCGCCTTCCATAGGCCAGGGGCTGGTGACTAGCACCAAAGGCGTATTCCCTAAAACTGGGAAGGCATTTACTTTATAACCTTTAACACACACAACCAAGCACACAACAATATACGAACTCAAGTAAAACTTAATAGTAAACAAAGTGAGTACAATAAGTTAAAGGGGCCAGAATTCAAGCCCAACTGGAAAGTACAAGAAACTGAAAGTACAAGTAAACTGGAAAAACTCTTGTGAACACCTTCCAAGGATCCTACCTGAAGAGTAGGTACAACTCTCTATCAGTCGTCTCTACGGTACGCCTCGTCTAAGGTCCACCTCCAAGCTACCTCTATTCTTGGTACTCACGTCCTCAGTCAGCATTGTCCGTCGTCTTTACCAAACACAACGAGGTGCAGACATAACCCGTGTAGGGGTGAGTATAATGATAATCAGTAGGGACCCTGAGACCCTCAATGTTTCAGAAAATCCACAAAGGATAAACCACAAAGCATGAAATCAACTGACAACCCAACTTAGGTATATACCCATATATATACCTAAGTTATCAAGTATACCCATCTCAATCATGAAGAATCACAGAGTCCAACTCAAAATCCCAAATCTCAACTATTCCAAAAAAGAATGAATACCACAAAGGCAAGTACCACACAGGTATGCCACACAAAAGAATACCACCAAGGTATTACCACAAAGGAAATTACCACTCAGGTACGAACTCAGCTCACACCAGGTATAACTTAAGTACAATAGTATAGATGATTAGATGTAACTACTGAATCATCTTGATATGTAAAGAATATGACCTACATAGGATCGCTAGGAGCTGACCCACACAGGATCACTAGGTGCTGACCCACATAGGATTGCTAGGAGCTGACCCACACAAGATCACTAGGTGCTGACCCACACAGGATCGCTATGAGCTAACCTACATTGGATCGCTAGGTGTTGACCCACACAGGATCCCTAGGAGATGACCCAAACAGGATCTCTAGGAGATGACCCACACATGATCGCTAGGATCTTACCCACACAGGATCGCTAGGTGCTAACCCACACAGGATCTCTCTTCATTCTTCTCGTCACAGCCAGCTACTGGGTTCCCGCACTATACTCGCTCATCTCTGGGAGGATCCACTACAAAAGCTACTAGTCTGTACTCCAACTACCACGAAGTACTATGAAGAAGTATCTCAATGAACTACCATGTCATAGGGGTCTCAACACAACAAACGTTGCATCAATCAGACTCTCGGTCTGTAAGTTATTACCCTTTTAGTCCTAACGGGCCAGTTGGATTCGTGCTCGATCCAACCCGACCATTTCACAAAATTATCCAAATCTCTAGTGGGGTATACCAAAGGGGTTGTCTCGCTCCAATGTTTCCATCACCACTGGCGGTTTGTCAATCGAACATCTAGTGCCAAATATATGGCTGAAAATGCGTAAATGGGTCAAAGTTGGTCCGGGTCTGGTCCGACCCGGTGGATTGACCCGACCTGACTTAGCCTAAGCCGAACCATTATGCGTCGACCCAGCCTGACCCGATGGGTCTGGATCGGCCTGTGATGGGTGGCCCGGCTTGTTGGGAGGTCCGACAGGCCATGAGGCGGCTCGACCACAGGCGGCGTGAAGCCTCGGGGCGGCTCGACCGCAGAGGGTGCTGCGATGGCGTGGGGAGGCTTAGCCATGGAGGGTACCATAGGGGCGCGAGGCGGTTCAGCCACAGGGGGTACCACGAGGGCACGAAGCGGCTTGATCGTGGGGGGAGCCGCGAGGGCGCAAGGCCATGGGGTGACTTGGCTGGAGCGGCTTGGCCAGGAGGGCGGAGGCTGCGGGGCGGCGCGGCCAGGGCGGATCGGCCGAAAGGGCAGAGGCTACAGGTGCCACAGGGTGGATCAGCCAGAGCGACTTGGTCGGGAGGGCGGAGGCTGTAGGGTGGATCGGCCGGGAGGGTGGAGGCCACAGGTGCCGCGAGGCGACTTGGTTGGGGTGGCGCGACGAGGCCGCGGGGCGGCACGACATGCCATGGCGGCGGAGCGTCGTGCTGCGCAGTGGCTGCGGGCGGTGATGGCTGCATGGCCGCGCCATTGCCTTCATTTCCTTCATCGCCTTTATCGCGGTTGATAGAAATCCTCCTCCATCATGAAGAACACAAGAATTATCTCAAGAAATTCGGAGAGGACTGGCCATGTTTGTTTGGCCCGCACTCTCTTCATTATAGTAGTAGCAAGAGGCTATAATACTTGAATTACAAGAATATCAAGAATGGGTAAGGGAAATAATTCAAACACCCTCCCTACCTCATTTGATTTGTCGACAGAGGTCGCGAGGAAGGATACAAAATCATTGGGAATAGATGGATGTCAGTGACGTCGACATTTCCTCAATCGTCGGTGGAGATGTTCCTCATTGGTGATCCTTCAACGGAGTTTGGAGAAGAATTCGTCGAAGGTGAAGAGTTCTTTGTTGGAGAGCTTTTCTACCAAAATTTCTCCTCTCCCAATTCCACCAAATTGCAAAGTAGCCAACTTCTGATATGTTTCCCCAATTTAATTGTTGACATAATTTAAGTTGTCTCCACTTAATTAGTTGATGATTTTGGAACAAAATTAATTAAGTGGGGTGGCACCATTAAAGTGGGGGAAGTATAAAATGATTCCCCACACTTAAGAGGGAGTTCAAGGGAGTTTAGCCACAGGTGGTCCCCACCACCATGACCTCTCATGGGAGGTTTAGGCTTGGTGGCCCCCACCTCCATAACCTATCATGGTAGGTTTTAGTTTAGTGGTCCCCACTTGTGAAACATCCACATGGGAGTTTCAAAAGAAAATAAAAATAAAATGTTACACCATTTTATTTTATTTTATTATTTCATGAATATGTGAAAAGCTAACTTACACCCTTGACCTACTACGGTCGAGGTGAAGGTCTCCTTAAGAGAATACCGATTCTGCGAGTTCAACGGTGCCCTCAGATTTCAATTCCGAGCACCGGTTCAAAAGTTAGAAAATCCGGATCGCACGTTTACTGAATGTACCCGAAATAGAGTTCAGAAATTCATTCTAGACACTCCGGGCCTCAGAATCACGTGCCATCAATTTTCACTGACTCGTAAAATTCCTATTTAATTTAAAAAATATTTACATGGAAATTCAAGCTCTTTACATATAGGCCAAGTCAACTGATCCATTACTGTCACAAACCACTCAATTCTAATTATCACTATTCTAGGTTGTGGATTCAGAAGGATATCATCCTCTCAGTGCCTTCCTACTTCAGCTTCCCTGTTTCTTCTGTGGAAAACCATTCTGAACAGAAATATATTATTTTGAAACAACATATTAATATTTAAATTATATATCATTTTAACCTACCCATAAAGTAAAAATCATTTATGGGTATTCTATTAACATTATCCTAACCCCTAAAGTTTTATAACCCTTTATCTGATACCCACTTTAAGGAATGGACCTTAAACATTACATAATCTAGTTAATTCAACTAGAATTCACTTTTTTAAATTTCAAAAGATATTTTAGCTTTATATATTTAGAGAATTAGGTCATAACATAATATATAGAAACTCATATATTACAAATTATAAAATTCTACCCAAAATCCATTTTTTCATAATATGAAACTTTTAAAATAAAACATGATTTCTTTATATATCAAAACTTCATGCCTTTAAACTTGAATTATTATTTTTACTTAACCATCCATAAACCCTGTGAAAAACATATTAAAACTTGGGATTAGAACAAAAATATCAGTAAGATAAATATAAAGGAAGAAATAAATAATTAGTCCATGAATGAAAACATTTTTACAAAGTTATAACTTTTACACATAAAACATAAGCTCTTTAGCTTACCTTATGATATCATAAGTTTCATGTAAAACCATATAAATCATACAAAAATTATAAAGGTAACTTGTGGAATAATTTTCATATCACTATTAAATATAAAGTATAAATATTGGTTACACAGGGAGTAACCATAATGGTTACATTGGGAATAACCATTACAATATATTCCTATAATATCTTAGGAGAAACCTAACCGGTTAACTCCGTCCCTTTACAAAATGCATTAGAGAGCTATAAAGGGATCACCTACCCTCAGTTTATCATAGAACCACCCATAGTTATAACAATTCCCAAGAACCATAACATGGTCATAACACCTAAATCTTTCATAAATGAAACGTTATTGAGGAAAATAACTTTTCCACTTTGAATTCACATTTCATTTTTAAGAAGTCATGTACTTATAAATGAAAAAAATTTATATGAGAATAAACTTGTAAAATTGTAAAGGAAACATAAAATAAATAATGAATCATGAAACTAGTAAAATACTCTTATTCTGTATTAGTAAAAAAAAATTCTTTAATAAAAAGAGTTGTAACTTGAAAATAGGATTTAAAAAAAGAAAGTCTCCTAACTTATACAAGAAAGTGTTATGAACTTGTACTTAATGTCCTGAATAATCAAATTATATATACTAATTAATTAATTAATAAACTTTTGCACATATATTTTATTTATTAACATTTTATTAATTTCATTTATAACCATTTATATGAGTTATGAATATCAGGATTTTCGTTTCAGGAGCATTCTTTTCATGGATTTATGCTTGGTTACCTTGAGTATAATTATGGGAGTTCTTTGTCAAATAGAAGAAAAAATACATAAGTGGAAAGAAATGGTATTAATATTTTTCCATAATTTTAAATTATCCCTTATATCATTTTATTTTTTAACATGAGGATGATTCATTAGATAAAATATTAATGATAAATGTTTATTTTGTTTTTGGTGGTTTTTTGACTATCACAAACTAGCTTTGTTTTATTTAATATTATGTATAAAAGTTAGTTAAAAAACAATAAACAAGTTATAATATAAATATTAAAATATATTTAACCATAATAATGGTTTTATGACCAAACTTGAGGGAGATAATAGAAAATGAAAACTCTTCTTCCATGAAGGCGGTGAATCGACACGTCATAGACGATGTTTTCATTTTTTAGAATATGAGGAGAAGAGAAGAGGTTTTATGATGGATATTACATTAAAAAAATAACATTAAAAATATTTTCATGATAATGTAGTTATAATATCACTTTGGATATAGTAGGTGAGTATAAGGTAGAAATAAATAAAGAAAGAAATAATTTAAAGTAGAAAGAATGGAGGAATTTACCATTCGAATATTGTATCCTTGAGAATGTTCTTAAGGCACTTGGTTTTGGTATTTTGGTGAGACCAGTAGGTCTTAGATTTGGGGAAGAGTCTTGGGAAGATAAATGGGTATAATTTATACAATATAAAAGGATTTTTTATGTGCGAGGAGAAGAGTTGGTGAGAGGTGGTATTTATAGGGAGAGGAGATGGGTGTTTTTGATTATTTTATTCATTTGTTTATTATTTTAGATCTAGGCCATCAATAGTGCTTATTATTATGAATAAGTAAAGTAAATATTGCGTGTGAGTTTGAAAAAATGAGTGATTAACTCATCAATAAATCATTTATTTAATTATACTATAAATTACCATATTTCTCTATTTACAAAAAATCAACTATTTTAGAAAAATTCAAAAAATTTACCCTAACCATTTTTTGACATGTAGAATTAAAAAATAGACTCCATTTTTTGAAAATAATTTTATAAATATTAGAAATTTAATTTTTAATTAAAATAATAATTTATTTGAAAAACACCGATTTTAATATTATAAATGATTCTATGACACTTTGAAAAATTAATTAAGATCTCATAAAATTATATTATAATTACATTAAAAATATATATTAATTTATGACTCTATTTCATGAAATTAAGTTTTCTTTTAAATAATTATATTAATTATAAAATTTTAAATAAACATTTACGTTTCACAAAAATACCAACACTTAATTTATCATTTTTAAAATATTTATTTACTTTATTCCATGATATAAATGTATCATATTTTCATTTATGATATACCTAAATTTTATTTATACTTTCATAGGTGAGTTTATTATTCTAATGGATAGATTAATATTCCTAAGGGTCACATTACTATTCCAATGTTTAGGTTACTATTCAATTAGTATAGATTCCTTAATTTCTATAAATACCACTTATTTCATTATACATTTATAATGAATTTAACTATTTAATTCCAAAATGAAAACAAATTATTCTATAAGTACCTGGGTTGTTACAAATCTAGACTTAACCACTAAAGTATATCATAATAAATTCCATACAGTCATTGATATACTTATGTTTGTATGCTTATTATGAAATATCAATTACTTGAGGTTGGTGAGATAACTAGCCTAAGAACCTTAATATTTTAATACCTTTATTATTCAATCCTTGAGGTTTAACTAATCAAAGGGTATTTGAGTATGTTTATGATCATGTCTTTAGTTGGATCTTAAGCAAGATGGTATTTGTTCACTTGTATGAAAAGAAAATTCATTTGCGACCTTGATTAAATTATATTGATGAAATTAATGGCCTTGGTTAGTTGAGGGAAATGTGATGTTCTTATCTACTTAAATGAATGACATGTGATTTATTCATTCAAATTGGTCAATATATTTATGATAATCATGAATGTATGAGATGAACTATACTAGATTAACATGTTCCATGTATAGTGGTCACTAAATTTCATATAAAAAGGATTATATAAGTATATATATAGTGTATATGATACATCTTGTGGTGGAAATATTCTTACGAAGATATTAATGTGTTTGATCAAGATCACCCCAGAAAAATTTATATTTGGGCTATCATTGATATTTTTTAAAGGCATATCTTTGATTACATATATGAATTATGGAATTGATATTTGTTTTCAATGATAGAAAGGATCATAGATTCACATAGTCAGGCCTTAGAATAAGGTTTAAATTTTAGATAAAGTGTTTGTTCCAAAATAAATAGAGTTTAGTAAATTGTGTCCAAAAAAGTTTGGATGGATTCAAAAAGTGTTGTGAAGTTTTTATAAAAAGTACTTATGGGATTTTAGTGAAAGTGAGATATTGATGGATTAACAATAAAACAAATTAATAATATTATATAATTGATCTATATTATAGGTCTATATATAAATATGATTCATATCATAGTCTATGATTTGGTTATATCATAGAAGGCATGGTCATGCTTCTATCATATGGTATGATGGACTTATGATACGGGATATAAAGTGAATAATAATAATCATCTATTCCAAATGGTTTCTCTTGGCTATGAATTATTGAGTTAATTCTTTTATGGAGTGGTGAACTTATATATATGATCATTGAAATGTTCAATGATCATAAACACACCATTAGACATGCATTATGGTAAATCATATTGGCTACCAAATATTTGTATTAGATGCTCTAATCTCTTCATTAAATTAATAGGGGATATATAAAGGATGGGGATCCCCCTATTGGTCATGTGAAATTCTATCCAAAATTGTCAATTATATATTTATACCTATTAGTATCCCTATTCTCTATTCATCATCGAGGTGAAGGTTTTAGAACACCTTTAGAGTCTGAGGTGTCCTATCATAATGTACATGGATTCTAATGAATAATATACTTCCCATGGAAACAAGAATCATTTGATTATCCCTTAGAAATCTCCCTCAAATATTATCCATCTAGATTGAGTTTTATGCACAATAGGTACACATGATTTGTTTTATATTTTTCACTGCATATTGATTCAATAACAGTAGATCGAGCATTTAAATGGGTTTATTCTACTACATTGGAAATAAAATGATCTTACAAAAACCATCAATATCTATTATATAATCTATAATAAATTAAACAATATATGAAAATACCATTAATTTATGAAAATAAATATATATAAACAAAATGAATTTGAATTCATGATGTGTATTAATTTCATTTTTTGTACATGATATTGAATATAGTCAGAGATGTTTGAACGATTTATATGCAATATATTCTATATGAATACCATTTCAAATGAGTTTTTCCAAAAATTATTAATTTTTAAACATGTTACCCATAATTTTATATGTATAAGACATTTTCTATAAAAATGTATATATATATTGTAATAAATATGTTACTCATAATTTTGGAAGTAAATTAATAAAAAATAAAGTCCATATGTGCATCATAGTGGTTTTAGTCTGGATAAATGAAGTTATAAAATAAACAACTCCACTATTATGGATTGATGTTCCAGTAAAGGCCTGATACTAGTAAAAATAAAAAGATATGATAAAATATTCAATGCAGTTAAATTTAAATTATTTAAATATGAAAATATGGTTATAAATAATAATAATACCTAGATAGTGTCAAATTTTTACAAAGGTCTATGATAAGCACTTAATTTTAAAAAATGAAAAAAAATCTTGTATGTGTTTTATTCTAAGTCATGATGGTGGTTTGAGATATTTTAATTGAAAATTTTTAATGATAGTAGCACTGTTTTTTACATCAAAATATTCAGTTTGGGAGGGAATCCCAACTCACCATTATCCTACAAGATATAAAACCAATGTTTAAGTATGATTTATATTTAAATTATTTTAATAATGACACTTAAAATAAATATATACCCAAATCCAACCCTCTATTATTTCATATATAGTTTTCAATATTAATTTACTTACTTATTTATAGAAAAAAACAACTGATATTTTTCTGCTATGATTTTTCACTATCAATTGCACTCAGAATCTATAGAGGTATGGAATTTTTTAGCAATCAAATTTTAAAAATTAGGTAAAACATTTTTAATTATTATGATAATTTTTTTACTTAACATATATGAAAACTATGGATAAGAACCATGGAATTATTCATGATGGAGCTACATTGAAATTGTTACACTGAAGATTACCATCACTATTTTATATTTTCTTAATACAAGTGATACACGATTCATAGTACCAAATGTAATAGATTTTAATTTTTTTTCAAATTTTTTTCTATAGTTGATCACCTTACTAGATGGAAAATTCAAAATATTTATCATAAATTGAAAATGAACACATAAATAGTTCAATATACACAAAAAATTAATATATAAAAACTATAGTATAATATATTGTAAGTAATTTTTGTTTTAAAAGAAATGATAATGACCTGTTGATAGTTACAAATTTCATATAATGTTTTTTTTATTATTATAGAAAACCAATGGTGTTATAGAACCACTATATTATGTTTTAAATGGAATTATAAGATAAGAGGACTAGATTATTGTGAAACATTAAGTATTAATTTGGAAATTTAGTAAAATTTTAAAAAATTATGAAAGAACTACAATTCTATTTTTTATGAGTTTTAATAAAAAATTATATTAATAGTGTTTATTGAAATTCCACCTATTTATAAATGTGTCTACTATTAGAGTGTTTATATTGAACAATAATTTTGTTTCATTAAGGCTAGTACTGACTATTATAGAATTTGTATCAATTTTTAGAAGTAATGGTTATAATAAGTGATTTTACAAAAATGTAGAACTTAATAGATGGAATTATTTAAAAAGAAAATATATTGCTCAATATTTTTCCCCTCACAAAATACATCACCAAAACATTTTATGATTCTATTATCTCTTCCAAAAAATAAGTCATTTGTTTTGTGAAATCATCCCACAATGTGTAGTTAACCATCATTACTAAAAAATAAATTGATAAAAAAATACATATATCATGTAATTTTTGGGTAAGTCAAATGAAAAATAAGAATAATTTACATATGATATATACTTTCATACCATACTATTACTTTACTTATGTTGTTGAAACTTCCCCATGGTTGCATTTATTAGTAATGATGTATATATCCAATGATATCTTTTGAATATATGAATAGAATAACAATTTAAATAATTCATATATGAAAATATTTCATATTTCTAGTATAAGAAGTGGGAAATGTGTACATGCATGTTTTAGAAATATAAATTGAATCCAAAATACCAAGGAATTAATGAAAATTAGTTAAGCAAGCATATAAAAATCCAAGCTGATAATAGTATATGAGTTTTTATAAACAGTATGAGACTTTTTATATCCATTTTAGTTTTCTAGTCTAAGCTATTTGGGAGATCTTATAGATATGTCATATTTAAAGTATGATTTTTTTATAAATATTTCATAAGTAGGATAATAACAAGGTAGTTAGTAATGGGAATAAACCTTTCATATTTATAGTATAAGAAGTATGGGAGTTTTTGTTGTATTTTCTTTATAGTTATACATAAATAGAAAAATAATAATGCATGGTTCCTGGTATTCCATAGATTAATGTATCCCTCAAAGAAAGTGCACAAATATTCATAGACTATAATTCAATGAAAATAGTGTTATCAAATATATATTGACATTTTTGAATGTATATTATACAGAAGCATGTAAATTGAATTCACATTGAAAATAAATTTGTATAGAATCATGAAGATTACAAATGGAACTTACATTAGTATCTAGAAAGGTTACAATGCTACTAAATCCCACATATAGTAACCAACATGTCACAAATAAAAATTGTAATTATACAAAATAATTCCACTTACATTTGAAGGCATGTTACATATGGTACTAAATCTCACTTTCATTAAAATATTTTAATGCATATTATATAGATTCATATATATTAAATGCATTATGGAACTGCATTTATTTAGAAGCATGTAGGTTACAAGTTCTACTTACCTTAACTGAATATTAGGTTATAAACACCACTAAATACCTTTTATAAGAACATGAAGGTTATATTAGTAGAATAGTTATGAAAGATACAAAATCCCACTTACATTGATAGGAAGGTTACAAATGAAACTTGCATTTATATAAAATCATGACACATACATTAGTAGGTAGATTATAAATTCTACCAAATCCCACATGTATTAATATTTTTGAATTCATATTATATAGAATAATGAAAATTTAATGTGTGTTGAAACTCTGTTTATATTGTAAATGATAAAAACTAAATTTATATTGAAACTTCATAGTTAAAAATAGTTTTTTTATTATAGGAAGTCAATAAAATTATCGAGAAATAGATACAGTGAATTCCATACAATATAATAACCATTTAATCTTAATTTTATTGAATAAACATAAATATAGAAACATGAGTATTGAAAAATTGTATTAGAAGAAAAAAAACTCATTTATATAATGTTTGACAACAAAAAAACATGCACAAAGAAACAAAAGAATTAAAAAAACATTATAAAAATACATTTTGACATTGTATTATATGTTTCATTACCTATTAAATATTCACGAGGAACCTTCTTCCAAATAATATATTCAAAATAAATGAAATAAAATCCAAATAGTGGAAATTTTCCATCACATGGACAGACATGGGTGTTCTAGTTGAAAATTATTCTATGAATATGTTGTGTTGCTAATTTTTTTCATTATTTTTAATTATTTGGAAATTGTTTTTGATATAACATCGATCTTTTTGGAGAATCGATTTGAAATTTGGGATCAATTGCTGACTAGTTACAGTTTCTTGAATTTTTATTCCCTGTAGAACATAATATGAAATATTAATGAAAAAATTATACTATAGTTATTTAAATTATTAATTAATAATAAGAAACATATATGTTAAATTTAAAATAATTTATTCAAAATTTTCAAGGAATTATTGAAAAAATAATACCCACTTTATCATCAATAAGAATGAAATATAAAACAATAATATCAGTAGATTACTTCAAAGATTTTTTTGGGAATATGAAGCTTCTTCAAGGTACTAGATTCAAATTACTAGAAGGAGGAACTCTATAAGTTCATCTCAGCCTTGTGAAGGTAGAAAAAAAAACATCTTCAATATATATATATAGTTGTTAGAAGTTAGAAAACTTCTGATGGGTTGGGTAGGCCGGTCCATGTTCACTGGATAGAGGCTGTGAATAGTACACTGACTATAAAAGTTGAGGTGGTGGAATTAATTGATGAATAATGAGGTCAACAGATAACTGAAAAAAAATGTTCAATAGTAGTGAAACCTATTTTATTGAATAATTACCTTTATAAAATAAAGGTGATAATAGATACCAATGTATCAATCATTTGTTTGAAGTACTTATACATGATATTAAGTGTAATCCCTGGCTCTTAAGCTATAGTGATTCTTATCCTTGTACTTATGATAATATAAAGTTTGATAGTGTTCTCCTATAGACATAGGATGAAAGTTTGAACCATATAACTCTTCATGAATCCACTTTGTATTTCCTTTTGTATCTTTGAATTCCTTATGAGTTGTCTAGAATAGTGTGTATAATGTGAAACTTAGTTGATGTAATTAGGGTAAAAAAATCCCTAGTTATGATTCTCTAAGATATGGGGAGGTTTTGGTTTTTGTTTCCAAATCATAGAACCATTTATAGGTGAAATATTTTAGAGAATGAATGTTCTAGCATTTATTGATCGTATGAAGGTTCGATTATCAAGAATCGGTATAATATATGGTTGGTCAAACTCAAAAACTCAAGTAACATTATTACTTTTCTTAGAGTAATATTGATTTTAGTTTGGTATACTATCATCGAAGGATATGATAATGAAAGAAGTAATGGTTTAGATCATTTAGTTTGACAGAACCAACTATGGTTTCTAGTGAATTTGGATAAAAGACTATCCCAAAAAATGGATCTATAACTTCCATTAGAAGATGTAAAGCTTAAAAAAATGTAGAAGGTTAATGGGAAAAGTAGGATAAAAAATAACTTATATTAGTGAGGTTGTCACTAGAATAGAATGTATCCTTCAACATCCAAAAGAAGAAGACTATAGTTAAGCTGATAGAGGCGCTGATAGACATGTATAAAAAACTAAACGATGTGTTTCTAATGTGAAGGTTATTTAACATGAGGTTGTTGGAAGGATAAACAATGGAAGATCATTTTAATGATTTCAACATGATTTGGATCCAGCTCAAAGTAGTGAAATTTACTTTCATGAATGATGTACAGGTAATATTGGTTTTCTCATCACTATCAAAATCATGGGACACTATGGTTATTGAAGTAATCAACTCATGCAGAAATACTTATTTGGTATTAAAATACATTAAAAACATGATACATAATGAGGATATCCATATAAGAGAGTTCTAATTATATTTTTATAATTCTTTGAATACCGACAGAAGGGTATTCTCAACTTAGAGAAGCACTACCAGAAAAAGGACTTATACCAATAAATCTATACCAATGGTTTGAAAAAAATATTGGTATGGTCCCACTATTCCAAAGGTTCACAATAACTATTGGTATAGCCTGTTTATATAGAGGATATACTAATTTTTTCTCTAAACTAGTGGTAAAGGTTAATTCCATACCAATAGTTTTAAATAATCATTGTTATAGAGTGCACAAATGATAGATATACCAATGGTTTTGGTTAACCATTGGTATTGAATTCCACCCAAATGGAAGTTATGGACTTCCCTTCCTTAGATCTGACTCTCGTCCACATTGAAACCTATAAGCATGTTCCATTTTCTTCCCCATACATGGTGAACCCTCCTCAGTTTTTCTATTCATTCAGTTTTTATTCAATATCCAATTGGTGAGTTCTAAATCAACCACTTCTTCTTCCAAGAATCATTTCATTTTTTTCTACATATAAAACACTAACCTAGATTTTTTACTGTAGTATTCTTCTAGATTCATTGAAAAAGGGTTATTTCTGGTACTCATGGATTATAGTAATAATTTTTTTATTCTATATTTTTGTTTTAGTTATCCTTACTATTATTATAGTTTTATTGAATATATGTAACTATTTTTAGAATTTGAATAATGATGTGTTTTTTGTGGAGGAAATGGTTTTTCATGGATAATGTATGAATGATGTGGGTATGGATAGATTTTTCTATGGTTATCTCACTCTATGGGGTGGTTTATGTTTCTAGGATTTTTCTAATTTTCTGGTGACATCTACTCTGCTTTTGGAGAAGTTTTTATACTTCTGTGCTATTGAAACAAGGACAAGGGATGTCCATACTTCTATTGAAGGATAATTTATTAATTTTCTTCTTGTTCACTCTCTTTATTTATCTACTTTTCTATATTAACTACTTATTTATATTTAATTTTAGTTTTTAAACAAATTAATTTATTAAATAAATCCCACTAGGGGACTTCTTTATTGATGAGTTTCTCACTATAATTACCAAGCTTTCATTTTTGATATGTGGAACCTAATTTGACTCTATTTGGAAGCTTTTTCACTCATCATTATTTATTTTAATCTTTCCACTAACAAGTAAAGTGTGAGAAAATCCATCTTTCAAACAATAATAATGTTTTCCTCTTGATTAATAAATTGACAAGTTGACCAATAACACACTAGTGAGTTGAACCACACCAATTTAATGTGAAAATATAAAATTGAGTTTGCCTTTTCAAATAAATTAAATTATTTTTACCAGTTGGTCTTTTTTATTAGCAAATAACTTTTCTAGTTAGTTATTTTTTGAAAACTCTTGATGGAGATCACTAATACTTTAGAAAAGGAATGATTATCCTTTAATAAAAACTTATGTCTGGAAAAACATTTTAAGAAACCCATTTATATAATTATATTAAATATCATGGTTTTATATATATTTTATTTTTTTATATATATAGTATTTTTTTTCTTTTATATTATAATTATCATATAGAATAGTGTGTCAATTATGGTTTTATATAAAGTGAACAATTCTCATTTCCTTAAATATAGTTTTGATTTAACTTCAATATTATTTCATTTCCTTTACGACATGTCATATAAATTGTTTTTACAGAATGGATAGAATTTGGATATATGAAACTAATTGGATATCAAGAGGTTTTCAAAATAATTTGTAGATATTTTTTAGTTTTTTCATTTAAAAATTCTTCTAATATAGGTCTTATACAATTACCATGTTGTAATTGCATTTTAATTCCTTGGTTAAGTCACAAAGATGTTAAGTACCATATAACCAAATATTGTTTTAAAAAAACTACTATGACTGGCATCATAATGGGGAGAAAAGAAATATCAAAATGTTCCTGATCTGAATGAGAGGGTTGGATTTGAGAATTTATTAGATGAATGATTTTAGTTTATTTGTCATCATGATAAATAAAGGATTCCAACCCAATAAGACTTCAATATGAGCACACATGATGCATGTAATAAAAATTATTATGTTTTCAGGGTGAAAAAATTGAATGATGCTACCATGAATCCATTATATCAGCAATATGGTAAAATGAAAAAGATGAAATTTTTAATCCAATTGTTTCATGGTAAAACCATGTATGGAATTTATAACACTACCATAGATTATATTCTAACCTTTTTTAAGGTCTTACTTAAATATTATTCAACTATTCCCTCTAACCATTATATGGAATGGAATTTAGTTGATGAACATGGATTCAAAAAAAATCATGATTTTTCTGAAAGATTGTAGCTTATTTTGGGAATAAACTACTAAAAAAAATGATTTTATAAAATTTTTCACATCTTTATGGAATTAAAATGCTGATGGAACACCATCTCATGTGCCACATAAAGTAATGTGGAACTTTCTATTGATTCCCAGACTCTAGAATATTTTCATATATGATGAAATATCAATAAATATGTGATGGCATGATACTGAGAGAAAGAAGGATAATGATGGGTTTGTTTATCTCATAGATGGATTAGAATGGAGGTATTTGATGCTCAATATCCTGATTTTGAAGCTGATGTTCATAATGTGAGGTTGGGTCTATCATGTGATGATTTTAATATTTTTGAGAAGATGCTTAGTTTTCACATCACATGGCTGGTTTTTATACACATTTATAACCTTACTCCATAGATGTGTATGAAAAAATCTTTCACTTTCATGACTATACTCATATATAAAACTTTTGACCCTAGAAATGATATAGTTGTATACAAGAAACCTTTAATAAAAGAGTTGAATCATCTTTGGAATGTGGGTGTGTGTGCATATGATGCTTGTTAAAAAGAAATATTTTAGATGCATGTTGTGCTTATATAGAAAACAAATGAGTTTAATTCTTATGTAATGATGTTTGGATGGATCATAAATTTCAAACTTTCATGTGCTATTTTTATATATAATACATGATCTAGAAGAGATAAATATCACCATAGTTTTAGTTTTATGTGAGATCAATGATTCTTTCTAATGGATAATCTATATTTGAATAATATTCAATGGTTTGAAAAAACCATGGAGATAAAAAAATCAACCCAGTATATGTATGGAACTAATGTGATTAATGAATTGCATGATGTCATTATTTAATTTAGGTAGGTCTAGATGAAATCTAGAAATAGGGAAAATATTTCCACTAAATCTAATTACAATTGGAAGAAGAAAATTGTATTATTTGAGTTTCCTTATTGGTCAACCAATTTTTTATGTCATTTCTTAGACGTAATTCACATTGAAAAAAATATATGTAAAATATTTCATTCAATTATTCTACATTTCAAGGGAAAGAAAAAAAATATGATTTATGATCTTGGTGTCACTTGGTGGATTAGGTTATCAGACCAGAATTTCATCCTATATGGATCAATGAAAAAAATAGAAAGTTCAATGTGCTTCTTATGTAATAAAACCCATAGAAAAAAATAAATTTCTAGAAGTACTAGAGACTATAAAAGGTCTTTATGGTTATTTAATAAATATATCAAAATGGATCAAAAAAATATAGTTGAAGATAAAATATTTTAAGATTTATGATTATCACATCCTTCTGCATGAGTTGATTCCAATAGAAATCCATAATCTACTTTCCAATAATGTAATGGTGAAAGTTATTCAGTTATTCCATTTTTATATATATTTATGTGATAATAATTTTTTAAGTCTTTCTTACAAAAAATTATGGAAGAGGCCCCATTAATTTTGTGTGAGTTAGAGAAAATATTTCCACTATCATTTTTCACATGCATGCTGCATCTAACTGTTTATCTTCTAATTGAAATACTTATTAGAGGACCTGTTTATTTTCGTTGGATGTATCTAATAGAAAGAAATATGTACACATTGAAGTCTTATGTATATAATAGTAATAATACTGGGTGTTCTATCATGAAAGGTTACTTTTCTCAAGAATTTATGGATTTTTGGTCAATGTATTTGTCTGATGCGACCACTAGACGAAACAGACCAATAAGAAATGAAGAAGAGCAGTACGATCAAATTGAACCTAGTTTTCCATCACTTCCCAAAATAGGGGTAATTCCTAGAACATATATGTTGAATATATTATGCATTGAAGAGTGGGATATGGCTCTTTGAAAAGTTTTATTTAACTATGATTTTTTTGATGACTACATCATGTAAGTAAATTGAACATGTATATGCTATCTCATCCCATGTAATTGTACATTTTTGTTAAACTATTTATATTTTTTTATTCAAGGAACATAGATAAATTATAAATAGAAATAATCATTCTTTATCTTTGAGAAGGAGAGATACCTTTCATAGAAAATAGTTTTATGCTTAGTTAAAATTAAAGGTAGAAGTATTAATGCAATGAAATAATAAAATTAATATTTAGTTAATTTTAATATTAATTTGTATTTAAATTATTGAGTTTTCCTACTTAATCTTTCTATGAGGAAATAAGAGTTTAGGATTTTAGTCATAATCTTGTGGTTCGTGAATGGAAATAAATTGTGATCAATGAGTATAAATTTATTATCACTGAATGATAAATGAACATGAGAACAAAACATGATGAAATTATGGTAACTGCCACAAAAAAATGTTATACCAGTGCATCAGATATTAGATCTCAATTTGAAAATGTATCTTATTATGGAGTCATTGATAAAATACTAATATTGGATTATTACTCTCATGGTCAAGTCACTATGATGAGATTCAAGTGGTTTGATTCGATGATGAGACATGAAAAATTTATAGATTATTTTGGATTTTGAGTTATTGACATGTATTTTAATATTTCTACTGACGATCTATATATATTGGAATAATTGGTGAAATAAGTTTTTTATGTGAAATATCATTCGAAACCTCAATTTGGAGTCATTATTTAATTAATACCAAGACATATTTTTGATGACGGGGGGGGGGGGATAAAATTGAAACCATAACTGTCCCCATTGGACTCGATCAATTTATTACTTATGATGACTCCAATAGTTTAATTTTTAGAATTTATTGTGAACCTAAAGTTATAATGGGAAATATATAGAATCATCCACATGTGTTCTTAGTTCTTTTGGTTTAGCTAGACTTGGGTTTCCCAGATTGGTACTATTCAATTTTTTTACAATTGATTACAAATATTTTACATCCAACTTGACATTCATGTTCATTTTCAATATTTAATGGTTGTAGTTTTCTTTGATTTTCATTTTCTAATATTTAATTGATCTGTATTAGAACCTAACAATTTTTTTTTGAAATAATTCAATTTGAACAAAAAAATATGAATTGAACTGAAACAAATTAAACTAATTAGAATGAAAATAAAAATCAATTAAAATAATGAACTAAACAAAAAAAAATGAAAAAATGACCTAAACCAAAATATGAACCAAATGAAATAACCCAAAAAATGGATAAATGACCTAATCAATTGACCAAAATGAACCAAATGACCCAACCAAAACTGAATTGGATCGAATTGAAAATAGAAGAAGAAAACAATATAAAACCCATGATAAACATTCTAATTTGAAAGTGTTGATTTTTTATGACATGGATTTTATGTCTTTATATTCTTCCTACTAAATATAATATTATTTTGTTATGTCACTACATACCCTTTATTTGGTTTGATAATTGGTATTCCTTAATTAAGTCATGTCACATCTTTTTTTTGTTTTTCTTACACATTAGTTATGCATTTATAATTAAATGAATATTTGTTTTCAAATGTAGGAAATTAAAAACATTGAAGAGGTAATAAGGAAGAGGATGTTAGATAATAATCACCACATGAGAGATATGGGAATTCCTCCTCTAGTACATATTGTGATTATTTTATTTCATATATATATATATCAATAATATATAATTTCATGTGATTAATCTGATTTTTAACTTTTAATTATGATCCACCACCCAGGAGACAATTATTCTCTAATGAACCTAGTGGAAGCGGTGCTCAGCTAGATGATGCGTGGTGGGAGGTTGGGGGTACTAGATCCACTCACACCACTCATTATACCTGATCACACCCTATCCCTTCATAAAATATACTATCTAACACACTTTATTATCCCATAGTGTCATTAGATGCACCCAAAATATTTAGGATACCTATACTTTTTCCGCCATTTACATCTGATCCTTCTCATCTTTCTTTCCCTTATCCAATGATGGATCCTACTCCCTATTTGTATTATAATTTTCCACAAATATCTATGCCATATTTTTTTCCTTCCACTTTGTTATATTTGAACTTCTATGTTCATTATCCTTTTTATTATACTCTAACACATTCTGAGCCTCATGAGATAACATTAGACCCCACTACTACTGTACAAGTCGATGATCCTTTAGAGCCTAAGGACCCAACCATACCCACTGATCAGCCTAGTTTAGGTATATTTATAGAACCCTAGTAAATATTTTTAACCATAATTTATTTTCATTATAATATGTACTCATATAATATTTTTCTTCTTCTTTCAAAACTAGATCTACCACTAGGAGGCATGGGTGTACACACATGCGTGAGGTGTAGAACTTCCAAACACAGCTAATGGTTGAGTAAAATGAGGATAATTAAATTATTGGTAAAATAGGGTGATAATTTAGGAGTTTTATGGAGACTCTTTACAAATAATCTAACATCATTACCATCTGGACACTCTCCTAGAGACACCTTCAAAATGAAGTGAAGGATAATGATTTGGGTAAAAATATGGGTATACAAATTCATTATATTTAATGTTATATTATTATTGTATTTATATGAATTAATATTTTGGTACCAACTTCATTATAAATTTCTCAATGGTGAGGTTGTGAGGACTGCATGACTTATAGAATTAGGTAATCTATGGAGAGCATATAAACATGAGTTTTATGGTGGTTGGGTTGTTATATTTTGAATAGATTTAGAGTGTACACCTACCATAAATGAGTGTCCAACATAACATTATCAAGAAATTATTTCTCATTGGAAGAGTACTAAGTTTAAGGTATTAATAAAATTTGAGAGCTTTGAATGAAAATTATGATGATTAAAATTAATAATCTATTTTGTATTATTGATATTTATTTTTTAGGAAGCATTAGAAAAAAATAATTCTATGAAATATATCCACACTTTAGGGTGGACTACAATTCTGAAACATGAGAGGAAAAAATTATTTTTCTTCAAAAAATATTTATAATTTTTCTAATTAAATAAATTATAGAAATAAAATTACTCCAATTGTAAATTATATAGATTCATTATAATTTTTTCATAATAACTATATTGATGTACATGTGAATTTATGAATATTACAATATATTGATGAGAAAAAATAGATTAAAGAGTTTGTTGATGGATTGACTTAGTAATTTGAATTAATATTGAATTTAGTTATTTCGTTTGGGACTTGTCTTGTTTGAATGAAATAGTTTTTATTGGATGATGTATTTGATTTATTGAATTACTGTTCTTTTTTAAACTATATAGTTTCCTGAGTCTCTCACCCTATCAGTAACCAATTGATTTTTCAGCACTTGATCATCATAATTTGATACCCATACTCAAGTATTTCATTGTATTTAGATATATTAGGATAATTGTATCCATTTTTCTATATAATTAATCCCATATTCCTTAATCTCATGTTAATTGTCATCATGGTTATTTATGATTACATAGTTTTTTTTAATAAAAAATTTCCATCACCATAACTAAGACTTAATGATTTTATCTCAAAAAAACCTCATTTTTATGGTTATATCACACTTGTTCTCATCCTGAGTGTGAAAATTCACTGATTCCTACTTAAATTCATTGTATCACCTCAATAAATTTATTGAAAAAAATGAAGAAACCTCAACTCAAACCCAACAACAATCCCTGGAATATCATCATACTCATTAAAGACAATATATATTTTGAGGTACCTCAATTAAAAAAACATGTAGGGTATATCCTATGACCCACTAGTATCTACATGTATATACAAACATGTAGGTAATGACCTCATACTCATGATATGCATCTCCTGACTATGTTTGAGTGCTTCTTATACTACTTACAATGATAAACGATTTGGTTGTTCTATAATAAGAGAGACTCAAATTGTACTATATCTCCATTCAAGTTATTACCGTACTAATTCTTCTAGATCCTCTTCAACCTATAGAGTTGTAGGTTACTTATTCTCATCATGTGATCCATATAGACACTTATTCTTCTTGTTTCACTCAAAAATACTCTCGATAATTTCTATAAAGAGTAATCACTATTTTTATTTTTCTATCACACATCTCTCTAACAATATGAATACACGAATCAAATCATATACACACACTAGAAGCATAAAATATAAATTTAATTTGAAATTTAAATAAAAATTCCAATAAAATAACATTTTTAGCTATTTATAAACCTCTTCTTCTTCTTCTTCATACTTTTTATTATTCTTTTCAAACTCTATTCCATGTACACTACAACATAGCATAATTTTCTACTGCGTGGAAGAGTGATTACATTGTAACTACTCCTAATTCATTCAAAGTAACTTTTTTCTTCAAAGTGTGAAGCTTATACCTCCTTTGAATGAATTTTTAATATCATTTAGTAATGTTTTATTCATGATTTAATAGCTTTGTAATCATCCCAAAAAAAATTTATTTTCTAAAAATGATTCTAGAAACTTGATTATTAAATATATAGAATAATGATATTTTCTCTAAATATTGAATCATATTCATATCTGTATCACTCATACAAAATAGTGGAATCACTCGTATAGGAGTAAATTGACTCATACATAGAGGGAAATGACTCACATGCTAGGTAAAATGACTCTTACATTGTCCAAAATGACTTGTACACAGTTAAAATGACTCATACACAACTCAAAATGACTCTTATGTAGTTCAAATGACTCATAAAAAACTCAAAATGACTCACACAAAAGACAATAATGACTTATACAGTCTTCTAAGATAACTCATACACACCTCTAGACCTATAAAATTCTTAACATGGATCCAAATTCCACAACATATAAATATACTTGTATATTTTATCCAAACTCTTCAAAACTAATTCTAATCATCTTAAAACACTCCATAAGTATTGGAATGAACATTATATTAATTGGATAATCAAATATAAATATAGTTTGAACATTATTTGTATGTCGACAACAAAATAAAACACAAGAATCACATCCATGTCAAACTTCTCCAAAATATATTCTCTAGATAATTTCATTATTCTAGAAGTAACTTAATGTCACAACAATATCATTAAGAATCCAAATACTTCTAAACATCTATGAGGATCAAAAATATAATTAAGAATCCAACTAATTCAAAATATATCATTAAGAATAAAACTAATTCCAAACACCACTTACCTCAATTATAAGAAACATAAGATTAACTAGATTAAGAAAGACAATATATAGCTCTGGGTACCTCATAGAGAAACTATATTATAATTAGTTTCAGAGGTATAATCATGGGGATCTTACAAATGGGTAGATTTGGATAAAATTGTTTTACACAACAATCAATTACAAAACCATTAAAAATTTCCAAAAGGATACAATTATGATTGTTATTAGGATTTGATCGACATAAAGGCCCCTTAGGCCATTACCTACTACACTGACATCATATCAGAGTCTTCCTAATGAAAAATTATTATGATGATAAATTGGATGGAATTATTATACTATAAAAAATATGTTCACAAATATCCCATTTCCCATTTCCTACAAAACCCATTAGAATATAGTAAATGACTATCACTTCAGAAAATCTATCCTTAATTGCCTCTGTACTGACAACCCATTTGGGGAGATGAAAACCATAATAATATCAACAATAATATAATTTATATAACTATAAAATATATTTTAAAATTATAATAAATTAAATAATAGTGTAATTTTATATGAAAGGATTCCATGAATAAAACCATAGACCATGATATAAGAAAATCATAGTCATGTAAATAATATGGCCATATATTAATGAAAGGAAAACCAAAGGACTTAAGGTTAAACTAAAGGGAGATTTTTTCTTCTCTATAATTATATTTTGGATTTGATATATCTAAAAACTACCACATTCTACCTTAGAAATTGTTTTTTAATCTATATTAAAATCACAAAATTGAGGATAAAAATTGTGTGTATAGGGAAAAATTTTCTAATCTATTTCATCTTGTTACTTGATGGGTTTATAATTTATTTTATTGTTTATTCATTAGATAGTGTTTGTGCTTATATTTTTATATACTTTACATATTTATAATCTCTGTACTTTGTCTATAAATCCTAGAAATTGAAAATATGATTGTTTGTTTGAAAGAAATCATGACTTACGAGTATATTGAAATTTTGGGTTATTGTTATAAGCATTTTCATGATTTTTTTCCAAAAAAAAATTTAATTTCCATTGGTTATATTCATTTTCACTGTGAGAATAATTCCATGATACTTTTTGAATAATGGTTTTCTATATTCAATGTAATCACAGAGGATAATATTGAATATTAAAGGACATGTTACTTGAGAAAAATTGTTTTGCTCAAGTAGAAATAATAAATATGGAAGAGTGGTAAACGGACAGACACAACAATAGATTATAATTTTAATTTTTTGATTTTAAATTTTAATATCTATTTTGAAACTAAAAAGTTCATTTATATTTGTAACAATGTGCTTTGTAGGTCCTTGATTAATTGGAAGCTAGAAAATTTGGGCCAAACGATCATTTACATTAGGTATTAGGATATGATAACCATGGTACTATATGCTATAGATCAGGGTAGAGTATTGTACCCACTAGATATTGTCCCACTTCAGGTCTAGTTATAGTAGCACTAAGTTAGAAATAGCTCTTGCAGAGGCCACATAAGCTCATACCAAGGTAGAAGAGGCCAAAAAATGGTCATGAAGGAGTGTGAATGAAATAAAACGTCCAATAATGAATTTATGAAATTTATGGAATCCTTATGTATAACATCCTGCCTTTTTATCACATAAACTTTCATTACATTTTACAAAACCGAGGATCTTTAAGGTTTAGTGTCTTGGAAACCAGGAACATAATAAATGAAACAAAAAAAAAACATTCTTCTTAAACACTTGAAAGGCTTATCCTCAAGTTCATCCTAGGTTCATTACTGCATCTCATAACCTAGGGACATACAACAAAAGAAAGGGTGAGCAGAAGGCCCAGTAAGAGAAACCAGAGAAACATTTTACATGTGAACTTGAGATACTTCAATAAGGTCATGAAAATAACATTAAGGCATGAGAATGAAATCATGAGATACATCATAATAAAAATAACATTTTTTTACAACTTGAAGATGTGGCTACAACATTTAATATTGACAATCGTTTCATTTCACCAAGGTCCATCCCCAAGGTTTCGTTAAAATTACCAAGGTTATTCACCAAGGCGTCGTTAAAATGGTCATCTCTAGAGATTAAGTCTTTACCCAATGCATTGGAGCGCTATCAGGGCGCACCCTTAAATTTTCCTTTATTATCATGTGATCCACATATATCATCATCAAACATTTCATAAATAATCCATATAGCATAAAATAAATGGGTTTCATTTCATAATCATAACATTTTAAAAACTGCTTTAAAGACATGATCTTTACGTCACTTTAAACCCACGGAAAGGGAAAGAGGGTTTCATTTATGTAATTCCCAGAATTTAAAATAGAAAATTTTGATATATATGTGAATACCCCTGTAGAAATAAGAGCTTTGAGTATTCACTTTATAACATAAAATATTTTTTAGAAAAGAGAGAGAGACATTTTGAGACGAAAATTCTGCAACATAACGGCTATGTTACAAGGTTTTAGAAAACATTGAGAAGAGAGGGGACATGGGTCAAACATTCATAAATGACCCATCAAACCATAGAGGGACAAAATATAAGGGATTTAAGAACATGGTAATGAAATTTGAAAATATACCATATGAAATGAAGAACATGAAAGGAAGAAAAAAAAGATTTCTCTTGTGAGAATTCGGCAGCCTAACGGCGTCACTTAAACTTCGAAAAAATTGAATTGACAAGGTCAAATAGGGTCTCTCATCATATAAACATAAGAGTCCAGTATGATAGATATAGAGGTCATACCCCAACATAATAGAAAGTAACTTGAAAGAATTGACATGAGAGTAGAACTTCAAAACGAGAATGGTGAAGAACCACTTAAAAATTCGGCAGCCTAACGACGCCACTTAAACTTCAAAAAAATACTGAATTGAAGAGATCAAATGGGGTCTCTCATCATATGAACATAAGAGTCCAGTATTATATATATAGAGATCATACCCCAACATAACAAAAAGGAACTTGAAAGAATTGACATGAAAGTAGAACTTCAAAACGAGAAGGGTGAAGAACCACTTAAAAAATTGGCAGCCTAACGGCGCCACTTAAACTTCAACAAAATACTGAATTGAAGAGATAAAATGGGGTCTCTCATCATATGAACATAAGAGTCCAGTATGATAGATATAGAGATCATACCCCAACATAACAAAAAGGAACTTGAAAGAATTGACATGAAAGTAGAACTTCAAAACGAGAAGGGTGAAGAACCACTTAAAATTTCGGCAGCCTAACGGCACCACTTAAAACTTCAAAATACTGAATTGAAGCGATAAAATGGGGTCTCTCATCATATGATCATAAAATATCAGTATGATAAATTTAGAGATCATACCCCAGCATAATAAAAAAAGTAACATGAAATACTTTACATGAAAATAGATCTTGAAAAATGAGAAGGGAGAAAGAATCCGTTACAAAAATTTCGGCAGCCTAACGGCGCCACTTAAAACTTCATAAAACGAAATAATGAGAGTAAGAGGGTATCTATCATTATATTAACATGAAAATGGAAGTAAGAGGAGTATAAAAGAACATCCTCCAACATAAGAACATGGAGCATAAAAGGAATGACATAAAAGAGATTACTTGAAATGAAAGAGAGAGGTCGGATCCCTTACCTTAAAATGTAACTCTTAAACCTCAATGGTTGGGACCTTGAGGGCTTGGGGGAACCTTGGGAGGACTCCTTGGGAGGTAATGAGACCAGAACTTCGTTGGGGAAGAGTGGGGAGTCGAATTGATGAGAGGAGGGCTTGGTATTTATAGGGAAAGTGAGGGGACAAGGCATTAATGGCCAAGGGACACCTCACATGTGCTTTTCTCAAACCCATGTGCTCTCCCTTGGCATTTACCATGGAGTTAGGCCACATGGGGCCCCCACAACAATAATTCATCACCCTTGGCCGGCCAACCCTTAAAATATCTCATGAAATCATCATGACACAGCTATGATGTCATTAAACATACCGAAACCCTAAAACTGCATTTTTACTATTCACTGAAAAATTCATCTTTCTCAGAAAAATCCCAAAATTTCACCTTAACTAAATATCAATGCTCTGATTTCAAAAATGAACTCCATTTTATAAAAATAATTTTCTAATTATTTTTAAATTTATTTTTAAATAAAAACACTATTCACCGAAAATTCATTTTTTCAGAAAAAACCCCAAAAATTACCATAACATAATATCGATGATCTGAGTTCAAAAATAAAGTCCTTTTTATAAAAATAATTTTCTAATTATTTTTAATTAAATTTTTAATTAAAAAACACTATTCACCCGAAAAAACTAATACTTGAATAATAATTTATGAAACCGTTATTTAACCATTTTATTGAATCACATTACTTAATCAAGGTGCCTAGATTATTTTAAAACTTTCTTTAAGTGAGGTTTCTAATCCATTTGGTCATATTAATAATCCTAATCATAAAATCACTATTCATAATTTACTATTCATCAAAAATCAAGTTGATCTTATTAGACTCTAAATTTCTTACTGGACATAATTGTAGAGGACCATTTTTTGAGAATCATTACACATTTTAAATTATTTAAGGTTTACACAAACATTTTTTTTAAAATATCCTTTTGAAAATTCATCAAAAATATGCATACTATTTTTATCCAGTCATTTGAAAATTCATAAACATCATCATAATAAGAAATCCCAATTTTTATTTAAAACAAGGATTACACAAGGCAGTTATGGTCTCATTACATAGCCCCTTATAATACCAGCATAGGACCTAAGAGTAAGGTGTGCTAGGGTGATAGAATCTTGGGACGGCTCAGTCAACATTGCCCGAGTAATAATTTCTATCAGTTTGAACTTCTCGCGAAGACGATTCCGTTCTAGCTTCACATGATGAAGTTCAGCTTGGATTTGGTCCAGAGCAAAGCCCAATGGTGCTACCTCCTTCCCAAGCTCTGTTAGATGGGCTTCGATCGGTCCAAGACTACTAGGTGAGGCCATCAAATCTTCTTTCTATAATAGTTAACCAAGATTACTTATATTTGGAGACAATAATCAAAACATTTTGTTCACAGTGGTCATATTGACCGATGGTCATATAACAGTCAAAACCCACTGGTCTCATTTTAATTATAATCATGTTTATCAAATAAAACATTTTTGTTGTGTATAAAAATAAAATAAAATAACACATGAAATTAGGGAACAAGATTTATTCAAAATTTCGGGCCGTTACAATCTTCCCCCCTTAAGAAATTGCGTCCTCGCAATTTTTAAAATTGGGTTTTGAAATTTCATTTAAAGTCCCACATCGGAAAAAGAGTCAGTAACACCATTACTTTAAAAGAAAGAAAAGGAAGTACAAAGGCCACCCGAGTTTACTCATACTAGGATTCCATGTAGGAAATATGGACATGGAGGAGAAAACAAAGGGTAACGTTCTTAAAGGAGAGTGATAGAAAACATGATTAGGGGGAAGTTAACCACCAGAAAATCCCAAAATTATGATGTGTGTAAGCGGTCTTTGATTACCTAGTAGGAAACGTAAACCAACAACGTTTTTGTTTTACGTTCCTTTTAATAACTTTGAGGAATTCATTTACAACATAGAACAAAAACATAAGGAAATATATCTACCTTCATGTAGAGTTTCATACATTAATAAGTTTATACCAAAACTAATCTTTTCTCCAAACGATGAGCATTCAAAACTACTTGGTCTCATCAAAACACCAGAATCATCATCTAGAGAATCACATGATCCACAAAAGATCAACTATCTATTTCTTCTATCTTTAAACATTATCCCAAAAATAGAATGGGTAAGGTAAAAAAAATCTTCAAAAAGAATCCCATAGAAATGGAAACTACTTTTAAATCTTCAAAGTTCCATGGTACTACCCAATGTTCATCATAGACCATTCCGTAAATAATGGTCCTTAAGATTCCTGAAAATAAACCAAACTAAGATTGAAACCCAAATACAAGAAGGACTTGATAACATAGTCTTCCAAAATAAACTTCATTGTTTATCTCCAAACAACATCAACCACTCCTAACATCTTATAACAAAAGTAGCTAACCTAAACATATTTTACCCAAGATAGGTTAATCATTCCCGTAAGTAACATAAATTACTATAAGGCCACCTTAAATTCATTGATTCTTCAAAATATAAGTCAACCTTAATCCTCAATGAAGACACCGTAGTAATATATTTACCTTGATCATATATGGTCCTCAAAATAGTGAACGTCTTCCAAAATAATAATCATCTTTTAATCCCCTAATCATCTCTATCGTATTAATACGACAATCGTAGAATTTCCTATCACATTGGTTGTTGGGACATGTTCTTCCATTTCCTGCCATTAACTAAGAAAAGAAGCTATAGTTAGGGGCTTAAATACTTAGCCAATAATCATGAAAAGAAACTTAAAGCATATAAAGATAACATGTAGAAGTAAAGTATACCCTAACTTGTGATCCCCTTGGTTCCCTTCTAGGTTATCCATGATCATATATTCTAATGTGAATCTTTATTTTATTTTATCTTTGTTCCTTTAATAATGGTTCATACTAAGCTTATGAATTTACCAAAGCATATCCCCCGGGAGTGTCATAACCAAGAGTGCAGCTAGGCCCGTTGTCGTGTACCAGTTCCCGTTCGAGTCTAGCTCAAAGCGGTGTTTTCGGGTTTTACCCCTATGTACATCTGTGCCAGAGCCACCTCTACCTGCTCGTATCCAGACAGGGATGTATTTGCTTGGAAACCCTTTACTCAATACTCACCAAAATACTAGGAAGATTTCCTATATTTAAACTTTTTTATAGGGTTCTTCCTAAAGTTTTCATATCCTAATTTCCACAAATAACTAAACCATCCTTTGATACCAACTATAGCATCCCGCCTTTTTATCACATAAACTTTCATTACATTTTACAAAACCGAGGATCTTTAAGGTTTAGTGTCTTGGAAACCAGGAACATAATAAATGAAACAAAAAAAAAACATTCTTCTTAAACAATTGAAAGGATTCTACTCAAGTTCATCCTAGGTTCATTACTGCATCTCATAACCTGGGGACATACATCAAAAGAAAGGGTGAGCAGAAGGCCCAGTAAGAGAAACCAGAGAAACATTTTACATGTGAACTTGAGATACTTCAATAAGGTCATGAAAATAACATTAAGTCATGAGAATGAAATCATGAGATACATCATAATAAAAATAACATTTTTTTACAACTTGAAGATGTGGCTACAAAATTTAATATTGACAATCGTTTCGTTTCACCAAGGTCCATCCCCAAGGTTTCGTTAAAATTACCAAGGTTATTCACCAAGGCGTCGTTAAAATGGTCATCTCTAGAGATTAAGTCTTTACCCAATGCATTGGAGCACTATCAGGGCGCACCCTTAAATTTTCCTTTATTATCATGTGAGCCACATATATCATCATCAAAAATTTCATAAATAATCCATATAGCATAAAATAAATGGGTTTCATTTCATAATCATAACATTTTAAAAACTGCTTTAAAGACATGATCTTTACGTCACTTTAAACCCATGGAAAGGGAAAGAGGGTTTCATTTATGTAATTACCAGAATTTAAAATAGAACATTTTGATATATATGTGAATACCCCTGTAGAAATAATAGCTTTGAGTATTCACTTTATAACATAAAATAATTTTTAGAAAAGAGAGAGAGACATTTTGAGACGAAAATTCTGCAGCATAACAGCTATGTTACAAGGTTTTAGAAAACATTGAGAAGAGAGGGGACATGGGTCAAACATTCATAAATGACCCATAAAACCGTAGAGGGACAAAATATAAGGGATTGAAGAAAATGGTAATGAAATTTGAAAATATACCATATGAAATGAAGAACATGAAAGGAAGAAAAAAAAGATTTCTCTTGTGAGAATTCGGCAGCCTAACGGCGTCACTTAAACTTCAACAAAATTGAATTGACAAGGTCAAATAGGGTCTCTCATCATATGAATATAAGAGTCCAGTATGATAGATATAGAGGTCATACCCCAACATAATAGAAAGGAACTTGAAAGAATTGACATGAGAGTAGAACTTCAAAACGAGAATGGTGAAGAACCACTTAAAAATTCGGCAGCCTAACGACGCCACTTAAACTTCAACAAAATACTGAATTGAAGAGATCAAATGGGGTCTCTCATCATATGAAAATAAGAGTACATTATGATAGATATAGATATCATACCCCAACATAACAAAAAGGAACTTGAAAGAATTGACATGAAAGTAGAACTTCAAAACGAGAAGGGTGAAGAACCACTTAAAAAATTGGCAGCCTAACGGCGCCACTTAAACTTCAACAAAATACTAAATTGAAGAGATCAAATGGGGTATCTCATCATATGAACATAAGAGTATAGTATTATAGATATAGAGATCATACCCCAACATAATAAAAAGAAACTTGAAAGAATTGACATGAAAGTAGAACTTCAAAACGAGAAGGGTGAAGAACCACTTAAAATTTCGGCAGCCTAACGGCGCCACTTAAAACTTCAAAATACTGAATTGAAGCGATCAAATGGGGTCTCTCATCATATGATCATAAAATATCCGTATGATAAATTTAGAGATCATACCCCAACATAATAAAAAAAGGAACATGAAATACTTTACATGAAAATAGATCTTGAAAAATGAGAAGGGAGAAAGAATCCGTTACAAAAATTTCGGCAGCCTAACGGCGCCACTTAAAACTTCATAAAACGAAATAATGAGAGTAAGAGGGGATCTCTCATTATATTAACATGAAAAGGGAAGTAAGAGGAGTATAAAAGAACATCCTCCAACATAAGAACATGGAGCATAAAAGGAATTACATAAAAGAGATTACTTGAAATGAAAGAGAGAGGTCAGATCCCTTACCTTAAAATGTAACTCTTAAAACTCAATGGTTGGGACCTTGAGGGCTTGGGGGCACCTTGGGAGGACTCCTTGGGAGGTAATGAGACCATAACTTCGTTGGGGAAGAGTGGGGAGTCGAATTGATGAGAGGAGGGCTTGGTATTTATAGGGAAAGTGAGGGGACAAGGCATTAATGGCCAAGGGACACCTCACATGTGCTTTTCTCAAACCCATGTGCTCTCCCTTGGCATTTACCATGGAGTTAGGCCACATGGGGTCCCCACAACAATAATTCATCACCCTTGTCCGGCCAACCCTTAAAATATCTCATGACATCATCATGACACAGCTATGATGTCATTAAACATACCGAAACCCTAAAACTGCATTTTTACTATTCACTGAAAAATTCATCTTTCTCAGAAAAATCCCAAAATTTCACCTTAACTAAATATCAATGCTCTGATTTCAAAAATGAACTCCATTTTATAAAAATAATTTTCTAAGTATTTTTAAATTTATTTTTAAATAAAAACACTATTCACAGAAAATTCATTTTTTCAGAAAAAACCCCAAAAATTACCATAACATAATATCGATGCTCTGAGTTAAAAAATAAAGTCCTTTTTATAAAAATAATTTTCTAATTATTTTTAATTAAATTTTTAATTAAAAAACACTATTCACCCGAAAAAACTAATACTTGAATAATAATTTATGAAACCGTTATTTAACCATTTTATTGAATCACATTACTTAATCAAGGTTCCTAGATTATTTTAAAACTTTCTTTAAGTGAGGTTTCTAATCCATTTGGTCATATTAATAATCCTAATCATAAAATCACTATTCATAATTTACTATTCATCAAAAATCAAGTTGATCTTATTAGACTCTAAATTTCTTACTGGACATAATTGTAGAAGACCATTTTTTGAGAATCATTACACATTTTAAATTATTTAAGGTTTACACAAACATTTTTTTTAAAATATCCTTTTGAAAATTCATCAAAAATATGCATACTATTTTTATCCAGTCATTTGAAAATTCATAAACATCATCATAATAAGAAATCCCAATTTTTATTTAAAACAAGGATTACACAAGGCAGTTATGGTCTCATTACATAGCCCCTTATAATACCAGCATAGGACCTAAGAGTAAGGTGTGCTAGGGTGATAGAATCTTGGGGCGGCTCAGTCAACATTGCCCGAGTAGTAATTTCTATCAATTTGAACTTCTCGCGAAGACGATTCCGTTCTAGCTTCACATGATGAAGTTCAGCTTGGATTTGGTCCAGAGCAAAGCCCAATGGTGCTACCTCCTTCCCAAGCTCTGTTAGATGGGCTTCTATCGGTCCAAGACTACTAGGTGAGGCCATCAAATCTTCTTTCTATAATAGTTAACCAAGATTACTTATATTTGGAGACAATAATCAAAACATTTTGTTCACAGTGGTCATATTGACCGATGGTCATATAACAGTCAAAACCCACTGGTCTCATTTTAATTATAATCATGTTTATCAAATAAAACATTTTTGTTGAGTATAAAAATAAAATAAAATAACACATGAAATTAGGGAACAAGATTTATTCAAAATTTCGGGCCGTTAAATTATGTCCTACACTTCCACCAAATACCACCATGGATTTTGATTCATATATATCGATGATTCATTCATTATATGGTGCATCGGGAAATCATCATAAAGGTGTTCAGGATGATGATGTTACTAGAGATATTGATGGTGATGTTGATAGTGATGGTGATTATGAGGATGTTGGTGAGGATGATGGTGAGGATGATTATGATGACGATGGGTATGGTGATGCTGATGGTGGTGATGATACTGGTTGTGATGAGAAATAGATCAATCATTTACATTTTTGATAAATATTTATGGCACATGATGTTTGGTGATTGGATGTGAATAAATATATGTGATATTTTAAATGTGTGTTATCCCTGGTTGAATGTATCAATTAGTTTCTTGAATTTTGTATATTGGCTGAAAGTGTTTTGGGTTTTGGTGTTTGTAGGTGCATGTGTTTGATGATGTTTGCAGGTTTAGTATCATGGTGGGGGGATATAAGTGTCTTCTTGATTTTTTTATATTTTATTTTAGTGTTTCTTAAGGGGATGTATTAGTTTTTTGAATTCTATGTATAGTATTATAAAGTTTTTATATGTGCTGGTGGTTTGGACCAAGGTGAGAGACTATTTCTTAGGAAGGTTAGAGGACTCTATACCAATTATTTTTAAACTTTTTTTATATTTTGAAGGAAGATGACATATTCCAATGGTTTAGAAACCATTGGTATAGTGTAATTTCATGTGGCCTATACTAATGGTTTATAGAAAACTATTGGTACTAGTCTATAACTATGACCAAACTCCCAATGGTTTGGATAACCATTGGTATAACCTATATCAATAGTTCTCTAACCTATACCAATGGTTTAAAACCATTGGTATAACATCAATTTCGAGCATTGAAGGAATTATCAATGATCAAAAGATAAGTCTAGGAAGCAGAGTTAAGAAAAGTTAACCAGTCTAAGACCTCTATGATGGCATTGTGGGAAACATGGACACCTACATGGGAAATGCATGAATTATAAAAAAGGTACCATAAAGAAAACTTTCAAAAGTTCAAAATCCATTAACACAATTAAATATGGTAAGGAAATGATTCTTAGAACATGTATCCCAATAGATTCACATGTGGTTGACTCCAGTGAATCCTTTCAATCAACAAAAAATCATATATGCATGATCAAATATGTATATAGAAGCTTTGAGAAAGTCTATATGGATAATGATGAAGATTTTTAAGTTATTATAAAGGGAGATGTGAATCTATGAATAAATAATGGATTCTTCCTATGATAAAAGGAAGTGAGACACATTTCAAGTCTCTAGAATTAACTTATTTTTGTGGGATAAGGATGATGCAAGCTATAAAATGAACTTTCCAATGGAGTCTATTAAGTGGATTGAGGGTTTATAGTTATAATGCAGGGAGTAAAGGATGATACCCTTTATTTGATTGGAAGTTCATACGGAATAGAAATGTCTAGAAGTACTAGCTTAGAATATTCAAATGTTTGGGACTATAGACTCAGTAACTTTAGTGAGAATAATATGAAGGTTCATGCTAGGAATCGCATTCTAAATCTCTATCACATAATTATTGGAAGTTGTGAGTGATTTGTGCAAGGAATGAAAAATAGAGTTTTAGTTAACTCAAATGGATATAATCCCAATGTTTGGAAGCTAGAGTTAGTTTACTTGGATGTATGGGTACCCATGCTAATTTAATCTCATGAAGATCCCTTTACTTAATCAAATTAATTGATATTGTGATAAGGAAGGTGTGAGTGTATTTACTTAAGATTGAGTATGAAATTCTCAATGATTTCTTATATTGAAAAGAAATGGATGAATTAGAGAGTGTACAGAAGTTAAATTTCATTAGTTCTAACAATGGTGGTGAATACAGAAGAAGTAACTTCTAGAATTTCTATCAAAAGAAAGGGATTAGGATTGAGAGGATAATACCCATAACTCCATAGTATATTAGAGTGGTAGAGATAATGAACCAAAATTATACTAAGATTGAAAGATGAAAATAGGTGAAATTTAGAATGCCTAAATCCATCTAGGTGGAAGAAATCAATATGAAAACATAATTGGAAAACTAAAGTCTATTAGATTCTATGTGATAAATACTACCTAAATAGCTATGGTTTGGTGAGTTACCCAAAGTTGGATACCTAAAAATATTTAGAATATTAGCTTATTCCCTAATCAATGTAAGAGACAAAGACAAGATGGAGGCTAAGTGTAACGACCCAAACTTTTTAATTATATTTGTTTCATAATTTTGTGTGTTATTTTATTTTATACTCAACAAAACTATATCATTTAATTAATGAAGTGGGTATAATTAAAATGATACCATTGTGTTTTGACTATTATATGACCATTGGAAACTATAATATTAACATTGTGTTTTTATAAATACGGTTATCTTGGTTAATTAATACAGAAAGAATATTGAATGGCCTCATCCAGTAGACTCGAGCCATATGAAGCCCATCTGTCGGAGCTTGGGAAGGAGGTAGCATCACTGGGCTTTGCTCTGGACCAAGCCCAAGCCGAACTTCAACCTATGAAGCTTGAATGAAATTGCCTAAGGGAGAAGTTCAAGCTGATAGAAATCACCACTCGGGCAATGTTGTCCGAGCCACCCCAATATTCTATCACCATAGCACACCATACACTTAGGTCCTATGATGGAGTTATAAGGGGCTATGTAATGAGACCTTAGCTTCTTTGTGTAATCCTTTTATATAAATAAAATTTTTATTTCTTCTTATGAAAAAGTTTATGAATTTCAAATATCTGGATAAATATAGGATGTGTATTATTGATGAATTTAGATAAAAAGGTGTATTTTAAAATATTTTTGTATTCATTAAATAATTAATAATGTGAAATGATTTTCAAAAAATGGTCTTGTAAAGCTGTGATCAGTGAGAAATTTAGAGTCTAATAAGATCAACTTGGTTTTTAGTGAATAGTAAAGTAGGAATAGTAACATACCCATATGAATAGTAATGAATATTAATGAATAGTAATTTGACTAAAAAAATAGAAACTTCACCCATGAATTTATAAATACATTTTAGACATCTTAAAAGTGAAAAAATGATCATAGTTTAAATTTTGGTATTTTTTGTACGCCATAAATATTTTATTTACAATTTTATAATTAATTTAATAATTTAAAATGGAAATGTATTTTAATAAAATTTAATCATAAATTGTTATATTATTTTATTATGGTTATAAGATAATTTTATGGGACCTTGATTACTTTTTTAAGTTGTTACAAAATGAGTTATAGTTTTAAAGTTGTATTTTTGGAAATGATTTTATTTAAAAATTAAATTAAAAATAATTAGAAAATTATTTTCATAAAATTGACTTCATTTTTGAATTCAGATCATCGATATTAGGTTAGGGTGAATTTTTGGGATTTTTTTGAAACAATTGAATTATCGGTGAATAGTAAAAATGCAGTTTTGAGTTTCGGGTGTTTAATGACACCATTAATGATGTAATAATGATATAAGATTTTTGGTAGACTTATGAATAATGAGATATGGTATGAGGTTTCCCAAGTGGCCAATACCATGGGAAAATAACATGGTCAAGCCCATGGTTTTGCAAATACCACCGATGAGGTGTCCCTTGGAAATTAATAATTTATTCCCTCACTTTTCCTATAAATACCAAGCCATTTACCTCATTAATTTCATTCCAAAATCATCCTCAACGAATTTATGGTCTCCTTACCTATCAAGGATCCCTCCCAAGGTTCCCTCAAGCCTCTCAAGGTCCCGAACCTCAAGCTTTCAAAGTTAATCTTCAAGGTAAGGGATCCTTTCACCCTCTTCTTTTAAGTCGTGACTTCCTTTATGTCGTGTCTTATAATTTACATATATTTATGTTGATGGTATGTTCTTATATGTTATAATTTCTGTCCATTTCAGGTATAATTGTTTAGAGACCCTTTCTGCTCACATCAATTTGTTTTCTGAATTTTTAAGTGACGCTGTTAGGCTGCCAAATTTCTTGTAAAAGAAATCACATCTTCTCTTTTCTTTCATGTTTCCTTTTCATGTGGTATGTCATTAAAATATCCATACCATGATCTTATTAAGTACCCATACTGTATTATTAATTATTTATGAGTGGGTTACCCTTGTCCCCTCTCTTTTCAATGTTTTCTAAAACCATGTTATATAGCCGTTATGCTGCAGAAATTTCGCCTCAAAATTTCTACCTCTTTCTCTCAAGAAATTCTCTTGTTTTATTTATGTGAATACACAGACCTATTTAGTTTATATTGGTATTCATAAATATATAAATATGATTTATTTGATTATGTAATTGACATACATATAACCCTCACTCCCTTTCCATGGGTTATAAATGACATAATGATCTTATTTTTAAGCTCTTTTTAAACATCACAATTTTGACATGAAACCCATTTCTTTGATTTTATTTGGGTTATTTATGAAATTTTTGATTATGATCTATTTGGATTACATGAAACTAAATAAATATTAAGGGTACGCCCTGATAGTGCTTCATTTCATTTGGTAAAGAATTAATCTCTAGAGATGACAAGTTTCACGATACCTTGGTGAATAACCTTGGTAATTTTTATGACACCTCAGGGATAAACCTTGGTAATATGTTCATGAATGTATAAATAAAATGTTTTAGCCACATATTCAAGTTATAATTCAAGTTATGTTTATTATGATATTTCTATTCTTCCATTTCTCATGCCTTTATGAATTTTATTATGTTCCTATTAATATTTCTCAAGATCACATGTCAACTGTTTCACTTATTTTCCTTACTGAGCCTTCTGCTCACCCTTTACTTTGATGTATGTATCCAGGATATGATATGAAATAATTTTACATAGTATGAACCCATGATTAAGCCTTACGAGTAGTTTATAAGAATTTTTTATGTTGTTTTCATGTATTATGTTCCTGATTTCCAAGACACTAGACTTTAAAGATCCCTTGTATGTAAAATGTAATGTATAGTTATGTAATAAAAGGAGGGATTCCATAGTTGGTATCAAAGGATAGTATAGTTATATATGGAAATTATGCTATGAGATTTTTAGGAATAATCTGATAGAAAAGTTTAAATATAGGAAAACTTCCTGGTATTTTGGTGAGTATTAAGTAAGTGGTTTATCAAGAAAATACATCCCTGTCTAGATACGAGTAGGTAGAGGCGGCTCTGGCACAGAGGTACCTAGGAGTGAAAACTCTGAAAAGGAGTTTTGGGATTGACCTAGGGTATCCTGGTACACAACAACGGTCTTTGCTACACTCTTGGTTATGACACTCCCAGGGGATATTTTTGGTTAATAATAAGATTTTTATGAATCATTATGAAGGATTTATAGAGAAATGTAATTGTTTAAAGAAGTTTTAAGACATAAATCCTTTATAGTTAAAAGATTTGTAAATGAAATAAGTTTCTCATTAAGGTTTTATTTCTTTAGAAATGGATGGAAATAGTAGGAACCATGCAAACGGTGACCGTAATGGACCATGCGCTGACGACCCTCCAATGGAAGCTGGAATAGAAACATTCATGCGAATGATGAACCAACTGACTCAAGTTATGGAAAATAACTTGAATCAAGATGAGTGACCAATTTCAATGTGAAGGTAACAACATTATATTGAGTCCTTTATGCTTCAGTGACCACCAACCTTCATTGGATCAACTGACCCATTGATTAAGGATTAGTGGATCAACTATATCGAGAAGATATTTTCTTTGCTCCGTTGTTTAGAGCAAGAGAAGGTCACCCTGGCTGTCTATCGCTTAGAAGGAGAAGATGATCAGTGGTGGGAGCTGATTAAAAACACAAGTCAAAGAGTGGAGGTTGAAGATATGGAGTGGGAAGAGTTCAGAGGGATCTTCTTGAGTAAGTATTTCCCTCGTTCCATGAGAACAAGAATGGAGAAGGAGTTTCTTGAGCTGAAGGAGAAGGAGAAGGAATCTGTGGGAAGCTACAAGATGAACTTCACAAGTCTTTCACGCTACACCTCTAGATTTGTCATGGATCCAAATGTCAAGGTTGATAGATTCTTCGGTGGACTAAGACCTCATCTGTGGACGAATATAGCCAACCGAGATTATGACAGCTATAATGAGATCGTGCGAAGTGCGATGAAAGTCGAACCGGAGTTTGGTGAGACGCAGTGGTCTCATAAATCCAACGACAAAAAGAGATCAATGGATCCAATATTAGGGAGGATCTTTGATCAAGGAAGAGGAGGCAAGCAAGTGCAATATCCCACATGTTATAAATGTGGGAAGAATCATTCGGGGAACTGCCTAATCAGGAGAGGGAAATGCTATAAGTGTGGAAGAGATGACCATATTGTGAGGAATTATCGTTGTGAGGTGAAACCCCAACTCCCAAACACTAATGACAAGGGGAAGATGGTGTAGGACCTACTTAATGTCCAGTGCTTTAAGTGTGGACAACTTGGGCACTTTTCCAATCACTGTCCAAATCTAAGGGCAGTGGAGGAGAACCACCATTAGCCTCAGCAAAGGACAAGGGAGAAAGGTTATGCTTTTTCTATCACAACAGCTGAAGTTAAAGATCCAAATTATGTGGTAGAAGGTACTCTTGTTGTTCTCTCAAATCTTGTAAGTACTTTGTTTGATTCTAGTTCTACGCATTCCTTTATTTCCTCCAAGTTTGCAAAGAATTTAGAATCAACCCATGACTTGCTAAAAGTAGAGTTATCAGTCAAGACTCCTGGTGGGATTATCCAAGAAGAATAAGTGTTTATAAACTCTAGTATTTAATTTGGTGAGCATAATCTTATCACAAATCTAGTAGTCATTCCCATTATGGAATTAGACATTATACTAGGGATAGACTGGCTCTCAGAGTATAATGGTAATATCAAACCTGATATTTGTCAAGAAGAACCTCCTATATCCTTTGTTATGGAATTGATCGGTGAAGAAGAAGAAGGAAATGAGAGTTTGAGGATAGAAAATGTACCCATCATCTAGGAATACATTAACGTATTTCCCAAGGAGTTTCCTAGACCTCCCCCAAAAAGGGAGGTAGAGTTATCTATTGAACTCGTACCTGGATCTCATCCAATATCAAAGACCCCATATAGGATGGAAAATGTGGAGATGGAGGAATTAAAGAAACAACTCCAAGATCTTTTGTAGAAGGGGTTTATCTGACCGAGTGTGTCTCCTTAGGGAGCACCTATTCTCTTTGTGAAGAAGAAGGATGGATCGATGAGGCTATGCATTTATTATAGAGAACTTAAAGGGATCACAGTAAAGAACAAATACCCTCTTCCAAGAATTGATGACTTATTTGACCAACTTCATGGGGCTCAATTCTTATCTAAGATTGATCTTCGATCTGGTTATCATCAATTGAGTGTGAAGAAAGAAGATATTCCAAAAACTGCCTTTCGATCAAGATATGGGCATTATGATTTTGTTGTTATGCCTTTTGGACTAACTAATGAACCTGTTATTTTTATGGATTTGATGAATAGAGTATTTAAAGACTACATTGATAAAATTTATGGTAGTTTTTATTGATGATATTATAATATATTCCAAAAGTCGTGAGGATCATGAGGATCATCTAAGTGTTATTTTGAAAACTCTATAGAAGGAGAGACTTTTTGGAAAGTTCAGTAAATGTGAATTATGGTTACAATAAGTTTCTTTCTTAGGGAACATTATTACCAATGAAGGAATCACAGTTGACCCTGCAAAGACAAAATTTGTAGAGGAGTGGCCTCAGACTACAACAATAACTGAGATTCATAGTTTCCTTGGATTAGAGGGATATTATAGGAGGTTTGTGAAAAAAATTTCATGACATTCTAATCCATTAACCAAGTTAACTCGAAAAGGGGTCAAGTTCATCTGGACAAAGGAGTGTGAGGAAATTTTCCAAGAGCTGAAGAAGAGATTGGTTACTGCACCTATATTAACTCTGCCCTCAAGTGGAGAAGGATTCATTATTTTTTGTGATAAATCTATGAAAGGTCTTGGGTGTGTCCTCATGAAAAATGAAAATGTCATTGCTTATGCATCTCGACAGTTGAAGACTCATGAGCAGAACTATCCTATACATGATCTGGAGCTGGCTGCGGTCGTTTTTGCTCTGAAGATATGGAGGCACTATCTTTATGGGGAGAAATGTGATATATACATAGACTATAAAAGTCTGAATTATATTTTCACAGAAAAGGAATTGAACATGAGACAAAGGAGATGGTTGGAACTCCTTAAAGACTATTATTGTTCAATTCATTATCATCATGGAAGAGAAAACAAAGTCGCTGATACATTAAGCAGGAAATACCCAATTGTTCTTTCCATTATGAGGATTCAAAGAGATCCTTTGATCAATGACCTAATAATACTAGATATGAGAATTATAAAGGAAGGAACATCATAAAACCTAACCCAAATTATTTCTCAACCATCACTATTAGATAAGATCAAGAAATCTCAGAAAGAAGATCCTTTATTACAGAAGAAGTTTGAGGTTGTGAAGGATGAGAAGTTTCCTGAGTTCAATACTGATCAAGAAGGTGTACTGAAATTTCATAAAAGACTATGTGTTCCATATATTCCAGAAATAAAGAAGGAGATGATGAATGAAGCTCATGGCTCTACTTTATCTATACATCATCATAGCACAAAAATGTATAGGGACCTTCATGATCATTATTGGTGGGATAATATGAAAAGGGAGATTGCTGACTACACTTCAAGGTGCCTGGTATGTCAGCAAGTGAAGGCAGAGTGACAACTTCCTAAAGGGGTATTACTACCACTACCCATACCAGCATGTAAGTGGGATAATATCACTATGGACTTTGTCACTGGTCTCGTGAGAACTTCCAAATGAAACAATGCGATATGGGTTATTGTGGACCATCTCACCAATACCACCCATTTTATCTCCATTCGGGAAGATTTCTCTCTTGATCAACTTACCAGGATTTACATAAAGGAAGTGGTAAGACTGCATGGAGTTCCACATTCTATCGTATCTGATCGTGATCCAAGGTTCACATCGAAATTATGGATAAGTATTTAACAAGATCTGAGCACTGAATTGAATTTTAGTATGACCTATCACCCACAAACTGATGGCCAATCCGAAAGGACTATTAAAACACTTGAGGACATGCTGATAACTTGCTCAATGGAATTTAAATGTGGATGGGATCAACATATCTCTTTATTTGAGTTCTCTTATAACAACAACTTCCACTCGAACATTCAAATGGCACCCAATAAAGCTCTATTTGGGAAGCGATGTAGAAATCCTACTTGTTGGGATGAAGCTGGTGAGAGAAAAATTCTTGGGCCTGATCTTGTGCAAGAGATGACAGAAAAGGTCCATGCCATCCAACAACACATTAAGGTTGCTCAGATTCGACAAAAGAGATATGCCGACAACCGTCAAAGGGACTTGGAGTTTGATGTTGGTGACAAAGTCTTTCTGTATATTTCACCTTGGAAGAGTGTCATGAGGTTTGGGAAGAAAGTAAATCTCAACCCTAGGTACATTGGCCTCTATGAAATCTTTTATAGTGTGGGAGCGGTGGCCTATCGACTTGCACTTCCTCCAAATATAGCATAAGTTCATGATGTCTTCCTTGCATCCCTCTTGAAGAAGTACATACCTGAACCTTCACATGTACTAAATCCTGAGGTGGTATAACTGAAACATGACCACTCTTATGAGGAGTAGCCGGTGGAGATCTTGGATCGTAGATATAAGGTTCTACGCAATAGGACTACCCACCTTGTTAAGGTGTTGTTGAGGAACCACAAATGTGAAGAAGCCACATGGGAACTGGAGGAGTCCATGAGATAGAAGTACCCACACCTTTTCCCATCAGAGGGTATGAGATAAAATTCCAGGGACAAAATTTCTTAAGGGGGGAATAATGTAACGTCCCGAACTTTTTAATTATATTTTTTTCCTAATTTTGTTTGTTATTTTATTTTATACTCAACAAAACTATATCCTTTAATTAATGAAGTGGGTATAATTAAAATGAGACCATTGGGTTTTGACTGTTATATGACCGTTGGAAACTATAATCTTAACGTTTTGTTTTTATAAATACCGTTATCTTGGTTAATTAATACAGAAAGAAGATTAAATGGCCTCATCCAGCAGACTTGAGCCATATGAAGCCCATCTGTCGAAGCTTGGGAAGGAGGTAACATCACTGGGCTTTGCTACGGACCAAGCCCAAGACGAACTTCAACGTATGAAGATTGAACAGAATCGCCTAAGGGAGAAGTTCAAGCTGATAGAAATCACCATTCGGGCAATATTGTCTGAGCCACCCCAAGATTCTATCACCATAGCACACCTTACACTTAGGTCCTATGCTGGTGTTATAAGGTGCTATGTAACGAGACCTTAACTGCTTTTTGTAATCCTTTTATATAAATAAAATTGTTATTTATTATTATGGAAAAGTTTGTGAATTTCAAATATCCAGATAAATATAGGATGTGTATTATTGATGAATTTAGAAAAAAATGTTTATTTTAAAATATTTTTGTATTCATTAAATAATTAATAATGTGAAATGATTTTAAAAAAATGGTCTTCAACAGTTCTGATCAGTGAGAAATTTAGAGTCTAATAAGATCAAATTGGTTTTTAGTGAATAATAAAGTAGGAATATTGGCATACCCATATGAATAGTAATGAATAGTAATTTGACCAAAAATAGAAACTTCACCCATGAATGTATAAATACATTTTAGACATCTTAAAAGTGAAAAAACAATCATAGTTTAAGTTTTGGTATTTTTTGTACGCCATAAATATTTTATTTACAATTTTATAATTAATTTTATATTTTAAAATGGAAATTTATTTTCCTAAAATTTAATCATAAATTGTTACTTTATTTTCTTATGGTTATATGATAATTTTATGGGACCTTGATTACTTATTTAAGGTGTTACAAAATGAGTTATAGTTTTAAAGTTGTATTTTTGGAATAAATAATGATTTTATATAAAATTAAAATAAAAATATTCATAAAATTATTTTCATAAAATGGACTTCATATTTGAATTCAGAGCATCGATATTAGGTTAGGGTGAATTTTTGGGATTTTTCTGAAATAGTTGAATTATCAGTGAATAGTAAAAATGCAGTTTGGAGTTTCGGGTGTTTAATGAAATCATTAATGATGTAATGATGATGTAATATTTCTGGCCGACTTATGAATAGTTATATATTGTATGAGGTGTCCCAATTGGCCAATAACATTGGAAAATACCATGGGAAAGCCCACGGTTTTCCAAATACCACCGATGAGGGGTCCCTTGGAAATTAATAATTTATTCCCTCACTTTTTCTATAAATACCAAGCCATTTACCGCATTAATTTCATTAAAAAATCATCATCAACTAAGTTCTGGTCTCATTACATCCCAAGTATTCCTCCCAAGGTTCTCTCAAGCCTCTCAAGGTCCTGATCCTCAAGCTTTCAAAGTTACTCTTCAAGGTAAGGGATCCTTTCACCCTCCTCTTTTAAGTCATGACTTCCTTTATGTTGTGTCTTCGAATTTCCATCTCTTTAAGTTGAGGGTATGTTCTTATATGTTCTAATTTATTTCCATTTCATGTATAATTCTTGAGATACCCTTTCCGCTCTCATCAATTTGTTTTCTGAATTTTTAAGTGATACCGTTAGGCTGCCGAATTTCTCGTAAAAGAAATCGCATCTTCTCTTTTCTTTCATGTTTCCTTTTCATGTGGTATGTCATTAAAATATCCATACCATGATATTATTCAGTAAAAATACTGTATTATGAATTATTTATGAGTGGGTTACCCTTTTCACCTCTCTTTTCAATGTTTTCTAAAACCATGTTATATAGCCGTTATGCTGCAGAAATTTCGCCTCAAAATTTTATCTCTTTCTCTCAAGAAATTATCTTGTTTTATTTATGTGAATACCCAGACCTATTTATTTTCTATGGGTGTTCGTAAATATATAAAGATGATATATTTTATTCTGGAATTGACATACTATAACCCTCACTCCCTTTCCATGGGTTATAAATGACATAATGATCTTATTTTTAAGCTCTTTTTAAACGTCATGATTTTGACATGAAACCCATTTCTTTGATTCTATTTGGGTTATTTATGAAATGTTTGATTATGATATATGTGGATCACATGAAATTAAATACATATTAATGGTTCTCCCTGATAGTTATCTAATTCATTGGGTAAAGAATTAATCTCTAGAGATGACACGTTTCACGATACCTTGGTGAATAACCTTGGTAATTTTTATGACACCTTCGGGATAAACCTTGGTGATATGTTCATGAATGTATAAATAAAATGTTTTATCCACATATTCATGTTATGATTCAAGTTATTTTTATTATGATATTCCTATTCTTCTATTTCTCATGCCTTTATGACTTTTATCATGTTCCTACTAAAATTGCTCAAGATCACATGTCAACTATTTAACTTGTTTTCCTTACTAAGCCTTCTGCTCACCCTTTACTTTGATGTATGTATCCAGGATATGAGATGAAATAATTTTACATATTATGAACCCATGATTAAGCCTTAAGAGTATTTTATAAGAATGTTTTATATTTTTTTCATGTATTATGTTCCTGATTTCCAAGACACTAGACTTTAAATATCCTCTATATGTAAAATGTAATGTAAAGTTATGTAATAAAAAGGAAGTATTCCATACTAAGTATATATATTATTACTTTATGGTCTATATAAATGAATATTTTGGTTTTAGAATATGGTATGATGATAATAACGCTATCATCATAAGTCAAAATGTTCTCTTAAACAAGAAGATCACTTGGAAGGATGGAACTTGTCTACATCAGAAGTTGAGGGAAAGACGCCAACTACTAAAGTAAATTTTGATATAGTTTAATGTACTATAGGATAAAAACATATAGTGACTCAAAAAATCAACACAAGATCACTATAAATTCAACTAGTAGAAGATTCACCATAATTATAAAAGTATTTGAAGCCTGAGGAAAAGCTCTAGAAGTTGAGTAGTTGATATTTAGGGAACTGGAAATTATATTATATTGAAAGATAATCGTCTCAAATAGAGTTGATAAGATCATATAGGGTTATATGACCAATTTATAGGTATGGTATCAATATAAATTTCATACTTATAATTGATAATGGGGAACCTAAATGCCCAAAATAGGTATCAACGCTCAGTGAAGCCACTATGGATTAAAATAAGAACCTTATTAATAGAGCTAAAAGTTTAAAACTTTCATGAATGATGAATGTTTCACACTATGAAACTTTGATTATTTATTTTATCAAAAAATATAGGATGATGGGACTTACATCTTACTCCTACCCTAGGTAGATGACATGTTGCTAGAAGGTCTAAGGATTTCCTGGATTTAGAGGACGAATGGTAAGTTTTATAGAATATTTGATATTAAGGATCTTATCCAAGCCAATAAAATCTTGGGGATGAGTATATAGAGGGATTAAAAATCTAGTACTATGGTTTTTTCTAAAAAAGAGTACATCTGGGAGAGCATAATTTTTTTGTTTAACCTGGATTAAATCTATCTCGACCCCCCTTTCTAGACACTTCATGTTATATAAGGCATAAAAACTAAAATTGGAATATAAATATTAGTACATGGAGAGAGTTTTATATGCATCAACTATCAGAATCTTAATGTATGTGATGATATGTACAAAAAAAAACATTACCTTTACAGTAGAAGGTGGTAAGGAAGTTCATGTCAAACCCTGTAAGGGAACATTGGGAAGTTAAAAGTAGATCATTTGATACTTGAAGGGATCAGAAGATACAAAACTATGATTTGGTGATAATTTTATCCTTTTCAAGGATTCATAGATGCATATTTTTCTGAGGATTTAGATTATGGAAGATCATGAAAGGATTTATGTTTATGTTTGGTCGAACAAAAGTTAGTTTGATGTCTTATCTATAACCTGTGGTTAAATTTTCAATAATAGAAAAAAGTATGTAGAAACTATGGAATAAATACATGATTTGGTTTGGTAAATTAACATGGTGAAGGATATTGGAAGGTCACCATAAGTAGGAGTGTCATTCTGTGATAGTTATAGAGTTACACACATTTCTTGGAATCCAATATTTCATTCAAGATTAAACACATTGAATTGAAATTACATTTCATTTAGAATCTACTAGAAGAAAATGAATTAGAGCTATGGAATATAATAGGGAAGAAAATTTTGGCTGACATTTTCATGAAGGTTTTAGTCCTTGAAAGTTTTAGGAAACACTATTCCTTAGTAGGACTCAAGTGAACTAAATTGGATCAAGAATATTGAATTCATAGAGGAATATATTGAGTTTTTTCCTAAGTGTTGAAAGATTTTAGAGACATCTATTGAAGAAATATTCAATTGCGGTATTTTTAGAAATATGATGCTTTTTAAAGTTACTAGATTTAACTTATTAGAAGGAGGAACTCCAAAAGTTCATCACAGCCTTGTGAAGGTAGTGATAATAGCGTTTTATATATGTGGATATGGTTTCTAAAATTTGGTTAACTTTATATGGGTTGGGTAGTCTGGTACATTTTCATATGATAGAGGATATGAATATTCCACCCATTTCTATGGTTGAGGCAGTGTAAGTCACTAACTAATGGTGAGGTCAATCGATGACTGACCATAAATGTCATATGGTGGTGAAACCTATTTGACAAGTTGATTATCTCTATAAAATAGTGGTAGGATTAAATATGATACACTAATCGCTCATTTGAATTACTTATATTTTAGATTAAGTGTAATCAAAGGATATTAATCTATAATGATCATTACCTATGTACTTTTGGAAATATAAAGTTCAGAAATGTTCTCTAGTAGATTTAAAATGAAATTTCAAACCATGTAAATATTCATGTGTATAATTTTTCTTTATTTTTGTTTCTTTGAATTCATTGTGTGTTTTATAGAGGAGTGTATAAAAGGTATGAATTAGTGGTGGTGATTAGGGTGAATAAGACCTTCTAGTTTTGGTGTTCTAAGACATGGGGATGTTTCAGTGGTTGTTTTTGCAATGTAGAACCATCAACATGTGTGTTATTATAGAGAATAATAGTTATATCATCTACTGATCACATATAGTCTCTCTTCCCAACATATTTAGAGTACAAAAAAATTAGGATTCATACTTTGATCTTTAATGTTTCATCATCTTTAATATTAATTTCATGGAGGGGTGTAAATGACCGTCCCATACCTATAAATTTGAAAAATGAAGTTTAAAATAAGTAACACTCAATGTATGTAATATTATATTATTAGGATAAAATGAAAGTTGGTAAGATAAAAAGTGAAAATAGTAATACTAATTATGAGTATATAATTCAGTTGTATATATAATATAGGGTTTCATTTATTTCTTTATAAACCATATTATTTTTAAAATATGAAGATCTATGTTCATTATTGTGTATGAATATTTTTAAACCTTCCTTAATTATTACCCTATAAACAACAATATATAATTTCCCATGGAAAAATATAGGATTTCAAATATAGAACCCAATAATATAAAGAGATTCCCCTGGAATTTTATTAATTGTCATTATATATGAAACAATCAAAGGATAAAATCTTCTTTGAAGCTTGGAAGGCCACCTTGAATTTGAATGCTTCATTTTGACCCTACATAAAAGATGACCCTACATAAAAGATAACCCTATATAGAAAAATATGAACTGAGATACACCTTCTCCTCTTGATCAAATTAAGATTGAATGTAATCATTAACTTCCAAAATAATATCATGATTTGGAATTAATATATCATTATATTTAAAGTATTTTGAATTATTTTAATTTTCAATAAATTTAGGGAATGTAAAATTGAAATTTTAACCAACAGGATTCTAAAATGTGGTAAAGATATAATATTTGGGAATTTATATTTTATTTTCACCATCATTTGGTTCACCAATTTTTCTATCACTGATATTCAAAATTCATTTAGAAAATTACTAAAATTCCACTAAGTCAGCAATAGAATGATGAAAATTCAATCAAATATTCCTTGTAAAAGTAATAAAATGACAATGTTTCCATGAATAGAAAATTTTAATACTTGTGAAAATTATGTCCCTTTTTTTCATGAGGAAAAACTAATAATATTTTCGTAAAATCACCACTGATAAAAACTATTTTACCAACAAAAGGTATAGAATGCATATTATAAATTTCTGTCAACATTACATCACTCAAATAATAATCAAGATCTTTAAATCAATACCTATATATCATAGATGTTGCATCCCATAAAATATGATTTGATTTTTTTAAAAGTTTTTCAAGATCACTACCCTGTAGAATATTGCAAGTATAATATGCATTAACACTTATTGAAATATGAAATCTGGAGTGTGATGTCCTCCTACTTGGGAGAAGGAGTGATTCTATCCCACTCGAAGAAACTAAAGTTACAATATAACCATTATAGCATAAGGTGGATGTCAAATATTTCCATATGAATGTATTTCTTATCCCTAAATATTCATTCAATAAGAAAAAACACTTAATAGAAAAATATGTTAAAGACATAATCATTATCAGGGCATGTTTTTATTTAGGGGTAAGTTTACTATTCAAATTTATGAAATTTTACTCAAGTATTTTCCTATTATAATTTAGTGATTAAACAAATAACCAATTTCCTTGATTTAAAGATAAAAAATTTATAATAGGAACTTGATGATAACATAATAATGGGAATCTGTTATTCCTTAAGATGTTATCTATATATAGTAAATTATGCATTTTCTGTTGAATTTATATCAATGTAAAATCCAAAAAAGAGTATTAATAACTTGTATGGTAATTTATTTCAGAAAAAAGATTATAAATTCATATAATATAAAATTTTAAGTGGTATTGAATTCATATCAAATATAAATTTCATTTTAAAACTATATATTATACATAATAAGGAAACTTATTAAAATTGGCTAGTGAAACAAAGGTAGTTTGAATGCATATTTTAGAGAAGCATCCGATTTTAAACTACATATTACACAAAAGTAAGCATATTATGTAAAATTTAAACCAAAGAGTAAATTATATACTGATTTAAGTTTATAATAATGTAGTATTTTCATACTAAAGAATTTTGAGAGTAATTATTAATATAGGAATTTGTACTTTATAAATGATAATAAATCCCATTTCTAGTAACATTTTTCTATTCATGTTATATATAAGTAGGAAGATTGAATACATATTGAATTTTTATTTTTAGTCATAGTGAAACTATATAGTACAATGTAACATTTTTCTGATTAATTAGTGAAACTGCATAGTTATATTCAAGCATATTGAAAATGTGCAAAACAAATTAAAGAGTAAAATTAAAATAATAATGATTGAATAGTTATGTTAAAAAATTCATTATAGAAAGTATAAATATTAAATTAAAAATATTACGTGGAAAATACATAAAGAACAACCAAGTCGTTATTGTAGGATATTGATCAAAGGATTCTAATTTTAGGCAATGATTGCAGCCTAGTGATTAAACAAGTCACTATTAATCAATTCATTATTGGTGGATAATGATTAACTAGGTAAATGATATGGATTTTTGAAATATGAATAATTTAAATGTTGGATATAAGAAATATAGATACCATGTACTTTCATTTTCTACCATTGAACATATAAAATATCTTTATAAAGTATACTCCATGTTTCATTCCAAACATGGTGTGGTCTAGGAATAGTATTTGAAAATAAAATATGATCAAATAGCTTACAAAAAGAATATATTATACTATGTGTGATTAATATACTTTTGGAATATGGTATTCATGGGCTATCCAACATTATTGGGGTGGACTGAGGTTAAAAAAATCACCCTCCTTCTTATACAGGATTAAAAGGTCCAACTCTTTAAAGTTCATGGGTTTCATGGGCCAGCCCTATGAACTGCAGGCTAGCCCATGGGCTGGTAATTTTATAAAAAAAGATTTTTATAATAAAATTTTACATTTTTTATAATAAAAAAAGTTTTTTTTATAAATTTATAAAATGTTTTTTTAGTCTTATAGGATGATTCTTCCTCCACACGTTATGCAGGTCGACACCATTTTTTTTCTATATATATATATATATTTTGTTTTACATGTTCTTCCCCTCTATCTTTCCCACTATAGTTACCTATTGCACACACTCCCATGATACACATCGCACACCCATTTACCCTTTCCTTACCCCATTCACACTCCGTTCCATCATTCCCTCTCTCACCTAGAGATGATTTAAACTCTCCTACTCTCTTTCATCTATCTACTGGATGCTCCCTCTCTTGTTAAAGATGATTGTATCATTAGACCCAAACCATAATCGAGTCCGTCTACCCTATTTTTCTAAATCTGTATGACCCAAACCCTAAACATACCTACCTAACCCATCCCTTTTTATCCAATTTAGTCTTTCAAATAGGCTACCTATTTCAAAGATTTATTATAAAGAAATTTTAATTGAGTGAGGGATAAACTCTAATATTCATCGATGTCCTCCATCATCCTTTCACATTTTCAGGTTAGACATAGTTTTTCTTACTTATTTTTTAGTATATTGTGATCATTAAATCTTAAATAATTTTATTTTACTTATTTTTTGAAAAATATAAGATATAGTGCCAAAATTCATTATTCACACTAATAGTAGTGTCTTTGTAGTTATCTTTATGAAAAATTTTCTTTTTTTGATCCAAAATAATCAACATTTTTATGTTGTTATTTATATTTATTACAAAATAAAATAGTTTCTTTTTTTGGTAAATAGAAACATATTTTTATGGTATTTATATATTTAATTTTTAAATTAAACATAAATTCTAGACGATATGAAAATTATTTGGTCCTTGGAAAGTTTTTAGTGAACTTTATATAATGTGGGCTCGCTTATGGGATAGTCCGATCTACATGTAAACTGGGATGAAGTTATTTTTCGATCCCACATTTAATGTGGGGTTAATTTTTTTGGATATTTTTGTCCTAAAAATAATGGTTTTTTGTCTAGTCCATACCATTCTATCCCATTAAGAACCCCTATCCCATACCTCTAAAAGATACCTATTTTATAACTTCAATGAACTAATAACCATTCTAAAGTAATCCATGGCATAAAAACATGTTTGTATGTATGATGAGTTGTATTATTCATAGTCAATATATCTTTATAAGAAGTTGTTACTTTAAAATTAATGATAATAATTCTAAAATAGTAAAGTTATCACACCATGGGAGGTACGTAGTGTAATATACCAATTTAAAAATCTTTTTTTCAATGATAATTCAGTATAAGTAAGAACATTTTCTTCAAGTCATATTTAGTTTTCTTAAAACCAAGAGGATTTTTTACCATTTTTTTGTCAAAATGTCAATAATATTTTCATAACCAGTGTAACTGACACATTGTCTCTAGGAAAGTGATAATGTAATATCTCAACTAGTGGGAATATATAGTGTATTTCATAATTGAAAATTCTTTTGTAAGCTATACAAGGTGACATATATCAGTGATAATAATATATTTCAGTCTCATCAACATGTTTTTTAGGAAGCTGAGATATATTATCACATGATTGTAACCTTTTTTATATATTTAAAGAATACTTGATTGATCATGGCTAGTTGAAAATATATATGTTAATATGTGATTGATAGTTTATTAGAAATCATGGATTGTAAGGTAAAATATACCATTTATCTAGATGAACAACATTCTTTAGTATTTATTTTTCGATATCTCTTCTTTTATAAATAGAATATCTATCCTCACCAACACCTGTATTAAAAATATTTTTTTTTCAGTAAAACTTTGAACATCTTCTATTTTTCATGTGGGGTGATCAATGATTATCGTATCCACAAGGTCTATCGACCATGAATTTTTTAATTTCTTTATATTGACTTAGTTTATTGTCTCTACTTAGTATCTCAATATAATTTTTTTGTTAATATCCATTTGTTTATATACTTTATCATCTTTAGTAAGGAAAAGAAATATATTAACATACGAAAAACCTCTTTTTTGGAACTCTATAGTGAGGAAAACTTCATGAAATTAGAAAAATGGAAAATGTGTGAATACATAGAGAGGGGAAAAAAATAAAGGACTAAACATGTATGAAATTAATACATACCTTATATAAATAGGCATACTAGATTGAATTTTTTCAAAGAAATATCCACCTATAAAATATTTCAATAGATGGTCAACCTTGAAATTTAATACTCTAGAAAGTAAGTGAAAAAAATTATATGAAAAAAGTTTTTTATTTTTACTAATCAAGATATTTCAAGAAAAGTTGAGTTATATGTGAATGTTAGAAATAAAGTTGGATATCCTGACCAATTACAAATTTACATGACATCTTAATAATTTTGAATCATATAAATTGGGCTACCAGTAAAGGAAGAAGGTTAAATAAAATGTTTTCCACATGATGAACCTTCATACTCACCACTAAGGTAAGCATATTGAAATCCATTGTAAAGCTCAAATACAAGTTATTTCTAGTTAAATAATATAAAAGGAAGTTATTGAGAAAAAAATTAAATAAGAATTTATAATAAAATATTTTAATTTTCATCTTGAGTGTGAAATAATTAAACCATGATGATTATGAATTTTTAAATGATAAGTAATTTATTATCTCATTATTACTTTATGAAGATTCACTAATCCATTGAATCATGTCATATGATGGAAGATATTTTCAATGTATCCATCTTGACCAATGGAAAAAATTAGAGGATACTACATTGGAAGATAAAAATGGTTAATTTCATGTATATGTTGTAGGTCACTTCCTTATATATTTATAATTATGTCCCTATGATCATTAAGATCCTTGATATCACTGACTATGAGCATAAAAATTTCAGAAGTACTTGGTAAGTTAGAAAAATATGAATCACTTATCATTCATCTAATTATCCATAGATTTTGAATTTGGAGAATCATGTGATATAATAAACTCTCTATCACTTTTAAAATGTTGTTTTAGTGGATTATTCTCATCTAAGATCAATTGTAGGTTTTCTACAATTACAAGATTGATTACCGAATTAATATTATTTTCATTAGTGCTATATGGAAAAAATAACTAATGTTTGAAAATAAAATTATTGTACTTAAAAAATATAATTGAAATATTTTATAAATACCTAATAAATTGTATTATATTATATAATTCATTAGAAATTTCATATACAAAAATATGATTAAACTTTAGTGGTTGTCCATCAGAAGAGAGTAAACTATCAATTCAATGATAATTTTGACCATTTAGTATGAAAATATGAGGATAACCACTATAGTTTAATGACCTATTAATCTTCCAACCCATAGATGTGAATGAGAAAATTATATTATAAGTGTGTATGTGATCACATAATTTTTTTCATCATCTCAATTACTATTGAAAATTAGATAGTTTAAGTAATATAGAGGTCCTCAAAGTACTTATAACTCAATCTTACCCAAGGAGAATCATCATGAAAAGTTTGGGTTTTTGACCACCATATATTTTTTAATTCATTCATCTAACCGTTTATTATCCCCATAATATCTACAAATATGGAAAATATTCCCAATATCTAAGTATACTCTAAATGAGAAGTTAGAAAAGTTACTATTATTGAAGTAAATGGTTAAGAATATGGAAAAGAAATAAAAATTTGACACATATATTCAACATATATAACATAAATTATTACATCTACATACTTTATATAATAATAAATGTTAATTTCGTAGGTCATATATTGCATCTTCATTAATAATTGAGGATTAAGTTATATTGTGAAAATATTTATGAGTAAATGTTTTTGAATAATATAGAAAATATTGGAAATATAATTGTAATTGAATAGAAATGTATGTGTATAGAATGAATTTAAAAATATTAATGATGGTATGTTAAAAATAAATCAATGGAAATAATAAAAAAACTAAATTGAATACAATTTTTGTAATTATAAATGAAATAGTTTAATTATAATGGAAACTTTACAAAAGCATACCTTCAAATCCGGCCAAGTTATAGATGTGACCATTTGATATTACATGTCTATCAAATGTTATGTGATTAAAGGAAGTTATAATAGTTGATATATATCTATAAGAAGCTGATGTAGTGATTTTTTTAATGATGACACATTTTAAGTTTATGAGTAATTCAAGTGTATGTATAAGATTTTTTTAAAAAAATTTAGGTAATTTAAAAACTAGAAACATAAAGGTAATGATAATAATAAAAATTTACCAACATTGAAATATAATAGTAGAAATTATATTTTAATAAATAAAGGTTCAAATTTAGACACTAATATTAAAGGTTGTATTATTTTTATTTGAATAAATTAATTTTATAAAATATAAAGTAAAAATATACCGAGTAAAATAGTATAATTGAATTCCCCACTATATTTTCACCCAAAATATTCCAATAATAAAAGGAATGGATTAGTAAATATTAGTTATTAATGGAAGGAAGAAAAAATATTTTCATTTTTTGAACCTATTAAAGTAAGATGAACTTGGTTACTTTGTTGATGTTAGTTTTCTTTGGTATGTATCATGCATCAAAAGTATTCCTACAATTATGTTTTATGTAACAATGACACCAGAATATTTAGGGAAATATGGAATAGATAAAGAATTAGATTATTATTTAATATTTTATAAATGTATTTGGGTATTATATTTTTATTGAATAAGATGCTTTCAATATGATGGAATATTTTATGACATCAAGTTGTTTTTTTCTCTTCATTCCTATAGATATAGTCACAACATTTATCCAGGTGTCCATATTTTGAAGTTTATGATTATATATAGTAATAATGTTAATATTAAATAAATCGTGATAAATATCACATATGTTGAAAAAATTAAATCATTTCAACTGTTATAGTGTAATTAACACACCATTTAAATATATAGTTGATAAAGGTAACCAAACAGATATTTTTAAACCAAATTTAGTAGAAAACATAGTTTCTTTGTGAATAATATACAACTATTCCTAAATTTAAAGAATAGAACTTGATGTAACATGTATACTTGAGATAATTACAATTGTAGTTATTCTCTATAGATGATCATTGGGATTTAAATTATATCATTCAAGTGGAGTTAAAATCCCAAATCAATAGTAATTTTTTTAAAACCTCATTAATCTTATTTGAAATAATGCTTCCTTACAAGTTTCTTAGAAATTAAACTCAATGCATGACATATTTGGAATAATTTGGTAAAAAGTGAAATGTAGTTTTGATATTCAACAACATGGATAGTTAATCTATAGAAAAATTATAAAAATAGGAAATTAATTGTAACTTAAATCATAAAAGTTAAAGTTAACTTTGAATTAATCTATATATTTTTTTTCAAAAAACCACCCATGGAACTTGAATAAAAAGAAATTGGTATAATAGTAAATTAAATAATAAAATTGTAGGTAATGGATATGAATATATATAAATAAATACAAATAATAATATCATTATATAATATTAATAAAATAAAAGTGTATTATACATGTATAAAAATGTAGTATACTGAATAAATTTCATACAATGTTATAATACAGATAAAAAAATTAAAAAGACATTTAGTTTTGGATAAAATGAAACTGAATTATACTGAAAGGGAATTATATATGTATAGAAATTGAAAGTGCATTCAATTTAAAGTTTATGGTACATTTATAGAAACCTAGTATATTGTAAGAAATGAACTATTTCTAAGGAAAATTAATGTTCATGATACATGTATAAAAATATAATATACTGAATAAAGGTCATATAATGTTATCATATAACTAAAAAAGATTAAGAATACATTGAATTTTTGATAAATTGAAAGTCTATTCAATTGAAAGTACATTTTACATTTTAAAAAAATTTAGTATATTGAAATAAAGGCACTGGTTTTAAGAAATATAAAAAAATTACTATATAGATTCATGGAAATGAAAAATTTAGAAGAGGGAAATGAATTACTGTTAGAGAGACTTGAATTTTTTTTTCATAATAGGGGATTGGGATGGAAAAGAAGAAGGTTATTAGTTAACAATGTAAGATTCATTCCATAGAGGGAGGATAAATATCTACAAAAAAACACATGGTACATAACCCAAAAGGTATTAATATAGTGGTAAATGTAGTAAGAAATATATAGATAATGAATATGAAGTTGGATATAAAGAAAAAAAATAAATATATGAATTTAAAAAATTAATAAATTGAAACTGAATTATAAACTTATTGAAACATATTATAGTGAATAAACATATAAAATATGGTAATATAGATAAAAAAAAATTAAACAGACATTTATTTTTCCTAAACTAAAATTTTACTAAACTAAAAGTGTATTCGACATCTATAAACTAAAAATGAACTATATATATATAGAAACTGAAATTGAGTTACAATGAAAGTGAATTAAGTTGAAATTGTAGTATAAATGTATGGAAAATTAGTGTTCTGTAAGAAAGACACTCTTTCTAAGTAACATATTAAAAACAACTATACATAATAATGAAAAATGGATAGTTCAAAGAGGGGAAAAAATTTTAGTTGGAGGGAGTATACATATTTATTTTAGAATAGAAGTTCAGGATGTAAAATGATATACTTACCAATTAACAATGTTGGATGCCTTCTATAATAACAAGATAATGATGAAAACCTCTATAATTTCTAATTACTTATAATGTGGAATGTTTTTAGTAAAGATAATTTTATATTAGGGTTTCTAAATTTGGGATGTTTCTATCATCACAAGAGGAGAAAAATCTATGCATTTTCAAGTATAATTATTCCATAAAAGAAAATTTTATCAAATAGGGGGAATAAGCTTGATTTTTTAGAAACCAGATATGCTGATATGAAGATAAATGAAGAAATTGTTATAAATATGAAAGGTTCATGCATAATTATCCAAATAACATCACTTAGAAGGAAAGAACCATGAATTTTAGAAGTATAAAGGAACAAAGAAAAAAAATTAAATTGGTATTAAATGATTAAGAGAGAACCAATCACTACTGGAAATAATGACATTTGCGACAGGGAATTTGCGTCGGGATCCCGTCGCTAATAGGCTTTTGCGATGGGCCCCCGTCGCAAATAGCCCGTTGCGGAAAATGGCGTCGCAACAAAAATTATTTGCGATGGGCCCATTGCTAAAGGTATTATTTACGACGGAGATCCTTCCTGTCGCAAATATCAGTTAGTATATTTGTAAAAAAACTTTTTAAAAAGTAATTGCGACGGGCCCGTCGCAAATACTAATTGTGACAGGCCCGTCACAATTACTTTTTTAAAATAAAAAATAAAAAATATTAATAAATTATTTTAATGAATATAATAATAATACTATTTGCGACGAGCATAGTATCCCGTCGCAAATACTATAAAAAAATAAAAAAAATAAATTATTAATAAATTATTTTAATTAATATAATAATAATCCAATTATAATTCAAAAATAAATAAATATTAATAAATGATTTTAATTAATATAATAATAGAATTATAATTCACAAATAAAAATAATAAATTATTAATAAATTATTAATAAATTATTTTAATTAATATAATAATAATAGAATTATAATTCAAAAATAAAAAATAATAAAATATTAATAAATGATTTTAATTAATATAATAATAGAATTATAATTCACAAATAAAAATAATAAATTATTAATAAATTATTTTAATTAATATAATAATAATATAATTATAATTCAAAAATAAAAAATAATAGAATATTAATAAATGATTTTAATTAATATAATAATATTAGAATTATAATTCATAAATAAAAAAAATATTAATAAGTTATTTTAATTAATATTAAAATAATAGATTTATTTTACATTCAAATATTAAAATAATTCAAATATTACAAAAAAATATAATTAAATTATAATATTATAAAATTTTAATATATATATAAAATTTAATATTATAAAATATAAATAATATTATTATTCATATTAATATTGTTATTTCAAAATATAATATTATTAATATTTTATTATGAGACTGAAACTATGAATAGAAAAAAAATTCATATTTTGATTTAACAAACTTTATAACATAAAAACAAACTCTAATCTGAAGGAGGGGGGGAGGGGGGGGGTGGGGGATCTACAGATGCTGATGGAGGAAACTCCATCCCTAAAGCATGAGTGAGTCAGCGCATGTACTCCATCTGCTCCTGGTGCTGCTGCTGCCACCGACTCATCTGCTCCTCGTACAACTGCTGCTAGCGTCGACGCTCCTCCTCATACTACTGCTGCTGCTGACGCATCTGCTCCTACTCCTGTTGGAGACTCTCTATCAGTGCAGTCTAAGATCACAACTGATCCTCATACTATGTAGCAGAAGAAGATGCACGAGCTCCTCTCGAGATGGACGCCGACATCGCAGCACTGCCATAATAATCTTCGGGAGTCAGTCGAGAGCTGATACCAACTACCTGACCCTTCTCGAAGGCATACTGGGTGGCCTGCATCCATGCCGCCTCATCAAACTGACGGCCAATGGTCTGATCTGATGACTCGTCCTGACTCTCAGGCCGGGTCTGTGATGCTGTGGCATCATATTACTCATGTAGTTGCAATTTAAAATTAAAATTGTGAATATATTATATGCAGTTAATTTTTAAACTTGAAAACAAATAATACTGACCACGATGTGACGCTGACGATCACCTCTGAGCTTCCCAGTAGCAGGATCACTATACATCCTCAGATATACGTCATACTCCGTAATATCGGGGTGCTCGACAACCTATAAAAATAAAAAATAAACTGTTAATATTTATAGTTATATAAAATATTTATAAATAATGTACATACCAGATGCTGTCTATGAGTATTGAAAGTACGACTCCCAGCTTGATGAGTCACCTCCTGTCTCCCCCGATTCTGCCGCCCCACCGATGATCTCCTCTGAAAGGCATCACTCAACCAGTGCGCATATAATCCATCCCATACATGGGATGAAATGTACTCTGGTCGGTGTGCTCTACATGACTCATCAAAATATGACACTCCTGCTTTCTTCGTGGCAGATTTTCTTAAATTGTGCAAAAACTGAAGAAAGCGATCACGCGTGGCCACCTCCCATGCCTCGTGGATGGCGTCACTCATGGTATCCTCGATCGGATACCATAAACCCTACAAATAAATCAAAATATCAAGTTAGAAATGAAATAATTTTCAAAATAAAAATTATTTATTTACGTACGTACCAACCAATGGCCAAACATGGTTTGCTGCACATTAATGGGAATCTGCTCCCATATGGTCCAAGGTTGAGAGAAATAGTTGTGAAAAATAGCGCTGCCCTGTCCGACTGCTATATGCGGAAAACTGTAAAAATAATAAACATTTATTATGTGAATAGATTAATGAAATATTAGTCAAATCCATAGGTTATCACATAGGTTATCAAACCTCCGTGTGCGTGGATCAAACCCAAGACGTGGACGTCGCTTGGGGAAGGGGTCAGGAATCATCAATCGTGTAAGACCGCGCCCCCTCCACGTACTCCCTGGAGCGCCTGCAGTCTGAGGGTCATTTTCCAGAAACTCATTCGCATCGAAAGACAGGTCAGCATCGCCAACTCACGAAATGTGTCGCCGTCCATCTGAAACAGAAAATGATAATGTTGTTAGCAAATAATTGATAATTACTATTATATATACATATATATTAGTTATGATTGTATATAACTACCATGGAATTCTATCAGTGTTCATCTTCATCGTCATCTTCATATATGTCAATGTCATATTCATATTCCTCCTCAACATCATCGATATCCATTCGAGTTCTAGTTGCTTCATCTATTACTATTTCAAATTCATATGTGACATCATTAACATCATCGTCATCACCGACTCTTAAATGTGGGGTGTCATCATCGATACTCATGTCTCTTTGTAAAAAAGATTGATTTTGAGTACTCTCTTGAAAAACTTCAATTCTTTGCACATCAGTGAAATCACATTCACTTTGACTAAACTGATTGTCTCGAATTTTGATTTTTATTATACTCCACCAATCAGTCAAGTCTCTTGATGTAGCACATTACTTTGCGTAATAAACTTGATTTGCCTGTTGAGCCAATAAGAATGGTTCATTTACTGCGAGAACACTTTTACATTTAATATCGATGATTCCATGAGTCGGATGAACACGCACGCCTCTATCTGTATCCAACCACCGACATTTAAACATGGTTATGTAATGTTGTCCAAGATAACAGAGTTCAATGATTTCATCAAGTATGCCATAAAAGTCAACTTCATTTTCTCGATGACGAGATCCTCTCAAGATAACTTCACTGTTCATTGTTTTTTTTGATTCCCCATATACATGTGTGTGAAATCGAAATCCATTCACCACATATGCATTATAAGTTTTAACAAGTTTGGAAGGTGGGTTACTCAATATACACAGCCGTTTGTCAATTTTATCAGCATGTCGAGACACCTGAAAATTTGTGAAATAATTATCAATATAATAAACTATACATTGAATGAGTTGCTAAAAGATAAAGAATTTATGTTACCAGTTTTTGAAACCACTGAGAGAAATTTTTATGTCGGCGTTCTTCGAGAGCAGCTGCTGTAATTTGTGGAATTTGTTTCTTGATATGATTATAATACAACATATAAAAAACAAAGTTATTTACTGTAACATAAATGATAGAATAAGTGATATAAACACTTAAAGTACAACTGATGTCATCTCTTCACAGTTGAGCATAACATACGTATGAGCTCTGTGATGTTCATCATCCGAAAGCCCGCGTTCATAAACTCCACCAAAACCAAGCTCTGGCTGGTTGAAAACAGATAATTGATTGTCGATTTCATCAATATTCCTCTCGTTCCGTCCCATTCGGTTGTGTTTTGAAGGATACTCAGATTCAAAATAATGGGAGCAGAAAAAAGATATTTCCTCTTGCAAATAATCTTCTGCAATAGATCCTTCAACATATGCTTTGTTACGTACTTTTCTTTTCAATTTTTGCATGCATCTTTCAAATGGGTACATCCATCGAAACTGTACCGGACCTCCACATTTGGATTTATATGGAAAATGTAACATCAAATGTTCCATTGAGTCGAAGAAAGACGATGAAAATATTTTTTCCAGTTTACATATAATTACAACAACATCTTCTTCAAGTTTGCATAGAGCATCATAATCTGCTGTAGCCGCACAAATTTCCCAAAAAAATGAGACATGTCTGTTATGGAATCCCAAATCACAGAATTCAACAGACCTCTTAATCCAATGCATAGAAGTCTTTCCATTATAACATGACAATCATGACTTTTTAATCCAGTAATATGACCATTCTTTACACATCTACCCAAATTGGAAGCACAACCATCTGGAAGTCTCAAATCTGCAATCCACTGACAAAATAATAAACGGTTTTCTTTAGACAGTGTATAAGCTGCTTTTGGTTTCAGTAACCTTTCTGTTCTGACATTCTCAAACAGTTCCAGTTCTGTATAGTGAAAGACTGAGATCGCGAGTTAGGAGGCCCACTATAATTGAAGTAGTTTGATTTCAGGTCAAGGAGGATAGATGGATAGGTTAGGGTTTTTATAGAAAAAAATAGAGATTGGAGGTGAGAAATATAGAAGGCTTCCCATGATGTAATCCAAGCATGGTGGTGTATTTTGATAGTATAAATGAAGGGAGGATAAATTGGAGGGAAAATAATTAAGGAGAGGGTAACATGTGTTTAGGGGGAGTTCCAAAATTTAGAAAAGTATATTGTATAGATAATGAATTTAGATATAATTACCCATAAATCCACATTATTATGAATGAAATTAATTTGTACATGAAAAGTTCATTAATTTTATAAACGATCAGTCCATTCATTTATATTTATTAATAATTTAAAAATTCTATTACTCTATTTAATTTTTTTTGGACTTAGGTATTTTTAGGTGATTATGTTACAATGGGTATCTTTTAACTGAGTACTTGACACTAAGTGATCTAATCATATAACATAGAGGTAGTTATTAATCGTGTTTTTATAATATTAGTGTGGTGAATTCAAAACCCAATTAATAATATGTTAGGGTTATACTAGTAGTATTAGAGTATTGAAAAACACAAACCTAGTTAAATTAATTCTTATTAATTTGATAATTACATATTTTTAAATAATGGTAATACTATAAAATATATTTATCTATATTTATTTTTTTAATATTAAATTTATTAACAAAATTTTAACTAAAATTAAATTAAATTATTTATTATTAGTTCATTGACTATATTTTCTTAAGGATTATAAAGTTATAGTATATATTTTATTAATTTTATATCCATTAATTTTAAATTTAAAAATTATTTTTGAAAATTTAAAATTATAGACACAAATTTAAAAAGGTTGTGGTAGTTAAATATATATTTCAAAATGTAATGGAGTTGGTTTATTTTAATACATTTTAAAAAATAAATGGGTTATAAATGAGTTTGGATTTTGAAAAATTAAATGAATAATGGTTCAGCTACCCCAAGTTTTATGGGTACCAAGCCCATTGCCATAACTAGTTTTAGAAATATTTAATTATTTGTTTTTAATGTTATTTATTTCTATTTTTTTATATTTTTAATTTTGTGTTTTTATATTCATTGATAGTGAAATGTACTATAATTTTCCCATTGATTTTTTTTGTACATATGGATTTATGTTCTTCTTGTTGTTTTTTTTGGTTTCATGTGATTTTGTGTAAAGTAATTTTCAATTTTGTTTCATTATTGTGAGATTTTATTTTGTAATTAAATTATTTTTTAAATTTGGATATATTTTTTGTAATCTTTATGTTTTTATTTTTTTTATGTTTTATTAATTTTTTATTTTTAATAAAATAATATAGGCTGTGATAGATGTTTTTTATTTTATGTTAATGAATGAAATATCATGTATCTTGGGTGTGTAGATACAATAATTATTATATAAAAGTAATAAAATGTTGATACTTTTATGAAGTTCCATTCTACACTATATTAGAAAACCCCTTCATCAATGCTCAAAAAGCCTTTCTTCGTACTAAAAAGCCACTAAGAAATATAGTGCTATGTGGGGGGGGGGGGGTTCTTTTATCAATGCTTTAAAATCACTAATAAAACCTTTTTAAGCACTAAAAAAGAATTAAGAAAACCTTTATTAGTGATAAAAAGTGATGATAAAAGCACAATTTATCAGTGATAAAAAAAGCATTGAGAAAGACCATGATAGACTAATACAATCATTGTTAGTGCATCAACAAACCTAAAAAATAGAAAAAAATACAATTTAGTAGTACAATCCCCATCATTATTAATAAAAATCATACCAAAATCAAAATAATACATATAAGAGATAAATATTATTTTTTACAACATATTCATACTTGAGTTATTGTTATAACTTTTATAAATATAATAATGCATCCAAAAAGTGTGTTGATAATTCAATAGTACTTTAACTATTAGAAAAATTCAACATTGTACCTATAATTTAAACAAGTAAAATATATATAAGTCATAATAAACAATAATTATTTTATTAATAACACTTAATATATTTAAAATTACTAAAAAATAGAAAATAGACATTAGGTTATTCTAACCACACCGGGCACCATAATGACATGTGTTTAATTAATATATGTCCTAAATGAATCAATGATAGTTTTTATAGAGTTTCATGAAAATTATAGCACATTTTATCAGTTTCTAGTATGTAAAGTGTAATTTGAACTTATTTAATTCTTAAAATGGAAAACTAGACTTTTTGTCATTATGAATAAACTACAAATCAAAATGATTTTCAATTTATTCCTACAAGTCACAAATGAATTTGAAATAATTATCCTATAATTTCATGAAAATACAAGAAGATATTCTCAGTTTTTAGAACATGACACATGTTTTGAACTAAAATAACATTTTATATTTAAAACACACACTTTCTGTCAAACCAAACACATGAGGAATTATAATGATGTGCGGTTAATTCATACAATTAATAAATTAATAAATGATATTTTTAGTATTATTTAATGGTAATCTGAGTGTGTTTTCTCAGTTTTGATTATGTGACAGGCATTTTGAACTTCTATAACTCTAAAAATGGAAAAAATATAATTGTGATTATTTGGACTCCACTACATATTAGAATGTAATTTTTTTCTTTCCTATAGGACATAAATGAATTAAATATCATTTTTTCTAGAGTTTCATGGAAATATAATAAAATTTTATTGGTTTTGAGCTTTCATCATGCTTTTTAAACTTAAATAGCAATTTTATATTGAAAATACACACTTTTAATCAATTAGACCACATAGAGAATTGTAATTATGTGAGGTTGATTTATATATGTCCCAAATTAATCAATAATAGTTTTTCATATGGTTTTATGAAAATACAAGCATGTTTACTCAATTTTGAGTATGTGACACTTGTTTTTTTCTCCTTTAACTCTTAAAATAGAAAAATACACTTTAGGTCATTTTGACAACACCGCCCTTTTTATTGACATGAGGTTCATTTATACAGGAAACAAATGAATTAAAAATTATTTTCCAATATTTTCATGATAGTTTGACAATATATACTCAGTTTTGAGTATTTGGTGTATGTTTTGAACAAAAATATGATTTTTTTATATTGAAAACACACAAATTCAATCAATCGGAACACACCAAGCATTTGAATGATGTGAGGTTAATTCTTATTTGTATAAAATGAATAGAGGATGGATTTAATAGGGTTTCATGAAAATATATGCATGTTTTTTTTTGTTTTGAGTATGTGAAATGCGTTTTTATATTCATTAACTCTTAAAATGGAAAAATAAAATTTAGTTTATTTTGACTACACCACTTTTGGAACAATGTTCGGTTCATTATTATAAGCAAAAAACGAATCGATGATAGTTTTCTTTAGTTTAATTATGATATGATAAAATATTCTTGATTTTGAGTATGTGACATATGTTCTAAACTAAAATTACATTTTTATATTGGAAACTCACACTTTCAATCAATATGACCACATTAGACATCAAAATGATGTTCGGTTTATTATCACATGTACCCAATGAATCAATGATAGTTTTCATAGGGTTTCATGAAAATATAATCATGTTTTCTTAGTTTTGATTATGTGATGTGTTTTTTTAACTTCATTACCAATTAAAATGGGAATAACAATTTAGTTCATTTTGACTAAATCGACAACGAAATGATTTTCACTTCATTCCTACAGGTATCATGTGAAATGAAGATAATATTCTTAGAGTTTCATGATAATATGAGAAGATATGATTGTTTTTGATTATTTAACACATGTTTCGAATTAAAATAACATTTTTATATTGAAAACATGCACTTTTATTCAATTTTACCACATTAGGCATCAAAATGACATTCTATTAAATTATAAATGTCCAAAATGAATCAATGATAATTTTCATAGGGTTTCATGAAAATAAAATCACGTTTTATTAGTTTTGAGTATGTGACATGAATTTTAAACTTTACTAACTCTTAAAATAGAAAAATAAACTTTAGGTTATTTTGAATACACCACATGTCAAAATGACTTGAAGTTTATTCCTACTGGTTTCAAATTAATTATCGATCATTTTTCTAAATTTTCATGATAGTACAAGAATATATACTTGGTTTTAAGCATGTGATGCATATTTTGAACTAAAATAGAATTTTTATATTGAAAAAAAAACACTTTCAGTCAATGTAACCACATCAAGAATCGAAATGATGTTCGGTTAATTCCTACATATTCCAAATGAATAAAATATAGTTTTTTTGGGGTTTATGATAGTCTCATTACTTTTTATCAGTTTTTAGTATGAAATGTGTGTTTTGAACTTTATTAACTCTTAAAATTGAAAAATACACTTTGGTTAATTATGACTATATAATGTGTTAGAATGATTCGTGGTTCATTTTTATAGGTTAAAAATGAATCAATGAAAATTTTCTTAGATTTTAATGACAATTCAAGAAGATATGATTGGTTTTGAGAATGTGATTCATGTTTTGAACTAAAATAGAATTTTTATTTTGAAAAAACACTTTTAATAAATATGAAAACATCAAGAATCATAATGACATATAGTTAATTCCTACATGTCCCAAATGAATTAATGATAGTTATAGGTTTCATGAAAATTTAAACATGTTTTCTCATTTTTGAGTATGTGACACATGTTTTTAACTTCTTTAACTCTTAAAAAGGAAAAATATATATATGTGGTCATTTTAACTACATAATGTGCTTGAATGATGTAGGGTTTATTGTTATAGGTTGAATATAAATCAATGAAAATTTTCCTTGATTTTCAAGACAATTTGAGAAGATATTCTCAGTTTTAAGTACACAATGTGCATTTTGAACTAAAATAGTAGTTTTATATTGAAAAATAGTATATGGGGACCTATAATTCTGAAAATATTATCTAATTATCTATAAAATATATAATCATAGTATAAGTATATATAATAAAAAAGAAAACCGTTGAAATTATAATCACAATAGTAAATCAATAATTAGAAATATTTTTTTGATAATGTAACTTATATATAAATTTACAATAGAGGATCATATAAGTTTTTGATACATTTGAATCACATTATTTTATCGACAGAAACAAGTTTATCTCATTATTTTATTGTTTTGACTTTTACTCATGATTTTTGTTTTTTTTATTGAGTGGTTGAGTTGATCGCATATGTTTTCATTACCTTTTAGTTAATGTTTTAAGTATTTTTAGGGTTTTTAGAAATGTGATCATGCTTTAGGGTAGGATAATTTGTCTTGGGAATTTATTTTTATTTAGATAAAACCTTATGTTGTTATTCTTGGCATGGTTTAGTTATTTTTTATACTAGACCATGTAAAATGTTGTTAATAAATTATTATTTTCTTATGTTAGAGATGGTTTTTTTAGTTTTTAATGGATAGTGTGACCATTTATCTAGATATTTTTGTTTTAAAATTCAAAATATCTCATATAAATTATCATTCTTGATTTTAAGTGAAATAGGTATATAGGTAAAAGAGTTTTCTCATGTTGTTCAGGAGTTCTTTGAAAATTTTCTTATGGTGGTTATGAGATACCTATATAAAATGAGATTAAGTTAAGTATTGAATTTCCTCATGGTACCAAGATTATATTTTAATCTTTATAAAAAATGACACCATTTGATTACACTAATTTGTGGGATCAAATTAAAGATTCATTCATGAGAAGATTCATCTAGACATATGTGTGACTATGGGGTGAAATGATTTTTTCTATAAAGGAGAATAATGGATTGAGGTTTTTTATCATGATTCACCCCCATTAGGAACCCCTCCTGAGATTATATTATATATGTGAGTGACCCCTGAGACCTACATCTAATAGGCCATGGGTTGATAATAAGAATTGATGGTATTTAACATGAAAATGTGATGCATTACCCTAATAAATTATAGGATCAAGATAAGGAAATCACCAATAAACACCATAATATAATAATAAAACAAAATACCATAATAAAATATAATACATGATATGTCATAAAAATACAAGTCTCCAAACTAAATAATAAGACAAAAATCCTAAGGTGGAAACTCTAACCATAACTCCAAGATAGTACTATCTAGATCGGTCACTAAAATAACTATAGAAAGCTAAAAAACAATGTATGTGTGTGTATATATGTGTGGGTGAGAATAAATATATACTCAATAAGATCCTCCTTGAGATATTTGTTGAAAATTTGGGATAATAATACTAATATTTTGGTGAAAAAATAGTATAACCAACAAGTCCTTTCCAAGGAAACTATCACCCATACTCACCAAGGATTTACCAACCAATAGAACATCCATGTATAATGTAACATCCCAGTCCATCCCATGATCATAATATTGTTCACTTTGAGCCTAGCCTACATGGTTTTTCTTTTCTTGGGATCTTTCCCTCAACCATTCCCCGGGAAAAGGCCTCATTATGGGAGAGGTATCCAAACCACCATATAAAGGGGTGATTCATGATCCTAATCATTCTATGTTATATTTCAATAATCATCCCCCTATAAGGTCCCAACATCCTCACTAGAAAATTGATTGGAACCTGCCTATGATACAACTTTGGGACGTCCCAAACCTGGATGTCACTTAATAGGTTCCCCAAACCCACTATGCCTTTTTTTTTACTTATATTGCTTCCACTATTTACCTATTTTTATATTATTACACTATGATACACTTTGGTAATGAGGGTATAGTATCCCCACATATTATGTAAATCCCACATCGAAGGAGGAGGAGAAAAAAGAACCCCTTTATAAGGTGGTGTGGATACTTATCCCATTATGAGGCTTTTTCCTAGGGAATTCCTGAGGGCTAGAGCCCAGGGAAATAAAAACCATGAGGGATAAGCCCAAAGTAGACAGTATCATGATCATGGGCTATAATGGTCCATTAAAAATGGTATTATATCTAATGTCCATTTGATGTTCCATTGAGGATGATGGGCCCTTCTAGGGGGTGTATTATGCCAATCCCACATCGAAGGAGGAGGAGCATGAAGAACCCTTTATAAGGTGGTGTGGATATCTCTCCCATCATGAGGCCTTTTTCTAAGGAATCTCTGAGGGACAAAGCCTAGAGAAAGAAAAACCATGTGGGCTAGGCCCAAATTATACAATATCATGATCATGGAATGGACTAGGACATTACATATAATAACATAACAATGAAAGAATATAAAAAATGGCACCCTAAAACCACCTCCACAATAGTTTTTTCTCTCACACCCCAATACCAAACTTACTTATTCTATCATCCCTTCCATGTCATCAAAACCACATCCACACAATATGGATACCAAATCACATCTAATATGGGTAATAATATAGATCTACCTACACCAAACCACTCAAGGTCCAATGTAATCATTGGAACCATTCCAAAACCACAACCACATATCTATATCTCAACCACACAACACTTTTCCGTAATAGTAAGGTATCAAAAACATGAAAAAATCAACCTCTTACACTTGTACTACTATGAAATACCCACAATATATATAACACATAACCATATCACCATCATCACATGAATTACACTATCAACCTCTATCCTTAACAACCATACCAAACCTTGAAGAGAGTGTAAGGAATAAGAATTATTCATCCATCCATTCCCTTACCAACCTGAATATTGGGGGAAACACCCAGAACTCAAAATAGTTGTGTGTCAATGATGTTATCTGACTTGAGTGGGGTGTGTAAATAAATCATAAAAGTATTAGTATAATAAATACACTCACAAGACCAACCCAACGAGTTCATATCAAAACAAAACTATCACAACACATAAGCACTACTATACCTACACCAATTTACACTAGAAACTATGGCTATTTATATCATATTAACCATTCCACTTTCCCACACAAAAATAGAAAAAACAACAATAAAAAATTACCTTTTAATACTATCACTAAACCATTTATAGATTCATAATTTACTAATAGTTTTAAATTCATTGAGCCATTTAATTATATTTTTAATGAAAAAAATTCTAAACCACACCCATATTTAACCCAACCATAACCAATTCATTTCATTTGTTAATATTCCATTCATAGAACATGGTTTATTTAATTTTAATCGACACTCATTTCCCATTTTATTATCAAATTCATATTCCACTGCTATCAAGAAACTATAAAAAGACACCACAACTATCTAATAGCCACAGAAAACAAGGCCACAATGAATCCCATAACATCCATGATAACCAGTTAAAAAATTTCCTTTCCATGATAACCAACCGTAAACCTACTTCCCAAAAAACCCTAAATCAAAAACTAGTCATAAAAATTACTATGAAAAGGCCCCCACAATAGCCACACAAGTCACATAATTATAAAATGATGATAAAAAACAATCAACACCCAATTCTAGAATCTACAGACTTCCAAACTTCCCTTTATTTAAAAAAGAGACACCCCTTCAATATTAGGTCCCACACAACTAATTTATTTACCATATTTATGTTATTAAACATTTATGAAAGATGATTCTAGAAGTATATTCATAGAAATACCACAAAATCTCAGTAATAATGATAATTTTCAGAAATAGCAGCGATCATACATCAATCACATGAGAAATATCATGGAAATAGGTAAACACGTGTGAAAAATCCCTTTATATCAATTAAATTTTTAGTTTAATTCATTATCTTATTTAAATCAATATTTACCCTCTATCCAATGAAAGTAATATCATGAGACACAAAAATAAATAGAGTTCATGAATGCCCAACCTCAATCGATGCTTATACAATCACCGTGAATGACCAAGGTGAAGAAAATATGATCACCTAGTTAAATCATGCAATGGAATCCTAAAAAATCTAGGAAAAAACAATCCCCATCAAAACATGACTCAAAACTAGTGAACCTAACCCCTAAATCACTTCAATATCTTTCTTATATGAAGAAAAAGAGTATAATCATGATAAAGGAAGAGGAAAACTAAACTTGGATCATTACCAATCTATCTATTAAAGCTGAGAGACATCACCAATAAATGAGGGTTGAAGGGTCTCTCGGGTCACAGCTTTGGTCACCCAAGGTTTGGATAAATCAAGGGAAAATAAGATAATTTGGGTGGAATTATAAATTTATACCTGGGTTGGAAAACACTACATCATAGCACGACATGACATCATCACACCGCAATGGAGCTATCTCAAATTATAGTAAAAAAATAAAATCATGTTTCCCTCATATCTCTCTTGTCTTAAACTCGATAAAATATATTTAAATAAATATCACCAACAAAGGTCACACCACTACCATCTTCACCAGGTCGTGATGTAAATCTAAAAAAATATGTTAAACCCTAGTTTCTAGATACTCGTGCTATGATGTTAATATGACACTATAATATATAAACTAAAAGAGTAGTTGAAATTAACCCCAAGACACCAAAATATGATATCTTCCATTATTTCATAACCTAGATTACATCTTAAATACCCACATATCATGCTTCAGGGCTGCAATATATCCTTTGTTTCATGACTCATCAACTATAAATCCCTACATGACATGACTGACCACACCATTCCATGACGCATCACCTATAGATTCACCCTATATTGCAACCATTCCTTCAATCCATGACACCCTAGTCTATGATACAACTTGCATATCCCAGTATAAATTCCATCATTAACAACACATCTCCTCCTCTAAACTCCACCTAACATCTCCAACACTTAGTTCATGTAAATTAATGGTTAGGGAAGGCCTAGGATATTATATTAGATACCTATTAAATGATTCTAATCCCTAAGAATCAAAACCAAAACCAGAAATGAAAAACCACATCTTATAAGTCTAAACCCCATGGGAGATACCTTTAAAATGATGAAAACTCCACCACCAAAAAAAAACACCAGAGGAAAAATTCCAACAAAACAACAATAAGAAACCATTAAATTCTATTAATATAAAAACAAATATCCCAACCATCATAAAACAAAACCAAATAACTTAACAAAATATAATAAAGCTCAAAACAACTTAGGGTACTAAGCTTGCATATGTGACTCATATTACCATGTACATTTCTCTAATCCACCATGTTGGCATTGAACATGAACTGAAGGGATAAATAGATGATAAAACACATTCTATCAATGATATTTAATCTAGATAAAATACTTCATGAATTTCATATTATCCTATATATTAAACTCTATCCAATAAATGAAATGAGATTCATCATGAATATACCAATGGAGTTATGTCACATAGATTTTTTTTTTGAATCTGGTACATCTGTGGAAGAAGATCCAACTGATATTCCACCTTGACAACATGCTGTAACACCTCAAAAGGACCGATAAACTAGGGAGAGAGATTACTTCCATGACCAGACCAATGTTACCCACATTGAAGTAAATCCTTCAAGAATTCATTATCACTAACCTCAAACTCTATAAGTTACTTCCTCTGATACACATAATATTTCTAGTGGTTCTATACCTTGTAAATACCCAAAAATTTTGTTAATGAAAATTACTCTTGATCTAATTAAATGTATTATTACGTAAAATGGTTATATATCATATGAAATTATTTGGTTTTATGTTTTTGGATTTCAAAATACCATTAAGAATTGTTACCATTGCTAATATATCCACTGAACAGTGATCACATGATTAGTATAAATATAAGGATTTAACAAATCCAATTTACTCAGACAAAGGAAGTGATGGCCTCATCCAGTAGAATTGCTCCATACAAAGCCCATTTTTTGGAGATTGTAAAGGAGGTATAATCATTGGGATTCTCTCTTGACCAATTCCAAGATGAGCTTCAACACTTTAAGCTCGAACAGAACCACCTACAGGAGAAGTGTAAGTTGATAGAGATTACCACCAGAGCGATGTTATCTAAGCCACCCCAAGAGTCTATCACCATCACACACCTTGACCTTAGGTAATATGCGGGTGTTATAAGGGGTTTTATAATACGACCTTATCACTATGATTATGTGCTTTATTTATTTTTTTAATAAAGAATATACATTAATTTTGTTATTGTTACTTTGTAAATGGTATTTAAAGGATAAATAGTATTTTTTAGTTAATACTCAATTAAGAAATCAATTTTGAAGAATTAATGGATTTTTGAATTAAATAATATTTTAATAAAATATTATTAACAAATCACTTTTTAAAAATAAATGATCTTATAATTTTTAGGAATACAATTGTAATTTTTATTAAGGTTTGAAAGTTGTTTTTGTCAAAACCCATGAATTTTTGATAAATGCCAGTTTTTATTTTAAAAGTAAAAATTAACATATTTAGAAAATTATTTAGATAAAATGAATATTATTTTAAGAATAAGGACATCAAAATTATCCAACAATGAATTTTTCATAATTTTCTGAGACAGTCGATTTTTTGGGTAAAAATCAAATACCGTTTAATTATATATTGTGTTTTATGACATCATAATGACCTAATAGTGATGTAATAAAATAATATAAATGGATTTTTTGGACAATATATGTTTTAACATTAAAATAATATGATTTTAGGTTTGTTTTATTTTTTTCACAAAGCTTTAGTGGACCCTCCAAGACTTATAAAACATTTTATCCTATTAAAATGATTTCATTGAGAGTGTGACTCACCTCCACATAAGCAAGCCTAATATTTTAAAAAGTTTGGAAATTTTCCTTATAAAATATTTTCTTAAAATACCATTTTTCACAAACCATGGGCAAAAACCATGGTTTGGTTTGTGGTTTTTATTAGTTTAATGTGTAGGGTCCAAAACCTAAATAATAAAGAATTCCCTCCCTTTTCCTATATAAACCTACCCAAGATCCCACTTCCTATTCAGTAAAATACTTAATAGCTTGAAAAAATTCTGAAATAATCTCTCTAAAATCCTCCCAAGTTTCCCCAAGCTCCCAAGAATCCTCTCTCAAGCCTCTCCTAAGCCTTTGGGATCACACTTCCAAGTAAGGGATTTATTCCTTTCTAATTTTTGTCCAAATTTCATTATGTTATTATACGATTTTTTTTCATTTATAAATATTGGGGTATGGTTTAAAAACTCCCAAATACTTCCCTATTTATGTTTTAATTATGATATACCCCTTTATATATCATCAACACCTCCCATGTACACCCATTACCATGCAAAAATTCCGTAAGAAAATTCTCTCTCCTCGTTTACATTAAAGAAATTATTTTGTATTATGAATATAAATTCCATTACTTATGTTGTTACATGTATCTATATGACCCCCTTATTTTAAATTACATGTAAATATTATGATACACCCCTTTATATCTCATCATCCATTTTTATGAATTCTAATGTCACGCCGTTATGCTGCCGAAATTGTACCGCGATTTTCCAAGCCAAAGTCATTGTGTAGTGAATACCATGCCAATTTATTGATCAAGGGTATTAAAATTTATGTACATTTACTTATTGATTATTGATTTTCATTTATGAATTTAACATTCCTTTATCATGGAATAAATGATGATGTTTAATGAATCCATGTTATATGATCCATGTGGCACACTTACGCATGAAATGAAATGATTAAGAAGGGTGCACCCTGATAACGCTCCAACGCATTGGGTAAAGATTAATATCATGATAAGTCAAGTGAAATGAGGTTTTACTCATAAAAATTCAAGTTCAATGAGGGTTTAATCATACTCCATGTGCAATTATTCTTGACTCATGCTAATATCATGTTAAATGTTGTTGCCACATTTCCATGTTATGTTAATCATGATATATCATTCCTTTGTGTTCATGGTTATCTTATGCTCCATTTATATGCCTATTTCCTAAAATTTATTTCATTATTCATGTTATTCCTTGTTTACTCTCTTAATGGGATTTATAGCTCATCCCTTTTTATGCATGCCCTCATGTTATCCCATGCATAGCTAAGTACGAGGGAATATAGTGGTCATATAAAGGAAGTTTTCAATAAAGATGCTGTGTTTGATGTTTTAAGTCATTATGTAATGATACTAAGACCCAAACACACTAGACCCCACTATCTTATATGGTTTATCAAGTGAAAATTTTATGAAATAAATCACATTTAAGTGTGTAATAAAGAGTAGGGTTGTTATAGTTGGTATCAGAGGACAGGTTTAGTTATTTTTTGGGATTAGGATTAGAAAACCCTAGTGAAAGACTTAGGGATAAGACAAAGTATAATAAAAACACCCCTAATTTTTAGTGAGTATTGAGTAAGTGGTTTATCAAGAAAATAAATCCCTGCCTAGATACAAGTAGGTAGAGGTGGCTCTGACACAGATGTATCTAGGGGTAAAAACCAAAAACACCGCTTTTAAGCTAGACTCAAATCAGAACTGGTGCACAAAAATGGGCCTTGATACACTCTTGGTTACAACACTCCCGAGGGATATGGTTTGGTAAATTCATAAGCTTAGTATGAAACCATTATTATGGGAATTAAAAAAATTCTCCTAAGAATATATGTTGGGAAGTATATCATGGATAACATAGATTAAAGCCTATAAATTCCTAATTCAAGGAAATAAAAGTAATTTATAAGTCATTATTTTTTGTATTTGTATTACGCTTTATGTGTTAACCCTAAATTTCCATTTATTCTAGCCAATGGCTGGTAATAGGAGGACTCGGGCTAATAACTGATGCGAAGATCAATGTGATGACTATTCTAATGAGGTGATCAATCCAATGGGAGCATGAATCACAAACTTTGTCATGATACTATCTCAATTAACTCAAGTTTTGAATAGAAACATGGGTCAAGAGGAAAATTCAACCCCCCCTAAGAAATAACAAGTCACAATCGAGAGCTTCATGAGACAAAGGCCTCTTACTTTTAATGGATCATCTGATCCCTAAATTTCCAAACAATTGATCAACTCCATTGAGAAGATCTTATCCATACTTCAATGTTCTGAACAAGAGAAGTTTCTTATAGTTGCTTATCATATGGAGGGTGAATCTGATCAATGGTGGATATTGATCAAAAATGCGAATCTTGAGGAAGAGATCAAGGTGTTGGAATGGAAGGATTTAAAGAAAATGTTTTTCGATAAATATTTTCCTCACACACTCCAACTTAATATGGAAAGGGACTTCCTTTACCTTAAGAAAAAATAAGAAGAATCCATCAGAGCGTATGAGGAAAACATTACAAGGCTTGCATAATATGCCTCCATCTTTGTTGTTACCCCCAAATGCAAGGTTTACCACTTCTTTAGTGGGATAAAACCAAGCCTAAGAAAATCCCTAGAGATCCATGACTTAGAGATCTATGAGAAAATTTTCCAATGTTCCCTCAAAGTAGAAATGAAGATTAGTGAATCTCAAGGGTATTATGGGGATAAGAAGACTAAGGTGGAATTTAATTATGGAATTATGATGGATAAATCCAACGGTGCTAAGAAAATCCATCACCCCACTTTACAAAGGTGTAGAAAGAAGAACCCTGGAAATTTCTTAAAGGGGATGAGGAAATGCTTTAGGTGTGGAAGAGAAGGGAACCTGGATATTAACTGTTGACAAGAAAAACCCATGGCTATGAAAGAGGAAAGAAATGATCCATTCGATGATCAATGCGTTCTTTATTGCTTCAAATGCAAAGAACTGGGCACTTTGAAAACTAGTTCCCTAAGGCAAGGGTTTTCGGAGGCAACCAACAACCTCCAAGGAAGCAAGGGAGAGATGTTTACATCAATACCACCAAAGTGAACCCCGACAAAGAAGTGGTGACAAGTATGATAGTTATTCATTCAAGAATAGTGATTATAATTTTTTATTCTGGTTCTACACATTATTTTATATCCCCAAAGTTTATTAGAACAATCCCAACACCACCAAAAGTTATGTAAGTAATGATGTCGGTGAGAATGTCAAATAGAGAAAACATTGCATCCAATGAATATAACTCCTCCCCTATCATAATTTTTGGATTGAACTTCCCAATGAACCTCATAATACTCCCTCTAGTTAAATTTTACACAATTATTAGCATGGATTGGATTTCCTTATATAGATCCAACATAAATTTCCATGATAGAGAAATAACTCTCCATATGGCCAATCGACCTCCGATTCTGTACAAGTGTATGGAGGAGGATGAATATTCTTTAGAACCATCATCTCAAGTGTGGATATTACTACCCTAGGAGAACATGTATCTAGATTAGATTATTAAGTCTAAGGAAGCAACCATCCTTGAAGACATGGATATTGTGAGGGAATTCACTGAAGTGTTTCTCGAGGAATTTCCTTGTCTCCCTCCTAGAAGAGATGTTGAATTACCAATTGATCATATACCTGTGGCATTTCAAATATCCAAGACTCCGTATAGAATGGATATTTTGGAGCTTGAGGAGATTAATAAATAACTACATGAGAATCTAGATAAAGGATTTATATACCCAAGTGCTTCACTTTGGGGTGCACTAGTCCTATTCATCAAGAAGAAGGTTGGTTCAATGCACTTTTTCATTGATTATCGTGAGCTCAAAAAAATCACGACAAAGAACAAGTATCCTCTACCCTAAATTGATGAATTGTTCAATCAGCTACATGGAGTAAAATAATTCTCCAAGGTGGATTTGCGGTTGGGATATTACTATGTAAGGGTGAAAACAGAGGATATCCGTAATACTGCTTTTCATACAAGATACAGGCACTATGAATTCATAGTAATGCATTTTGGACACACTATTTCTCCAGAAATCTTCATGGAATTGATGAATAGAGTCTTTAGAGATTACCTTGAAAAATTTGTAGTAGTCTTTATATATGATATTCTAATATCCTCCAAAACCAAGGAGGAGCATGAGGAGCATCTAAGAACTATACTAGAGACCTTGAGAAAGGATAATATCTATGAGAAATACAACAAGTGTGAGTTCTAGTTGAAGGAGGTCTCATTATTAGGTCATATCATCACAAGAAATGGGATATCTGTGGATTCATCCAAGATAGTTGCAATTGAGGGATGGTTAAGGCCAACATTGGTAACAGATATCTCTAGATTCCTGGGTTTAGCTGGATATTATCGCTGATTTGTGATAAATTTCTCACAATTGTCAAACCCTCTTACCAAGATAACTTGGAAGGGAGTAAATTTATCTTGGAGTGATGAATGCGAAGAGAGCTTAAAGGAGTTGAAAAGGAGTCTTATCACCATGCTTGTGCTCACATTACCCAAAAGTGGTGAACTTTTTGTGGTATTTAGTGATGCTTTGAAGAAGGGCTTGGGTTGTTTTTTGATTAAAATAACAAAGTCATTGCCTATGCTTCAAGGAAATGGAAAGTTCATGAGAAGAACTATCCAACACATGATTTGGAGTTGGCTGCGGTGATCTTCACTTTAAAAATTTGGCGACATTACCTATTTGGGGAGAAGTATGAAATATACATAGATCACAAAATCCTCAATTATATATTCACACAAAAAGAGTTGAATATGTTCCAATGAATATGGTTAGAGATGATCAAAGACTATGAATTCTCAATCCATTACTACCTTGTGAAAGTGAACAAGGTGGAAGATGTTCTAAGTAGAAAGGACCCAACAATTCTATCATTGATGAGAATTGAAAAGGATAAAATCTTCTTAGATTTTATGAAGACAACCATGGTAATCATAAGGAAGGGATCATAATAAATCCTTTCACAAACGATTGTGCAACCGTCTCTTTTAGAAAGGTTAAAGGATGCACAAAAGGATTATGTGGGAATTCAGAAGAAAGTGGAAACTATAAAAAAATGGAAATCCTCAGAGTTCAATGTTAATGAAGAAGGAAGTGTGAGATTTGGGACAATAATATGTGTTCCATAAAGTATGAAGTTAAAGAAAGAACATTTGGATGATGTACATAGTTAAAATCTCTCCATCCACTCAGGAAACACAAAGATGTATCAAGATCTACAAGAGAATTATTAGTGGGATAACATGAAGAAGGAGATCGCTGAGTATATATCAAAGTTCTTGGTCTGTTAGCAAGTGAAGGCTGAGAAGAACAAGTCCAAGGGGATGATGTAACCATTACCCATACCAGAATGGAAATGGGAGAACATCACCATATACTTTGTCACTAGACTTTCGAAGACATCCAAAGGAAACAATGCTATCTGGGTTATTATGGATCATCTTATAAAGAATGCACACTTCATTGCAATTTGGGAGGATTTCTCATTGGATAAATTGGCAAATATATATATCAGAGAAGTGGTAAGGCTACATGGAGTACCACTATCTATTATATCTGATCGAGATCCAAGATTCACCTCTATGTTCTGGAAGAGTCTCCAATATGCTATGAATACTGAGCTGAACTTCAGTACGAATTATCATCCTAAAACTGATGGCCAATCTGAGCAGACTATCCAAACACTAGAGGACATGTTGAGAGAATGTTCAATGGAATTAAAAGGTAGATAGGATTAAAATCTTCCTCTATTTGAGTTATCTTACAATAATAGTTTCCACTCAAGAATCCAAATGGATCCTTATGAAGCCCTTTATGGGAAGAGGTTTCGAACACTGACATGTTGGGATGAAGTTGGGGAGAGAAAAATCCTAGGTCCATAAATGGTCGAATAAATGGTGGAGAAGTAAGACCATCTATCAGCAAATTAAATATGCTCAGAGTCGACAAAAGAGATATGCTGATAATCATCGATGATATGTAGAGTTTGATTTCAGAGACATGGTATTCCTCTACATATCACCATGGAAGAGAGTTATGAGATTTGGGAAGAAGGGAAAGCTTATTATAAGGTACATAATCCCTTTTGAGATCCTTGATCGCATTGGAGTGGTGGAATATCAACTAGAACTCCCACCGAACCTATCTCAAGTACATGATGTATTCCATGTATCACTCTTAAATAAGTACATACCTGAAACTTTGCATGTACTAAATCCAGAGGTGGCACCATTGGAGAATGACCTCTCCTATGAAGAGAAGCCAGTGAAGATCATAGATTGTAGGGAAAAAGTTATATGAAATAAGGCAATTCCCCTCGTCAAGGTGTTGTGGCGTAACCAAAAGTTTGAAGAAGCAACAGGGGAATCAAAGGAAGTGATGAAGCAAAGTCACCCTCATCTTTTTTAGTGTGAGAAAAGTAAATTTCAAGGGAAAAATTTCTTAAGGGGGAATATTGTAATGACCCAAAACTTTTGTTAATGAAAATTAATCTTGATATAATTAAATGTATTATTATGTAAAATGGTTATATAACATATGAAATTCTTTTATTTTATGTTTTTGGATTTCAAAATACCGTTAATAATTGTTACCATTTCTAATATAGCCATTGAACAGTGATAACATGATTAGTATAAATATAGGGATTTAACAAATCCAATTTACTCAGACAAAGAAAGTGTTGGCCTCATCCAGTAGAATTGATCTATACAAATTCCATTTGTAGGATCTTGTAAAGGAGGTGGATTCATTAGGCTTTTCTCTTGACCAAGCCCAAGATGAGCTTCAACACGTTAAGCTCGAACGAAACTGTCTACGAGAGAAGTGAAAGTTGATAGATATTACCACCCGAGCGATATTATCCAAGACACCCCAAGAGTCTGTCAACATCACCCACATTACCCTTAGGTAATACAAGGGTGTTATAAGGGGTTATGTAATAATAACTTAGCACTATGATTATGTGATTTTTTTTGAATAAATAATATACATTCATTTTGTTATTGTTACTTTGTAAATGGTTTTTAAAGCACAAATAGTTTTTTTAGTTAATACTCAATTAAGAAATATATTTTGATGAATTAATGGATTTTTGAATTAAATAATATTTTAATAAAATATTACTAATAAATTAGTTTTTAAATATAAATGAACATATAATTTTTAGGAATACAATTGTAATTTTTATTAAGGTTTGGAAGCCGTTTTTTTCAAAACCCATGAATTTTTGATAAATGTCGGTTTTTATTTTAAAAGTAAAAATTCCAATATTTAGAAAATTATTTAGATAAAATAGATATTATTTTTAGAATCAGGACTTTGAAATTATCCAACATTTAATTTTTCATAATTTTCTGAGACAGTCGAATTTTTGGGTAAAAATCAAATACCATTTAATTATATAATGTGTTTTATGACTTCATAATGACATAATAGTGTGGTAATAAAATACTATAAATGGAATTTTCGGACAATATATGTTTTAACATTAAAATAATTTGATTTTATGTTTGTTTTATTTATTTTACAAAGCTTTAGTGGACCCTCCAAGACTTAGAAAACATTGTATCTTTTTAAAATGATTTCCTTGAGAGTGTGACTCACCTCCACATAAGCAAGCCTAATATTTTAAAAATTTCGGCCATTGTAATTATAAAATATTTTTTTTCCACTCCCCTTTGACGAAAATTATGGGCAAAAACCATGGGTTGGTTTGTGGTTTTTATTAGTTTAATGTGTAGGGTCCAAAACCTAAATAATAAATAATTCCCTTCCTTTTCCTATATAAACCCACCCAAGATCCCACTTCCTATTCACTCAAAGACATTGGAGATCGATAAACTTCTGACCTCCTCTCTCTATAATCCTCCAAAGGTTCCCCAAGATCCCAAGAATCCTCTCTTAAGCCTCTACCAAGCCTTTTGTATCACACTTCCAAATAAGGGATTTCTTCCTTTCGCATTTTTGTCCAAATTTCATTATGTTATTATACCATTTTGTTTTCAATTAGAAACGTTGGGGGTATGATTTCTCAACTCCCCAATACTTAACTATTAATGTTTTAATGATGAGATACCCCTTTATCTCTCATTAAATCCTCCCATGTACACTCATTACCATGCTAAGATTCTGTAAGGAATTTCTCTCTCCTCATTTACATTAAAGAAATTATTTTGTATTATGAATCTAAATTCCATTACTTATGTTGGGACATGTATCTATATGAAAAACTTACTATAAATTCCATGTAAATATTATTAGACAACCATTTATCTCTCATCAACCATTTTTACAAATTCTTATGTCATGCCGTTATGATGCCGAAATTGCACCACAGTTTTTCAAGCCAAAGTCATTGTATAGTGAATACCATTCCCATTTCTCGATCAAGGGTATTCACATTTATGTACGTTTACTTATTGATTATAGAGTTTCATGTATGAATTCAACATTCCTTTATCATGTAATAAATGACGATGTTTAATGAATCCATGTTATATGATCTATGCGGATCACTTACTCAAGAAATGAAATGATTAAGAAGGGTGCGCCCCGATAACGCTCCAATGCATTGGGTAAAGATTAGTATCATGATAATTAAAGTGAAATGAGGGTTTAATAATGATAATTAAAGTGAAATGAGGATTTACTCATGCTCCATGTGCAATGAGACTTGGCTCATTCTAATATCATGTTAATTTTTTTTCCACATTTCCATGTTATGTTATTCATTCTATATCATGCCTTTGTGTTCATATTTATCTTATGATCCATTGATATTCCTATTGCCTAACATGTATTGTATTATTCATGTTATGTCTTGTTTACTCCATTACTGAGATTTATAGATCACCCCTTTTTATGAATCTCCTTAGGTTATCCCATGCAAAGCTTAGTATGGGGGAATGTAGTGGTCATGTAAAGGAAGTTTTCGATAAAGATATTGTGTTTCATGTTTTAAGTCATTATGTAATGTTTCTAAGCCCCAAAGACACTATACCTATCGATCTTCTATGTTGTATAAAGTGAATATTTTATGTAATAAATCATGTTTAAGTGTGTAATAAAGATCAGAGTTGTTATACACCTCTTTCATCCACTCCTGAATCATCTAAACCTTCTCTATAGTTCTCTACACCACATATAATATAAGGACTACTGAATCTATAATCACATTCTATAATAGTATATACCTTCAAGATTTTCCATAAAATTTCCCAAAAGATCCATACCAATGGAATAGTGATAATTGTTGTTGTAAGAAAACTCAACCAAAAGAAGATGCTTCAACCATGGTCCACTAAAATACATTATGCATGCTCACAAAATATCCTATAACATCTAAATAATCCACTCCATATTTCCATTTTTATGATGGAGGAAATTAGTGATAAGGGGGTATTTGAGAACAAAAATCACATTGTATACCTACCTAGACTCATGAGGTAAAGAAAGGATACCGATTAATGATGATTGTACTCAATACCCTGTGAAGCCACAATATCTTATCAACATTATTATTTTAATAACATCCACAACATCTGACTCCCTAATCTCCAGGAAGTGAGTCAAATTCATCAACTGACCCACGATCACCCAAATAACATTACAACCTCCCCAGTTTTGTATTAAAATGAGGATAAAATCCATCAAGATTTCCTCCTATTTCTACCTGGGGACCTCTAACATCTAGAAAAAACCATTCATAACACAATTCTCTATATTTACCTGATGGAAGACTAAAACCCATGATATAAACTCTTCTATTGGATATTTTATTTGAGGCCACCAAGACTGAACTCTCAAGGCATGATACATCTTGGATATACCTGGATGCACTACCAAATATAAAGCTATAAAAATCACAAGAAACCTCTACCTACATCACTGATGAGATAAAAAATATCCCTTGAATGAAATGACCCCACAACACCTTTATCTCAGAGTCTTCCCACTGAGTCTGCTCTACATACTACACCAAGGATGAACGAACCATTGTTTGGTTTAGAAAAATTCAACCACCATCCTCATCCACATAAAGATGCATAACCAAAATCACCTTAATCACTCTCCAAGAATCTCCCAACTCCTAAAAAATGTCTCCTCACAAATTCCTAATTAGTGAATCTGTACTATATTCCCTTTTATTGAAGTGTGGGAGATCTCAAATATACAGTTCTGTAAGAACTCCATCCACCTCCATTGATACAAATTTTGATACCACTAAGAGAAAATAGACCTTAGGATCCTATGATATATAAAGAACACAATGTGCTCACTAATAAGGTAATTTCACCAAAACTTTATAGAAACACTACCACCACCAACTCAAGATCATGGGTAGCATAGTTATTCTCTAGGGGCATGATTCCTTATACCCATATGAGATAAATTCCATATTTTGTATCAATATTATACAAAAACAAGGTAGGAAAAATTACGTAAAACCTATAATATCACTCCCTCCTCTAGAAAGCGAAGAACGTGAGCATATGAAAACTTCCCCTTTAGGATGTTTAAAGCCACCAAACACTAATATGTCCATAAAAAATACCATTCCTTTCTAGTTTATGTTATCATTGGAGATATGAACAGAGAGAATATGGACACAGAACACCAATAATATTCCATAATACCAAGGAAAATATATACCTACACTAAATTCTTGGGAGATAACCAAGAAAAAACAACTTAAATCTTCAAAGGATTGTTTTACACTCCCTACCAAGACACCACATGCATGATACAATGCACCTATCTTATTTAAAAATTCTACTCAGAAAACTTTACATAGAGATGATGATGATGGAGGATATATAAAATAAACCTAATATTCTCGATATGTTCCTTATTTAACATCAAATATACAAGGATTTCATCAATGAATACTACTATGAACTGATCTAGGAACTCATAAAACATGGAGTTCATGAGCCTCATGAATACAACTGAGATGTTACTAACACCAGAAAACATAACCATAAACTCAAAATGGTCATAATGACACCTAAAATAATAATTCAAGATATCTTCCTCCTTTAACCTTATTTTATGATACCCAAACCATAGATAAATATTGGGAAACCATTCGGATCCATTTAACTGGTCAAAAAAATAATTAATCCTCAAATGAGGGTAACTGTTCTTGATCTTCACCTAATTAAAACACTAGTAGTCTATACATAACCTCAGACTACCATCTGAATTCTTGGATAATAACACTAGAGCACCACACGATGATGCATTGAGTTAGATGAAAACCTTATAAATCAAATCATAAATCTATATCCTCAACTCTCACATCTCAAAAGGTTTAATTTGATAGAGAGCTATCAAGATTAGAGAGGCACCATGCTATAAATCTATCCTGAATATGATGTTATATTGACTGGCTAGTATTATAATCTCCATGGGAAATACACTCAAAAAATTCTCGATGAATCCAAGAAACTATACCACCCACATCTCCACCAAATATAATGATAGTGTAACTAACTATGATAAAATAGGATTTAAAGGACTACAACCTGTCCAATGATTCTGTTCACCAATGAACACCATATGCTAGACCTCCTCATCATAGAAAACCACTCTCCTTTGGAAACAATAAACAAACACAAACATGGAATAAAATCAGTCAATGTATAGGACGAAATCATATTTATAAATATATAGTAATAAGAGATATCTAGATGAATGATAATACCCCATAATCATCTCAAAACTCCGATAAAAATCAATAAATATTATCTGACCTCCATTTGGCTTGGACAATACTAGGGGAAATAAAATCCTCTCCACCTTGATTCCTAGGGAATGAACCAATGTGGGCTAAGTAAACAAGTGTGAAACTCCAAAATCAAATAAAGAATAAGCTATGATAGATGATAAACACATGGTACCTCACATGATCTCTAGCCCATCTATCCCTGGTACCTATATAGCATGAAAATATCTATATTTATCTCATATTCCTTACTAATGACAACCACATACCTGACCATGCTTAGTCCTATGTCCTTGAGGGATGGGGACATCACATGTTTATCCCCTACTAGCTCTACCCACACTCGGTAGACTATAAACTGGCTTCCTTTGTTGTTAATATGGCCTATAAGGAAACTACTATTGAGGATAGAATGAAATATGACTACCTCCCCTATACTGGCCTCTAAGAATGATTGGAAACTATAACTAATGGTGATCATGATTTCCAGAAGAAAAGTACATAGGAATAAAGATCTCTATGAAAGCATGAGAGCTACCAAATCTAGAGAAGTAGGAAGAAAACTGGAAAATATGACTCCCCTTTGGATGAAATATTAATGGTATGGACTCTCAAGATCCTCAAAAATAGCTTTAATTCTTAAGAATCTATGATTTACCCCCTATTGAGATGATCTCAGTTTCACATGCATCCTATCAATTACACCGACATTTTTTTTGTAGCACCAAATATGAATGCAACATAAATAGAGTGGTTCTATATCAACTAACTAGAACAATGAATCCTCAAAATGTTTCTATATAGACTCCTCATTAGGAAAAATATTCAGGGAAAAGTGAAAAATACATTAATCCAATCCCAAGCTCCTATATACTCAAGATCTATTGTTTAAGGGAGGGAATCTTCTACCACTTTTTTCACTCATCATCAACGATAGAAACTTGGAATAAAACCACCTCTAAAAATCATATCATGAAAATTTAGACTCTTTCCAGTCCTCAAGATACAAAATCCACCATTGGAATACTCCCATATATAGCTGACTGATAGTTAGAGTAACCTGATATTCTTCCTTGGATCAGATCAGACTGAAGGAAATCTCAAGTTCTTCCAGCTAGCACTCTGTCTCCAGATTATAAACACTACCCTCATACTTTTATAACCCATAACACTAGAAATTTCACAATTTCTTCTTCCAAGCATCATCTTCCTCATCCATATCATCCTACCAAACCTCACTGACCTAAACCACACATTAATTGTAATGACCCAAAATTTTATTAATCAAAATTCCTATTGATCTAATTAAATATATTATTATGTAAAATGGATATATAACATATGAAATTCTTTGGTTTTATGTTTTTTGATTTAAAAATACCATTAATAATTGTTACCATTGCTAATATAGCCATTGAACAGTGATCACATGATTAGTATAAATATAGGGCTTTAACAAATCCAATTTACTCAGAAAAAGGAAACTATGACCTCATCCAGTAGAATTTCTCCATATGAAGCCCATTTTTTGGAGCATTGAAAGGAGGTGGAGTCACTGGGCTTCTATCTTGACTAATCCCAAGATGAACTTCAATACGTTAATCTCGAACAAAACCTCCTATGGGAGAAGTGGAAGTTGACAGAGATTACCACTCGAGCGATGTTATCCAAGCCACCCCAAGAGTCTATCACCATCAAACACCTTACCCTTAGGTCTTATTCGGGTGTTTTAAGGGTTTATGTAACAATACCCTAACACTATTACTATGTACATTATTTTTTGTATAAATAATATACATTCATTTTATTATTGTTACTTTGTAAATAGTTTTTAAAGCACAAATAGTATTTTTTAGTTAATATTCAATTAAGAAATCTATTTTGATGAATTAATATATTTTTTAATTAAGTAATATTTTAATAAAATATTATTACTAAATTAATTTTTATTAAATATAAATTATCTTATAATTTTTATGAATAAAATTGAAATTTTTATTAAGGCTCGAAAGCTATTTTTGCCAAAACGCATGAATTTTCGATAAATGTAGGTTTTTATTTTAAAAGTAAAAATTCACATATTTAGAAAATTATTTAGATAAAATGAATATTATTTTTTGAATCAGGATTTCAAAATTATCCAATGGTGAATTTTTCATAATTTTTTGTGATAGTTAATTTTTTGGGTAAAAATTAAATACTGTTTAATTATATAATGTGTTTTATGAAATCATAATGACCCAATAGTGATGTAATAAAATAATATAAATGGTTCGTTCGGACAATTTATATTTTACCATTAAAATAATGCGATTTTAGATTTGTTTGATTAATTTTATGGGGCCTTAGTGGACCCTCCAAGACTTATAAAATATTTTCACTTTTAAAATGTTTTCCTTGAGAGTGTGACTCACCTCCACATAATCAAGCCTAATATTTTAAGAAGTTCTGACATTGTCCTTATAAAATAATTTTTTCCACTACCCTTTGTCAAAAACCATTGTCAAAAACCATGGGATGGTTTGTGATTTTGATTAGTTTAATGTGTGGTAACCAAAACCTAAATAATAAAGAATTACCTCTCCTTTCCTATATAAACCCACCCAATATCCCACTTCCTCTTCACTAAAAACCTTTTTATCTTGACCAAAACCTATCCTCCTCTCTCTAGAATCCTCCCAAGGTTCCCCAAGCTCCCAATAAGCATCTCTCAAGCCTCTCCCAAGCCTTTGGTATCACACTTCCAAGTAAGGGATTTCTTCCTTTTTCATTTTTTTCCAAATTTCTTTACATTGCTATGCCATTTTATTTTCAATTAGAAATGTTGGGATATGATTTCTAACCTCCACTATAATTTTTTACTTATTTTTAAATTATCATAGACCCCTTTTTATCTCATTAATGCCTCCCATGTACACCAGTTTCCATGCTGAAATTCCATAAGGGATTTCTCTCTCCTCATTTACATTTAAGCAATTATTTTGTATTATGAATATAAATTCCATTACATATGATGGGACATGTATCTATATGAAACCCTTAATGTACATTTAATTTAAATATTATGAGACTCCCATTTCTCTCTCATCAACCATTTTTATGAATTCTTATGTCACGCTGTTATGCTGCTGAAATTGTACCGGGATTTTCTAAGCCAAAGTCATTGTGTAGTGAGTAACATGCCCATTTATCTATCAAGGGTATTCAACTTTATGAACATTTACTTATTGATTATATATTTTCATTTATTAATTTCACATTCCTTTATCTTGTAATAAATGATGATGTTTAATGAATTTATGTTATATGATCAATGTGGTGCACTTATGCATGAAATGAAATGACTAAGAAGGGTGTGCCCTGATAGAGCTCAAATGAATTGGGTAAAGATTTGTATCATGATACATCAAGTGAAATGAGAGTTTACTCATGATAATTCAAGTTCAATGAGGGTTTCCTCATGCTCCATGTTCAATGATCCTTGTATCATGCTAATATCATGTTAAATATTGTTTCCACATTTCCATGTTATGATAATCATGCTACATCAAGCCTTTATGTTCATATTTCTCTTATAATCCATTGATATTAATATTTTCTAACATGTATTGTATTATTCATGTTATGTTTTTTTACTCCCTTACTGGGATTTATAGCTCACCCTTTTATTATGCATGTCCTCAGGTTATTCCATGCAATGCTAAGTACGAAGGAATGATGTGGTCATGTAAAAGAAGTTTTCAATAAGATATTGCCTTTTATGTTTTAAGTTGTTATGTAATGTTCCTAAGCCCCAAAGACACTATACCTCTTGATATTATATGTTGTATCAAGTGAATGTTTTATGTAATAAATTATGTTTATGTGTGAAATAAAGAGAAGGGTTGTTATAGTTGGTATCAAAGGATAAGTTTAGTTATTTTTGGGATTAGGATTAGAAAATCCTAGTGAAATAATTAGGGATAATACTAAGTATAATAAAAACATCCCTAAATTTTTAGTGAGTATTGAGTAAGTGATTTATCAAGAAAATACATCCCTTTTTGGATATGAGCAAGTAGAGGCGGCTTTGGCCCAAATGTATCGAGGGGTAAAACCCAAAAACACCGTTTTGAGCTAAACTCGGACGAGAACTAGTGCATGAAAATAGGCCTTGCTGCACTCTTGGTTATGACACTCCTGATAGATATGCTTTGGTAAATTCACATGCTTAGTATGAACCATTCTTAAGGGAATAAAAAATTCCCCTAAGAATATATGTTGGGAAGTAAATCATGGATAACATAGATTGAAGCCTATAGATTCATAAGTTAAGGAAATAAAAGTAATTTATAAGTCATCCATTTTTGTATTTGGATTACCCTTTGTGTGTTATCCCTAAATTTCCTTTTATTCCAGCCAATGGCCAGTAATAGGAGGACTCTGGATAACAACCAATGTGAAGATCAATGTAATAATTGTTCTAATGAGATGCCCAATCCTATGGGATTGGGAATCACAAACTTTGTCATGATACTCTCTTAGTTAACTCAAGTTTTGAATAGAAACATGGGTCAATAAAAACATTAAACCCCCCATAAGAAAGAACAAGTCACAATCGATAACTTCATGAGAAAACGGCCTCCTACTTTTAATGGATCATCCGATCCCTCAATTGCCGAACCATGGTTCAACTCTATTGAGAAGATATTCTCTATCCTTCAATGTTCTGAATAAGAGAAGGTTCTTCTAGCTGATTATTGTATAGAGGGTGAAGCTTATCAATGGTGAACATTGATAAAAAATACAAATCCCGAGGAAGAGATTGAGGCATTGGAATGAAAGGATTTCCAAAAATGTTTTTCGATAAATATTTTCCTCAGACCCTCCGACATAAGATGGAAAGGGACTTCCTTTCCCTCAAGAAAAAAAGGCGAATAATCCATCAGAGTGTATGAGTCAAAATTCACAAGGCTTGCATGATATTCCTTTGGCTTTGTCGTTACCCCCTAATTTAAGGTTGAATGCTTCTTTGGTGGTCTAAAACCTAGCCTAAGAAAATCCCTAGCGATCTGTGACTTCGAGAGCTATAATGAAATTATCTGATGTTCCCTCAAAGTCAAAATGGAGATCAGATAATCTCAGGGGTATCATGAGGATAATAAATGTAATTTGGACTTTAATTCTAATGTTCCAATAGATAAATCCAACTGTGCTAAGAAAATACAGCACCCCACTTGCCAAAGGTGCAGAAAGAAGAACCCTAGAAATTGCCTAAAGGGGATGAGAAAATGATTTAGGTGTGGAAGAGAAGGGAACTTTTCTGTTAACTACTGACAAGAAAAACCCATGGATACGATAGAGGAGAGAAACACTCCGTTCGACCATCAATGCATTTTTCATTTCTTCAACTACAAATAACCATGGCACTTTTCAAACTAGTTCCCAAATCCAAGGGTTTTTATAGGCAACCAAAAACCTCCAAGGAATTAAGGGTGAGATTTTTCCATCACTACCGCCGAAGTAAACCCCGAAAATTAAGTGGTGATAGGTACTCCAGTTATTCATTCAATTTATATCCTAAAAGTCTAGTATAACAATCCTAACACTGCCAAAAATCATGGAATTAAAGATGTTGGTGAGAATGAAAAATGGGGAAATCATTGCAACCCCTGAATATAACTCCTCCCCTATCACAATATGTGGAATAAACTTCCCAGCGAACCTCATCATACTCCCTATGGTGTAATTTTATGCAATTATTGGAATGGATTGGATTTCCTTATATAGAGCCAACATAAATTTCCATGATAGGGAAATCACCCTCCATGTGGTGAATCGACCACCGATTATATACAAGTGAAAGGAGTAGGATGAATCTTCTTTAGCACCATCATCCCAAGAATAGATATTAATTCCCTATAAGTATTCCTATCTTGATCATATGATTGAGTCTAAGGAAGAAACCATCCTTGAAGACATGGCTAATGTGAGGGAATTCACTGATGTGTTTCCCGAGGAATTTCCTGGTCTTCTTCTAAGAAGAGATGTTGAATTCTCAATTGATCTTATACCTGGGGTGTTTCCAATATCCAAGACTTCATATAGAATGGATTTTGTGGAGCTTTAGGAGCTAAAGAAACAACTATAGAAGAATTTGGATAAAGGGTTTATATTCCCAAGTGCTTCACCATGGGGTGCACCAGTCCTCTTCATCAATAAGAAGGATGGGTCAATGCGCCTTTGCATTGATTATCGCAAGATCAAAAAAATAATGATAATGAACAAGTATCCTCTTCCCCAAATTGATGAATTGTTCGATCAGATACATGGAGCACAATACTTATCCAAGGTGGATTTGCAGTCGGGATATTACCAAGTAAGGGTGAATAAGGAGGATATCCCCAAGACTACTTTTCGTAAAATGTACGAGCACTATCAATTCATAGTAATGATTTTTAGACTCACTAATTCTCTATAAATATTCATGGACTTGATGAATAGAGTTTTTAGAGATTTCCTCGACAAATTTTTGGTAGTCTTTATAGAAGATATTCTAATATACTCAAAAAACAAGGAGGAGAATGAGGAGAATCTAAGAACTGTACTAGAGACCTTGCAAAATGAGAAGCTCTATGAAAAGTACAAAAAGTGTGAGTTCTGGTTGAAGGAGGTCTCATTCTTGAGTCATATAATCACAAGCAATGGGATATCTGTGGATCCCTCCAAGACAACTGCAATTGAGGGATGAATGAGGCCAACATCGATAACAGATATCCATAGCTTCCTAGGTTTAGCTGGATATTATTGCTAATTTGTGATAATTTTCTCATGATTGTCAAACCCTCTTACTAATCTAACTGAGAAGGGAGTCAAGTCTTCTTGGAGTGATGAATGCGAAGAGAGATTCAAGGAGTTGAAAAGGAGTCTTATCACTGTGCATGTTCTCACATTACCCACAATGGAGAACTTTTTGTGGTAATTAGTGATTCTTTGAAGAAGGGAATGGGTTGTGTGTTGATGAAAAATGACAGAGTCATTTCCTATGCTTCAAGGAAATTGAAATTTCATGAGAAAAAATATCTAACACATGATCTGGAGTTGGCTGTAGTAATATTTGATTTAAAATTTTGGTGACATTACCTCTTTGGGGAGAAGTGTGAAATATACACGGATCACAAAATCCTTAAGTATATATTCACACAGAAAGAGTTGAACATGCTCCAAAAAAGACAGTTAGATCTGATCAAAGACTATGACTACTCAATCCATTACCAACCTAGGAAAGAGAACAAGTTGGAAGATGTTCTAAGTATAAAGGACCCAGTGATTCTATCATTAATGATAATTAAAAAGGATCCAATATTCTTAGATTTTATAAAGATGGATATGGGAATCATAAATAATGGAATATCATTAATCCTTTCACAAATGATTTCCTAACCATATCTTTTGAAAAATTTAAAGGATGATCAAAAGGATGATGTGGGAATTTAGAAGGAAGTGGAAACTATCAGGAAAGGCAAATCCTCAGAGTTCAATGTTAATGAAGAAGGAATTGTGATATTTGGGTCAATAATATGTGTTACATCAAATATGAAGTTAAAGAAAGAACTTTTGGATGATTCACATAGTTAAAATTTATCCATTCACCTAGGAAACACAAAGATGTATTAAGATCTATGAGTGCATTATTGGTGGGATAACATGAAGAAGAAGATCTTATAGTATACATCAAAGTGCCTGGTGCGTCTGCAAGTGAAGGCTGAGAGGCAGAAGTCTAAGGGGATGATGCAACCACTACCCATACCAGCATAGAAGTGGGAAAACATCACCATGGACTTTGTCACTAGAATTATGAAGATATCCAAAGGAAACAATGCTATCTGGGTTGTTTTGGATTATCTTACAAAGACTGCACACTTCATTTCAATTCAGGAGGATTTCTCACTAGATCAACTGGCATAGATATACATCAGAGATGTGGTAAGGCTGCATGGAGTACCAGTATTGATTGTATCTGATCGAGATCCAAGATTCACCTCTAAGTTTTGGAAGAGTCTTCAACATGATATAGATACCGAGCTAAACTTTAGTATAACTTATTATCCTCAAACTGATGGCCAATCTGAGCAGACTATAAAAACACTTAAGGTTATGTTGAGAGCATGCTCAATTGACTTCAAATGAGGATGAGATCAACATCTTCCTCTAATTGAGTTCTCTTACAATAATAGTTTCCACTCAAGCATCCAAATGGATCCTTATGAAGACCTGTATGAGAATATGTGCATAACACCGGCATGTTGGGATGAAGTTGGGGAGTGAAAACTCTTAGGTCTAGAAATGGTTGAATAAATGGTGGAGAAGGTTAAGACCATCCAACAACACATTAAAGTTTCCCAAAGTCGACAAAAGAGCTATGATGATAATCATCGACGAGACCTAGAGTTTGATGTAAGAGATATGGTATTCCTCCACATATCACCTGGAAGATATTTATGAGATTTGGGAAGAAGGTAAAGCTTAGTCCAAGGTAAATCATCCCTTTTAAGACCCTTGATCTCATTAGAGTGGTGGCCTATCGACTAGCACTACCACCAAAACTATCTCAAGTACATGATGTATTCCATGTATCACTCTTAAGGAAGTACATACCAGACCTATCACATGTACTCAATCCAGATGTGGTACCATTGGATAATGACCACTCCTATGAAGAGAAGTCGGTGAAGATGTTAGATCGTAGGGAAAAAGTTCTATGAAAAAAGACAATGCCCCTTGTGAAAGTGTTGTGGCATATGTTTAAAGAAGCAACGTGGGAACCGAAGGAAGTGATGAGGCAGAGTTACCCACATCTGTTTTAGTTTGGGAAAAGGAAATTTTTAGGGTGAAATTTATTAAGGTGGGAAGATTGTAATGACCCAAACTTTTATTAATGAAAATTCATCTTGATCTAATTAAATATATTATTATGTAAAATGGTTATATAACATATGAAATTATTTGGTTTTATGTTTTTGGATTTCAAAATACTGTTAATAATTGTTACCATTGTTTATATATCCATTTAACAATGATCACAGGATTAGTATAAATATAGGGCTTTAACAAATCCAATTTACCCAGACAATGGAAGTGATGGCCTCATACAACAGAATTGCTCTGTATGAAGACACTTTTTCAGAGCTCAGAAAGGAGGTGGTGTCACTGGGATTTTATCTTGACCAAGCCCAAGCTGAGTTTCAACATGATAAGCTTGAACAGAACTGCCTACGGGAGAAGTGGAAGTTGATATAGATTACCACCCAAGTGATGTTATCTAAGCCACCCCAAGAGTCTGTCACCATCGTGCACCTTACCCTTAGGTCTTATGTGGGTGTTTTAAAGGGGTTATGTAACAAAACCTTATCACCAAGAATATGTACATTATTTTTTATAAATAATATACATTCATTTTATTCTTGTTACTTTGTAAATAGTTTTTAAAGAACAAATAGTATTTTTTAGCTAATATTCAATTAAGAAATATTTTTTGATGAATTAATGGATTTTTGAAATAAATAATAATTTAATAAAATATTATCACTAAATTAGTTTTTATTAAATATAAATGATCATATAATTTTTATGAATACAATTGAAATTTTTATTAAGGCTTGATAACTGTTTTTGTCAAAACCCATGAATTTTCGATAAACGTCAGTTTTTATTTTAAAAGTCAAAATTCACATATTCAAAAAATTATTTAGATAAAATTAATATTATTTTTTGAATCAGGATGTCGATATTATCCAATAGTGATTTTTTCATAATTTTCTGAGATAGTCGATTATTTGGGTAAAAATTAAAAACCATTTAATTATATAATGTGTTTTATGGAATCGTAATGACCCAATAGTGATGTAATAAAATATTATAAATGTTATTTTTTTCCAATATATGTTTTACCTTTAAAATAATGTGATTTTATATTTGTTTTATTAATTTTATGGGGCCTTAGTGGACCCTCCAAGACTTATAAAACATTTTCACTTTTAAAATGTTTTCCTTGAGAGTGTGAATCATCTTCACATAAATAAGCCTAATATTTTAAGAAGTTTGGCCATTTTCCTTATAAAATAATGTTTTCCACTCCCCTTTCACAAAAACCATGGGAAAAACCATGGTATGGTTTGTGGTTTTGATTATTTTAACGTGTGGTGTCCAAAACCTAAATAATAAAGAATTCTCTCTCCTTTCCTATATAAACCCACCCAAGATCCCACTTCCTCTTCACTTAAAGACTTTTAAACTCGAAAAATACCTGAAATACTCTATCTATAATCCTCCCAAGTCTCCCCAATTTCCCAATAAATCTATATTAGGCCTCTCCCAAGCCTTTGGTATCACACTTCCAAGTAAGGGATTTCTTCCTTTCTCATTTTTGTCTAAATTTCTTTACATTTTTATGCCCTTTTATTTTCAATTAAAAATGTTGGGGTATGATTTCACACCTCCAATATACTTCCCTCCTTATGTTTTAATGATTATATACCCATTTCTCTCTCATTAATGCCTCCCATGTGCACCTGTTACCATGCTGAAATTCCGTAAGGGATTTCTCTCTCTCATTTACAGCAATAAATTATTTTGTATTATGAATATAAATTCCATTAAATATGCTGGGACATGTATCTATATGACCCCAATTAATTTCCATTTCATGTATATATGAAGAGACACCCCTTTCTATCTCATCATCCATTTTTATGAATTCTTATGCCATGTCGTTATGCTGCCGAAATTGCACCGCGATTTTCCAAGTCAAAGACATCATGTAGTGAGTTAAATGCCTATTTCTCTATCAAGGTTATTCAACTTTATGAACATTTACTTATTTATTATAGAGTTTCATGTATGAATTTCAAATTCCTTTATCTTGTAATAAATGATTATTTTTAATGAATCCATGTTATATGATCCTTGTGGAACACTAATGCATGAAATGAAATGATTAAGAAGGTTGTACCCTGATAGCGCTCCAATGAATTGGGTAGAGATTGGAATCATGATACATCAAGTGAAATGAGGATTTACTCATGATAATTCAAGTGAAATGAGGGTTTACTCATGATCCATGTGTAGTGATACTTGGATCAGGCTAATATCATGTGAAATATTGTTGCCACATTTCCATGTTATGATAATCATGATACATCAAGCCTTTTTATTCATGTTTCTCTTATGATCCATTAATATACCTATTACCTAACATGTATTGTATTATTATTGTTATGTTTTTTTACTCCCTTACTGGTCTTTATGTATCACCCTTTTATTATGCATGTCCACAGGCTATCTCATGAAATGCTAAGTACGAAGGAATGATGTGGTCATGTAAAAGAAGTTTTTAATAAGATGTTGTTTTTTATGTTTTAAGTTGTTATGTAATGTTCTTAATCCCAAATTACAATAGACCTATCAATATTTTATGTTATATCAAGTGAAGGTTTTGTGAAATTAATTATGTTTAAGTGTGAAATAAAGACTAGGGTTGTTATATTAATGATGACTAACATGCATATATACAAATAATAAGGGAATATCCTAAGCCTAATAACATGGAATTAATTTAAGATTAATTTTAATCCAATTAGTTTAACTTTCCCCAATATAATCACAATTTAAACATAAGAACAAACCAATATTATACATGTACCTATCTTAGGGATCATCCCCGAAATTAACATTACCTAGCATATAGTGTCCAGTAAGCTTAAGATCCTTACATTGGATTATAGGGAGCCCTAATTTCCTATTCCCTAGCTATCCTCTCTTTCCAAATCACACAATAAGTCCAAATAACACTATTTCTCTACCATTATCATGAAATAATCACCCGTTCCTAACTCTAGTATCCATCCTAACCCTCATACATAGTTTTGATCCCACTTTTAATGACCAGACCTCACTAGGAACCCCTCTTAGGTCTACAGTAAAGGAAAGTGTGACCCCTTGAGGCCCACCTCTATTAGGCCTCAGGTTAGAAACAAGAACTAAGCATATAAATCATGAAAATGAGAGGAATTTCCCTCATAAATACCAGAAAAAAGATAAGGAAAATACCAATCAACACCATAATATAAAAACAAAACTACATCCCACAATAAACCACAATAAATGATATTTCATACAAATACAAGTATTCAAAGTAAATACTACGATAAAAATTATAAGGAAGAAACTACAACCACAAATCCAAGATTTTACTATCTAGACCAGTCACTAAAATCACCTTGTAAACCTAAAAAACAATATATATCTATATATATAGGTATGTGAATATATTTATACTCAGTAATATCCTGTTTGAGATTTATCATAAAAAATATGGGAGAAGTATACTAATTATCTAGAGAATAAATAGTAGATCCAATGAGAACCTACTAAGAAAACTATCACCCATCCTCACCAAGGTTTTCTCAATTAATAGTGTTTATAAATATAGTAACATAAAAATTAAATAATATAACAAACGGGTACTTTGTAGCCACTTCCCCATTAGTTTTTTCACTCTCGCTCCACAATGTCAAACATCTTGGTGCTCCCATCCCTTACATATATTCAAAACCATATCTGAACAATAAACACACCAAGTCACATTTGATGTTGTTAGATCACATACCTACTTACTCTAAATCATACAAAGTCCAACATACTTTTTGGAACAAATACACAACCACAACCATAACCCTAAATCCCCAACTCAACCAAAATAAATTTTCCATAGTAGTAAGGTATCATGAAAATAAATTCCATCAACCTCATTTCACACCCTACCATACACGAACCACACTATATATACCACATCATTATCCCACCATCATCACATCAGTCACACTATCAACCTATGGCTATTAAAACTATACTATGTCTGGAAGAGAGATAGGGGAGGAGGGAGTATTAATCCATATGTTCCATCATCAACTTGGATGTTGGAAAAAACACCCAGAACCCAAAAAATTTGGGAATCAATGAGGTTATCTTAATTTCATGGGATTTAATGACCCCTACCTCCAAAGATACCCCTCTAGGGATGACAATGAATGAATAAAGATAATGACTTCCCATGTCCCACCTCTAGTAGGCCCCAAGTTTTCAACCAGAACCAACAGTATAAAAATAACACACGTGGAATGAATTAACCTCAATAATATTCATAAAGTATTGGGATATAGGATATCAACCACTAAAAAATCCATAATATACCATAAACGAGGAAAAAATCCATCCCATAATTCATGAAAAAATTCAAACAAATACAAATAAAGTCTCCAAGTAAATTACAAAAGTTAAAATCTACAACAACAACTCAAAAAGATCTCCAATTCCCAAGCTAGTAATGTCCTGTCCGATCCTTGAAATACTCATAGAAACCTGAAAAATGGTTTATATACATAGGGAGATCATAATAGGTATACTCAGTAGGATCATACCCAAGGTATCTTCTGAAAATGTGAAAAGAGACTACTAATGCACCAATGAATAAAAAAACCAACAAGCACTTAAATGGGTTAACTATCCATCCCAACCTCACTATAGAACTTTCAATAAATAATTAATCCAAGTATAATAACATATCATCAAGAGATAATTGTAATAAAATATTCCCCACAACCAATTCCTCACTAATTTTACACTCTCACACCCCAATTTCAAATTTCATGTTCTCCCATTAATTCCATTAAATCACATCATATATCCATTCATCTTTGATGTGGGTCAAGATTTATCCCTACCCAGTTCACCTATGCAATTTCTAACATCCCATGCTAGTGGAATTCAATATTCACATCCCAACCTCATCATGTAACTAGGGTAGTAGGATATCATGAATATGAAAGGCATTAAACTCATTCCCTCCTCCTACCACACATGACAATCACCATATATCATATCCTAATTATGACCAGGTATCTACAACACCATATATTATCATCACTAGAAATATCCAGCACCTTACATCATCATCACTAGGCATCTCCACCACTAGCCATCACCATCACTACTGATTAAGGAAGAGCAGGGAAGAGGGGGTAGTCAACCATACATTTCACCACCAACCTATATGTTGGGGAAAACACTCAAAACCCAAAACATTTGGGCATTTTTAAGGATATCTAAATCAGGTGAGGAGCATATATATATAACATGAAAAAATAAAATATAGATAGATAACACACATTAACCTACCTATGGATTCATATACAAATCCACTAGCACATCCCATAACACCACTACAATATCTCATCACCCCTACCATCAACATTTTCTACCCCTAATGTAACACACCACACAAACAAGCACACAAAAACCACAATTTACCATCCCTTTTTAAAGTTAACACATTTCAAGATTTACTAATTTCCAACCAACTTCAACTTATTAATCCATTAATTTTCTATTTAATGATGAACCACTCTATCCATCACCTCCCATTAAATTATAAAATTAAATTAACCATTCCATTCATTAATCCAATTATAAAACATCAATTCCATCCCACCCACATTTAATTTCCAACCTATTCCATTTGAAATTTCATTAAGTCATATTCCACATGTGAATTCCCATCCCACATTTATTCCATTATCATTATGAGTTCATTCCATATCTTCTGCACTACTACCACTAATATAACATAAAACATCCCACACACCTCTAAAAAATAGACACCCAAACACATTCTAATTATCATTACAACCCAACCATCTCATTGAAACAATAAACATAATCCAACCACTAAACATCAATCCCTATCATGACCCATTCCAACAATCCAAAAATACACTACCACAACCTATCCCACATCAGACTTGGTAACCACCATAACCACACAATCCCCAAAAATATTCACACAATGACAAAATATTCACAACAAGCACATAAACACATAGAAGCACATTTTAGCTTTTACTTTTACCACAAATTCCAATTTAAGGAAGGGATTCCATCACATTACTTCCTCTCTTACTTAAGAATTATCACACAAATCCAAATTTACATGGGAAACCGATTCATTATCCACATATAATTTATTATCATTTTATGCATAATGAGTTCAAGAAAAGAGTCACAAAAATGTCTAAAAATTACAACAACCATAATAAAAACTATTTTTCCAACACCCATGATTTTTATAAAAGTAAACAAATAAGCATAAACTCTTAAGAAATATCACAAATCAAGTAAACACATGAAAAAACATGCACCAAATTCAATTTAAAATTAATAAATTTATTTATATGATTATATCAACCTATACTATCCACCTAAAGTAAGAAAAAAGCATTAAATTTACACATATTTAAATAAAAGAAATAGATAATGAGGATTCCCTTCCTCAAATATAATTTCAATTCTATTTGGGTGAGAATGGACGATCTTGAATCAACCACCATAAAAGGGAACACAACTGAAACCTAAAAAAACAAGTTACTATCAATCCCTACTCAATTTATAACCCAAAATAAAGGATCTACACCCAGAAGAACTCACAAAAGTTTAAAAAAAATAAGAAAACTGAGAGTATAGGAGAAAGAGAAGTACCTAAATTTATGAGACTTCAATTTGGATGAACGAATGTGATCAAACTCCCAAGAGGTGTGTCTGGAGGGTGATGATAGGTCAAGGGGTTAACTAGGGCTCAGGAAAAGAAGAAAAACCAAACCAAAGAATCTTGGATACTCCATTTTATATAGGAGAATTTGTAATCCTACACCATAATATGGGAGCTTACAAAATTCTCATGATGAGTTTAGTCAAAGATCATATATGGAATCCAAATGTTTGAACCACTTATTTCCATTCATTTTAAAACACATATCCAACCATTTTGACTATCACCGTAGCCTTGACCATGGTGTTTTCTAAGGTGTTTCGGCCCCTAGATTCCAATATCAACCAGTCACTATGGAATAACTCCAGTGGTTGTTTTCACCTTATCATGCCCATACCCATGATGTGGTGGTCTCCACACTACCTGTTTCTTATAAGGAGACCATCAAATCACTATGATCAACAAAACGAGATACCCAGGTCATTTACTTTATCCTTATTTCCCAAAGGTGGACACTACATATGAAACAACCTCCAAAACAACCAGTTAGGTCATTTCTCTCATCAAGGTGCATCCCATCACTAAACAACCAAATCTACAACCAACCTCTAAATTCCCAAGGCCAAAACAACCTACCCCACACTAAAACCTCTAGGAAGGTTTTAAAATATATATAATAAATCCCACTACCCTGGTTCAAAAACCCTAAAAATACCAAAACTCTCATCTAGAATCCTAAACACCTCTAAACTCCATCTCATAACCACTAATACTTAGGAAAAATAAAGTCAGGGTTTTAGAATTCCAATCCCTCACATTATATGCCTCTAAAACAATTCTCATCCTTGAGAATAAAAATAAAATCTATAAAGGAATAGGGGAAGGTAAGGGTATGAATAACCACCCCATGAGATACCCCTCAGGGATCTCGTTACAACCAAAATAAAACCACCAACCAATCATGACTAGAAAGAGGAAAAGAAAAAATTTCTAAACCAACAACAAACCAAGCATTAAATTATCCAAGAAAAAAAAACTAAATCTCAAGAAAACTTGGGATACTAATAATGAATCTATGTATCACTTTTTTAGGTACTCTCCTTTAGGACACCATGCCTCCATAGTACACAAACCAAAGGTAAAACTTTACCACACTTCACCTTCTCTCTATTAATGTCATATCTTCCTTGATACCCAACTCTCATAGTCAATGAAATTAGAGTCATTTTTAATATAAGGATGGATTTGAGTCATATGGAATATTTATTGTATACTGTATAGCTATGGTGGAAGTTACAACTGATATTCCACATCACCAATGTTCTACAACACCTCAAAAGGACTGAGGAAATGGGGAGAAAGATTAATCCTTAAACCAAACCTCTAGAAATATTGATGAGGGTAAACCCTCAAGAACATGTGGTCTACTACCTTAAACTATATGGGCCTATTAATAAGATCAAAATATGCCTTTTTATGTTCATGCGCTACTTTTATTTTCTCTATAACCATAAAGATCTTCTCTACTATGATTTACACCACATCGAGACCAAGCGCTAATGACTCCCCAAAATTATCCCAACATAATAGATAATGACATGACTATCCATATAATACCTAAAATAGATCAATACAAATAGATGAGTGATAGATATTATTATAGGAAAAACAATACAAGGGTAATTTCTTCACCCATGACACACTGAAATCCGAGACATAGTCTTTCAACATATCCTCCAGCTTCTGGATGGTCCACTCAATCTACCTATCTATTTGGGTATGAAAATAAGTGCTATGATGAAACTAGGATCCAAAATAACACTAAAATAATCTTTAAAATTGTGAGGTAAAGTGAGTATCCTAATAAAAAATCATATTCCAAGATACCTTGTGAATCCGTACAACATTATACACATACTACCTTGTAGGATCATCCATGAAACTCCACTCGCAGATCACTAGAAAACATGATAACTTTATCAGATGGTCCATGATCACAAAAAAAAAAAATCAGATCCTCCCTAAAAATGGGGTAAAATGATGATGAAATCCATATAAATTTCCAATTTATTACACTTGGGGAAATCTAAGGGATACAAAAAACCTCCAGGAACATGGTTCTCAACTTTCATCTACTGAAAGACCAGACACCGTGCTATGAACTTTGCCATCAAATATTCCCCATTAATCCACAATACGTCTTAGACACACTTGGATGCACCATTAAAGGTGATATGTAAAACACAAAGTGGAATCCCTCACACATCACCATCAGAACAAATATCCTTCCTTGAAACAACATTTGATTATGAAAAGCCTCTGACCAACCCTATAGAGTATCACTATGACTGAAACAGTCTTGCATCACCACCACCTTTGAGTCCCCCCACCATGAATTATCCAACTATTTCATAAAATATAATTAAATATTCATATGATAAATATAAAATCTACTACTAAACTCCTGAATGTTGAATTGCATTTCCATAAGCTCTTCCATCCCTCTCCAAGCATTATAAACTTCTGAAAACATCCCCTCGTGAATTACTACTCAGCACATTATCCATAAGTTTTCCTTTCTCTAGGGTGTAGGATATTTCAAAATCATAATCTTAGAAAAAAATCATCCACATTAACTTCCATAGATTCATATCCTACTAAGTGAAGAGATACCTCAGACTCTTATAGTCTATGAAGACCAAAATGTTCTTACCTATGAGTTAATGTCACTACAACTTCAGAGAAAACACTACTCCTACTAACTCCAAATCATGGATGGTATAGTTACAATCATGGGGATGAAACTTACTAGATCCATAAAAGATAAATTTCCTTTGCTACATCATAATTCACCCCAAAACTGTTTGAGAAGCATCATAAAAAACCACAAACGTCACCCCTTCCTCTGCAAATCGAAGCACCAGGGAACTAATCAATCTCTCATTAAGGTAGTTGAAATATGCCTAAAATTGTTTGGTTTAAGTAAAAATTAGGTCCTTTATAGTTAATTTAGTTATAATGGATGCAATTTAATATAAATAAGGCATAAACCTCTGATAATAGCCTATAAAACTAAGGAATCTACAAAACAATTCCACATTATTGGGTTATTCCCAAAAAAAACTATCTCTATAACTGATTGTTCTATGAAAAAACCCTATTGGGACACCAAGTTCCCAAGGAAATTCACATACCGCATCCAAAAATTTCATTTGGATAACTTTACATAGAGTTTTTGATGTCAAAAAACATGTAGGATAACTTTGAGATACTTAGAATTTTACTATTCTAGATTAGAATATATAAGGATATCATCAATGAACATGAATAATAACTAGTCAAAGAAGTCTAAAAACATATAGTTCATGAGCCCCATGAATATACTTGGTGTGTTCATGATATTGAATGACATGAATATGATTTTGAAGTGTCCATACATGTATCTGAAGATAGTCTTTGGGATATCCTCATCTTTCACCATTATTTGATGATATCATAGCCACATAATGATCTTCAAAAACCAACTATCTCCCTTAATTTAGTTGAAAAAATAATATATCCTTGGAAGAGGGTAGTTGTCCTTAATTTTTACCTGTTTCAACCTCTGATAATCTATGCATAACCTTAGAATACCATCCAACTTATTGGAGAATAAAAATAGAGCACCCTAAGTAGACACACTGGGCTAGATGAAACCCATGTTCATTAGATAATCAACCTAGATCCTCAAATACCATAAATCCAAGGATTAAATCTAATAAGAATCCATATAAATCAGAGTTGTTCCTGGCTATAAATCTATACCAAACTTGTCATCATGCTGAGGGGGTATTTTCACAACCTCATCTAGGAATACATATAGAAACTAATCAATGACCTTGAGAGCCTCCACCACTTGATATTCCTATAACAACTCTTCCAACTAAGATAAAAGAGTATCCACTCACCTAATTCCCATTAAATAGAACCTATTATCAACAAACACCACATGTTGTTATTCTATGTCATAAAACACAACTCCCCTCTAGAAGAAATCAACAAATGCATTCACATAATACAACTAATCCATGCAATGGATAACATAGTATGGGTGTATCTACAATAAGAAGAGATCCCCCAATGACTTGCGCTACCCCATAATCAGTCAACATCCTCAACACACATTAAAAAAAATAGTATGATCTCTAACTGGTGTGAATAACATAAGGGTAAATATAAGCCTCTCTACCTCCAGTCCTAATGCACAGACGAACATAGGATTAATTAAGGAGTGTAATAATCCAATATAAAATGTGGTAGAAACTAGGGTAGATGATAAATTGATTGTACCTTAGAAAATCTTTTTCCCCTCTGACACTAGTACCTCTATTTCATCTACCTAGACCTATGTCCTCAACCTCTCTACTGATGTCCTTCATGAATATGATCTGTTATGGTTTCTTGAATATGAGGACCATCATGGGGGTGACCTATAGTAGCTCCATCTCCCCTTGACTAAATATAATCCCACTGAACCAACTACTAAACAAAATATGGTGGTCCCTACTACTGATACTGCCTCCAAGACAACAACAACTACTACTGAAAAGGGGCTTGAAGTCCCATACCATACTGATCTCCTTGAGTGGTCGGGCACTACACCTGATGGTAGCCTTGAACCCCATAAATATAACATGTAAAAAAGAATCCCTCAGTAGATACTTGGGAACTAATAGCCCTAGAATAGTGTGAGAAAGACTACTAAGTTTGGATCCCCACCGGCTAGAACCTCAATTTCCCCAACATCTACAACCCAGAACCTGATTCTCTACTCCTTAAAATACCCCGTTGGCCTCCCTCTCAGGGATATCTTACCTAAGAGTGCATCAAATGGATCACCTATGCCTTCTTCTTCACTACCAAATTTATTTGAAGCATAAATGGGGTGACTGCATATCTGATTGCAGTGTGTAGTGCCTCCTCTAGACACCATGATCTAGAATCCTCAATTAGAAAGTGGTCAAGGGAAAAATAAAAAATTTCCTTAAACTTAATTATAAACCCATTCATGCTTAGTCTTCCCTAATGAAGTAAGAGAATCTCCTAACTCTTTGTTGTCTTCATCGTCAATGATAATAACTCTAGGAAAAACTCCTTCTCAAATTCTTCCCAAGAAACATCATCTTCCTACTGATCACCAGGTAAATCTTCCACCACCAACACACCATACATTTCATTTACATAACTATTAACAAAATCCAAAACTTAGATCAAGATTGAATCAAACTGAAATAAATATTGAGTTTAACTATACAACATTCCATCTCTAGATTAGAGTTTCACCCTTAATACATTATTAGGATCTATTACTAAAAATCTTTCAAGTCCCTCTGCTATGACTTATCCTCTTCTATAGGATAGACCCTCATATGATTAACTAGATCATACTGCTAAACTTCTACTTCCTAAAATGATTGAATATGATGACCATGATCTATTACCAAAAACACAAGGGATTCCCTAAGCCTGATAGAATAGAATTTTTAATATTTTTTAAATTAAATTCATTTTAATTTCTTAAAATCACCTCATTCAAAGAGAAGAAAAAACAAGAATGATGTATGTACCTCTCCTAGGTATCTACCCTATAAGTATAACCACTTATCTTAATTTTTCAATAGACTTAGAGTCCACACGTCAGATCATGAGGGGCCCTAAAATCCCATTTCCTAGATGACCTCCCTAGCCTATGTTATACACCAAGATCTTATAATACTATTTCCCAACCAATACATGTGATTATCATAAGTTCATAACCCAAAGATCCATCCCATCTCTCAAGAAAAACCTTTGATACCACTATTTAATGAACCCCTCCCTCCAAATCTACCCCTTATGGTCCAATAATGAAGGAAGAGAGATAATGACCCTTAGGTCCCACATTGAGTTGGACCTAGGTTAACAACTAACACCAAGGGTATAAAAAATGAACATATGGGGGGAATTACCCTTAATAATATTTACATAGGACCATATGATAGGATATCAACCAACAAAAAATTCCATCATATGCTATAATAGTGGTAAAAAAACTATCCCACAATGCATGAACACAGTTAAACAAATACAAATAAATTATCTAAGTAAATACCCAAAGATAAACCCTATGGTATAAACTCAACAAAAAATCCAATGCCCAATCAAGTAATGTCGGTCCCAGTCCTTGAAATCCTTATTAAAACCTAAAAATAATTTATATACATGTAGAGTGAGCATGACATGTATACTCATTAGGATCATACCCAAGGTCTCTCATGAAAATGTGAAAAGATCATACTAATGTGCTAGTGAATAAATAGTAGAACCAACAAGCACATAAATAGGCCAACTATCCATCCCAAACTCAGCATGACAATCACACCAAATAATGAATCCAAGTATAATAACATATCATTGATATATAAATATAATCAAAGGAACCCTACAACCAATTTCCCACTGATTTTATTCTCTCAAACTCAAATGTAAAACATCTTGTGATCCCATTACTTCCACGGCATCGCATCATAAATCCATCCATATATGATTTTTTTAGGATGCATCCCTACTTACCCCACCCTTATATGTTCTGACATCTCTTGTCAGCATCAGTAAATATCTATATCATAACCTCATCACATAACTAGGGTACTAGGGTATCATGAATGTGAAAGACTTCAACCTTGTGCCCTCCTCCCACCATGCATGACCTCCACCACATATCATATCCTCATCATCAATAGGTATCTTCAACACCAACCATCATTATCACTATTCATTTCAACCACCAACCATCATCATTACTAGGAATCTCCACAACCATTCATCACCATCATGACTATTGAAGGGAGAGCAAGGAAGAGAGAGTAGAAAGCTATCCATTTTACCACTAACCTATATGTTGGGGAAAACACCTGTAACCCAAAACATTTGAGTGATGTTAAGGTTATCCCACTTAGGTGGGGTGAATATATAAATAACATTAAAAATATAAGATAGATAGATAACAAACATTACCCAACATATGGGTTCTCATCCAACTCCAATAGAACATCCCACAACACCACTATAACATCTCATTACCCATACCATCAACCGCTTCCACCACTAATGAAAAAAAATACACAAAAAAGCCACAAAAAATCCATAATTCACCTTCCCATTTAAAGATAAGAAATTTCAATATTTACTACTTTCCAATAAAGATCCTCTTATTAATTTATTCATTTAATATTTAATGACTACCCACTCTATCCATCAATTCAAATTCAATTCTACAAGTTCATTAACCATTCCATTCTTTATGCTAATTATCACACGTTAATTCCATCCCACACACATATAATTTCCAACCCATACCATTTAAAATTTAATTAAGTCTAATTCCACTTGAGAATTCACATCCCACATTCATTCCATTATCATTATGAGTTCATTACATAGATATTGGGGTACTACCACAAAAATGATACAAAAAAACCCACATATCACTCAACAATAGACACACCAACACATGATAACCATTAGCATAACCGAACCATCTCACCATAATAACTACCATAATCTAAACACTGAATATCACCCCCATCACAACCCATTCCAACCAACCAAAACACCAATACCACAATGCACACCACTGCCAATCCAGTCACCACCATCACTGCACAATACTCAAAAATATTTACATAACCACCAATGATAAACAACAACCACATTAACACATGGAAGAACATTACATATTTTTATTCTACTAAAAATTTCACTTTAAGTAGGGTCTTACATCACATTACTTTCTCTCTTTCTAAGGTATTTTCACACAAATCTATATTTACATAGGCAACTGATTGATTATCCATATTTAAGTTATTATCAATTTATGTGTGGTGAGATCAAGAAAGGAGTTATAATATGGTCCAAAAATCACAATATCCCTAACAAAATCAAGGTTCCCAACAACCTTTATTTTCATCAAAGGTAGTGAAAAAAATATAAAATCATAAGTAACAACACAAAACAAGTAAAAAAATGTGAAAACTCCCACCAATTTCAATTTCAGATTAATAAGACAATTATTTATCTAATTATTTCAAACCTTAATATCCACACAAATGAATAAAAACCATGAAATTTCAATATATGCACATAAAATAAAGATAGAACGATGATACCCTAACTTAAATGGACATTCAACATTCTCCAGGTGAGAATGAATAATCATGAATCAACCACAATTAAAGGAAACACCATCAGAACCTAAAAAATGTACGATACCATAAAGAGGATATCTACCCAAATGAACTCCCAAAAGGAAGAAGAACAAGAAGAAAATATAAGAGAGTATAAAGAGAAGTACCTCAATTTGTGTGAATTCGATTCAGATGAACGAAGGTTTTCAAACTCCCAAGATATGCAGTTAGAGGGTGATGATAGGTAAAGGGATTAATTAGGGTTGAGACACTACTATAAAATAGTCCTTTAATAGTGATAGAAATGGCATTTATCAATGCTAGAAAAGCGCTGACTACATACATGAGGTTAAAAGCCCTAATCTTTTTTCATTGTTATTAAAAGTGATGATAAAGGGCTATACTGCAGTGTGTTATAAAAAACACCGCAACACCACTGCAATGTGTTGTAACAGCACACCACAACACCAAAAACAAAATAGATATCAACAAAAACAAGTCTCAATATATGATTTAATTGAAATGAAATTTATAACACAAAAACAAGAAACAAATACTATATTATAGACATTTCAAACATTGGTTTATATAATTACATAAATAAAAATTATTACATACATTCAAAAACATACATGTTCCTTTGTCTTTTAATCCTGAACCGACTCATGATATTTCTAAAAAAACCACCCTTGGTTGAGAATAAGAATTCAACTGTATAAGAAAAAAATTCTTATCTTAGTAATAATATACAGAAATAAATTAACAAAAAGTGTTAATTTTTCTAACATGGATATAAATTTTAAATAAAAATATGCACTTGGAGTCATACCGGTCACAACATGCATCATATTGAGGTGAGGCGGATCCCAACATACCTCAAATGACTTTTGGATCATTTTCCTAAAGTATCAAAACATTTTGAATGTGTTTTCTCAGTTTTGAGTACATCAGTTGTCTTTTTTACTAAAATGTAATTTTAAACTGGAAACATACACTTTTGACACATTCCGATCAAATTTTGTATTAGTTTGATGATAAAAAGATTAATACATGTAACATATGACTTATGAATAATTTTACTAAATTATAAATAAAATCTGAGTGCGTTTGATTGATTTTCAGTGAGTGAAAGTTTTCAGACTAAACAGTCAATTTTAAGCCAATAACAGACACTTTGAGTCATAACGGGAAAATCATGCCTTAGATTGAGGTGAAAATGATTCATACACATCAAAAATGACTTATGGATCATTTTTGTAAAGTATAAAAAAATTTGAATGTGTTTTATTAGTTTTGAGTAGGATAGTTGTCTATTTTACTAAAATTGGTGACAATTTTAAATAAAAAGACTCACTTTGAGTCATACTGATCACATAGTGCATTGAATTGAGGTGTTATTGATTCCTACACATCAAAAATAACATATGGATCATTTTAATAAAGTATAAAAACAATATGAACGTGTTTGATAGGTTTTGAGTATGTAAGTTGTCTTTTTTACTAAAATGCCATTTTAAACTAGAAACACGTACTTTTGACTCATTTAGATCAAATCATGTATTGGTTTGAAATGAAATAGATTCATACATTTCAAAAATAAATTATGAATCATTTTCCTAAATTATAAATAAAATATGAGTGCATTTGACCAGTTTTAAGTGAGTGACACTTTTTGAACTAAAATGTCAATTTTAAACTGATAACGAACACTTTGAGTCATACCGAGCACATCATGTATCAGATTGAGGTGTGGATGATTCCTATACATCAAAAATGACTTATGGATCGTTTTATTAAAGTATAAAAATAATTTGAATGTGTTTGATCGATTTTGAGTAGGATAGTTTTCTATTTTACTAAAATTGATGACACTTTTAAATAAAAAGATGCACTTTGAGTCATATCAGTCACACTGTGCATCAAATTGTGGTGAAGATAATTCCTAAATGTCCGAAATGACTTATAGATCATTTTCATAAATTATCAAAACAACATGAATGTGTTTTCTTATTTTTCATTAATACACTTGTCTTTTTTACTAAAATGTCATTTTAAATTGGAAACACACACTTTTGACTCATTCCAATCACACCATGTATTGGTTTTACATGAAATAGATTCCTACACATCACAAATGAATTATGAATCATTTTCACAAATTATCAAGAAAATACAAGCATGTTTGATCAGTTTTCAGTGAGTGACACTTTTTGAACTAAAAATTTGATTTTTAACTGATAACGAACACTTTGAGTCATACCAGGCACATCATGTATCAGATTGAGGTGTGGTTGATTCCTAAAAATCACAAATGACTTATGTATTGTTTTAATAAAGTATAAAAATAATCTTAATGTTTTTTCTTGGTTTTGAGTAGGACAATTTTCCATTTTACTAAAATTGATGACAAGAATTTTGAGTCATACAGGTCACACTATTTGTCTGATTAAGGTGAGTATGATTCCTACACATCCCAAATGACTTATGGATAATTTTACTAAAGTATCAAAACAATATGAATGTGTTTTATCAGCTTTGAGTAAGTCACTTTTCTTTTTTTTAAAATTAAATTTTAAACAGGAAACACACACTTTTGACTCATTATGACCACATCATGTATCTGTTTTACATGAAACAAATTATTACACGTAAAAAATGACTTATAAATCATTTTACTAAATTATTATGAAAATCTTAGTGCATTTGATTGATTTTTAGTGAGTGACACCTTTTTAACTAAAATATTGATTTTAAACTAATAACAGACACTTTGAGTCATACCAGGAACATCATCTATCAGATTGAGGTACAACTAATTCTTACAAATCACAAATGAATTATGGATCTTTTTCATAAAGTATCAAAACAATCTAAATGTTTTTGATTGATTTTGAGTAGGACAATTGTCCATTTTACTAAAATTGATGACAATTTTAAATAAAAAGACGCACTTTGAGTCATACCGGTTACAACATGCGTCATATTGAGGTGCGAATAATTCATACACATCTAAAATTACTTATGGATCATTGTAATAAATTATCGAAGAAATATGAATGTGTTTCCTTAGTTTTGAGTACATCACTTGTCTTTTTTACTGAAATGTCATTTTAAAATTGAAACATGCAATTTGACTCATATCGATCATATTGCATATCAGATTGAGGTTCTTCTGATTCATAAATATAAAAAATGACTTATGAATCATTTTACTAAAATATTTGAACAATTTGAATGTGTTTTCTTGGTTTTGAGTAGGTCAGTTGTCCTTTTTACTAAAATCGATGTCAATTTTAAATAAAAACACACACTTGGAGTCATACCGGTCACACCGTGTATTGGATTGAGGTGAGAATAATTCATGCACATCTCAAATAACTTATGGATCATTTTACTAAAGTATAAAAACAATATGAATGCATTTTTTTGGTTTTGAGTAGGTCAGTTTGTTTTTTTACTAAAATTGATGTCAATTTTAAATAAAGATGCACTTAGAGTCATACCGGTCACATCATGCATAGGATTAAGGTGTGACTAATTCCTACATGTTTGAAATCACTTATGTATTGATGTGAATTTTAAATAAAGATGCACTTAGATTCATACCGGTCACATCTTGAGTATGCCAATTGTCTTTTTTACTAGAATGTCATTTAAAACTTGAAACACACACTTTGACTCATACAGATCACAAAATGTATCGATTTTATGTGAGTCCAATTAATACATGTAAAAAATGATTTATGAATCGATTAACTAAATTATCAAGAAAATGCAAGCATTTTTACTTCATTTTCAGCGAGTGGCACTTTTTAAAGTCAAATGCTGATTTTAAACTAAAAATAAACAAATTTAGTCATATCGGTCATATCATGTAGCATATATAGGTGTAGATGATTATTTAATGTCAAAAATGACTTATGGATTGTTTTATTAAACTATAAAGAAACAATCTAAATATGTTTCCTCAGTTTTGAGTACGTCAGTTGTATTTTTACTAAAATTAATGTCAATTTTAAATAGAAAGAAGTACTTGGAATCATACCAGTCACATCGTGTGTTGGATTAAGGTGTGGCTAATTCTTACAAATCCCAAAGTCTCAAAAAAACCTAACTGTCAATGTTGCTATAATTTTCATTAAATTTATTTATTGAACTGCCAACACTGCATGAGCATCTTTCAACAAACCACATCAACTCAAAAAAAAATTCACCTGTATAAGAAAACAATCATTTTGATTAATACTAAAAAGAAATAAATTAAACATAAATATGAAATACTACATTAATTCTATGGAAAATTATTTTAATATTAAGATATCAAGATTACCTTTGTGATTGAGCAGTGAAGGGAACTTGAAGGAAAGTGATAAATTTAAACACTACAGGGGTGAAAGGTTTTGAGGGAGAAGAAGTATGTGTAATTTCTGGTACATAAAGGCATAAACTATGGATATATCCGCCCAAGTCGAAAAAAATAATCCACCTATATAAGAAAAAAATATTATGTGAGTAATACTAAAAATAAATAAATTAAATATAAATATGAAAAAATACATTAATATTATGGACAATGATTTTACTATGAAAACATCAAGATTACCTCTGTAATTGAGAAGAGGAATCATCATTTCTATTACTACAAAGATAGTGGAGAAAACATAAATGAATGTGATAAATGAAACACTGCAAGTGTGAAAAGGTTTTGAGGGAGAAGAATTCTATGGAAGTTTTGGTGCATAAAGGCATAAAAGATGGATAAACCACCCCAACACGAACAAAAGAATCCAACTATGTAAGAAGAGAACTATTATGTGAGTAATACTAAAAAGAAATAAATTAAACATAAATATAAAATAATACATTAATTTCTAGGAAAAATGATTTTACTATGAAAACATCAAGATTACCTCTATAATTGAGCAGAGGAAGCATCACTACTCTTCCTGCAAAGGCAATGGAGATAAATTTAAAGAAAGTGATAAATGAAACACTGTAGGGGTGAAAAGGTTTTTAGGGAGAAGAAGTCTGTGGAAGTTTTGGTGCAGAAAGGAATAAAAGATTGAAAAAACACCCCAAATCGAAAAAAAGAATCCACCTATATAAGAGAATAATTATTATGTGAGTAATACTAAAAATAAATAAATTAAACATAAATATGAAACGATACATTAATTCTATGAACAATGATTTTACTATGAAAATATCAATATTATCTCTGTGATTAAGTAGAGACAACATCATTTCTCTTCTTACAAAGGCATGACACATGGATAGAAATATTCTAAAATAAAAAAACTCTATAAGGAATAATTAAAATTAAATCAACGTTTTATTATAAAATTTTTCAGTAAAATAGAGAAAGTATATCATAACATTACCTTTACATCTTTATAAAGGGTTTTTTTTCATTATAGTTTGTTCTTATTAGGGATTGGTAACATCATAACGTGTAGTATGCATTGTATACATGAGTATTCAAACATTTAATTGAGATTATGTTAATGATGTAGAGAATATATAATATTATGAGGAAAACCATAATATCTTAAAAAAAACTTTTAACTTCTCATTGAACAATTTTTCTTTTTTTAAGGGTTTAAGGATTTGGTTCCTCTATTAAGAATATAAATCCCCTCTTTGTGGTATCCTATAACATACAAGACATTGTCTATATTAGGAGTGACATGAACTGATTGCGATGTCCCAATGAAAGGGTCACCTCGATTGAATTTTTCATTTGACTTGACATTTTTTTAGTCACTAGTGGGACAATCAGCCAATTCTTGTTTATTGGATCAGATACATAAGATACTTGCACTGATTGTGATGCCATTATGAATGTCTCGTCCTTTTCCACTTCCACACTGAAATTCACCATCACAAAGGCCATTTTATGAACTTTGACTCCATTTATATTGTAAACCCATTTGCAATGGAAAAGTGTAAATCAAAATGTTGTATAATCCAACTCTTATATCTATTCGATAATTCCAAAATATGAAATATTTTCATAAATTGGATTTCTATCCTTGGAACTAGATATGTGAATAACTTCATCTATAAGCGTAAAACCACTGTTTTTCATCGTACTGAAGTCATAATGTTCTTTTTTATAGAACATATAACAATTGGTTACAAAACCAGTGTAAGATATAAAATTTTCATTCATTCCTATGTCTATCCATTGGATTTTTTTGATAATTGAGTTCAAATTTTTATAAAACTCCTTATAAATTTGATCTATGAACCATCCTATAAACTATTGATTTTTTTGTATTTGATATCCATATTTCAACCTTTTATGGATTCAAATCATTAATAATTTCTTTGTGGGATTCAATGTATGGATCAACATCTTCACTATTTTGTAATATATAAAGTTGTGATTGATCCCACTCTATCAAGGTAATTCTAACAAAATCTCTTCTGAAAATTCCTTCTCCCAGAAGGCATTCACTGTGACAAGACTTTGGGAGACCGATGCTTTTAACATCTGATAGGTAATCTGTATAGAATTCAATAGCTTCTTCAAAAATATATTATTCTACAATACAACCTTTCGATTGACTTCGATTCTTGACATACCCTTTAAAAATATGTATGTACCATTCAATGAGGTACATCCATCTGTAATGGACATGATCACATAATTGAACCTCTCTAACAAAGTGAACCATCTGGTGGACCATTATTTCAAAGAATAATGGTGGGAATAACATCTATAATTCACATAATATGACTTGAATATCCTTATTCATGATGGTAAACTTCACTAGGTCTATAACTTTACTATATATGGCTTTGAAAAAAAATTAGAGTTTGGTTAATGTATGTCATGAATTTTGAGGTAGAATGCAATGAAAAGAAACATGAATTAAATATTTCATCAAAACAAAACAATTGTGTGATTTTAGTCTTTGTAACTTAAAATTAGTCATTGAAACAACATTATTGATATTTGATGAATACCCTTTTAGAACTTTTACACTAGTAAATAAAAGGAAAAATTGCAATTTTTTCAATATGGATAGAGTGTAAGATGCTAGAGGAAGAAAATACCACCTTTTACCCCTTAATAGTGCTAACTCTTACCTTATCCCCATTTCAAACAAGTCCAACCTAACCTTGATGTCATTTTTCGTTTTTTAGGAACATTTAGTAGAATTCCAATAAAACTATCAAATACATTTTTTTCTATATGCACGACATCAAGAAAATGTTTGAAATACAAATAATTCCAATAAAATAATTCAAAGAAAATTGATCTCTTCTTCAAACTTGATTTTGTAAGGTTTTTCAAAAATTGTTTACTGAAAACATTTTCAATATTTTTTACTTTATTGTATAGTTGATTTCCCGTTACTGGAGATAGTGTTGTACCTTGTTCGATATTCCCATTTAATGTTGTCATCCAAGATTGGTATTTATGTTATTAAGTTAAAAATTTATTATGTCTTAAAAACACAGTCTTTGAGAAATGTTTAAACTGAACTAAGTATGTACGTTTTTTACAAATGGGACACCCCAATATTCCTTTAGTGCTATATCATGATAAATTTCCATAAGAGGGGACATTAATTATCATTTCATACAACATGCCCCTTAATGTGAATTCTTTAATTCTATGAGCATCATACATTGTAAAACTTGTATCCCATATCAATTTCTGATCATTGATCAATGGATCCAAATAGACATCAATATCATTACCAGTCTGCTTTGGTCTAGATATAAGAAAAGACAACATAATGATTTGTGCTTCATGCATAACCATGGAGGTAAGTTATGATTTACCAATATGATGGGATATGTACTATTAGTACTACTCAATACACCAAAAGTTCCATCTATAGATAACGCAAGGTGAAAGTTTCTTAGCTCATTTCTAAATTTAGGAAACTCGTAATAAATTTTCTTCCACTAAGGAGAATCCGCTAGATGATGTAGGTTACCATATTTAATTATAGTATCTTCATTCCATGTTAATTGTCTCATGGTTTCCTGACATCCATATAGTCTTCTAAACTATGGAATGATAGGAAAGTACCATAAATATTTCAAATAACTTGATTCATTTTTCTTGTATCGATCTGCACCACACTTACATAATTTTATGAGTAATTCACTGTCCTTGAGAAACAATATTAAATCATACAAGCATGTATTTTTCATAGATCATTCCCATTGAATGTAACATTTGTTTAGTGTCATATGTTCGACAGGGTAGTTCATTTTCCTCTGATATCATATCATTTAGAAGACCAAGTAGTTCTATAAATCTGGTGTCACTCCATACACTTCAAGCTTTCAAATTATATAACTTCAATATAGTTGACAATGTTGTGTATTTTTTAAAAAAATTATAAAATGGTTTCTTAGAAAAACTATTTAATTCAAACAACTTTGGACAATCACGAAGGTTATCTTAAATTTCCATTTTCATTTCTTCCATGTGATCTCCATCATCATTTACAAAGGTATTCATATCAAATGTTTTATAAACCGCAGTATCATCTCAATCAGTGTCCATATCTAGTTTTTCCCCATGTTTAGTCCAACATTTATCGATTTGATCTATTCCATGACAAATCAAATATTCTTACAACTCTTATGGACTAATTTTTCTTGAATAACAATAATGTAAACATAGAAAGAGGATTTTAGAAGGACCATCTACATTCTCTCTTGAAAACTTGATGAACACTTTAACTCAAACTTCATTCTCATTTTTCAAATAATTAGAATGCATCAATTTTTTATTCATATCCATCCTATTGGGTTCATAAAAGATTAATTTTTTACAATATATAAATAAATATACATAAGATATTCATTATCAAAGGTGAAAGTTATAGACAATTATAATAATGGAAACTCAACAATTGACTGTTTTAAAGAATTTCATTATGTTGATGAAAATGGGTAATTGGATTTAAGAAAATAATTACTCCACTATAGAAGGTGTTATCCTATTAATTCATTCAAAGGTGAAATTTATAGATAACTCATCCTCATTTAATTTTCCATGATGCATACCCACTATTAATATTTATAGGTAATGCAAAAAACTTATATATATATATATTATTTCTTCACATTGGATCCATATGAGATGTATATAAGCTACAAATAGTCTTTATAATTTTCATCCATTACACATTTTAGTGGTCCTGATCTCAATATGATATCCTAAATTATTCAATACAAAGAAATATTTCAATAGAAGATATGATTTCATTTATGTAATTAACAATTTATTTTATTTATTTTCCATTTAGCTTCTTCAACAACCTATTCCTTATAATAATTTAACACTTTAATAAAATCAAAATAAAATAATTATACTTCTGTAATAAATATATTATAATAAAATTAACTTCATATTAATTATAATCCATTGATTATTACATGTTATTTTTTGGGGTCAATTTAACCACCAACAGGAAGGATGATATAAAATGATATCTGGAATTGTTATGAAAACATAATTAACTTTTTATTTGATATTTATAATGAAAGGTTTTTTGTTTATGGTTCTATAAAGGTAACATGAAAATTTAACCCATTATTTAAAAACCAAATTAAGTTATTCAAAAATTACTAGAAAAAGAATGTTATCGATTCTGTGTTGGGGAACCATACCTAAAAAATCCATGGAATGAACATAGAACATATTAAATCACAATGGAACTATAATTATAATAACTTTATTATTAAGATGATTATGAAATATTGAATAGGGATAAATTAAAAAGATCACTATATAGAAATAGATAAGGAATAATTGGAACTATTATCAACCAATGATCAATATAAATTAAAACTAGTAATTATGCTTACAGAGCAAGCTGGGGTACAAATGTAGACAATGAAGAAAATTGATCCAATTTTTTTTAAAAGAACAAAATAGGATATCCAAATTTGTAGTTAATCAAACAAAAAATCATACAAAAATTGTTCTATTAATAATCTAAAAGAAAAATAGTATACAAGGAATGGACCACAAATAACTCATGAAATTGTCGAAAAAGAAATAAAAAATGAAACAAAAAATACACAAAGTTAATCACAAGGCCTACCTCTCTAGGTTGAAGAAAATCTGCTTCAGAAAACCCTAATAGAAACCGAACACCAGATGTTTGATGATGTTTGAGCAACTGAAGGTAGTTGAGTGGTGTGATTCAAGCTTCGATTAAATAAAGAGGAGTTCTAACAGTGGGTGGATTCCATGGAAAGCTTCTAATATCACGGTGGGTTCGAAAATGTTTAGGGTTTTTTAAATAGATCCGGATACTTTTATCAATGCTTACAAAAAAGTGATGATAAATACATACCTTTATCAGTGATTATTACTTAAGCACTGATAAAGAATTTGTAATTATAATTATAAATAAAAAAATTATAAATATATATATACTTAATAAATATTTATAAAAATAAATATAGTAAATATATTAATTTTTATATATATTTATTATAGTTTTATAATTATTTATTTATAATTATAGAAATATTTTTGAAAAATAATATTTATATCTAATTTTAAGTGTATTCATATGCATATATGTTATAAATGAGTGAAATTGAATAAATTAAAAATAAGTACACTTTAACAATATTGAAAAAATGGATAAGTTTTGTGTGTGTGAATTGTATATAAAAATGCATTAATTACGTATATGTGAAATCAATATAACACACATTTGATCTATATTAAATTGAAAAATCAAATGGCACATTCAATTATATGTCCATTACACTATGCAATTAGTAAGTATTTTTAATTCATATTAATTTTTAATTATAAACTAGTATTCTATAAATATATGACTATTTAATGTAAAGTGTATAAATATATTTTAATGTATAAACCATATTTATATAAATTAATATATATCTATATATTTAATATATACAATTTATGAACATTAATTATCATAATTATATAATTAGTAATTTTTTTAATATTTAATAATGTATAATCAATTTATTCATTTTTATCAACAATTATTTAATTAAAAAAAATTTAATTTTTTTTGATAAACTCATTTTTTATTATTTATTTATTTAATTATTTCATTTTATTTATTTTTACATTTATAATTACTAAAAAAGCGCTGATAAAATCTATTTTTATCAGAACTAAAAATAAAGTGTCGATAAAGGGTACCCTTTATCAGTGCTAAAAAAAGAACTGATAAAGGGTTACATTTATCAGCACTAAAAATAAATCACTAATAAAGGTTAAATTTATCAATGCTAAAAGAATTGTAGATAAAAGGTTAAATTTATCAACAATGATAAAGATGCCTTTTATTAGTGCTTTTTTTAGTGTTGATAAACACTAGAGCTGTTAAACACTAGTTTTGTAGTAGTGAGAGAAGAATAAAAACTAAACTAAAGAATCCAGGATTCCCCCTTTTATAGAGGTGGCTTCATAAGCCTTCACCATGGTGTGGGGGATTGAAAAACACCTATAGTGAGTCCAATAAAATAGAATATCCAAAATCCAAGTGTTTGAACCCTTGATTTATACACATTTTAAAATTCATGTCCAACCATTTTGACCAACACCACGACATTTTCCATGGAATGGTATAAGGTGTTTTGACCCCAAAACACCCGCCACTACCAACCATTATAGAACAGCTCCATGAACTTGGTCATTTTCACTTCCCCATTCCCATCCCCATGGTGTGGTGGTCACTACATTTCCTGTTTCTTGTAGGGAGATCATCCAGGAGCTATGATAAATAAAAAAGGATCCACATGGAATTTACTTTATCCCTATTTACTATAGGTGGACACTCCATGTGAAACACTCTTTGAAATGTCCAACCAAGCCGTTTCTCTTACTATGGTGCATCCCAACACCAAACTTCCAACTCTGTGGAAAACCTCTAAATGACTAAGGCCAAAACATTCTACCCCATTCTCAAGACTTTATCCAAGCATAAAAATGGATAGAACCACACCCACTACCATGACATAATAACCCTCAAAAATACAAAAATACTCCACAATCCTATAGAACACCTCTAAACTCCCTCCCGACACCACCAAGACCTAAAAAATGAAAAGGGAGGGTTTTAGAAATCCAGGCCCCCATATGGGGAAAGCAAAGAAATAAAAAGAAAATAAAAGTATGATAAAGCCGCATACAATCCCAACTTAATGATTTCATACTAAAATAACATTATCACAAACTATAAGCACTAATGAACCTCTAAAACTTTCCACTAGAAACCACTGGCACTTCTACATTATCAAACTGTCCACTTTCCCAAAAAAATATCCACAAAATACATTGATAATTCCTATATAATAACATAATTAAATCATTTAAAAATTAACAATTTACAAACCATTTTCCATTCATTGACTCTTTTAATTCTATATTTAATGAAAAAATATTATCATATATTACCCACATTTAACCTAGCCATAACCAATTCATTTCATTTATTAATATTCTATTCATATCCCATGGTTTATTCAATTACAACACACACCAATTTATAATTTCATTATCAAAATCATATTATGCTACAATCAAGAAACAATAGAAAAAACCCATAAACAACTATAAAACCAGTCTGAAATGATTCCCATACAAACTATGGAAACTAATGTCATCAACCGACACACAAATATATGTCAACAACCCTCACCACTACCAAAACACATTTCATTTCCATTCTAACCAATCATATCCTCACTTCCCAACACACCTCATATCCAAAACCAGCTATAAAAACTTTCACACAACAACCCCCACAATATCCACATAGGTCACAACATTATAACAATACAAGAAAAAATAATCAATAACCAATTAAAATATCTATACACTTTTACACTTTAATTTATTTTTATAGGTAACTTTAATTTAATATTATATTATACAAAAAAAATTTATTTATTATCTTAAATAATTAGTATTTTATGAAAGGAAATTCCACCAGTATATTCACAACAACTGCACACAATTTTAGTTTCAATAATATTTTTTTACAATAATATCAACCAGAAATAAATCACATGAGAAATATAATGTGAATAGGTAAAAACATGTGAAACACCCTTTCCCATATGTTTCCTTTTTTATTTCAATTCATTATATTATTTAAATCAATACTCACCATCCAACTAATTAAATTAAGATCATGAAACTACCATAATTAAAAAATAAATGAAGATATTTCTTGATTCCCCTACCTCAATAAATGATTTTTACAATCATTTCATGTAGAAATGGTGAAAAAGAGATGATCATATGTTTAGATCATGCAAGGGAATCCACAATAATCTATAACATAATAATCCCTATCAAAACATGACTCAAAACTAGTAAACCCAACCCTTATACCACTAAAAAACATCTAATATGAATAACAAGGGGAAAACTCAAGAGTAAGGAAGAGGGGAACTCACCTTAGATCATTATCAGTCAATATCTTGAAGTTGATAGTTAATACCAATCAATGGGGGTTCAATGGTCTCTCAAATCATATCTATGGTCGCCAAATGTTTAGAGAAATTGAGGGAAAATAAGATAATTATCATTTTAATAATTAATATTACTATTATGTAATAATATTATTAATTTTTAATATATATATATATATTATTCATAAATGATTAATTATTAATAATTAATAATTAAATATAAAATTAAAAAAACCACTATTAAATAAAAAATAATCTCTAAATAAAACAATTAGTGGTGGTTTAAAAAAATAAAGTGAAATGAGAAACTATCCTTAAATATATAAAAAATACCACTAAGAAAGTGTCATGAAATAATGCTTTTACTAAACATTTAACAACAGTTTTTAAATCACCACTAAAAATCCACCGCTAAATCATCATTTTTATAGTGTAAACAACATGACAATGAAAAACTATTATCCATTACCAATTATTGGTGATATTTTTTTATTAACTTGGAGGTGTAAGTTGGTTTTTGAAGATCTATCAATGTTTCAAATGTCATCAGTTGATCATTAACTACTAAAATTTGGACTCACTGCCAATTTTTTTCCACGATCAACCAAAATCATAAAATTTGGTCCAATGATGCCATAGTATACAAAACCATGGTACTAATCACCACCTATTTCCATGTATGGTGAAAACCATGGCTTTGGGGAATGTTGTTTTGACCGACATCCACTGTACAAAATCATGAAGAAAATTGTTTTGATTCAGAAGGATTTGGACACCAATGATAGGGACTTATACAATGTTGCAGATGAGTATCCCCTTGCTGGGCAGATTAAGGAGACATCAGAGGCTTTGGAGTAGTTTATCTAGTTGATATATAAACTGCAAGCTCAGATAGATGCTTGGACTACACAAATATAGAGGCATGGGGAAATCATAGCCTACTTGAGGTCTGACTATTCAACATTACCATCCTTATTGGAAACTGCTTATAAGAGAGTTGAAGAGATGACTACTTTAGTCTAAAATCGTCTCCCCAGGATAGAAGAAGTGGAGATAGAGTGGGTGACACTCCAGTATTCAATTTATGCTCCCCTTCAAACCCCCACTAACTTAAACAGTTCAACATATCAAATTTTATTATAATTCAATGTACTCAATTTTTGTTTCAATTCTTGTAGAGACTCTAAAATGTAGAGATTCCTCCCCTTTTTTCACATTATCTGTGAATGAATTTCCATAAATCTTATATGTTTCTGCCTATTTTTTCTTTCATTCATGATGTTCATGAAATTTCACTACTATGATATTATATGAATAACCAACTATACCAATCCCTTTCATAATATCAAGTAAACACAAATGACTGGAATCAAATTTTGAAATTCTAACATATTCCTCTTGATAAATGCATATGAATTCCCACCAACATGAGATTCTTCATTGATATGTCTTTTCTAAAAATAGTGAGGTTACCTTCTTTGTATAAGGATCATTGGGTAGAATATATGTCCCAAAGGGAGAGTTATTTATATTTTTTTGAAGCCTATAGGTTTAGCTAGAGTATCTGGATGTTGGATAAGGCCATATTGTGGTCCTTACAGGTTCTTATAGAAAAAATCATTATTATGCTGTAGTTTTGGGTATTTTATCTAAAACCTTCTATCACTATAGTTTATGATCCTTTTTAGCTCGAACCTTCTATCGATGTAGTTTAGGGTCATTTATATTGGACCTTATATTGTTTTAGTTTAGGAATTTTTATCTTGGACCTTTTATTGTCATAGTTTAGGGTCTTTTAGATCATACCATATATTTCTGTTGTTTAGGGTATTTTAGGTCGGACCTTCTATTAATGTAGTTTAGAGTCTTTTAGACTGGAAATTCTATTAATATAGTTTAGGGTCTTTTATCTTGGACCTTCTATCACTTTAGTTTAGGGTCTTTTAGCTATGACCAAAGTGTTGGAAGTTTATGGTCGTGACACACATGGACCTTATATTTTTGTATTTTAAGGTCCTTTATCTTAGACCTTCTATCTCTATAGTTTAGGGTATTTTAGATCAGACCATCTATATATATAGTTTAGGGTTTTTTAGCTTAGAACTTCTATTTCGGTAGTTTAGGGAATTTTAGCTCAGACCATCTATTACTTTAGTTTAGGTTCTTTTAGCTCCAACCTTCTATTTCTGTAGTTTAGGGGATTTTAGCTCAAACTTGATCAATGATTATGGAATATAGTGAAAAAATGCCATGAATGACCCAAAACACTATGGGGTCTTGGCTTATGTCATGGTGTTTCTAAGGCTCATGAGGATCAAATATCCTTTCCTATAAGTAGGAGGTGCCTCTGGTTGGTGGTTCAATGCCCATATTCATTCGTAGCATTGTCAAATAGAGGTGTCTCCACTCTTTTTCAAGGGTCATGGAATTTTTATGGGGGTAATATAGGTTGAGGGAGAAATACTAAGGATTCTAGTTCAACCAATATTTTTGTAAGGTGGATGATGTAAATCATAGCCTAAAAGTTTGAGTCCATGATAATGTGATGGGGTAGACATGTTGGGGATGAATCGTAACACTCTGAGGTGGAAAGTTTTGCTACAGTGTTTCCAGGGCTCACAATGATTGAATATTCCTTTTGTGAAGGAGGAGATTCTTTTAGTTGGTGGGTCAAGGATATTATTAATTGATAGAATTGATAAGAAAATATTATCTCAAATCCTTTATAATAGACATGAAAGATTTGTGAAGACTCAAATGTCTAGACGATGTAGTTGGTTATGGAAGGAAGGCTATCCAAGAAGAGTTCTAGAACCCTAGGGAAGTTCCTCTCTAGATTTCAGAGTTCAATCCCTATGACTTGAGGTTTTGAATCATGAGGTGTGGGACATAAATGTTTTGAAAATGAAGTGTCACATTCCAACCTTGAGAAAGGGTACAAAACATGGTGACCTAACATTGAGAATGTAAAATATTATTGGATAGTTTGGTATAGAGATTTTAAATCATGGTCCAAAGTGTTAGGTTCTGGCGGATGATATGGGACAATCATACAAGGAATGTCCCAAAATGCATTGAGTTGGTGGGTTCTTCCACAGAGATGTTAGGGATCACAAAGATTGGAAGTCCCTTTTTATAGATTGACTCATTTGGTTGACAACCATAAGTGAATATGTAGGAGACATAGGAATAAATTCATATCCAAGAAAAGTTTCCCTTGAAGCCCAATATCCTTTCCATGGGCCATGAAATATTTTAGCAATCCATGGCAATCAAATCATGAAGTTTGATTTTCAAAAAGTGTAATATCCAAGAAGGGTTCAAGCACCCTAAAAGTTGTTTCACTACCTTATGAACATATTATTGTGGTGAGGAGACATTACATATCATTAATCTAACTTTTTTTTGAACTTGGGGGTTTAGAGAGCATATCATGGATTTTACTAGGGATATAGTGTAGAACCTATGAGATTTGTGCCTTATTACCCTAATTTTTTCTTAAACTTTGGAGATGAATATTTTAGCGAGTAAAGACTTGAATTTTTCTCTGGCTTCCCTTTGAGAGTTTTTAACCTGACAAGTTTTGTGTCTCTTTAGATAACTATTTAAGGTATTGTGATTTGAACCATTATAGGCTAGAGTTTAGGGACATACAACTTCAACCAAAGTCCAGGTAGTTTAAAGTCACGAAACACATGGAACTAATATGGGGAATGATACACAAGAGGATAATTAGTATGCCCAGGGTTAAGAGTACCCCAATATCCTTCTGAGAGGGGGTTGAAATTTTTTTAAATCATGGATTGAGGTCCTTAGGCCATGAGTAATGATATGGTCCAATCATATTGGGAGTATTTTAGATCATACTGAGGTGTTTAGTTCTACCACGATGATGTCAGGGCTTACAAGGTTCAGAAATCCCTTTTTGAAAAGTGACACATTTGATTGATGACCATAGGAATATATGCTTGAGCCATAAGAATACATTCATAGTCAAACAAAGGGTACCTTGAATCCAGGAATCTTTTCAGAGGGCCATGTAAGGTTTTTTCCATTTGAGGCACTCGAGACATGAAGTATGATTTGTGGATTGAGGTGAATTTAAAATATGGCGGAAGCACCCCATACTCTGGCTGATCGGGGTAAGGATATTGTGGTCCCTTGATAGGGTATGAAAAATGGGTGATGGCCTATATAGTTTATTATCATGTAGTGGGGATGTTCTCTATGAGGTTTTTCATCATACAATAAGGATTTTTTCTATGCATTTTATCTTTATGTAGTAAGGATGTCTTTATTGTCCAGTTTTAATGTCAAGCGGCCGAGACATTTACCTTCCAGTTTAACACCATGCAGTAAGGAAGTGGGAACCAATGTTAATAATTTTTTATGATATATTGTGTGCACAAAAAATCCATACGTAGATATGGATAGTATATAGGGAAAATGAGTTTGTGTGACTCAATCTGTGTGCGGTTGGGATACATTTCTTATTGGTGTTGCAACTGGGCCCGAGATTGGACACCTAGGAATCACTACATATCCTAGGATGATGGGAATCAATCCACACATAGTTATTGAATGAGAAACTATCTACATAGTTCTGACCCATATGCATAGGTGTTCATTGTTTCCATTGATTAGGTGGGACCAAGATTAGAGATCCATGCATCACTACGTATCCTGTGATGATAGGAATCAATAAACACATAGTTATTAAGGGACCATTTAGTTTAACGTCATACAGAAAGGGAATTGCATTCCAAACATGAAAAGGGGAATTGTGGATGGACCCAAAGATAAATATCTAGGCATCACTACATATCCTATGGTAATATGAATCAAGCCAAACATAGTTCTTGAGGAATTAATTTCCTATGCAAGTCTGGCCTATATGGAGAGAGGGAATTTTTTATTATATGTTGGCTAGACCAAGATATAGGATTGAGGAGTCCCTATATATCTCATTGAAAATGAGAATCAAGCCATACGTAGTTCTATACTAGAGGTGTGTTAGGAGGCCAACACCAACAACGGTGGTATAACACCCCGAGTTTTTACTATATGTAACCTCTAAAATAAATTCAATTCAATCAATAGATTACATTGCAAAAAAATTATTTCACATAGTATAAATCATATAAAATCATATAGAGAACACAAAAAAACTTTATAAATGAAGAATGAATGAAATAAGAGGTTTCTTCTAGAAATTAAGGAATATATACCAATGAAATAGTAACTTGACCTTTAGAATAGTAATCTGACCCTTAGAAATAGTAATTTGGCCAATATAATAGTAACCTCAGCTATGAAAGTAAAAATAAAATATAGGCATATTATAAATGAAAATATGATATAATTATATCATAGTATAAGTAAATAAATATTTTGAAAATAATAAATTATGTGTTGGTATTTTTATAAAACATTAATGTTTGTTTAAAATTTTCTAATTAATATAATTATTTAAAAGAAAATTTATTTTCCTAAAATATAATCATAAATTAATATTTTATTGTATTATTATTATAAGATAATTTTATGAGACCTTAATTAATTATTCAATGTGTTATAAAATTAGTTATAATTTTAAAATTAGTATTTTTTGAGTAAATGATGATTTTAATTAAAAAATAAATTTCTCATATTTATAAAATTATTTACATAAATTGAGTTAATTTTTTAATTATATATGTCAAAAAATTGTTAGGGTTATTTTTTGATATTTTTCTAAAATAATTTAATTTTTGGTGAATAATGAAATACGGTAATTTTCGGTATAAGATAAGTAGATGAATTATTGAGTCATAGATGATGTATGGATGATTTAAGAAAATAATCTAGAAATATAATTCATTATTATAATATATTTTGTGATAATTTTCAAACTATTCATAGTCTTAAGCCAAAATAATAAACAAATGAATAAAATAATAAAAAACACCCCTCTCATACACTATAAATACCACCCCTCACCGCCTCTTATTCTCACACCTATTAAGCATTTAATCTTACCCAATTTATGTACAATCCACTTCCCAAGACACTTAACCATGTACAAGAGGTTATTTTCTCAACAAAAGACCAAAACCAATTTCTCTAAGGAGGTTCTCAAGGAGAATGATTCAAGAGGTAAAATCCTATTTAACTTTCTTTTCACTTTCTTTTCTTTTTTATACTATCCACACATAATATGTAAAAACATGAATTATTACTAAATTATCTTATATATACTGGATTTTATTATGTTAATGTAAAATCAACCATAAATTCTCTTCTCCCTTTCCTTTTATTCTAAAAATGAAAACATCATCCGTGAGGTGCTAATTTACCGCCTTTGTGGACAACATATTTTCATTTTTCAATTCTACCTTCAAGAATGGTCATAAAAATATTTTTATAATTAAAAAAGATTATAATGTATGTATTTAATCTTATTTTAGGTTCTATAACTAGTATATATATACATAATATTAATTAATAAAACAAAATTAGTTCGTGATGATCAAAAAATGCCAAAATAATCTAAATGATTATCACTAACATTTTATATAATGATTCATCCTGATAACATATAACCAAATGAAATATATAAACATTCATTATTTTAGAAGTTCATTAATAACATATAATTTTAATTCTGAATAACTATTCCCATTTTACATGATCTTTCATACAAGTATACAAGTGAACCAATAATGGAAACCAAGGAAACAAACACTCCCAAATCATAAAATTGAATATTATAACTCATCAAAAAGGGAATAAATGAAATTAATAAAATTATAATAAATAAAATAAATGTTTAAAAGTTTTTTAATTAAATTATTAATGAATCTAATTTCATTATCCAGGATATTAAGTACAAGTACAGAGCACTTTTGGACATAAGGTAAGAAATTATCCTTGAATCTCCATTTTTCATTTGAGTTACGCTTTATCTCGCTTTAACCCAATTTAATTCTTATTTATTTTTATATAATTATTCTAAATTCTATGTATATTTTCTGAAATCATGTATCGAGATCAATTAATCTTCCTTTTATGGTTCTCTTTTCAATTTCTCCTGATAAACAAGCCCGATTTAATGGAACTTCCCAATTTTCTACCCATTTTTATATACACTACAAAATATATTTTAATCAACCAATATATTTATAAAATCACTCTATTTATCATAAAAAACTATTTTCATTAATTTTTTATTTTATACAAACAATTATTCTTTTTTTCATTTTAAATAATCTTTAATATTTTCCATTAAACTGCACTAAAGTGGCACATTTCAAAAGTTTCTTAAAAATTCATTTTACATGTTTTCACTTTATTTGGAAATATTTTATCATGATATATGACTATTAATTCCCAAGAATTATTTAAATCCATTTTTTCATGGAAATAATTATAATATTCCCTTTGGTTATGCCTTATTCACCACTCATTCCATGTGTGTGGTGTATGTATAATTCCATTTTTTTTATGATCATCATTCATTGAAGATTTAATTAAATAACCATATTTATTGTATCATGGATATTATTATTGTCCTTTTCATATACCATGTTTACATATGGTGTTTTCTTTTAATTTTGTTATCGAATTGGATCTATGTATGAAGAATGCTTTGGACTTGCAGGGATGGGTGGGTCCCGATTATATATAGCCCCTCGATGCATAGAAAGGTCTCATGAGAAAAAAAGTAGGTTACAAACCCATCATGTTTGTTTTAAAACAGAATCAAATGGGTTTTTACCCATATACTTAAACCATATTGATGGTATAATAGTTCATGTTCTAGATACATGACATCAAATAAATAAGAATTTTCATCATTTAGTATTCAGTTATTAATTTACATGAGGTTTTCAGTATAAAAAAAAATATATGGATGCAATTTAATTCTCAGTGTTTTGATGGAATGTGTTATTAAGATTATTTACCTTTCCATAATGTCTATGAATTATTTAATTTACTTAAATTATTATTGTTTTATGTAAACCTTATTGAGAATTTGATCTCACCCTTTTATTTCCCCCCCCCCCAAGTTTTGAAGATGAAATATTCGAATAAGTGATAAGAAGCAGTTTACTTTCTTTTGTTATGTACTATGTTTAATTACCAATGTAATAATGGAACCATGAATGTATCTAGTTTCTTCAATATTACTAAACTGATCTATCCTTGGTGATGTGATATCTTGTATCTATACCATTGTAATAAAATAACCACCGACTCTGGGCTATTGGGTTTGGGGTTGTTACAGTTGGTATTAAAGAAAGCTTAGTAGAAACATTGGGAACTATATGTTCAATAAACATGATAATTATAATAGTTAATTTTAGTGAATTTTTGGATCAATAGTCATTATTATTATGAGATAACTTATTGTGTTCCATTTTTTAGTGATGACACCTAATGTAAGGAAATGAATCAATACCCACTGACAATGTTGAGATTTCCCCACTGAGTAGGTTAACACAGTTAGTATTGGAGCTGAGAAGATCAATTCCATATTAGCAAAACTTACACATGTTATTAATAATAACCATACTACACCTATGTTGGATAATTTAATGTAGAATAATCTCCCATTTTTTAGTGGGACTTCTAATCCAGTGGTAGCTGAGTAGTGGATCAAGTCCCTTGAAAAGATATTTCTAGCATTTTGATGAAATGAAAATGAAAAGATAGTTCTAGAAGTATATTTACTCAAGGGATATGCTGATGAAAGGTTGTATTTGATCCAAAATATTAAGGAGGAATATTAAATATAAGACATGGAATTGATAACTTTTAAGGAAACATTATTCGATAAATACTTCCTTCATGAGCAAGGAATTGAAATGAAGATAAAATTCCTTTTATTAATGAAAATGAGAGAAGAGAGTGTTGCAGAGTATGAGTATACCTTCATAATACTATCCACTTATGATATTGATTACATACATTATTTGGAAAACAATATGGATCATTTATTTGAAGGTATTAAACTAAGTCTCTAAAGGGAAATGAATTCTAAAAATTTTTCATCATATGATGAAATAGTATTGAGTTCCATCAAAACAGAGAAGGAATTTTATAAATCCTATTTGTTTAAGGAAAATCAAGAGTAGAATAGGTAATCTAATAACCATGAAAAAAGTTAAGGATCAAAGGTGAATATAGGAATGAAGCAATTTCAATTATGTGAAAATTGAGGAAAGATTTTTCCTGGGAAATGATTGAAAGGAATGGGAGTTTTCTATAAGTATAGAGAAAAGGGTCATCGAGATAATGAATGTAAGGGGAAGAAACAAATAAATTATGTTTAATGATTCAAATATAATTAAATGAGGAATTATTCAAATCAAAGTCCCACATGTTATGAGAATCTACCATAGAAGTGTCCAAGGGGATATGGCCAAGCTTATGCGACCACCATAGCTGAAGTAGAAGTACCCCATGATGTAGTGGTAGGTAAATTAATCCTATATTAAAATTTATTCAATTATTTATTTGATTCTAGATCATTTAAATCTTTTATATCTACCTTGTTTTTCAATAAAATTAGGCATTTCACTTTTTATTTAACAAGGGATTTATTAGTCAAAAATCATAAGGGAAGTCTCATTATAATAAAAATATATCAATTAGTCCCCTTTATGACACATAAAAATTATTTATTTACTAAAATTTGAACTTATCATCATACCAATGTTTTACTATGATATAATCCTTGGTATGGACTAAATTTCAAAATTTGATGTGATAATTTATCAAAAAATAAGGAAATTACGATCTGTGAAGAAGATATAGAATCCTATATCTTTAAAGAAGAAACTTCATCATCTAATTCTTATATAAATCCACCCCTAATAGCTCAATTGAATGAAATTATTATGGAGGAAGAGAAAGAAAACATCTAGGGATGATTAGTTTCATATTCAAATTGAGAATGTACCAATTGTATAAGAATACATTGATGTATTTATAAAGGATTTACCTGGACACCCCCCCAGAGCATAATGTTGAGTTTCCATTGATTTAATCCATGATGCAAGACAAATTTCAAAGACTCATTATAGAATAGACACTGTGAAATTAGTAGAGATGAAGAAACATCTATATGAGTTGAGTAATAAGGGATTTATTCAACCTAGTGTTTCTCTATGGGTATCTCATGTTATTTTTGTTAAGAAGAAAGATGGATCCTTGAGGCTGTGTATTAACTATAGAGAAATAAAAGACATTACAATAAATACAAGTATCCTCTGTCTCAAATTGATGATTTATTTGATTAACTTCATTGATCTCAATATTTTTTAAAGATCAAAATTCATTATAGATATAATCAATTGTGTGTAAATAAGGAATATATTCCAAAGATAGCATTCTGAACTAGGTATAGACATTATGTGTTTACAGTAATTCCATTTGGAATGAATAATTAATCCTTTGTTTTCATGGATCTAATGAATAGATTATTCAAGGAAAATCCTGATAATTTTTTTGTGGTATTTATTGATGATATCTTGGTGTACTAAAAAATATATTAGGACCATGATAACCACACTTTCAAATTGTTCTAAATACTCTTAGATAAAGATTTATATGAGAAGTTTAGAAAGTGTGAATTATGGCTTCAGACAATTTCTTTTCTTGGACATATTGTCTCTAAATATGGAATCTTAGTTGATCCTATGAAGAAAAAGGAAATCCAAGAATGGCCTACACCAATGAACATAATTTATTTATGTATTTTCATTGGTTTAGTAGGTTACTATCAGTGTTTCATTCAAAATTTTTCCCGATTGGGTAACCCGTTAACCAAGATCACATATAAAGTGGTTTTGTTCATATGGGAAAAATAATGTATAAAATGTTTTGAATAATTGAATATAATATTGGTCAATGCTCCAATTTTGAATCTTCCTTTATGAAATTATGGGTTTGTGATATACAATGATGCGTCGAATAATGGGCTAGGTTGTTTCCTTATGAAAAATGATAAAGTTATTTCATTGACATCATGGTAGTTGAAGAAACCTAAAAAAATTATCCAACTCATTATCTTGAGTTATCATCTATAATATTTTCTATAAGATATTGAGACACTATATTTATGTTGAAAGATATGAGATATATATGAATCATAAGATTTTAACATATATCTTTACATATAAAGAACTCAACATGAGGAAAATGTGATAGCTCAAGTTAATCAAAGATTATGATTTCTCAATACACTACCACCTAAGAAAGGAAAATAAGGTAGAAGATTCATTAATGAGGAGAAATCATGGAATTATTACCTAAATGAGGATTGAGAGAGATCCTATGTTAATGTATTTAGTAAAGATGGATATGGGAATTTTTATGTAAGGGGAAACATCACACCTTTTTCAAATGATTGCTAAACCATATTTACTAGAGAAGATAAAAAGTTCTCAATCTGATGTTGAAAATTTTCAAAAGTAAATTAAATCTATTAAGGATGGAAGATTGGAAGACTTCATTTATGTGGCTGTAATTCTAAAATTTGGAAAGAGGTTATGTGCTCCATCAATACCTGAGCTAAAAAGGGAACTATTAGATGATTCTCATAGATCAAACATCTCTATACACCCTGGTAGTACCAAGATGTATAGAGATATAAAGAAACATTTTTGTGGGATATTATGAAGTGGGAAATTGATGACTATGTGCCAAGATGTCTAGTTTTTCAACAAGTGAAGTCTAAGAGACAAAATCCTAGAAGAGTCATAAAACCTCTAGCTATTCCTTTTTGGAAGTGGGATGACATTACTATATAAATCATCACTGGATTACCAAAGAACCCCAAAAATAATGATATGATACAGGTTATTTTTGACTGCCTTAAAAAATTGGTAGATTTTCTTCCTATAAGATAAAATTTACCTCTTGAGTGCCTAGAAATACTCTATATTAATTAAGTCATAAAACTTCACGGTGAACCACTTTCAATTGTGTCTGATTTTGATCTATGATTTACAACAAGATTATGGAAGGGTATTTATAAATATATGGATATTGAGATTTATTTGATTATTTCTTATCACCCTAAAACCGGTGGACAATCTAAAAGGATTATTCAAACATTGGAAGTCATGTTGAGATCATGCTCACATGAATTTCAAGGTATGTGGGATTAGTATTTACCTATGATGGAATTTTACTATAATAATAATTTCTATTCTATTATTCAAATGGTTCTTTTGAAGCATTATATGGAAAGATATGAAAAACTCCAACTTGTTGGGATGAATTTGGTGAGAGTAAACTTATAGTCTCATAACTTATTGAAGAGACAATGACAAAGGTAATGACCATTAATGCTAATTTTAAAGTATCTCAAAGTAGTCAAAAGAGTTTTGATGATAATCAGAGAAAGGATTTGTAATTTTAAGTGGGAGATCACATATTTCTAAAATTATCTCCTTGTAAGGGAGTATTAAGGATTTATAAGAAATATAAACTAAGCTCCAGGTATATCAGACCATTTGAAATTATAGAAAGAATTGGAGTTGTAGCTTACCGTTTAGAAATTATGCCAAGTCTATCCAAAGTTCATGATGTGTTCAACCTATCATTGTTAAATAAGTACATTATATACCCAACACATGTACTCACCTATGAAGAAATAGAACTGGAACTTGACATGTCTTACAGTGAAGAGCCTATCCAGATTCTTGACATAAGAGATCAAGTATTGAGAAATAGGATGACTTGACTGGTAAATTTTATTTGGAGAAACCATAAAATGGAAGAAGAAACATGGGAACCTATGGATGTTATGAAGAAGAAACACCCACATCTATTTGTAAGGTAATATTTATAAACAATTCCAAGGATGAAATTTTAGGAGGGAAGAATATAACACCCCAAGATTTTACAGTATGTAACCTATTAAATAAATTCAATTCATTTGATATCTTACATTGCACATAAAATTATTTCATATAGTATAAATTATATAAAATCTCATATATAACACTAAAAAAACATTATAAATGAAGAATGAATGAAATAAGAGGGGTTTTCTAGAAATTAAGGAATATATACCAATGAAATAGTAACTTGAACTTTGGGATAGTAATGTGTCCCTTAGGAATAGTAATTCATCCAATTTAATGGTAACCTCACCTATGAAATTATAAATAAAATATATACATCATATAAATTAAAATATGATATAATTATATCATAGTATAAGTAAATAAATATTTTGAAAATCATAAATTAAGTGTTGGTTTTTTTATAAAACATAAATGTTTATTTACAATTTTATAATTAATATAATTATTTAAAATAAAATTTATTTTCATAAAATAGAATCATAAATTATTATTTTGTTGTCTTGTGATTATAAGATAATTTTATGAGATCTTAATTAATTTTTCAAAGTTTTATAAAATCAATTATAATTTTAAAATTGGTATTTTTCAAGTAAATGATTAATTTAATTAAAAATTAAATTTATCATATTTATAAAATTATTTTCATAAAATTGAGTTCATTTTTAAATTATACATGTCAAAAAATGGTTAGGGTGAATTTTTTGTATTTTTCTAAAATAGTTAAATTTTTAGTGAATAGTGAAATACAGTAATTTACGGTATAAGATAAATAAATGAATTACTGATTCATATATTATGTATGGATGATTTAATCCCATAATATAAAAATTTCCTTAATTATTTTAATATATTTGGTGATAAGTTTCAAAATATTCACAGTCTTGAGCCAAAATAAAAAACAAATGAATAAAACAATAAAAAAACTCTCCTCTCCTCCACTATAAATACCGCCCCTCACCACCTATTCTCCTCACACATCTTAAGCCTTGAATGTTGTCTAATTTATACCCAATACACTTAAAAAGACTTTTCCACACTTCTAGGAGGTTCTGGTCTCAAAAAAATACCAAAACCAATTTCCCTAAGGAGGTTCTCAAGGAGAATAATACAAGAGGTAAAATCCTATTTCAGTTTTATTATTTTCTTTTCACCTTTTTATACTATCCTCACAAAATATATACAAAAATTAATGATAAATATATTATATTATATATAATATAATTTTATTATTTCAATGTAAAATCCACCAAAAATTCTATTCTCCTCTTCATTTTATTCTAAAAATGAAAACATCATCCGTGCGGTGTCGATTTACCACCTTCGTGGAAGATGTCTTTTCATTTTTCAATATGACTCCAAGGCTGGGCATAGAAAAAAATTTTATGGTTAAAAAATATTATTATATATTTATTAAATCTTATTTAAAGTTCTCGAACTAGTAAATATACATAATATTAATTAATAAAACAAAACTAGTTTGTGATGATTGAAATAACGCGAGAATAATCTAAACGATCATCACAAATGTTTTATCTAATGATTAATCCTCATACCGTATAACCGAATGTAATATATAACCATTTAATATTATTTAATTTCATTAATAACATATAATTTTAATTCTGAATAACTATTCCCATTTTACATGATCTTTCTTACATGTATACAAGTGAACCAATCATGAAGACTATGGAAACGAACACACCTGAATGGCACAATTGAATATTATAACTCATCAAAAAGGTCATAAATGAAATTAATAAAATTATACCAAATAAGATACTTATTTAATAGGTTATTATTTAAATTATTAATTAAAATAATTTCATTATCTAATATATTAAGTACAGGTGGAGAACACTTTCAGACATAAGGTAAGGGATTGTCCTCGAATCTCCATTTTTCATTCGGGTTACGCTTTCTCTCTATTTAACCTAATGTAATTATTATATATTTTTATAAAATTCTTATAAATTATGTTTATATGTTAAAAACTCGTGTATACATATCATTTCATCTTAATTTTATGGAGAAATACATATTTCTATATGGATCTATTTTCAATTCCTTCTGATAAGCAAGCATGATTTAAGGGAACTTCCCAATTTCCTACCCATTTTTATATACACTCCATAATCTATTTTAATACACCGATATATTTATAAAATAACTATATTTATCTTGAAAACAATCTTTTTTCATTACTGGTTTTATACAAACAAGTATGCTTTTGTTCATTTTAAAAAATATTTAATATTTTCCCTTAAACCACACTAAAGTGGCACATTTTTAAAGTTTTTTAAAAACCGTTTTTACATGTTTTCACTTAAGTTGGACATCATTTATCATGATATATGCCTATAAAATTCAAATTATGATTTAAATCCATTATTTCATGTACATAATTATGATATTTCCTTTGGTTATGCCTTATTCACCACTTATTCCTAGTGTGTGGTGTATGTATAATTCCCTTTTATTGATGATAATAATTAATTCAAGATTTTATTAAATATCCATATTTAATGTATCTTGGATATTATTATTGTATTATCTGTATAATATTTTTACATACTATGTTTTCTTTGAATGTTGTAATTGAATTGAATCAATGTATGAAGAATGCTTTGGACTTGCAGTGACGAGTGGGGCCTAGTTATAGATAGCCCCTCGATGCATCGAAAAGTTTCATGAGACAAAACAGTTGGAGACAAACCCTTAATATTTGTTTCCAAAAAAAATTAGATGGATTTTTTACCTATATACCTAAAGTATATTGAATGTATAATGGTTCATGTTTCAAATACATTAAATCTAATAAATAAGAATTTTCTTCATTCAACATTCAGTTATTAATTTCCATGAGGTATTTACTATGAAAAAAATTTAGGGATGCATTTTCATTCTCAATGTATTGATGACATATTTTTTTATATTATTTAAATTTCTATAATTTCTATGCCTTATTGACTTTACTTTACTTATTATTTTTTATATAACCCTTATTGAGCATTTGAGCTCACCCTTTTATTTTTTTCCTTCCCCAGGCTGCAAAGATGAAATCTCTGAATAAGTGAAAAACGCAGTTTACTTTATTTTGTTATGTACTATTTTTAATTAACAATGTAATAAGGGAACCATGTATATATCTAGTTTCTTCAATACTAATAAACTGATCGATCCTTAGTGATGTTATCTCTTGTATCTATGAAATTATAATAAAATGACCACCGACTTTGGGATACTAGTGTCGGGGTTGTTACAAGTGGTCCTCTTTGGTGAAGTTTATTGGGATGTACAATTTGATGTCATGAAAGGGATATCAACCATATAGTTTAACATCATGTGTAAAGGAATCATGGTATTCATTTTATGGTCTTAGATTTAGGAATATGATGGGATTTTTGTGAGCTTCTATGCCTTGTTTTTATGGGGAATCCCTTACTGGAATTCCTTATCTCGCGTGAGCTATGCTTGGTGTGAGAAAAAAGTAATGGAAAAGATTTATCTCACCATAAATAGTAAATTAAGGATACGATAAGGGTATTTTATATCACGTGATGGCTAGACCAAGATATTGGATTGAGGCATCCCTACGTATCTCATTGAAAATGAGAATCAATCCATACATATTTCTATAAACCCATGTAGTTTAATGTTATGTAGACATGAAACTAGATGTGCAGTTTAACATCTTGTGTTAAGGACATGGATCACCCATTGTGAAGGAAAATAAAGTTTGTGGATGGCCCCAAGACTAGAGGTTTAGGCATCACTAAATATCTTGTGATGACTGGAATCAAGTTGCACAATGTTTTTGGTTCAACAGATTCCCCAGGTGGAGTTAACTTTCATATATGGACTTGTTCATTTCATCCCTTCTTCACATAGATTTTTCATATGTTCAGTGAGTCATTTGTGAGATGGTGATTTCAGTGTAGTTTAACATCATGCGTTGAGGACTTCTACAGTGAAGTTTAACATCATGTGGTGAGTAATTGTTCTGTATAGGTTAGTGTCATGTGGTTAGGACATCTCCCTACATTTTTAAAGTCATGTGGTTAGGACATGAGACACCATGTTGTTTAAAGTCTTACTATTAGGACTTGAGGTACTGTGTAGTTTATCATCTTGCTGCTAGGATGACATTGCACAGTTTAATGACATGTAATCAGGATGAGATGTTCTTGATGATAGTTATGAAAAGTATTTTTTGAGAAATATCACATTGGTGGGTGGTGTAACATGCTCCCCATCCATGGTGGCCAATGATTAGGATATATTATGATAGAACTTATTTATTATGTAAGGTACTTCCCATTTAGGTTCCATCTTTAGAGGCTTATTAATTAGCATCATTGGGGTTCTCATATCCAATACTAATTCTCCTTAGAGGAATGAACAAAGGAAAACATTTTTATTAAAGGTTCATGTGATCTGATTCTGATGGAATTCAAGGTTGTGCAATGTACGAAACCTATTCTCATTGAGACACTCCAATTCATCCATCAACCCTTTCGATTTATCATCATTTGAGAGCCATCCTCAAATGGTTATTCAAAGCGAAGGTAAATGGACTTATATGGATAACACTAACTCTATCCCATACACCAATAAGTATGGTGTTTCCTGTGTAGCAATATGCATGGTGGTACAGTAGTCTCATAAAAAATGGAGGATATTTTCCGGGCATGACTTATTATCATTGTTCACCATCTTTTGGAGTATATTTGGAAGGGTCTTATTAATGGCCTCTATTTGATCATTTTCTACTAGTGAAGATATATTACTTCATGAAGTTGATTATGTTCTTTGTCCTGAATTCCTTTAGGGGTATCACCTTATCCCATTTAGAATAGAATTCAGTGGTAGTAAGGATATAATTTAAATTCTTAGTTGTTGCTTGGGGATATAGACACAAAAAATCCACATCCTAAATGAAAAATGACTAGGAATATTTAGCTTTATGCAATAATTCTGGGGGATTTTAGATGAAGTTTTCATGGATCTAGAATGCATGTAATTTCTTAGTGAATTCCACACAATCCTGTATCTTGGTTTACTAGTAATAACCCATCCTCCTGATTTTTTGGGAAGACCTGGTTCCAGATTGATGGGTGCTGCAATATCCCACATAGAATTCCTTCATGATGGTGAAAATATCTCCTTATTCTATGCATATGAGGAGTATTCCGTTAAAATCCATGATTTTAGAGGGATTTCAACTCATTTGGATCACAATGTAAGGCAACGTTCACTGCACGACGCTGGATCTATTCCCTCCCACTCGGTCTATCATAAGAGTCCTATTTTTGAGATAATTGATTATGGGATCTATCCATATAGGGATGGTAATTGGTTTATCACACTTTAGGGTGGTGTTAACCTAATTTATTTCATCCATATAACATACGATGATTAAATATACCATTATTTGATGTGTAATGTGGAATATTTCTTCCACCTATTTAGGTTCAGCTAGGATAGTGGTTGCATTATCCAATGTGTCAGCGTGAGAATTTTGTGATTGAGGAACATGATGTAATGTGGACTCAAAAGGGAACTCTACCTTCAATCCCCAGAAGTATCCAGTGAGAGGGTCTAATTCTTTCTTTTTGATGGAATATTCTAAATTTATCTTCTTTATCACAAGTTCCAAAAACCCTTTGATATTTAGGTAGGATATATGCAGTTTTAGGGATAGTTACAAGCCAACAATGAGATCTTGGTATTCAAACTCATTATTCATGAAATCTTTGGATAATGAGAAAGAGTAGGGAGAAATTGATTCATCTGTAGATAAAAAATAATCCCTAGAACAACCCAATTGAGATTTGGATTTTCCATCCTTTTTATGAAAAGACTCTGGGATGCACCATAAAAATACATCTCCCATATCCACAGAGTGTTATGGGCATATAAGAACTTCTCATATGGAAGATTGGTGTCGACCAGTGTATTCTCTAGGGTAGGATGTGTTGTGAGAAAATCATCCTAGGATTTCCCTTTTACTGACTTATGTGATACAAATAGAATAGAGTATTACTATAGAATTCCCACCCATCAGTCCAAGAAACTGTTCAATATTAAACATGTCACGAACCGTCCTCGGGGCCCATGCCGTGACTACCCCAAGCCCGCCTTCCATAGGCCAGGGGATGGCGACTAGCACCAAGGCATAAATCCCGAAAAAAGGGAAGGCATTGCCTTTGAAAAGTAAACAAGCACCACAGAGTAAGCAAGCAGAAAAGTAAACACTAAGTAAAAACCGTAACAAGCTGTGCTGAAAGTAAAAGGGACCGGAAATACAAGCCCAACTGTAAAGTACAACTGAAAGGGGAAAAACAGCAACTAAAAACAAAAGCCACAGCGTCGAGCCGTCCTCTGGAAGTCCCACCTGAAGGGTGGGTACAGATAGCCTCCACTGCTCCTCGGGTCCACCTGACCGCTCCGAGTACGTCCCGCCTAGTGGTCCACCTCCAGGTACCGTCCTGATCCGCACACCTCCACCACGATCAGCGCTGTCCGTCGTCTGCAACCAACACAACGAAGTGCGGGAAAATCCCGTGCAGGGGTGAGTATAAGATACTCAGTAGGGACCCCGAGACCCCCTAAGGTCTCCCGAAATCCACAAAGGATAAACCACAACGGAAAGACACAATCACGAAGTAAAAACCGACACTTCTTAGGTATATGCCCATACATATACCTAAGTCATCAATTCCCGTTCGGCTCCAACGTCCAAGCCCAAGCACAACCCAGTCCACACAGGAAAGCAAAACGTATACCCACATAGGATAGCATAAAAAAATCCACAAAGGAGAGTAAACAGTAATCCACATAGGATAGCTCAACACAATCCACAAAGGAGAGTAAACAGTAAATCCACACAGGATAGCTCAACACAATCCACAAAGGAGAGTAACACAAGATTCAGCTCACATAGGTATACTTCTTGTATGACGATAAAGATGATCACTGATCCATCTAAGTCGTCGGACCCACAAAGGATCGAAAGGTAACTAACCCCCGCAAGACCCACATAGGATCAGGCCCACACAGGACCTGTAGGCGCTGGCTCACACAGAACCGCTGAGCGCTGACCCACACAGGATCGGACCCACACAGGATCGGGCCCACACAGGACCTGTAGCACTGATCCACGTAGGATCGCTGAGTATAGTAGTCGTCGCAATCCACTGAGGATCTCTTCACAGTCGTCGTCGCAGTCCACTAAGGATCTCTGCACGGTCGTCGCTGTCGAAGTAGCAGTCGCAGCCAGCTCTAGGGTTCCCGCACACAATAAGCTCGTTCGGCAGGGTCCGCTCCATGAGCCGAGAGGCTGATACATCAACTGACACAAAGTCCGAGGTTGATGTATCCAAAAGTTCCGTATCGTCAACAGGAACTCAACGTCGCAGACGACACGTCAATCGGATGCCCGGTCTGAGAGTTATTGGCTTTTTCGTCCTAGGGGCCTGGTTGGTTTTTAAGTCAAAACCAACCCGACCGTACTCCACCTACGTCCAAACCTCGGGCGGAGTGAGCCAAAAGATCCGTCTCACTTAGAGTAATTCAAAGAAGTCGACGGCACGTCAATCGGACGTCCGTAGCTCAAGATATGAGCATTTCCGCTCTAAGGGCCCAGTTGGTTTCGTGTACGAACCAACCCGGCCGAATTCAAAGTATTCCGAAACCTTGAGTGCAATATACCGAAATGACCTTCTCGAACCAAGGATCGCGTTGCTGCTGACGGAGCGTCGTTCGGAGGCCCGTAGCTCAGGTTACGTGTGAAAGACTGAAAATGGTCTGAAGACGGGGGTCCGGGCCCGGGCCGACCCGGCCCGACCCCCCCCCCCCCCTTGGGTCGGCCGAACCGGGTCGACCCGACCCGGTCCTACCTGGTCCGACCCGGCCGAACCCGGTCTGGCCCGGCCAGGGCGCGACCCGGCTGGTTGGACCGGCCTGGCTCGGCTCGGCCGAGCGGCCGAGCAGCTGGACGCCGCAAGGTGCCGCCCCCGCGGCTTGGAGGTGCCGCCCCCGCGGCTTGGAGGTGCCGCGACTCTTGAAGGGGCCGCGGGCCCGTTAGCCGCCGCCGGAAGCTTCCGCGGGCCACCGAAGTTGCTCTGGTGGTCCGTTTTCCTTCCCGTCTGCGCCGTTGTTCCTCCCGGGTCCCGTTCTTCACTGCGGGATCATCAAAACGCCTTTGCGTCATGATTTGCCGTCGCCCGCCAAATTCGCACAACAACGAAGAACAACAGAGGGTTGTCGGGCTGTGTTCGTTTGTCCCGCACCCTCCACGTTAGATAAAAACAACGGGAGAATTATATTCAACACATGAAACAACAATTTTAATAAAATAAAATTGTTCAAATGAATTCAGTTCTTAAATTTTAAAGAAACGTTCACGGGAATATAAAATATTCACAACAACCCCTAACTCATCAAGTCGGCGTCCGTGGGTTCTTCGCGGAATTGGGGATCGTCGCGTCGTCGCGGAAGGGTGTCGCGTCGACGAACTCTGAGGTTCAAGAACAAAATGATTTAATTAATAATAGTTAAATCCTTCTGAGTTAAAAACCATAAAGGAAAATTTAAAAGAAATCTGAAACCCTCACCTTAAAGGATGATCGAAGGTTTTTGTTGCGGATTAAGGAACGTCGCAGAAGAACGTCGCAGGAGAGGAAATGTCGGCGTCGCGGCACACGGCGTCGCGTCGTCGATTTTCGCGGGTTCAGTGTTCTTCGTCGGAGGCCGGCGTTCTTCGCGTTCTTCGCGTTCTTCGCGAAGAAGGGTGAAGGCACAAGAACCTCTGTCAAAAACCTCTCAACGAGTAATCCTCCAAATGTCGTGTTGGTCTTATTTTATTATTACGCCAACAAACGAAAAAGAGGTAAGTAACGACCCATCAATTCGTAGAATTAATTCAACGAAAGAAACTGCCCATTTAATTCACGAATAAAACCGCCCAATTAAATGGTGCGTTAAGAATTTAAGAAAACGCGTCAGTTGACTTTCATAATGACGGGGTTTCGCGGGTGCGTTACTTAGAGGAAAAGAAACGGCGGGGCTCGTGCGGGCCCTACCTCGCAAATATCCTACCAAGAGGGTAGGATATTTTTGGATAGTACCCTATCCGTTTCAACTCAGTTTAAGTGGCTTTCAAGTGGCTTCAAGTGGCTTAAGTGAAATAAAATAAAGTTTGTCGAACAATTTATTTTATTTATTAACTTTAAGCCCAAAAATTAAAAACCACACCCGAGAAAACGCAACTCCGGAAGAGGCGTTTCTAAGCAAATACTGGCGTTGCGATTTCATCGGTGCCCTCAAAATTCGATTCCGGGCACCGGTTCAAAAGTTAGAAAAACCCACTCATCCGTTCACTGAACGTACCCGAGCCAAACTTCGGAAAATGATTCCGGGAACACCGGGCCTCGGAATCAGGTGTCTTCAGAAACTGTGCTCTTGTAAAATTCCAAAGAAAATTAAGAAAAAAAAACCTTGAAATTTACGGGTCTTTACATTACTCCCACATCAGGGCTTTACGTCCCCGTAAAGATACATCATAAACTAGGGAAACAAATGTGGGTACTGATCATGCATCTGAGCCTCCCGCTCCCATGTGCTCTCCTGGAGGTTCCCGTGCTGCCATCTGATGCGCACAAGAGGAATCGATCGCCCATGTAGGACCCGCTCCTGTCGATCCTCTATATCCACTAGGACCTCCGCAAAAGTCGTCCCATCATCCACATCTAGCTCCCCATGGTTAATGATGTGCGTCCGTTCGTGCACGTATCTCCTCAGCTGAGATACGTGGAAGACGTCGTGCACCCGGTGCAACTGAGGTGGTAGAGCCAGGCGATAAGCCACCTCGCCAATCCTGTTGAGGACCTGGAAAGGTCCGATGAAGCGTGGAGATAACTTGCCACCTCGGCCAAATCTCCGTAAACCATGTCGAGGTGAGACACGCAAGAAGACGTGGTCGCCATCCTCGAACTCTAGTGGCCTCCGCCTCCTGTCAGCATATGACTTCTGCCGGCTCTGAGCTGTCCTCATCCGCTCCTGGATGACCTGGACCTTCTCTTTCGTGGCCCGGACCATCTCTGGTCCCACAAGTGCTGACTCCCCAGGGTCTGTCCAGCACAAAGGAGATCTGCAAGGTCTGCCGTACAACGCCTCGTATGGTGCCATCCTGATAGTGTAGTGGTAGCTGTTTTTGTACGCGAACTCCACCAAGGGTATGTGGTCCTCCCAGCTGCGACCAAAGTCGAGGACACATGCGCGGAGCATGTCCTCGAGAGTCTGAATGGTCCTCTCCGTCTGACCATCCGTCTGAGGGTGAAAGGCGGTGCTCAGATGTAGCCGCGTCCCGAACGCCTCCTGCAACCCCTTCCAAAGACGGGAAGTAAAACGAGCATCCCGATCGGAGACGATAGACGATGGAACACCGTGAAGCCGTACAATCTCCTGAACGTAGAGACGCCCCAAGCTCTCCACTGAGCCCTGCTCTCTAATGGGTAAGAAGTGTGCCGACTTGGTGAGTCGGTCAACAATCACCCAAATGGAGTCGTGACCTCTGGAAGTGCGTGGAAGTTCAGTCAAGAAGTCCATAGATATCCCGTCCCACTTCCACTCCGGGACCTCCAAGGGCTGTACCAAGCCTGCTGGTACCTGATGCTCTGCCTTCACCTGCTGGCAGGTGAGGCACCGTGAAACGAACTCTGCCACAACCTTCTTCATGCCCGGCCACCAGTGCTGTCGTCTGAGGTCCTGGTACATCTTCGCCACTCCAGGATGTACCACCAAAGGAGAAGTGTGAAACTCTCTCAGCACCTCCTCTCGTAAAGAGACAGGTACCAAGGTACGTCCTCTGAAAAGGACGTCGTGCTCTGCTCCAAGGGAGAAACCATCAGGTGCCTGTCCCGAGGATATCTGTGCACGCCACGTCTCACAGTCGGCGTCCCCACGCTGTGCCTCTCTGACCCACTGCAGTAGTGGAGGAGTGACTGTGAGAGACTGAAGGAAGGCTGCTCCATCCCTATCCATGAAGGATATCTGCAAGGCGGCTAGCTGCTCTGTCGCCTCCTCAAGTAGCTGGATGCCCGTCCTCCTGCTGAGGGAATCAGCTACCACGTTCCCCTTCCCAGGAGTATAGACTATCTCAAAGTCATATTCCTGGAGGAACTCGAGCCATCGCCGCTGTCTCAAGTTCAGGTCCTTCTGAGAGAAGATGTACCTGAGACTCTGGTGGTCAGAAAAGACTGTAAAGCGCTCGCCCATCAGATAGTGCCGCCAAGTCTTCAGAGCGAAGACCACTGCTGCTAACTCCAGGTCATGAGTAGTGTAGTTATGCTCATGCGGCCTCAACTGACGTGATCCATAGGCAATCACGGCCCGCTCCTGTATCAGGACACACCCGAGTCCAGTCCCTAATGCATCGCAGTAGACTACGTATCCAACTCCCTCCTCAGGCAACCTCAAGATAGGTGCGCTGGTCAATCTCTATCTCAGCTCCTGGAAGCTCTGCTGACATCTGTCTGACCACACGAAGGGTTTCCCCTTCTTCGTCAATGCTGAGAGTGGCGCCGCAACTCTGGATAAGTCCGAAACAAATCTCCGATAGTATCCGGCTAGACCCAAGAAACTCTGCACCTCCGTCACGCTCCTGGGTGGCTCCCAAGCTAGCACTGCCTCGATCTTCGCGGGATCCACAGCAACTCCCGCCTCAGAAATGACGTGCCCCAAGAAGTGGACCTCACGTAACTAGAACCGACACTTCGAGAGATTTCCATAAAGCTGGTGCTCTCGGAGTGTGTCTAGTACAACCCGCAAGTGGTAGGCATGCTCCTCCTCCGTGGTCGAGTACACCAAAATGTCGTCGATGAAGACCACGACAAATCGATTGAGGTATGGCTGGAAGATCCTTTTCATGAGGCTCATGAACACTGCTGGAGAATTGGTTACGCTGAAAGGCATAACCAAGAACTCATAGTGGCCATACCGACACCTGAAGGCCGTCTTCTGCACGTCCTCGTCTCGAACTCTGAGCTGATGATATCCTGACCTGAGGTCTATCTTTGAGAACCACCGTGCTCCCTTGAGTTGACCGAGGAGGTCATCAATCCTCGGTAGCGGATACTTGTTCCTCACTGTCACCTGGTTCAGGCAACGATAGTCGACACACATTCACAAGCTCCCGTCCGCCTTCTTGGCGAACAAAATCGGGGAAACCCAGGGTGAAACACTGGGTCGGATGAACCCCTTACCCTGCAAGTCCTCCAACTGTACCCGCAGCTCTCAAAGCTCAGTGGGGGCCATCCGATATGCTGGAGTGGATATCGGGGCTGTCCCGGGGTACAGGTCAATATAAAAGTCTACCTCTCTGCGAGGAGGTAGCCCTGGAACGTCGTCGGGGAAGAAGTCCGCATACTGATCCACCACTGCAGGAAAACTAGGACTCCGCACGTCAACTGCTCCAAGGATGAGGCTAGACAACTGATGAGTGATGGGTTGTCCCCTCCTCTGCGAGAGTCCATCCTGTGCTGCAAAGGCTCCCTTCTCACCGGTGAAGGTGAACCTGCTCCCGTCGGTGCACACACATCGCACCTTGCGCCTAAAATAGTCAATCTGAGCATGGACTGTAGATAACCAATACATGCCCAAGATGACGTCGTAAGGCCTCAACGCCGCTACAAGAAGATCCCAGCCGAAGCTCTCGCCTCCTAGAGTAAGCTCACACTGCCGGAACCAGTGCGTAATCGTCGAGTCTGCTCCCGTAGGGGTCTCTAGCCATAAGGATCGAGCCAACGGCTCTGTCGGAATCTCCGAGCTCCGAACAAAGGCAGTGTCTATGAAAGAGTGACTCGCTCCTGTGTCTATAAGAACTACAGAAAGGGTGGAATAGACACAGATCGTACCTTGAATCATCTCTGGCGCGCCGTGGTCGTAGGCCTCCACTGCCTGGAGCTGTGCATGTCTCTGCCCGCCAGCTCCCTATGGTCGGGGCGGGCCTCCTGGTGGTGGTGGTGGCAGAGCCTCAAAGCGTCGCCCACCACCTGCTGCTTGGACAGCTCCTCTGCCTCGTCCGCCTCCTCCCTGCGGACCACCACGATCAACCCTCTACCTCTTCCTGGGTGGCCCCTCCACTGTCTGCTGCTCCTCGGTACGGTGGGTTGGGCAGTCACGAGCCATGTGGCCCTGCCTGCCGCACGCATAGCACTGCCTGCCTCTCGGAAGACTGGCTCCGCGCTGTGTGCCTCGCACTGCTGAGCCAGTGTCCCAAGGTCGTCTGCCGGAAGGTCTGGTCTTCCTGGAACCCTGAGTCATCCGTCGTCTACGTGCTGCCGAAGACTCCGCTACCTGCCGCCCTGCGGTAGGTCTCGCTGTGGACTCAGCCAGAAATCTCTCGATCAGAAGGGCTCACTCCAGCACTCCTGCCTGGGTCGGGATGCTGAGGGAGATCAGCGATGCCCTGATCTCGTGTCTCAATCCCTGCTCGAAGGTCCGGGCCCATAAGAAGGGGTCTCGTACCATGTCGGTCGAGTAGCGAGAAAGATCGGTGAACCTCGCCGCGTAATTGGTGACCGTCAAGCTACCCTGCCGCAACTGAAGAAGCTCCTGAATGCGCACCGCACGGAGGGTGGCCGGGAAGAACTCTAAGTGAAAAAAGCTCTCGAAGTCCATCCAGAGAAGAGACACCTCATCGTGTACCTGAAGCATCAAGCTCCACCATCGTCCTGCTGCTGCGTGCAGTAGGCTCGCCGCGAGGATCACCATGAGGTCTGCTGGTGTCCTCACTAGCCTGAAAACTCGAACGACCGCCTCCAGCCAGTCCTCGGCTGCCTGGGGGTCCGTCTCCCCACGAAACCTGGGTGGTCGCTAGCGCTGGAACTCGTGCAGAGCTCCGAGGTGACGTGCATCGTCAGCGGTCGGCGCTGGATGCATCGGGGGCTCGGCGGGTAAAGGTACCGCCGGTGCCTCTGCTGTCAACGGGCCCTGTACCGAGGCCTCATCGCTCAGCGGGCTGTCGTCGTGCTCTACTCTCGGAAACCTAACTGGTTGCCATCGTGGGGACATCCTGAAAAGGAAACAAGTGCTCCACGGTCAGAACAGTATACCTGGTGAGCTGACACAAGTAATCACAAAGAAAACTTGAAACACACATGCAATCAATGTTTTCGTGCATTAAGTCGGAAATCAGAAGTCAGGGTCCTGGTGTACGGATACGTCGGCCGCCGTACCAACACTGGACTCCTTGGACTGATAACCACACCCAATATGCTAAACACTATTGCTTTATATAGAAGAAAGACCAGAGTCTGCGGTAGAACTGACCAACTCTAATACCAATTTGTCACGACCCGTCCTCGGGGCCTGTGCCATGACTACCCCAAGCCCGCCTTCCATAGGACAGGGGCTGGCGACTAGCACCAAGGCGTAAATCCCAGAAAAAGGGAAGGCATTGCCTTTGAAAAGTAAACAAGCACCACAGAGTAAGAAAGCGGAAAAGTAAACACTAAGTAAAAACTGTAACAAGCTGTGCTGAAAGTAAAAGGGGCCGGAAATACAAGCCCAACTGTAAAGTACAACTGAAAGGGGAAAAACAGCAACTGAAAAGAAAAGCCATAGCGTTGAGCCGTCCTCTGGAAGTCCCACCTGAAGGGTGGGTACAGATAGCCTCCACTACTCCTCGAGTCCACCTGACCGCTCCGAGTACGTCCCGCCTAGTGGTCCACCTCCAGGTACCGTCCTGCTCCGCACTCCTCCACCACGATCAGCGCTGTCCGTCGTCTGCAACCAACACAATGATGTGCGGGCAAAGCCCATGCAGGGGTGAGTATAAGCTACTCAGTAGGGACCCCGAGACCCTCGAAGGTCTCCTGAAATCCACAAAGGATAAACCACAACAGAAAGACACAATCACGAAGTAACAACCGACACTGCTTAGGTATATGCCCATACATATACCTAAGTCATCAATTCCCGTTCGTCTCCAACGTCTGACCCCAAGCACAACCCAGTCCACACAGGAAAGAAAAATGTATACCCACACAGGATAGCACAACACAATCCACAAAGGAGATAAACAGTAATCCACATAGGATAGCTCAACACAATCCACAAAGGAGAGTAAACAGTAAATCCACACAGGATAGCTCAACACAATCCACAAAGGAGAGTAACATAAGATTCAGCTCACACAGGTATACTTCTTGTATGACGATAAAGATGATCATTGATCCATCTAAGTCGTCAGACCCACAAAGGATCGAAAGGTAACTAACCCCCGCAAGACCCACACAGGATCGGGCCCACACAGGACCTGTAGGCGCTGGCTCACACAGAACCGCTGAGCGCTGACCCACACAGGATCGGACCCACACAGGATCGGGCCCACACAGGTTCTGTAGCACTGATCCACGTAGGATCGCTGAGTGCAGTAGTCGTCGCAGTCCACTGAGGATCTCTGCACAGTCATCGTCGCAGTCCACTGAGGATCTCTGCACGGTCGTCGCTGTCGAAGTAGCAGTCGCAGCCAGCTCTAGGGTTCCCGCACACAGCAAGCTTGTTCGGGAGGGTCCGCTCCACGATCCGAGAGGCTGATACATCAACTGACACAAAGTCCAAGGTTGATGTATCCAAAAGTTTTGTATCGTCAACAAGAACTCAACGTCGCAGACGGCGCGTCAATCGGACGCCCGATCTGAGAGTTATTGGCTTTTTCGTCCCAAGGGCCCGGTTGGTTTTTAAGGAAAAACTAACCCGACTGTACTCCACCTGCGTCCAAACCTCGGGCAGAGTGAGCCAAAATATCCGTCTCACTTATTGGAATTCAACGAAGTCGACGACACGTCAATCGAACGTCCGTAGCTCAAGATATGAGCGTTTCCGCTCCGAGGGCCCGGTTGGTTTCGTGTACGAACCAACCCGGCCGAACTAAAAGTATTCCGAAACCTTGAGTGTGATATACCGAAACGACCGTCTCGATCCAAGGATCGCGTTTCCACTGACGGAACGTCGTTCGGAGGCCCATAGCTCAAGTTACGGGCAAAAGACCGAAAATGGTCCGAAGACGGGGGGTCCGGGCCCGGGCCGACCCCCCCCCCCCTGGGTTGGCCGAACCGGCATGGCTCGGCTCAGCCGAGCGGCCGAGCAGCTGGACGCCGCGGGGCGCCGCCCCTGCGGCTTGGAGGTGCCGCGACCCTCGAAGGGGCCGCGCTGGACAAACGGACGCGGCTTCAGCCGCGTCCCGTGCGGGCGAGCTGGACCCACGCGGCCGCGGGTCCGCTGGCCACCGCCGACGACCCGCGCCGCCGACAACTTCCGCGGGCCACCGGAGTTGCTCCGGTGGTCCGTTTTCCTTCCCGTCTGCTCCATTTTTCCTCCCGGGTCTCGTTCTTCACTGCGGGATCATCAAAACGCCCTTGCGTCACGATTTTCCGTCGCCCGCCAAATTCGCACAACAATGAAGAACGACGGAGGGTTGTCGGGCCGTGTTCATTTGGCCCGCACCCTCCGCGTTAGATAAAAACAACGGGAGAATTATATTCAACACATGAAACAACAATTTTAATAAAATAAAATTGTTCAAATGAATCTGGTTCTTAAATTTTAAAGAAACGTTCACGGGAATATAAAATATTCACAACAACCCCTACCTCGTCAAGTCGTCGTCCGTGGGTTCTTCGCGGAATTGGGGATCATCGCGTCGTCGCGGTATCCGGTGTCGCGTCGTTGCGGATGGGTGTCGCGTCGACGAACTCCGCAGTTCAATAACAAAAAGATTTAATTAATAATAATTTAATCCTTCTGAGTTAAAAACCACAAAGGAAAATTTAGAAGAAATCTGAAACCCTCACCTCAAAGGATGATCGAAGGTTTTTGTTGCGGATTAAGGAACGTCGCAGAAGAACGTCGCGGGAGAGAAAACGTCGGCGTCGCGGCACACGACGTCGCGTCATCGATTTCCGCGGGTTCGGCGTTCTTCATAAGAGGCTGGCGTTCTTCGCGTTCTTCGCGTTCTTCACGTTCTTCGCGAAGAAGGGTGAAGGCACAAGAACCTCTGTCAAAAACCTCTCAACGAGTAATCCTCCAAATGTCGTGTTGGTCTTATTTTATTATTACTCCCACAAATGAAAAAGTGGTAAGTAACGACCCATCAATTCGTAGAATTAATTCAACGAAAGAAACTGCCCATTTAATTCACGAATAAAACCACCCAATTAAATGGTGCGTTAAGAATTTAAGAAAACGCGTCAGTTGACTTTCATAATGACGGGTTTTCGCGGGTGAGTTACTTAGCAGAAAAGAAACGGCAGGGCTCATGCGGGACCCACCTCGCAAATATCCTACCAAGAGGGTAGGATATATTTGGATAGTACCCTATCCGTTTCAACTCAGTTTAAGTGGCTTTAAAGTGGATTAATTGAAATAAAATAAAGTTTGTCGAACAATTTATTTTATTTCTTAACTTTAAGCCCAAAAATTAAAAACCACACCCAAGCAAACGCAACTCCGGAATAGGCGTTTCTAAGCAAATACCAGCGCTGCGATTTCATCGGTGCCCTCAAAATTCGATTCCGGGCACCGGTTCAAAAGTTAGAAAAACCCACTCATCCGTTCACTGAACGTACCCGAGCCAAACTTCTGAAAATGATTCCGGGCGCACCGGGCCTCGGACTCAGGTGCCGTCAGAAACTGCGCTCTTGTAAAATTCTAAAGAAAATTAAGGAAAAAAATTTCCTCGAAATTTACGGGTCTTTAAAAAACAAACAAGGATGCACTTGAGCAGATCAATACAAGAGACCAGATGGAATTCATGGTGCCACATGTAGTGATTCATCTTTTTCACCATGAATATGAGTGCAAGGAAGTTCTTCTATACATCATAGTATCAGGTCTCAACACATAACATCATTTTACTAAGGTATTAATGACAATTCCAGCTCCCCAAATCATTTTTATGTGTGAGGAGGTCACCCAGTAAGCATTAAATGGTGGACACATACAATACGAGTGGCCTACTTTCCACCAGAGGCATCAAAACTGGTGGGTGCAGTAAATATTTCTTGATACTTTTTAATGATCCCTAATAGTCATCATCCCATTGATAGGTGATTCCTCTATTTATTATCTTGGTGAAGGGGAGATATTTTCTGACCAAGTTGTCTATGAAACGATGAATGTAGGCAAGTTTCCCTTGAACCCCCTTAGTCATTTGATATTTCTACAGGGTGTCATTTCTAAAATAGAACTAGTTTTCTCTAGGTCAACCTCGATGCTGTGATAGTGTACCACAAAGACTAAGAACTTCCTTGATGTTACCCCAAAGGTAGATTTTAGTGGATTCATCTTTAGACTATTCTTTCACAACTTGTTGAATATTGTTTGAAGATCCATTAAGTGACCACTTTACTATCGAAATTTGACAACCAGTTCATCAAAATAACATTCAACTATTCTTCCCAAGAATAACATAAATATATGATGCATGACACATTGATAAGTGGATCCAACGTTCTTTAGGTTAAAGGGAATGAACTAATAGAAAAATATCCCCTGTGGTGATATGAAGGAAGTGAATTCTTCATCTTTGGGGGCTATATTTATATAATTTTACCCCAAGTACCTATCCATGATGGAAAGGGACTCAAATCCATTAGTTTCATAGATCAATAAATCTATGATCAGTAATTAGAAATCATCTTTTGGGAAGTTCCGATTATGGTATTTGAAATCGATGTATACCCTAATTTGTTTATTATTTTTCTTGATGGGGATGATGCCATCGATCCATCTTGGGTATTGAAATTCTCAGAATTTTTTTACTTTGATCAACTTTTCAACTTCCACCTCTACATTGGTGGCATGAGAGGGGTGCATCCTCTTGGTTTCTTTCTTGAAGCCTTGATGCTCATTGGGTCATCTGAGATTTTTCATAGCCACATATGGATTCATTCGGGGCATTTATTTATAGTTTAAATCAAAAAAATATTGATGTTTCTTGAGAAATGTGATGTAAAAATATTTCTATTTGAGGGGTATGGAGACACTAAGAAATGTAGGTCATGGGTCTTCTTTTATTCCCAAATTTATCTTCTTGATCTCATAAATGGTGTTGGTGATTCCTTCCTCGAATGAGGGAGGGGTGTTCCTAAGGTCATCCTCATATTATTCCACCTCTAAGTCTGTGGAGACATTCTCACATGGATATGGTAACTTGGGGGAATCTATAGCACTATCGAGGTGAGAGAATCCTTGTGAAGAGACATTATTTTCCCTTGTTTCCTAATTCATTTCAGAAAGATGTCAGAGATGATTGTATTTTACACTATCACTGGGTCCAAGAGGGGCTTGGACCTCTGGGGTTAAGTATATCACCTTGACTATATTTATAGGGAGCACATAGTCGCTATCGATCATACTCTAGGGATTTATAGGGCAGTCCCCAATCCATTCGGGGGATAAAACCTATGTATCATCATCTATTATTGGTTTCTTGCATTAAGTTTTATAGAAATATTATTCAGCATATATGGCTCCCCAAGTATTAAAGGGGGTGCTGTCACAATGCAGTATGCTGACCTTTCCACCAATGGGGTACTTCAAACAGTAATGGAATGTTAAAGGTATCTTCCGGTGGTTATAGATATATGGCCTTCCAAGAAATACATTTTATGTGGTGTCTTTCTGGATAACCATAAACTCAATGTTATATGTGAGATCCCTAAACCAAGATTTGAGTTTGATCTTCTCGAGAGGTTTCTTCTCACACTTATTGTACCCTTGAATGGTTAGCTTTGTGGGGAAAAAACCCCCTAACCATATCCCAAATTCTAGAGGGTTCAAAATGATATGAGGATGATCCCAGAATCACTTTCAATCAGATCCCTTTGTAAATCGACATTATTGAGTCTCCCTAAAACTTATAGGGGCCTAATATTCCCTTGGATGACCTCTTCCCGATCCAGGTTAGTAAATGTGATTGTTACATGACATTCTGATGGAATGGTCTCCAATCGATAAGACTTGGATTTAAAAAATTCTATATCAAACTATTGTTGATTTTGTGGGCTTCAAAAAAGGCCACCCTAATTTATTTTGAAAGATGGAGTGCACTGATGATTTATATCTTGGTTGGGACCATGATCAGCTGTTTTAGAATATAGTAATTTTGTGCCAAAGGTCGGAACTTACCAAGGTGAGGTTGCTCATTAATGTGTGGATTAGGAGATAAGGAATTCGAGGTGGATGGTCCTAGTTTCTATGAAGAGGTTATTGGATTACCGACTTCTAGTGGTGCGGGTTGTTCCGACCTTCCCCTTGATTTGGGCTAATCGGATAATCAAACCCCTTATAGGTGGTCATGTAAGACAACTGGGCACATGTGATTACTGGAGGGTTATGGGACTCCACCATTCCTCTTTTGGGAATACTAGAGCACTTTACCATGGGTATTAGATAAATATATGTCCCCTATGGGGATGCGACTGAAATATTGGGTTTGAATGTAACGTCCCGGTTCCGGGTGCCACTCAATGGGTGCCCCGAACCCAGTTTGGCACGTGACCTCAAGCACATTTCCCCAAACGCCAGAGGCTGCCGACTAGCAGTGAGGGCCCAGGTCTGATAGTGGGGAAACTATGCCCTCAATTGTAAAAGTGTAGCTCATCGGAATACAATATAAATCATACAACAACAGTGGAAGAAGTGGTGCATACGTAACTGAAATGAACAACTGAAGTAAAAAGAACCAGCAGTCATATATATATATGTATGTCAAGATGCAACATGTTACTATTCTATGAAAATTGTCAGAACATGTTACAAAGCAGTACAATATGATCAAATGGAAAATTATAGGTACAACTAAACAAAACAGAACAACCGACAGCATCACGAGCCTGAGCTCGGTCCCATGATCCCCTACACCTTACCAACAATCAAGTACCTGTATAGGGACCCTTGACCTTATCCACACCTGCAGAAATATAATCTGTTTGGGGCTGAAGACATGACCCCAAATAGGGTGTGAGAAATAAATCCCAGTAGGAACCCACCAAAGGCCCATGCCCAACTGTGTGAAAAATATGGAACAAAAATGTGCAGTAGTAAAAATGCAATAAACTAAGCAGTACTCAAAAGTAACAAACTTTACCAGTTATATTGCCATTTTCATTTTAACCATTTAATTTTAATAACATTATGTAATCAACAGAACCAAGCCCTCAGGCCAACCAAATTTTTTACCTCAGGCTAATATAGTAAAACCACGCACTCAGGCTTGCCCTCAGGCTATATAGTACCTTGCCCTTAGGAGAAATAGAATCTTTCCCTCAGGCCAAACTGAAACGAAACCCTCAGGTAATCAGAATCTTGCCCTCAGGCATTGCCCTTAGGCTAGTATAATGTTGCCCCCAGGCTAAGCAGTACCTTTCCCTCAGGCTAAACAAACCATGCCCTCAGGCTAAACAAACAATGCCCTCAGGCTAAAGTAACCGAGTCATTCCCAACATGTAAATAAGAAATTAACATACAATTCCTCTCAAGGAAAATTGATAAACATTATTACAATGGAATACCCTCAGGTATCCTGGCCAAATGGCTAAACAGAGGAACACCCCCCTGGGGTGGTCCTGGATCCAAGAAGTGATCCCAAACAACAGTTTATTATCACATTTAACTACCTATACAATTCTAGGTATTTAAAATAGCCAAGGCCTCATCCACACGACAACCCAACATGGGTTCGTAGCTAAAAAATACACACAAATGCACAAAAATTGGAAATTAAACACCAAGCCAGCTACCTTAAACGCCCCTGATCAGTATACTCGAATGAAGATCCATGAAATGTCTAAGAATGAGGTAGATCTGAGGTGAAAGAAAACCCATTTAAACTCAAATAACTTCCATTAGAGGAATAATTGGCAAGAACTACGCAAGGAGATGGGAGGGATTACCCATGCAGTTCCAACGTGATCGACGGAAGCGGAAACGGATTCCTGACGCTCGATCTAGAGATCCAAGAAGGTTCAACCATCCTCTCCCGAGCTCTCGTCCGGTTCTAAGCCAATCCTGTGAACATGGTTGGATACTACCCATTTTAAGCAAGAAAAACAAAGTACATGGCGTGTACTTTTAACTAAACGACGTATACTTCCCTCATTTAACTATTCCTCTGGCGGCACCACCAAATTGTTCAGCCGTCGACATAAGTATACAACATGTATTCCCGACTACACGGCGTGTACTGTCACCCAACTGGCGGCTTCTCCCACCGCCTTACTGTTTCATCTACTGACTGACTACACGACTTGTAAAGGACTAATACACGGCGTGTAGTCGGCTTTTACACCCTTAGTCGCCAACAAGGCTACACACCCTATGTAATCATCCCACATGGCCAAAGTACACGGCGTGTAGTTGGATTTTACACCCTTAGTCGCCAACAAGGCTACACACCCTGTGTACTCATCCCACACGGCCAAAGTACACAACATGTGGAAAAGTACACAGTGTGTAGTCCCAAAATTTAGGATTTTTCCCATTTTCCTTATTTTCTCAAAAACACTTAAGGAAAAGAGAAAAGAAGAAACCCGTACCTCAAAAATAAGAACCAGGTTCTTACAAACTTCCCCCCTTAAAGAAATTCGTCCCCGAATTTACCTTCCACGGGTGGCAAAGATAAAACTCAGAATAGATTTGGCCACTGAGCACGTACGTCATTCTCCCACTCCTAGGTTTCGTCCTGCACTCGGCCATGTTTTCATATCACCCATATTAGAGGAACTAACCGGTCTCGGAGAACCTTCATGATTCTATCAATGATACGAATCAGATGCTCCTCAAAGGACACATCGATCTGAAGCTCAGCCTCCTCAGGCTGAAAGAAGTGATATGGGTCTGAATGATAGCGGCACAACTGAGATACATGGAAGATGTCGTGCATGGCCCGGTACCTCTGAGGTAACTGCAACTGATAAGCAACCGGCTTGACTCTCTCCAGAATCTCAAATGGCCCCACATACCTCGGTGAAAGTTTACCCTGTCTCCTGATCCGTCTGTGTCCCAACCTTGGGGAAACACATAGGAAAATCTGATCCCCAACCACGAATTCCAAATGTCATCTGCGGCGATCAACATAAGACTTCTAACGAGACTATGCGGTAGCCATCCACTTCTGAATCAACTGGACATGCTCAGAAGTCTCCTGCATGAGACGTGGTCCCAGTAAAGCTACCTCACCTACCTCTAACCAGCACAAGGGTGATTGGAATGACCTAACATATAAATCCTCGTAAGGTTCCATCTCAATAGTTGCCAGAAAACTATTATTGTAGGAAAACTTTACTAGGGGTATATGCTTCTCCCAAGATCCCCCAAAGTCTAGGACGCATGCACACATCATGTCCTCAAGCACCTGTATTGTACGCTCTTACTGGACATTGGTCTGAGGGTGGTAAGATGTGCTCAGAAGTACCTGTGTACCCAGTTCCCTCTGAAAACTCTTCCAGAAATGAGACATAAAATGGGAATCCCTATCTAAAATGATAGAACAAGGAAACCCATGAAGTCGTACGATCTCTTGGATATACAACCTTCTGAGCTCGTCAACAACAAAGGTCTCCTTGATCGGAAAAAAGTGAGCTACCTTCATGAGTCTATCCACAATAACCCACATGGAATCATTGCCTCTATGTGAGCTCGGAAACCCAGTCAAAATGTCCATCGCGACATTATCCCATTTACACTCCGGGATGGGTAACTGCTGTAACAGTCCTGCTGGCCTCTGGTGTTTCACCTTCACCTGCTAACAGATGGAACATCTTATAAAAAAATCAGCTATCACTCTCTTCATACCTAGCCACCAGTACTGACGTCTCAATTCTTAGTACATATTGGTAACCCCGGGATGAACTGCCCAAGCTGAAGCATGAAACTCCCGCATCAGCTCCTCACGTATATCCCATAAAACCCATACTCATCCATGTAAAGGCAGTGTTTCATCCTCGCCTATCATCCAACTAGGAGGAGGGCCCTCAATTACCACCAAATCCTCTAGAACTAGGCCTTTTGGATTAGATAGTTGTCTCATCCTTACTCTATCCAGGAGGGTAGAATTCACAGCTAAAGATGAAAGATAGGTCTGCCCCTGACTGTCATGTACCTCCAGATGCATCTCAGAGAACAAAGCCATCAGCTGCCATTCACCACTGGCCTCCTGCACTGCCTATATCTGAGTCTTCCTGCTCAGTGCATCAGCTACTGCATTACCTTTACTAGGTGTATAGGCAAGCTCAAAATCGAAGGACTAAAGGTATTCAACCCACATTCACTGTCTCAGGTTCAAGTCACGCTAGGTAAAGATGTACTTGAGACTTTTGAGGTTCGTGAACACCACAAAATGTTCTCCCAAGAGATAATGTCTCCAACAACGCAACACATGAACAAATTCAGCCAACTCGAGATCATGCGTCGGGTAATTCCTCTCATGTGGCCTCAACTGCCGAGATCCGTACGCAACAACTCGGTCACCCTGCATCAACACAGCTCCCAGACCAATCCCTGATGCATCACAGTAAACTGTATAGCTCTTCCCTTACTCTGGGAGTATTAGGATTAGTGCTGATGTAAAATTTCCCTTCAGGTCCTGAAAGGCTGTTTTGCAAGCTTCCGACCAAACGAACTTCACACCCTTCTTAGTCAGACCCATCAACGGTGCTGCTAAGCGGGAGAAGTCCTGGATGAAGCGTCTGTAGTAACCATCTAGCCCTAAGAGACTCCGTATCTCAAACACGTTCTTAGGCTGCTCCTAGGATACTACTGCTATAACCATCTCTGGGTTTACTGCAACTCCTGCCTCTGAGATGATATGACCAAGGAAGTGAATCTGGTCCATCCAAAAGTGGTACTTTGAGAGCTTAGAATATAGCCAATGCTGTCTCAGTGTACTCAATACAATCTCAAGGTGGGTGGTATGGTCTTGTCGAGTGTGAGATTACACCAAGATATTGTCCATGAATACTACCAAAAAAGAGTCCAAATAAGGATGGAACGCACGATTCATCAAATCCATGAAAACTGCTGGTGCGTTCGTGAGTCTGAATGACATAAACAAGTACTCATACAGACCATATATGCTCCAGAAAGATGTAAGCAGTATATCCGTTGGTCTCACGCGCAGGTGATGATATCCTGACCTTAGGTCAATCTTCGAGAACACTCATGCTCCACGAAGTTGATCAAAAAGATAATCAATCCTTGTTAAGGGATATCGGTTCTTGACCATCAGCTGGTTCAACTTCCGATAATCCACACAGAGTCTGAGGGTACCATCCGCCTTCTTCGCAAAGAGGACCAGCGAACCCCAAGGAGAAATAATGGGTCAGATAAAACCCTTTCACTGTAACTCCTCTAACTACCTATTGAGATCCTGCAACTCAGGTGTGGCCATCCTATAAGGAGGAATGGACACCGATGCTTCTCCTGGCACAAGATCAATAGAGAAATCCACCTCACGCTCCATAGGTAGACCTGAAAATTCATCCAAGAAGAAATCCCTGAAATGATCAACCACTGGAGGGAAATCCGTTTGACAAGTCCCCTGATCATCCAGATATAAACTCGCAATCTGGGCTGTAACTCCACCTCACCCATGATGCTCTGGTCCAGCTCGACTTGCCTGAACATTCCACTCGCCTTTGTATAGAAACTCTCCACCCTCTGGTGATGTGAAACTCACCCTACGATGATAGAAATCTACAAAGGCTTGAAAGGGAACCAACCAGTCCATCCAGAGAATGAAATCATAGCTCGCCATCTCTAAGACATAGAGGTCCCAAAGGAAGTGACACGTGCCAACCTCTAGGGGGAACTCCCTGCATTGGCACACACCAGCTGTTCTAGTCCCCAACGGAGTGTCTAGCATCATGATATCAGAATAAGTAGAAACATAGAGACCAAGGCTCTCCAAAATGGGTACAGATATGAAGCTATGGGTGGTACCCGTATTGAAAAGTACTGAAGATAAGACAGAAGCTACTAGAATAGTACCTCTGACAGTAGAAGGTCCGAGATCCTGCTCCTGCTGGGTCTGTTGCACTACATATGCCTACCCAGTGCCGCCGCCCTATGACACAGTTTGGCTACCCTGAGCTATCCTGCCCCATTGCCTTTGAGATCCTGGTGTCTGGCTACCACAACCACGACCACCATCCCTGCGTGCACACCCTGGCGTATTCTAGTTCCCCGACTGGTAAGAAGATACTAGTCCTACTCCCACACGTGGAGTCTGAACAGAACCCCTCTCACTAGCCACTGGTAGAAACACCCTACAAAAGCGCTGTAGATGGCCCATCTTGCCGCAAGCTCGGAACTCCACTGGGTGTTGTGGACACCGCGGTCTCTTGTGCCCCTCTTTACCACACCGATAGCACATGATCAGGCCACCCGAAGTAACTACCTGGCTAGTACTGTCACAGTGAGAGAAAATCATCTGTCTCTTCCTCTAGCCAGTAGAAATAGTACCAGAAACTGGTGCTGAACCACTCTGGCCTACACCACTAGCTTCCTGAAGTTTCCTTTCTGTAATCAGCACCTGGTTCACAATAACATGTACTATAGGCAACCTGAAAACATTCACCATTGCTTGGATGTCATATCTAAGACCATCCTTAAATCGTATGGCTCTCAACGTCTCATCAACCACCAGAACGGGTGAAAAACGCTGAAGCTCAGTGAAACGAGAAGAATAAAACATCACCGACATAGCGCCCTACTGCAGGTTCATGAATTCTCGAGCTCTATCTGCCCTCATCATCTTAGGAAAGAAGAAGTCGTAGAAGACTGCTTGAAAATATTCCCACGCCATGTCTATGTGGTGCTCTGATTGGGTGGTAACATCCCGCCACCTCTTGGAGGAATCATGCAGCATATAAGTTGTGAGCTTGACCCTACGCCCTGGAGGAGTCTCAAGATGCTCAAAAATAGTCTACATAGACCCAAGCCAAGATTCCATAGCCTGTGGTCAACCATCCCCTGAAAACATAGGCGGATGCTACTGCTGGAATATACGAGTCAGCTCATCCATAGATGTGGCAGCCGACAGTGCTCCCTGAATGGTCTGCATGAACCGCATAAAGCCTTCATGGAACTACGCATCCACGCCTGTGTCCGGTATAACAGCTGGCGCCGCATCTGTCTCTGTTGGAGGATCCACTAGTAGCACATGGCCCACCATCTCTAGAGTATACTCATTGCCGCTCTCCTGGAAAACAACGCGTGGTCATCTCAACGACATGACTCTACAAGGTCAAACACACACCTTAGATCCAGATCATCAAGACTAAAAATGAAGGGACCAAAAAGGGAACGAGATGAAGAAGGCATTCAAGATTTGAAAAACAAGACTACACAACGTGTATACTGACTACACAGTGTGTACCTGACTTCTCTTCCCCTGCCCGAGTCCTTCTACACGGCTAATCCACACGGCTCCCATTGAACAAAACTAAACGGCGTGTATATCATCTACACAGAGTGTATGGTGTAATTTCCAACTACCCGTGTCATTTGTGACACGGCCGACTACTCGGCTTGATACTACATGACATGTGATACCTGAACACGACGTGTACACCACCCCATTTTCCAACCACACGGCTAAGTCCACATGGTCTGTCCTCGGAAAAAACTACACGGTGTGTCCCAGAGGGACACAACGTGTACTAGACGAGCTTCCCCGACCCATGTTGTTAGTTACACGACCGGATGCACGGATCACACTACACGACATGTTCCATATGGACACAATGTGTACATGAAAGGATAACACCAACTTGTGTTGTTAGTTACACGGCCGGATCCTAGGTCAGACCACACGGCGTGTTCCATAGTGGACACGACGTGTATATATTAACATCTCCTCCATCTGTGTTGTTAGTTACACGGGCAGACTCTGGGTCAACACTACACGGCGTGTACATCCTGTACATGGTGTGTTCGCCCCAAACATTTCCCTTCCCCGTGTCCTTTCCCACACAATAAATGATATGTAAAGGACTACACGACGTGTACTTAGGGTACACGGCGTGTACTCAAAAAGTTTTTTTTTTCATCCCGAACAGAAGAACATACATGACATGTTTAAGGTACTACACAAAGTGTATACTGGGTTTCCGGACAGTATTCCTTAGAAACTTCTTCGGAACCCAGAAAATACTAAAAAACAACACCTAAGTGTCAAATTACGATCCATGGGGGCCCATACTCCCCACAAATCAAATTTTGACATATTATCTGTGTTATAACAAAAATAAACAGCTAATGATCCACCAAATTCTGGTTAATGGGGGAAAATACTCCCCAAAACCAACGTTTGGCGTTTATTCCTTCAACAAGATCATACCAAGATACCCTATCACATAACAGGTATTTATCAAGAATCTATCACAACAACATGATTTTATAGCACAAAAACTATCACAACCACATGCAAGTTCTAATGCACCTACATGACATGGAACTATGCATGGCATGTGATTTATAGAATGTTCCTAAATGATTCATGAGATGGAATACCCTCATCTCATCTGGTTGCAACTAAATTGAACCCATGGATAAAATATAAACAACACAATCACAAGTGCGTCACCCAACGGTGAAATCAAATCAACTGTAAATTGAAAAATCAGTAAAATTGCAATATGAGGTAAATTGTCTTTTCCCTATCTACAGGTCATCTACACCCGGGCACAACTTATTACCATCTACTGTTCCCGTACTATCCCTAACTAAGGCTCCAAATAATAAGTCAAAGAAAAGAACCCCTCTGATACCACTTTGTAACGTCCCGGTTCCGGGTGCCACTCAACGGGTGCCCCAAACCCAGTTCTCCACGTGACCTCATGCGCATTTCCTCAAATGCCAGAGGCTACCAACTAGCAGCGAGGGCCCAAGTCTGATAGTGGGGAAACTATTCCCTCATTTGTCAAAGTGTAGCACAGTGGAATACAAGATAAAACATACAACAACAGCGGAAGAAGTAAATCATACGTAACTGAAATGAACAACTGAAGTAAAAAGAACCAGCAGTCACATATATATATATATGTATGTCAAGATGCAGCATGTTACTATTCTATGACAATAGTCAGAACATGTTACACAGTAGTACAATATGATCAAATGGAAAAGTACAGGTACAACTAAACAAAACAGAACAGTCGGCAGCATCACGAGCCTGAGCTTGGTCCCATGCTCCCCTACACCTCAGCAACAATCAAGTACCTGTATAGGGACCCTTGCCCTTATCCACACCTGCAGAAATATAATCTGTTTGGGGCCGAAGACATGACCCCAAATAGGGTGTGAGAAATAAATCCCAGTAGACACCCACCAAAGGCCCGTTCCCAACTGTGTGAAAAATATGCAACAAAAATGTGCAGTAGTAAAAATGCAATAAACTAAGCATTACTCAAAAGTAACTAACTTTACCAGTTATATTTCCATTTTCATTTTAACCATTTAATTTTAATAACATTTTTTGCTCAACAGAACCAATTGCTTAGGCCAACCAGAATCTTTCCCTCAAGCTAATATAGTAAAACCATTCCCTAAGGCTTTCCCTCAGGCTATAAAGCACCTTACCCTCAGGCATTTCCCTCAGGAAAAATAGAATCTTGACCTCAGGACAAACTAAAACGAAACCCTCAGGTAATCATAATATTGCCCTCAGGCATTGCCCTCAGGCTAGTAGAACGTTTCCCTTAGGCTAAGTAGTACCTTTCCCTCAGGCTAAACAAACCATGCCCTCAAGCAAAACAAAAAATTCCCTTAGGCTAAAGTAACCAGGCCATGCCCAACATGTAAATAAGAAATTCACATAAAATTACTCTAAAGTCAAATTTATAAACATTATTACAATGGCATACCCTCAGGTATCCTGGAAAATGGCTAAACAGAGGAACACACCCCCCGAGGTGGTCCTGGATCCAAGAAGTAATCCCAAAAAATAGTTTATTATCACATTTAACTACCTATAAAATTCTAGATATTTAAAATAGCCAAGGCCTCAGCCACACGACACCCCAACATGGGTTCATAGCTCAAAAATACACACAAACGCACAACAGTTAGAAATTAAACACTAAGCCACCTATATTAAACGCCCCTGATCAGTATACTCGAACGACGATCCACAGAACGTCTAAGAATGAGGTAGATCTGAGGTGAAATAAAACCCTTTTAAACTCAAATAACTTCTATTAGAGGAATAATTGGAAAGAACTACGCAAGGATATGGGAGGGCTTACCCGTGTGGTTCCAACGTGATCGACGGAAGCAGAAACAAATTTCCGACGCTCGATCTGAAGATCCACAAAGGTTCGAACGTCCTCTCCTAAGCTCCCATCCGGTTCTAAGCCAATCCTGTGAACATGGTTGTCTACTTCCCATTTTAAGAAAAAAAAACAAATTACACGGCGTGTACTTTTGACTACACGACGTGTACTTACCTCATTTAACTGTTCCTCTGGGGGCACCGCCAAACTATTCATCCGTCAACATAAGTATATGACATGTATTACCGACTACACGATGTGCACTATCGGGCAGCTGGTGGCTGCTCCCACCGCCATACTGTTTTGTCTACCGACTGACTACATGGTGTGTAAAGGACCACTACACGGAGTGTAGTCGGTTTTTACACCCTTAGTCACCAACAAGGCTATACACCCTATGTACTCATCCCACACGGCCAAAGTACACGACGTGTGGAAAATTACACGGCGTGTAGTCCCAAAATTTAGGAATTTTCCCATTTTCCTTATCTTCTCGAAAACGCTTAAGGAAAAGAGAAAATAAGAAACCTGTACTTCAAAAATAAGAACTGGGTTCTTACATTGACCATGCCTATGTTTTCCCCTACATCCGTAGTTCCTAGGAAGGCAGCCCCCCGTTCCTCAGTTATATGAGGGAAAATTATATTATAAGGAATATTCATCATTAAAGAGAGGGTATTCCAAGTATATCATGTTGAAAGAACCAAAGATGAACTCTTCCTACTATGAGGGTTTCATTTAGTGGAGAGGTTCCCATTCTTAGGATGTTGTATATAAGAAGTATGAAACTGTTAGAGCTTGAATTAGAAAAGAATATGACTCTTCCTCTTCTGTTTATTCTTACTTCTTGTGGTCACACCCACTTTTGGGAGGCATATATGATGTATATTTTTTAGGTGGTGGAGATATTGTGGATTTTCAAAACTGTTTTCTTAGTATGGCATGAGCTCAGTTAACTATTTTTTGAGTCATACAGTTTTCAAACATTTGCACATGCATGACCATGAATTTCTAAAAACCATCCTCTTCTTCTGACTAGGCAACATTTATACAGTCCACCTTCTTTGAGGAGTTATATAGAACCACCTATATAGAATCAACCATGCCTTGAAGGACATATTTTAAGATGACAAAGTCTTGGATATTATAACCTAGTCATATATGGAAAGGGTAGTAGTCGGGATAGTCAGTGAGGTTTTCCTCATCGGGATTCCTAGGTTGTGGAAGCATGAACAAGTTTCAATCCATGGATACTAAGAAATAACTAAGGACTTGTTCATTTCATAAGGAGTGCTCTTTATTCATATGTTCCTCAAATACCTGGTGATCCATATTTCCCTATGCTTATGTACGAGGGAGCTTATGTGATTGTCACCGCTCAACTAGAGGTGCTTGGAAGTTTGGGACCTGTCTAGGTTCTTGGATGGGCACTAATACTAGCTTGAGAGTTACAACTATAGATTTTGATTTTCCTATCCTTTTCCCTTGTGCCAAGGCCATCAGTTGAGACATGGATTATGTTTACTGAATGGAATCCTCAAGAATTTTTAAATTTTTTTGAACTCACAAAACCCAATAGGATACTTCATTGGGATTAGAGGTGTCTATAATGCATCTCAAAGATTTTCATCATAGAGTTCCAATAGCTATTCTTATGACAGAGTGATGTTTAGTGAATAAGTTAAACCTTTCTAACTTACTATGAATTCAGAAACCCTCTCATTTTAATGTTTCTTATAGTTCATCAGGTTAATGGTTGTCATTTTCCATATAATGGATCTAAAATGATGAAGGAATTAATGAATAAGGTCTTCCCATCCTGCAACAGAACTCACTGACAAACTATTGTACCAAACAAAGTTCGAGCCTATTAGATTTTTCACAAAACTCCTCATCTTGGTCACCTCCTATTGGTCTCAAGGGATCATCATTAACCAGCATCAGGATAAAAACTATTTGAAATGATATTCGGGGTCACCTGCACCATAAAATGTGGAGAATGTAGGGTTTCCAAAATTGGGTGGGGGAAAAGTATCATCCACCCACTCAAGATATGGGTTCCTCTCAAGCTACACAAGTACACATTTCCCTTACATGTATTCAATTCACATATCTAAGGACTCAATTAATTTAAGTAACTATGGGGGTACTTTTATCTTAGTTTCCTCTCATATATAGGTAGCTGTGGGGGTCGATGAGGTGGCCACACCTTCATCTCCCGTTGATTCTCAATTCATCCTAAGACTAAATAATTTACCTGGTGAGGGAGGGGATGTCACCAAAATGGAGGGAAGTCATAATAATTTTTGAATTCCTCATCTATGTAGAATGGAAACCTAGATCTGGATCTAGTATAACTCTCAGATTCCGCTCTTACTGGAGGATCAACTCTTATGGGAGGAGGGATATTTTCCTTAGCCTCAAGACGATACCTAGTGGGAATATTTCTTCTCAGTAGCTCCTCATTGAGTTTTCTAAGAGTTTGTATCTCACTCTTGTATTATGAAAAATGTTCCTACATGGAATGAACTTCAACTCTTCTAGGTGGTGATTGGGATGTAGCCACAACTTTACCGTTTTCTTTGGCAGCATTCCACTAGAGAGGTGGAAACTAATTATTAATAGGTGCTAGGTTTTGGATCCTTCTTTGGTTCCAGGTGTGTGTATCCTTAGTTGGTGAATATATATCACCCTCCTCTCATGTTAGGTTTTCCATGTTGTGACCCTATTAATTCTCATTTTGATCAAAAATTTCTTTCATGTTCATAGTGATGAAATTTATAGAGGCATATCAGGCAATGGTGGTTGTATCATTACTTTTGATGCCATAGGATGATTCTGCACTGCCTTCATTAGGTTCTTTATTCAAACCCCTTGTCATATTAGTCTATTTTTTTTACGACCCTAAAAGGGTATGATCACCTTCACCATACATTACTCCCATCTTGGTCTAGGAACAATGACCTTGAGGGAGTTTCCGGTTATGTTTTATGAATGAGACCAAAATAGCATAGGTTTGTCTTGTAGTGGAAGGAACATGTGGGATGCCAACCACTAATTTTTACTTCCCAACCTGGAGAATAATGATTCTCTCTATGGTGATGATGATGATAAAAATACCCCATCCCTGTGGGATAGGGGTCATTCTAGGATGAATTTGGAACTGATTAATCCTATTATTGAGGATCCAATGATTCTAGTCAATGATTTAATGATCCCCGAGATGGGCATGAAGATATAAATTCCCCCATCCTAGAAGGGTGGGTTTGATCTAGAATCACTATTGATCTCCCCAGGACCTTCTTAGGGGACTATGAACGTAGAGATGATGATTGAGATATAAATTTCCCTAGCCTGATGAGATGGGGTTTGTTTGCATATGCTTCAGGTACATTCTGAATCCTATCAGGAATTGATGATCCAAGAGGTGGATATGGTGGTAAATATTATCCCAACCTAGCAGTTTGAGTTTACTCCTAGATGAATAATATAATAGCTTCTACAATGGCCCATTTTATGCAGTGCAACTATGATCTCATAAGATATGGGTGATATGGAATCACATGATGAGAACCATTCTTTATGGGAAGTTTTCTGGTTGATCACAACTTCTGATTCCATGTCTAAAATGAATTCCTACAGTTTTGAGGGGCCCATTTTAAAGTATTACTGGATATCCTCTCCTAATGTTCATACTTTATGGGCACTATTGAAGTGGGGGAATTATGTTGTAATGACCAAATGGCCCAAGTGGTACCCGGTCCCCAGATTATGCTAGAGGATAGGACATTACAGAATGCCGAATATGAGGGATTATGTTATTTTATGGGTGCAGAAAATGCCATGTTCCATACTCTCCCCATCCTTGAATATGGATGAAGAAATTGGCTTTAGAGGTCAGCTAATGAATGGTTATGATGTAATAGAGACAATTTTAATACAAATTTTCATTGTGCTTTTCTAGTTTTGGATCTCAGGCCATGGAGATAACAACTAGGTTTAGCTAAAAATAGAGTATCTTGATGGTCGGTAGGTCCCTTGTGTCCTGGATAAGAGTGGTGTCTAGCCTTTAGTATCTAATTAATATCCCACATATTTTGGAATAGATAAGGAATGAACTACTTTTCTATCTTGTGTGGGGCCTCATAGTCAGAAGTAGGAAGGGTCTATAACATAATGGGGAGGTTGTTTCTAGCTAACTCTCTCCATATGTTAATGTAGGACTCCTCTTTATCAAAATTACATGCCTCCATCTGATCATACCATAGAAGATGATTCTGAGGGTCACCTGTTGACTGGAGTGAATCGATTCTAGAATTTGATAGAGAACTATATACAATTTACCTCGATGTTTTGAGAACCTCTCTATATGAAGGAGTCTGGGTAAGGGGAGGATTTACTTCTTAGTGGGAGATATCACCTTGGGGAGGTTGACCCTAGTGTATGTTAGGTGTAGAGTCCCTACAATACATATCCAAACTACCCCCAAAAGTACTATCATGTTAATGATCATCTTATACTTTAGTTGAAGATTTTACAGACCCTTGTGGTGTTGAGAATGTGTCTCGAATAACCTCAAGGACACTGACAATGAACAAATTTGGAATATGGGTCTCGACTTGCATTGTGGCTGGAATATACTGGTTTTCCTTTTGGAATTGTGCATGGATATGAGCCTACTATATGATGGTTTTCAAAACTTTCTTATAACCATCTAGTGCTGTAGGAATATGATCCCACTACTAAGAAGATACTTGAATATTCCAATGATCTTATTCAATATTGACCAAAATATACACCTATCCCGAGGCATGTTCCATTCCCACTTGGTGAGCCTTGGTTAGAACAAGAGTATGTGTATAATCTCGAGACTTTGGAATATGGCACTAGTCTTTCTTGGAAGGATCATGAGCCTACCCTGAGGCATGTATCCATCTCACTTGGTTATCCTTAGTTGGAGTAGGAATATGAGCTTGGTCTAAATTTTAATTCTTTATCGGAATATACCAATGGAACTTAGGAATGGAAGAATGGACATGAGACTCCCCCTGTATTGCCTTAGAATGATGTTGGTGTAGTTTTTTTGGAGGAAGTAAGAATATGTGCCTGGATTCCATGATCTAATAAAGTATGCTAGGTAGATTCACTGACAGGAATATGAGCTTGTCCCAAGGCATAATCCATTCTCACTTGGTTATACCTTTCCATAATTGGAATATATGCCCGATCTTGGGCCTTTAGAATATTTTAATGGAATTATTTGACAATAATATGAGCATATCCTATGTCATGTTCCCCTCTTACAAGGTGATCCCTGGCTAAAACGAGGATATGAATATGATCTCAGGCCTTTTGAATATACTGCCAGACTTTTTCGATAGGAATTTTCTACTATGCCGAGGCATGTTCCACTTTCACCTAGTGAGACTCGGTTAGAATGGGAATATGAAACTAGTAAGAAACCTCTTCCTATACTAGAATATGATAATAATACTCTTTGACGTGATCAAGAATGCGTGCTTTCTTTGGAGCAGCCACTTGTTCATGATGATCAGAGTGCTCAATTGTCCTGATAGAAGGGATATAAATATACACCTGTACCTGTATTTGAACCAGTACTGAAATATAATGGAGGAGTTCTTTAACTTTTTCTAATATGTATCGGCATTTTAGTAAAGTGTGTATAGTAATTTAAGCCTACAAATTTTCTATCTCCCTTATATACTGGAATATGTATTCAATTGAAGTAGGGATATGTTACCACTTATTTTCTCCTTGTTCCATTAGAATATACCAATGTACTTTATGCAAAGAGGTAGGGATATGTGCCTCCACTATTCCTGTAGTGGGAATATGCCCACAGACTTATTCCAAGTGAGTAGCTATATGAGACTTCTCACTGGTCACTTCCAGAATATTTTGTTAGACTTCATCATCAAGAGTGGGGATATGAGCCCCCTCTTGGACATCTAGTTCCTTCCTTTACCAATGTTTCTTCCTTTATACCCATGAATGGGTGTTAGAGGTGGCAGTGTGTCAGGTGGAACCCTCAGTAAGAAACTGATGGATACCAGTGGGATAGATTTGGTGTTGGTGGTTGACAGGTGCCCTCCTTGATGGCTCCTAAACCAGAAGGGAGCCATATTTTACTCCTTAGTCAACCTTTAATAGATATTGAAGGTGGTGGTTTTCATGCCCTAGGGATAAGCTCTCGAAGTGGTTGGCTATGAATATGAGGGAAACTGGATTAGATGGATCTTTCCCTAGGTGATGAGGACTCATTGGTTTTCATTCTTGGAGACCCTTATAAAAAGATTTCGTGGTTAGGATTGTACCACATCGATGGTATTCCTAGACCATCATTTTCACCACCTGATGTTGAATATATCAGGAAGGTGAGGTCATTTTGTAACCCACATGGGTTGCATCCACAACTAACTTTCCAGAATGGTCACTAGATTATGAATACATTATCTTAAATTGAAATTCTGTTGATGAGAGTAGTATCTGCAGTCATACAGACAATAGTAAAAGAGGTTACTAATTAGTGCAATATCATAGGCATGCTATGTGAAAAATTAGATATACATGGTTAACATAATTTTCCTTTTATTCCCGATCCATACATTCTACTCACTTCTAATTATTACCATGAGGATGGAATTATTTCATGAAAACCCTGGTTATAAAGGATCAACTTTAAGATTATACTGGTCTTACTAGCTTTAATTGTGTAAGATATGAAAAACAAAGTGGCATGACACATGATTAACTAATCATTCTGTTATTTGAAAGTTTCAACTTATGTTTTCCATTTTTTTTGCATATAGTGTGAAAACAAAATGGATCGAATGATTAGAAATTAATCATTTTATTATTAGAGAGATTCACATCAGGTTCAACATTCTTGTTTCAAAGGGGAAGAGATGACCTGAAACCCCCATCAAGGTAGGTTCTTTTCATCCCAATGGTTGGTTGTGAGGGGCTTGGTTCTTTCAAAACTAATAACATAGGGTTACCATTATCATTGTTAATGGAAACTACCAATGGTTCCCTCATCCATAACTGGGTATAGACCTACTTTCCAAAGGTTGGGGGTCAATTGGGGTTTCATACCCAATGATTCTTGGGGGCTTGCATTGGTTGAGAGGATGGGAGGTTGATCTCATCAATCCCTTTTGGGGGGGAAATGTTTCCTAATATGGGATTATATTATATATTTAAGATGTGTTTGTGAATCTCTTACTAATACCAATATGGAACTTATTACCTTTAAAAAGAAATTTATAGGTTAAATCTCTTTTACATGCAGAAGATGAGGATATAATTAGTGAATCCATTTGTATGTATCTGTGGTTCTTCATCTGTTTCCAAAATAATGGGTAGCTGTTTATGTGATGAAGCCATATATCTAGGGAATTCAGAATTTTCTGCCATGTAGGGAGGCGGTTAATATTCCATGGAGGGGATTGAGCCATTATGAGGAATCCTAGGTATCCTAGTTATTACAGGAATCAAAACCCACATAGTTTGTTAAAACCAGATTGGTTAACGTTATATGGAATAGACATATATATGGGCTCTAGGGAACTGGTTATTCAAGCTTGAGTCTTGAGGATAATTCCTACGTATCCTGGTTATAGCAGGAATCAGAGTTATCATAGTTCGATCACACCCTCAAAAATAACACCAAGATATATTACCTTATATGAGGGATATTTATATTGTGCCACTCATCGAGGATTACATACTAAGTTTTCCCTAGATTGAGGAGATTCATCATTCCAATGACGTGTTCATTGGGGATCCTTAAGCCCACGTGAGCTATATTCGACGTGAAAAACAGGGGATGGAAAGTTATCAACCTCATTTCATATGGATGCAAGACTTGTGCACTAAGATAGTCTTTATGAGATTTAATATAGATCTCGGGCCTCAGGGAGGAATCCTACATATCCTGATTATTGTAAGAATTAGATTCATCATAGTTCATGTGATTTTTTAGTCTATTGAGGGATGAGGTAGAGTGATCTGACCATGGGAATGATTGGGTCTTGATAGTTGAAATTTCATAGACATGGATGGACTTACACCAAAGATGATTCCTATTTGATTTCAGGCCTTAGGTAGGTGTCCTACGTATCCTGGTTATTATAGGAATTAGAGTTCTTGTAGTTCAGTTGATCGGGGCTTATATGTTGAGGTTTCCATTATATGCAAGTCATATCATATTATTCTGCTGATCAGAGCTTACAATCTGAGGTCTAACTTTCTTTATAGAGGCTTATGGTGAAAATGATATGATTATTGTAACTCTCTAATACCATATGAGCAATTATTATTGTGAGAAACAAGGGATAGAAAATCATCAATTTCTTTTATTATGGATATAGGAATTATGCACTAGGATAACCCTTTACAATATTTAATATAGATCCTAAGACTTAGAGATTCATCCTACATATCCTGAACATTATAGGAATTAGATTCATTATAATTTAGTTGATCGAGGATTACATGCTTATGCTACCCTTGTATGCGGGACATATCATATTATGTCGCTGATCGAGGCTTACACTCTGAGGTTTCCCTTGTTGACCTATACTGCTTTCCTGCTTGACCTACTTGACATGCCTACTTGACATGCCTTGATTGTCTTTTTTGACATGTAAGTGGATTTCTGGACATGTCTGGTTATGTTGTAGACATGTCTAAATATAGTCGCATGATCAAGTTGGCTTGTCTAAGGGACATTTCATATTCCACATGACATATTTTAGGGTCATTGCATGATCAAGGATGAATTGTATAGAGGACATCTAAAGACCTGAATGGTTGATCCTGAAACCCTTCGCATGATCCTAGATGATTTTTCTAGAGTTTATCACATGATCTAGCTAAATTTACCTAATATCATCACAAGAGCTAGCTGAAACACTTAGAGAGTGTTACAAGATTCAATGAGACATGTCTTAGAGGGTGTTGCATATCTTAACTGACATGTCTAGGGGGAATCATGAGACCTCGATGGAGTTCTGGGGGGCGGTCGCAAGAGCTAGTTGGCATCCCTGGGTGCTATCGTGAGACATGGTTGACCTGAACTGTTGTTTCCATGTGGGTCAGGAAACATGTATTAAGAGCACTGAAAGTATAGGATGGTGATCTTGTAGGGATTCACGAGACTAGGTAGGAATGACCAGGGGGTTCCATGTGACTTAGGCTGACATGTTTGGAGGACATCACATGATCCGAATAGTATGCCAAAAGAGCGTCGAATGAATTGAGTGACACGTCCTGGTGCTGTAGAATGACTTGGATAGTTCATTTATAGTAAATGAGTATCAAATTACATGTTCATTTATTAAATATCTCACATTTTAGTCCTTTTTCTTTCCTTTATAATGTGAATTCCTTATATTTTTTTAGTGTTATCTTGTTTTAAGTCTCGTGTGATCTAGAAAGTGTATGGGATGTCCTTCATGTGTCCTTTCAGAAGTCCTTCACATGATCTATGGGTGATCCCACAAAGTTCCTATGAATTTTTCATGATCTATTTTTCATTTCAATGGTATATTACCTTATGGAAAGATCACTAGTTGTGAGACCAACCACTCTGAGAAATCTGCTATGGTGCTTGGGTGCACTGGTGTGTCTGGATACAAAAAGGACAACTTCTCATCCTGAGAGTCATCCTATCACTCTCTACATTTTCCTGCTAGGGTGAAGTATTTATAGGCCTCTCCACCCGATTTTTTATTCAATTTTCATGGATCATATCAAACAAATCTGGGATGGATTTTGAGAAGGGATTTGGTTTCATGCGTCCTCACAATTCCCTATCATGGATCACTTTGAGGGAGTCACCTAATTTTTAGTGACCGTGAGTGTATCCTGTCAATGCACCCTTTATGGATTATTTAAAATTAACGGGGAATTTTTTAATCATGTATTCATGACAAAATATTTCCATATTGACATGTACAAGGGCCTTTGTGAGATCATGGTTCCTACTGAGAGGCATTTGCATGATGCTCGAATCCTTGTTGAGGATATTTCATGAGGCAAAGAAGGATTTTTGAGGTGATTCCATGAAACTGAATTGGATTTTCATGGTTTCTTATGAGACCATGTCTCAGAAAATCTTAGTGTGTCATGTGATTTTTACGATCGCATGAGACTCCCACCCCCTCCCTATTCTATTTTCCTTTTTTTATTTTATAAATCTTAGTGATCATGTGAGATTGAATGTGTATTATTAAAGATAATTACTCTACCTATTAGTGATAAATAATGTGAATTATAAAGGTTCTATGGAGATGTGTGATAATGTCATGGAAAATTCCATCTATTTGTCCTTAGGGGGCCAAAGGGGGAGTGAGAGGTCTCCTAGACATACCTGAGGCTCTCTGCGAGATGATGATGACATGACAATGGAATTTCATGAGATGAGGTGGACATGTCACTAGAGTCTCACAGTGTCTTGAGGATCACCAAGGGCACATCACATGATGTTTATGACCACGAGTGGTTCCCACCACCTCCACTTTTTTACATCCTCTGTTCGTTTAAAAAAGTTTCAGGATCTCATTATTTTTTTGAATGTTGTCAAGGAAAATAATTATATCCATCAGTGATCCATCATATGAGTTTTATGAATATAATAGGCCTCCTCCTTTTGGAAATTTACCAACTGTTTTTGAAGGATTTTTGGATGGGTTGTCATTCACCTATCAGTTGAAAAACCACGTGACCTGGGGGGGTTTATCTGGCTATCTCCACATGATGAGTGATTGTCTAGGGTGACTTCTTGGGAGTAGAAGGACTTGTCAAAGGGACTTCACATGAACTTTCATAGATTATGTGATCCCCCTACCTGCCTGCATGACCCTCTATTGGTTATGAGATCATGTGTCTCTTATAGGTTCATGAGATCGAAGAGATCATATACACCTTCACCTTTCTTTGCTTTTCCAGGGAAAACAATACCCATATTTAGGTATTTCTTCATTTGTGAATTTTATAATGCTCATTTGGCGAGCATCAAAAACTATTTTCAAGTCCAAATTTATTAATTAAATATATTATGTATTTTCTTTGATTTAAAACATTTATATTTTTTTGATAAAATTGAAATCCTAGAAAATAGTTTAACTCACTGATCATAATCATTTGAAATTTCTTTTGCATAATTTTTGAAAAATCATTGCATAATTTTTGATTTATAGATCAAAAAATAACATCATCGACATATATTTGTATGAAAAACATATTTTAGGATGATGTTTCTTAAATAATGTAGGGTCTACCATCTCTATTTTAAAACCATTTTATAAAATAAAAGAACTTAATATTTCATACCATACCCTTGGAGTTTGTTTAAGTCCATATAGAGATTTTGTAAGTTTAAAAACTGAATTTTGAAATTGAGGGTCTTCAAAACAAGGATATTGTTCTACATAAACTTAATCCATTAAAAATCTATTTATAAAATCATATTTAACATCTATATGATATAATTTAAAGTTCACATATGAAACATATAATATAAGGATTATAGTAACTTCTAAACTAGATACTAGAGAAAATTTTTCTTCATAATATATTCCTTATTCTTGATTTCATCCTTTGGAAACTAATCTAGATTTATTTATAGTTATTAAACCATGATCTTCTTTCTTGTTTCTAAAAATCCATTTTTTCCAATTATAGGATAGTCAGAGGGTCTTTCAACTAATTCCCAAACTTTGTTTCTTTTGAATTTATTTAACTCTTCGTGCATAGATAAGAACAAAATTTCATCTAATAATGATTATTATAATAATATAATAATTCAATTTTATGCCCTGACAATGCTTTATTGACCCATACCATAACCCAATGCTAACTAAATCAAGGTACTACCCTCATCACATCTCCCATTTTCTTACAAATCATCCCTATCCAAAATGGTAAAAAATACATCCATCTTTAGAGAAACCAATATAAATATCTCAGTAGGATACACACTAATACTTACTCATGAATAACCACCCATAATCACCATCTCCACAATAATTAAATATCCCACTATATTTACCTAAAATGATATCAATAAAATGACCCACCAAATTTTCATAACCAAATTTTGACCCATCCACAATGATCACAATTTTTAATGGATGTTTTCTTGATCAACCATGAACTAGGAATATTGGTTGAAAAATATTCATTTTAACTCTTCAACTTATAACTAAAATAGGTATTCACTCAACCTCACCAACCCACTATAGGTTCTCTTATAAGTCCATGTAACACCTCAAGATTTTAGAATATATTTTTTGTCTTTAATAAATTTTCTGCGTTTGATAGCTTGTGAATAATGGAAACCTAAAATTATATGAATTATGAATATAAATTATTAAATTAAGAACATTATATGGTATTTAAATTAAATATATATTTTTAAAATAATTTCTAATTTACTTAGTAAATACTATTAATCCTAAAGAACTGTTTAGAAATATTTGGTTTATAAGAATTGTTTATGTAATATATGATTTACATAAAAATTTATTTAGTGTATTAAAAAATTCTAAAATTATTATTTACACATGTAAAAAATAAATTTATTCTGTACTAATTGGTTATAAATGAGAATAAAAGTATTTGATAGTAAAAAGAGACGTTTTTATGAAAAATTGATTTTATGAGCACCATATGTTTTTATCTTAATAAATTAAATTAAGAAATATTTATGAATGATTTTAATTAAATTTATTGATAATATATTTAATAAAATAATTTAATATTCATCTAATGATTTTTACCAGGTAAGGAATTGGATTAAATTCAGTGTTATTCTTAAAAATGCATTTTTCTAAAAACTATTTTTGATGCATTTTAAAAACATATTTTTAACTAATTTATAAAAATTTTAGAAATTTAATTTGATAAAATGGTTTCTATATTTTAAATAAATATTTAAATTTTCTTTGTAATGATCAAAATTTCATTTTTTGTCATAATGAATAGTAACTATGGTAAAAAGTTGTCACCTCTATTAAGGATAAAAAAGGTTAAAAGGGAGTTAAACTAAATGAAAAGGTTTAAAATATAACATAAAATTTTCTAAATTTGATTTGATAAATAAATTTATACCTTAAAGTTTCGTATCTTTTAATTTGGGTTTCCTTGGTTCCACTTTCACTTGAATATGACATTATTATATTTTAATGTTATAAGTATTTACAAGAGTTCCACCTACATAAATTATAAAATAGAACCCACTACCTCTACTTCTTAACTCACATTGAGCCCTATGGTCTATACAATAACTACCCAAATTTCTTCCTAACTTCCATCCCCATGTCCCATATCTTCTTTTATTCCCAAAATACCAACCCTTTAAGGATTAAGGTGTAAACCAAAGGAGGTTTCCCAAATAAGAGGTAATTGTATTTATCAATATATTTCGAGTTTCTTTCTTCCTTAACGTCCTATAAATCTTCTATAATCATCATAATATGATGAAATAAGTATAATATATACACTTAAAATGTTTTTATGTTAAATTTAACTCAATTTTATGAATTTTTTCTATCCTATGATAAATGATAATATCGTTCATGCGTACGTGTGGACTACCGCCTCTATGAAGTGATGTGATTCATTTTTCATATATTCCATACATGGATGGTAATATGGATGGATTTAATGAATATAAATTATAATTATTATATTAATATGCTTTTTTTTAAATATAAATTATGATTTAACTTTATTTATTTCTATTCATTAGAAAATGAAAACATTACTCATGCATGTCTACGGTCTACCGTCACCATGAAATGATTTAATTAATTTTTCATAAGCACCATATATGAATGGTTAAAATAGTGTATATAATGAATAAATATTATACTTATAAAATGATAAATATTCTAGAGATAATTAAACCATGATCAAGGTGGAAGGACCATAACCATCAAACCAAAAAATTCATGGGAAACAGAACAGTTAACACCTTAATATAGATTTTAATGAAGAATTTTTAAAAAGTGGATAATTTTAAATTATAAAAGAATGTTATATTATAAGATAATTATTAATATGGTTCTTTTATACATGTATAATAAATAAAAATTTGTTATATATGAGCTTTATAATGAATACGGATAAATTTAGGACTTGAGGTAAGGGTTTATGTTGTAATATCATTTTTAATCAGGATTCTTTATGAATTAATCTGATTTGGGGGAATTATATTCTCTTTATCTATTAAAAATAATATATTTTCTTATAATATGGTTATTTTTTAGGGTTTTTATGTTTTTATTTAATTACCCTCTCTTTATTACTTAAAACAATTGAGAAAATATTTTTAAGAAAAGATGACCTTATTTTCTCTCTGGTCAACACACATTTTCTTCCATTCCTATAGTATTTAAATTTTTTTCAAGAATGTTATTTTCTAGGATAAAATTATTATTTAAATTAATTTTAAACCATATTTTACCTTCTTTTAAAAGTTTTAAAAATTATTTTTTTCAATGATTTTTTGAACATGTTATTTATGAATTTTTACAAAAAAAGTTTGAAAGGAATATTTATTTTAACATTTACCTAAATAATGGAATTTTCCAAAATCATGAACATTATTTGATTTTAAGATTAATTTACATGTTTCCATGTTTATTTTCATATAAAATAATTTTCTAAATATTCTGGTAATTTTCATTTAAAATGTTATCATAAGAAAAGAAAATTTTTCTCATGTTTTCAAAGAAGGGTTCAATTGCTATTTTAAAGGTATTTTTACTTTATGTCAACATAATTTGATATTTATCTTGCTTAATTGGGGATATAATCAAATCATACCATCCATGTTCTTTCTCTGGGTGGATTATGATTATGTAATGAGAAAAATTTCATGAATCCAATTTCTTTTCCATGGGTTAATTACACTATGATGAAATTTTGAATGACTTTATGATCTTGTTGAATGAATATGTATGATTTTAATTATGTTATGGGTGAGAAAAAAATTATATATACCTCAAATGAATTGGGTAATGATTGATATATCATGAGATAATTTTAAATAGGATGATGAGTGAACCCATTTAAAGAATAAAAATATGTTGGGGAGTTAACCCAATCCACTATAGGACTTTTTCCACTATGTGATGATGGTCTTGGTAGTGATATTTGACTAATGAAATAATTTTATATGTTAATTATTGTGGCATAATTACTATGAAATATTATTATACCTATGATATGATCTCATGGATCATGATTGATTAATGATGATTCCTCACTCTTATTTCTCATATCTATTGAAATGACAAATTTTAGAACACAAATCATGATTTATGATCTATGATTGATTGGGTATGAAGTTAAAATGTTTTCACTATGATCTCATAATATAAGGAACCAGCATTAAAATATTACATAATCATGAATTAAATGAATAATTCACATTAAGTATCTTTTCAGGTTTAGATTTTTAGAGAATTAGGCCATAACTATTACATTTCATTTAAAAAAAATACAAATTAGACACTTCTACTCAGTTTCCATTTTTTTAAAAAAAACAAGAACTTTTGAAATGAAGAGTCATGTCTAGTTCCATGATTAAGACATCACAACTTTTCCTTGATCCCATCCTAGACCCTATTCCACATTATGTCCTGTGAAAAACATTTCAAAAACTTGGGATGAGCATAAAAAGCTTAGTAAAGGATACACAAAGAAGGAAAACTGTTATTTTTTCAAAACAACAAGTAAACCATGAATACTTATCATAAGTAATAAATTTAACCTATTTGAAGTAGTAAATACTCTTCACTGAATAAAACATCATTTCTTACCCTTTGTAACCAAAATATTACCATAAAACCCATATAAAGAACACATAACATATAAAGGTAACTTGGGACATAAATATACTTAAATGGAATAACCATATGGTAGACTTCCACACATATCACTACATGGAATAGCCATATGGCTGAATTCTATACCCAATTCATTAGAGGTTATAACGTAACCACCTGTCCAGGTTTATCACGACACCACCCATCATTTGGTTTATCATGTAACCACCCATCAAATGTCCAAGTACCATTATAAAATCATAACACATAAAACAAATATAAAGGAAAGAAAACATTTACACATTTCAGTCACAATATATAACTTAAATATATTGACATAAGAAATCCATAATCAAAACCATTTTAAATACCAAAATACATAAAAGAGTATATGGTATTTATTTTCCTTGAAAAAAAACATTATGTCTTGTTGAGGAAGCCAAAGAACAAATAATACTCGCGGTAGTGGAAATTCATTGTCACCGCTTACATTAAAAGAAAAATTCCTTTTTGTCATTTAGTAAAACTCTTCGTATAAAAAGATTCCCTTTGAAAATTAAAGGGTGTTTATACAACGTATAAAAGAAAGTCGTGTATTAAAACAAAATATGCCTCAATGAAAGGAGATTGAGACGAAGTCCCTTACAAAGATCATTTTGTAAATAAAATAGATTGATTATGTGTATTAAATATAATCACACATAAATAAATTATAAATACAAGATAATATATAAAAATTCATTTCTCACGTAATCAAATAATGACATAAACAATAAAGAGAAGATCAACCCAAAGAATGAAAATTGGGTTAAGAAGTTCCCTTACCTCATGTACGACTTGACCCGTTCGTTATTTAATATCCTGAATAATAAAATAAAGTTAATTTATAATTTCTTAAGAACCTTTTTCAAGTTTATTATTCCTTTTATATCACTTATTAGCATGTTATAAACATCATGTAATCCTTTAAGTTAATAACGTTCGTTTTGTCGATATTTGGTACTTGAGTAAAAAATGGACTTCTTATAATTACAAGTTGTTCACATGGTAAAAATTTCATTATATCCAAAATGATATTCATGATTTAAATATCATATATATTATATATATCCCGTATATACATGTATTTATAATAGTACATAACATTTGGATGTAAGAAATGAAATGCACTGTTCATGGAGACGGTAAACCGTACGTACGCATGAACGCTACTTTCATTTATATTTCTTCTTTTAATGGAATTAAATCATAATTATGCATAGGTATATTATAATTACAGTATCATATCATATATAATATTATTAACACCTTCCTTTATACGTCCCACATATGGAATTAATGAGTCATATCACTATGAGGGGGCGGTAGTCCGCACTTCCTCACATGAAATTATCACGTTTAACCATAATGGAAACCATAAAGGTATGATATAAAATAAAAATACAGAAGCATAAAGAAAACATAAACATAATATATATCATATATAAATATAGTTCCATCTTAATGGCCACCATGAGAGGCGGTAGGTGATAATCGAACAATCATTGTTTCGCGAGGCGTTAGTTTTCCATCCACAGAAATTGTATGTTCTTCACCCATTAGATGGAGGTGTGTGTAAGTGTAGTTCGAATACTTCTCATAAAAACATCATAGTATATTGAGGATACTGTTGTTGTTATAAAATAAAGGAATAAAAAGAGTTTAGGGGTTGGAGAAGTAAAATAAAAGAAAAGAAGTTAAGAGAAACCGTTACCTTTAATTTGGGTAACTTCCTTTGGTTTGAACCAAAGGGACTTCTTGAAGTGTCGTCTACCTAAGGTAAGGCTTCTAGGAGGAGGATATGGATTTATGGATATTAATTGGGTAGATTTTTTATGAGAAAAATGGCTTAAGAGGTGTGAGGAATTGGTTAAAAGTGGTGTCCTATTATAAGGGGAGGAGGGGCTCTTTAGGAAAGTTTGCAAATATTATGTTATTATAAACCTATATTCGGTTTCTAAAGATCCAAAACCCAATAAAGATGAATATAAGATGACTCATGGTCGAAATAAAATCACCCAATAATAATTAGACAGGTTTTGGATGTTATTTTAATATTTATAATCTTATTTACTTAAATCATTTATTAATGAGGTAAATACTGCATCATTATTGTGTCAAATATAATTTATTTTATTAAATGTCTAAAAATTATAAAAAAATACCATGATGTAAAAAATATTTCTATATTTCCAACTAATATTTATCGTTGAAAAGATAATTTATATAACCCCTTGTAAAAATTAATTTTCTAAAAGATATTTGTTTTTGTCATTTTTGTCTTTACTTTAAGTTAATTAATCTAAAGTGTCATTATCACTCCCAAATGGCTCAATGGGGTCCCAAAATCGACCCAAAGATGACTATGGTCGTAAATGACTCAACCAATAAGGTTTGGACAAGTGTTAAGGTAATTTTGAATTATTATAATATTCTTTTTATCTTCAATTACCCTGTTTACCTTTAACTGCGGTAAATAAAAGTCAAAAGATACTATTCACCAAAAAATATTTTCATCTTATTGAACCACATTTTACTTGTTAATAAAAACCATGTATGTTGGATTTTTGAAATTAAATTCAAAGAAGTGGTAAAATTTCTTTTAAATGAAAAAGTCAGTTTTTTAACTACTACTAAGTGGTTTCACTATTCAACAAAAATTGTTGTTTTTCAGAAAAAACAAAACATTCAGCCTAAGCTATATTTGATATTCCGAATTCAAAAATGATGTCTATTTTTCCAAATTCAAAACATAGAAGTGAGAATAATTAATTTAAAATTAATTCCCGTTGATAAAACAAATAGCGTGTTTCAAAGAAACAATAACTATCAAAAGATTGATACTTGTTTATGTCCAATTTAAAAGTGAAATTAATTCCAATAAACTGTTGAGAGTGGGTGCCCTAAACCAAAATTGTATTGTACTTTGATTACTGTTACATGTATTCAGTTTGTTTTTATACACGTGTTTATCTTTCCATGATAATGTATATACTTCTGCATCCACTTCATTAATGGCAATGTCCTTAGATTACCTGTCACATCAAATGGTTATAGCAGGTCCCAGACTATAATGAGAACCCTGAGATGCCATGAAAGTAATCTTAAAGTAACGTCCTATGGTCTAGTTATCTCATTATGAAAGGAAACAGATGATGTGTGACCATCAGGTGCTGGGGGATCATAAGCATTGAGACTTCTTCTCATGAAGTTCGCACTTGATGATCTCTAGCTATTGAGATCATGAGGACATACCCGCTTAATAGGAACACCACATGTTTCTGGTGTCATTGGTCGTTCCTATCTACGGACATGTGTAATAATCTCCTGACTTGAGATCATTATCAATGAATGTAATTTAATTACGTACATTTGATATAAGGTGAAAACCATGGTGACAAAGTCATAGTGAGGTAGTTTTTATCAGGTAAGTCATTAATGGCATGGCATTGATTGAATGATCGAGAAAGGATTTGTCGCTTTTGAGTTCAGGAAGAGATATCTCGGGCCTAGTTGATTAGGATGGTTGCACCTTCAATAAATCCATGGCCATGGTAGTCAAAAGTAAGACCGTCCGGACAAATCAACAAACAAAATAAATCAAATAAAGAATGATGACACTAGTATGCATTCTGCTTTATTGAGATATCGATGACGAAGAGATTATATTATACGGACCGTGTTCGTAGGAAGGTAGTCGTTGCTTTGACTTTGCCTTAGCTCTATAGGGGCCTCAATGGGTTGCTAGACCCCACTCTAGGTCGGTGGTATTATTCACTTATATTGAGATAAGGGCCTAGAGGGTCACACACAATAACGCCTTGAGAATCTTCCCTATTCTGGGAATAGGAATTTAGAACATAGTAGGCCCCACCAAAGGGTTCGAGCACTATCCAAGTTCTATGGATCACCAAAGAATAAATAAATTCATTAATTATTCGAGTTTAGAATAATTTGTTGAATTTATTTATAACATGTATTTACAAGTTATATAGTAAATATAATTATTAATATTATTTGAATGGATTTAAATATCCTAGGTTCGTTTAATATTAGCAGGAGGAATGAGTCGAGTTAAAGACTCAAATTTATCACGTAATATATTTATATATTACATGTAAGTGATAAATTGTAAATATTATTTATGGAATAATTTTATTTTCCATAAATAATTATTTAATTCACTTATATAGCGAGCGTCTATTACACGGGGGCTGGGAACCTACACCGCGTGTTTTTAAACACTCCCTATATATGTGGGAGAGAGGCTCTCTCATGATTACTATTCATGTATCAAGATTGAGAGCATCTCTCTCCTCCTAGAATTTAGAGAGAGAGACTCTCAAGCAAAGAAGGATCTTCAAGATCATCCATCCTAGATCGAAGCTTCCTCCATTGCGGTGATCATTACTGCACTGAAGTGAGCTTCTAAGATCCACTCTAGCACCTAGATCTTGACTAATGGTGCACGAGCAGATTCGCGAGGCGTGTGTGGACGATCTAGAGGGCTTCGAGTTGGAGTCTTTGAGCAATGATCACTGGCATCCTGCACATCAATTATGAACAAGGTAAATATTCAGTTTAATTTTTTTTCTCCTTATGAACCTTGCGAGATCCTTGGACCAAGACGAGACAAGATCACCAGAGTTGACAGGGTTATGTCACTCTGGTGAAGCATAAAATTTTAAATTCCCGGACCACCGGCTTCCTCTACGCAGTCCTGATACCCAATAGTGGTATCATAGGGATTTCAAGGTTTTTCCATGTCAAAAACATTAAATGCATTAATTTTAATTGCGGGGTGTTAAAATGGTTCATTCGGATTCGACCACACATCGTTTCATTTTCGAATGATCAAGTTACGATCATTTAGAATTTTTAATTGGATCGACGTCTTGTTTTTCCATTCGTTTGATGTTTATCTCAAATTGAGAATTAACATCAAAAATATATTTTATGATAAAATATTTTATAATAAATATTTAATTATATTTTATAATAAATATTTTATTATATTTTTATAATAATAAAATATATAAGGGAGGGGGACCAAGACCAAGACCAAGACCCCAAATGGGGGTCTTCTTGCTTTTAATTAAAAAAAGGAGAGAATAAAAGACCCCAAAATGGGGTCTTCTCCCTTTTATTTAAAAAAGGGGGTTGGAATTTTTGTCTAAAGGACAAATAAATATAAAAAAAGGAAATAAGACCCCAAATGGGGTCTCCTCTCATGCGGCGCACAGGAGGTAGGAAACCCTAGAGCCTCCCCGCATCGGACCTCCTCCGCGCTAGCCTCCGCGGGACTGGATCCATCCGACCACCCCGACCCCACACCGGCCTCTGCCAGACTGGCTCCGTCCAGCCACCCCGAGCCCGCACTGGCCACCAGCTCCCCGCTGGACCCCCTACGAGCCGGCCTCCCTTTCGCGCCGAGCTCCTCCGGCCAGAAGCCGTGGCCCGTGTCGGCTTTCCCTCTGCCGGACCGACTCCGTCCGGCCGCCCCGCCCTGCGCCGACCTCCCCTCTGCCAGACCGGCTCTGTCTGGCCGCCCCGCCCCGCGCCGGCCTCCTCCTCCTCTGGGCCGGACATGGCCCAGCTGGCTGCCGAACCCTCGCGTCGGACCTCTTCCATCCAGCCGCCCCGAGCCCACGCCAGACCGGACAACCACCTCGTAGGCTCGCCGGAGCAGCGGGTTGCTGGCCATGTGGCTTGTCGGCCTCTTTCCCAGCCTCCTTCCGCTCCCCTCGGACCACACCATGAGATGTAGCCGTCACGGGAATTGTTGGACGGCGCGGTCATGCTTCGGTCATGCCACGGTTCAAGGACAAGATCCCACAGAGGTACACAGCCTCTCCGGACTACTCTCCGGCTAGAGGTAACCCTGCACTGAATTAATTTTAATTAATTTAATTTTTTAAAATTAAATTAATTAGAATTAATTTAGGGGTTTAAATTATTTTAATATGAAAATATTAATTTAATTTAAGTTTAGAATTAAATTAATGGTTTAATTTAATTTAATTTTTGTAATTAAAATTAAATTAAACAAATGAAACTGATAAAAATAAATTATTAGAATTTAATCAAATTCATTTAATTTATTATAACACCCTCGCATAATTTAAATTTATTGCAATTTAATTTTATCGCGCTTTTACCCTGACTGGTCTTGAGCTATTGACTGACCTGTGTATGTCTGGCATGTATTTATTTATTTAATTATTTATTCAATGCGTGTAATGATTGTAATATTTAATTAGATAAGTGAGGGTCTGCAAATCGTCTTTTAATTCAAATATGTATAAGGGCCTGATTGTCCATTGCACTATTTGTATTTTGTACCCCAGACCCCCTCGCCTGTGTGCGAGTATATTTGTATTTATATTGTGACGATCTGAGAGGTAGACCCCGCCATGTTGAGGCGGTAGTCCAGACAAGAGTTGGGCACTTTGAACTGGGGCAAGCAGCGACACGAGTCATGTATCGACTCAGGTATGGATGCCCCTAGGTTATGATTGATTAGTCATCGATCGATAATTATAGAATTCTCAAGACCAGTCAGAATGCATGATTTACTTTATGTACAATTTATTATTTTATGCATCTGCATGATTATTACATGATCACATAGGATAGTAAACAAGATAAAATGCATAAATTTGTGATGAATAATTTTATATTGCATGTTCAGTTGTGAGCACAACAACCCTGTTTGAACATAATAAATAGAAAAATATTATATTCATCAATCAATATTAAAAAATCCCTCAATGATATATTAAGTCCAAAATGCCTTCCATTTATCACATCTAAACAAAACCAACTGTTTGGGTGCTCATCCGCCTCAGTTGAGAGTGCCTATTACTACCGGGGCGTTTCCATGTGAGAAATGGGTCGACTTAACTATAGTGAGTAGTCAAGGATTAGCCTTAGCTAACTTTATATCACTTAAGAGGCAAGAGGTTGAGGGAATAAAGTTCAGATTCCAAAATCTAGGACTTTACTCAACAACACAAGGAACCACAAGAACAAGTGGTTGGCCAGCATAGTGCCTACCTTGAAACCCTCCAAGTAGTGTCGTAGCCCTAGCTTGTAGACTACGAGGGAGGTTTCGAGGATCCTTGCCACTAGAATGCTCAAGAGACAGAGTATTCCGAATCTAATAGTGAGGGATATTAAGGTTCATTAAAATAGTGGGAGTGGTACAGGCGCTTGCACATAGTACTATGCCAAGAAAGGAAGTTATATGTGTTGGAATCCCCAATTCCTGCTAAGCCTCCTCAGGGAGCAAGCAAGACAGAAAAAGATAAGTGGAAAAAGCATGTAGATGATGCGCTTGATGTACAATGCATCATGTTGTCATCTATGTCCAGCCAATTCAAAAAAATGCATGAGGAAAAGGACGCCTACAAGATGCTTTCACATCTCCAAGAACTATATGAGGAGAGGGTTAGGCAAGAAAGGTATGAGATCTCAAGTGCGCTTTATAAGTGTAGGCTAGCAGAAGGGAACCAAGCCGGTCCTCATGTAATCAAGATGATTGGGTATATTGAGAGGCTTGAATCCCTTGGGTTCAAACTGAACCAAGAACTAGCAGTGGATCTCATTCTTGTCTCTTTACCGTCAAGATTCTCGACTTTCATTGTCAATTATAATATGAATGATATGACAAAGTCACTCCCATATCTTTTTGCTTTAGTTCGACAAGATGATAAGGACAAGAAAAACACCAATTCAACTATCCTTATGGTGAACAAGAAAAACAAGGGCAAGGCAAATGGGTCTAAGGACAAGTCAAGGCCAAAGACACCAATGCATCCTCCTGAAAAGAAGACAAAGATTTAGAGGCAAAGTAATGAGCAGGAAGCTGTCTGCTTTGGATGTGGCAAGAAAGGCTACTGGAAGAAAAATTGCAGAGCTGGGAAGAAGAGGCAAGATGATGCTTATACATCAGGTATTTTTGTCTTTTAATGCAATCTATCTTTATCTAAAAGTTGGGTATTGGATACGACATGTGGTTCACACATTTGTATTCATATATAGGAACCAAGTAGGTTCAAGAAGATTTCAAAAGGTCAAGTAGATCTCCGAGCTGCAAAATGTGCAAGTTTGGCGGCCTTGGCAATGGGAGACTGTCACTTGACTTTACCAAATGGTTTGGTTCTTGTTTTAATCAATTTCTATTATGTACCATCTGTTACCAGGAACATTATCTCTATGTCAAGTTTAGACACTATGGGTTTTTATTTCAAGTTTGGAAATAAAATTTGTCTGTTTTATAGGGATAACATATGTTATGGTATGACACATCTTAACAATGGTTTATATATACTAGAACTAGAAAACTTAGTAATGGTAATCAATGAAAAAAACAACCAACATGACTCAAAATAATACTCGCCTATGGCACTTCAGGCTTGGTCATATAAATGAGAAGTGATTATGAATATTACATCAAGAAGGGTATCTATACTCGGTACAATTAGAACCCTTAGATGTATGTCAAGCTTGTTTACAAGGAAATATGACCAAAGTTCCTTTCTCAGAAAAGAGAGAAAGATCCAATGCAGTGTTGGAATTAATACATACCGATGTATGTAGTCCATTTCCAGTAGAGGAAAGGGGTGGTTTTCTATACTTCATTACTTTTACTGATGATTATAGTAGGTATGGATATATCTACTTAATGTGGTATAAGTCAGATTACTTTCATTTTTTAAGGAATACCAAAATTAAGTAGAAAACCAACTTGGTAAGAAGATAAAAGCACTTCACTCAGACCGAGGTGGAGAATATATTAACCAAGCTTTCATTGAACACTTGAAGGAGTGTGGGATAGTATCCCAAATAACTCCTCCTTATACACCATAATGGAATGGTGTTAGTGAAAGGAGGAATAGGACCTTTATTGACATGGTCAGATCAATGATGAGTCATACAACTCTTCCATTATCCTTTTGGGGATACGCCTTGCAGACAACAGCATATACCATTAACTGAGTAGAAACTAAAGCTATAGATGGGATTCCATATCAGTTATGGTATGGAAAGAAACCCAATCTGACACACATGCATGTGTGGGGATGCGAGACATTTGTCAAGACTTTACCAAGTGACAAATTACCATCCAGAAGCACTAAGTGCATCTTTATAGGTTATCATAAGGAAAATAGAGGATACTACCTATATAACCCTTTATATAGAAAAGTCATTGTGGAAAGATACACCACATTTCTAAAAAGGGATCACATTTATACTGGAAATAGTTGGAGAAAGATTGACTTCGATGAAGTTAATGCTCCATATGCAAAAGATTTGGTAGTGGAACAATCTCCACAAGAGAAATTGGAAGAATAAATTGTTCCTGAGACATAGATATTGTATAGGTCTACGCGAGAGGTTAGCGAACCAGAGCATTATGGTTTTCTTATCACCGAGTCAGGTGACACAATAGTCCTTGAGGATGATGAACCTATAACCTATAAGGAAGCAGTAGAAGGAAAAGAAACTGCCAAATGGAAAGAATCCATGAATTCTGAAATGGAGTCCATGTACCCAAATCAGGTTTGGATTTTGGTAGACCCTACAGATGATGTAAATACCATTGGATGCAAATTGGTATTCAAGAAGAAGTTGGACATGGATGGTAAGGTTAATACCTTTAAAGCAAGACTGGTTGCAAAGGGTTTTAGACAACGTGGAGGCATTGAATATGATGAAACCTTCTCACCAGTGGAAATGCTTAAATCCATCAGAATATTTATTGCAATAGAATCCTTTCATGATTATGAAATTTGGAAAATGGATGTCAAAAATTCTTTTTTAAATGGGAAGTTGGTTGAAGACGTCTATATGACTCAACCCGAAGGGTTTTTTAAGTCAAAGAATGCCAATAAAGTATGCAAGTTGCAGAGATCCATTTATGGATTGAAGTTGGCATCAAGATCATGGAATGTTCACTTTGATGAGTCCATAAGAGATTTTGGTTTTTTCAAAAATGAAAGCGAGCCATGTGTCTATAAAAAGGTTGAAGGGAATGCTATCTTTTTCCTAGTTTTATATGTTGATGACATATTAATCATGGCAAATGAGATGCAAGTCTTACAGTCAGTTAAGAATTGGTTAAACGAATGCTTCTACCTGAAAGACTTAGGTGAAGCATCCTACATTCTTGGGATCAAGATCTATCAAGATAGATCTCAAAGACTGATTGGCCTAAGTCAAAGTACATATATTGACAAGGTACTCAAAAGGTACAATATGGAACAATCCAAGAGAGGATTGTTACCTATGTAACATGGTGTAAATCTCTACAATGAAATGAGTCCACAAACACAGGAAGAGATTTAAAGAATGAGTAGAGTCCCTTATGCTTCGGTAGTGGGTTCTATCATGTTTGTCATGCTATGTACTAGGTTTGATGTTGCCTTTTCTTTAATCATAGTGGGTAGATATCAAGCCAATCCAAGAGAGCTGCACTGTACAGCTGTTAAAACTATCCTAAATTACTTAAGGCGTACTAAGGATATGTTCCTGGTGTATGGAGGAGATGTGGAACTAGTTGTGAGGGGATACACGGATGCTAGTTTCCAGACAGATCATGATGATATGAAATCGCAGTCAGGCTACATATTTTGCCTGAATGGTGGTGCAGTGAGCTGGAGAAGCTCAAAACAAGATGTGGTTTCTAATTATACAGTAGAGTCCGAATATATTGCAGCTTCCAATGTAGCAAAGGAAGAAGTCTAGATACATAGATTTATCTCAGAAATTGGTGTGGTACCTAGTAGTGCAGACCCTATTCCAGTATATTGTGATAATATTGCTGTAGTGGTGCTTTCCAAGGATCCCATGTCTCACCAGAGGACAAAGCATATTATTTGGAAGTTTCATCTCTTGAGAGATTTTACTCAAAGAGGTGAAGTGACAGTTAGCAGAGTAGCCAAAGAGGACAACGTGGTAGACCCCCTGACTAAAGAAATTTCTCAGTAGAAGCATGATTCACATGTGAGAGCTAGCGGATTAAAACCTGTTAGATGTTGGATCTAGTGTAAGTGGGAGTGTTGAAAGTGGGTGCCCTAGACCCAAATTTTATTGTACATTGATTACAGTTACATGTATTCAGTTTGTTTTTATACATGTGTTTATCTTTCCATGATAGTGTAGATACTTCTGCATCCACTTCATTAATGGAAATGTCCTTAGATTACCTGTCACATAAAATGGTTATAGCAGGTCCCAGGCTATAATGAGAACCCTGAGATGCCATGATAGTAATCTTAAAGTAACTTCCTATGGTCCAGTTACATCATTATGAAAGGACACAGATTATGTGTGACCATCAGGTGCTGGGGGCTCATAAGAATTAAGACTTCTTCTCATGAAGTTCTCACTTGATGATCTCTAGCTATTGAGATCATGAGGACATACCCGCTTAATAGGAACACCACATGCTTCCGGTGTCATTGGTCGTTTCTATCTACAGACATGTGTAATGGTCTCCTGACTTGAGATCATTATCAATGAATGTCATTTAATTACATACATTGGATATAAGGTTAAAACCATGACGAAAAATTCGTGGTGAGGTAGTTTGTATCGGGTACGTCATTAATGGCATGACATTGATTGAATGATCGAGAAAGGATTTGTCACTTCTGAGTTCAGGAAGAGATATCTCGGGGCTGGTTGATTAGGATGGTTTCACCTTAAAAAAATCCATGGCCATGGTAGTCGAAGGTAAGTCCATTTGTACAAATCAACAAACAAAATAAATCAAATAAAGAATGATGAAACTAGTATGCATTCTGATTTATTGAGATATCGATGAAGAAGATATTATATTACATGGACCGTGTTCGTAGGAAGGCAGTCGTTGCTTTGACTTTGACTTATCTCTATAGGGGCCTCGATGGGTTGCTAGACCCAGCTCTAGGTCGGTGGTATTATTCACTGCTATTGAGATAAGGGCCTGGAGGGTCACACACAATAACGCCTTGAGAATCTGCCCTATTCTGGAAATAGGAATTTAGAACTTGGCAGCTCCCGCCAAAGGGTCCGAGCACTATCCAAGTTCTATGGATCACCAAAGAATAAATAAATTCATTAATTATTTGAGTTTAGAATAATTCATTGAATTTATTTATAACATGTATTTACAAGTTATATAGTAAATACAAGTAATAATATTATTTTAATGGATTTAAATATCCTAGGTTCGTTTAATATTAGTAGGAGGAATGAGTCGAGTTAAAGACTCAAATTTATCACGTAATATATTTATATATTACAGGTAAGTGATAAATTGTAAATATTATTTATGGCATAATTTTATTTGTCATAAATAATTATTTATATCACTTATATAATGAACATTTATTATATGGGGGCCGGGAACCTACACCATGTGTTTTTAAACACTCCCTATATAAGTGAGAGAGAGGCTCTCTCATGATTACTATTCATGTGTCAAGATTGAGAGCATCTCTCTCCTCCTGTAATTTAGAGAGAGAGACTCTCAAGAAAAGAAGGATCTTCAATATCATCCATCCCAGATCGAAGATTCCTTCTTTTCAGTGATCATCACTACGCTGAAGTGAGCATCGAAGATCCATGCTAGCACCCAGATCCTGATGAATGGCGTGCGAGCAGATTCGCGTGGCGTGTGTGGACGATCTAGAGGGCTTTGACGTCAGAGTCTTCGAGCAACGATCGCCGACGTCCTGCATGTCAATTCTGAACAAGGTAAATGTTAAGTTTAATTTTTGTGCTCCTTATGAAGCTTGTGAGAACCTCAGAACAAGATGGGACAAGATCACCGGAGTTGACAGGGTTATGTCACTCCGGTGAAGTAGAAAATTTTAAATTCCCGGCCCACTGGCTTCCGCTGTGCAGTCCCAGTACCCAACATAAACAACATTGGATTAAATGGTAAAAATATATTCTAATTACACTTTAAAACCAATTAAGAAGATAATCTTACCAGATAAATAAATTAGATTAAAAGGCACTTTTGAATTAAAATATAGTATTTTCACTATTCATTTAAAAATGAACTTTATCAGAAAAATACCAAAAAATTACCCAAAGTAAATTTTGATGTCCCAAATCTAAAGAAGAATTTTATTTTTCAAATAGAAAATATAAAAATGAACAAAACTATATTTAAATAGGGTTCGCCATCAAAATCTGGTAAATCGAACTTTTAGTGAATATTAGAGTATTTATACTTAAAATTAGATTCAATCATATTTTAAGCCCCTAACTTTTATTGGATAAATGTAAAAACATTTTAAAAACATGTATAATAATATTTTAGTTAGTTATATTCATTCAAACCAATACATTGGCTAGGTGTTAACTACCATTTAAAATAATAATATTATATTATTAGTGTGCAACGTAAGATTTCAAAGAAACCAATTATTGCTTATCAGGTACACCATCGAACATAGAATCCACTTTAAAGTAAAATTAATATTTAATTATCAAAATATTAATAAAATAGATAATTTATTATTTCTTTATTTACCTAGGATGTTACACATACCCTTATTCTTATCTTTAATAGTTCTAATCATAGGATAAGTACTTATCGAGGCCGATCCTAAATTAGTGAATGTCAGATTTAATGGATCATTTTACAATTGTGCAAGACATGAACATTACAAACAATGAATTTTTTCTAATAGAATATAGATAATAAGGTAACTAGAACTAAGATAATATATTTTCACATTAAATTTATAATTAATTTAAAAATGATCGGAATAAATAATACCTCATCTTAGGATATTTCTTTAATGATGTTGTTGATCATCTGAAAAACCTTTTTTGGATATTCATCAGTTTTCTTGTAGGATCCAAGTATAGAATCCATATAACAGTAATACAAACATGCTCATTTGATTTCCAAAAAATGACAATGTATTTTCGGGTGCTAGCACAGTAGACCGATCATCTTTTTATGTTCGCCTGGATCACTGTGATAATTAATTTGGGCTTGAAGAATTGTCCTTTCACTCTAATTTTTGAGAAGATTTAGGATGGAGGAGAGTCTCTAGAGATAAATCCATTGTTCATAGTGATTATTTTTTAGCTACTCTTAGAATTTATATTCAACATTTTTATTTACCTAGGTTTTGGGCTTGTATTTTAATTAATTGCACATGTTCCCTTAATAAAATTTCAAACCCATATCTTCCCTATTCCATGTATTAAAATAATAATATTATTTTTATTCCATAACATGCGATAACTAGAACAATAAAAAATATTATTTTACCAGCTTATAAATTAATATTTATCTCCAGATAAGATCTTGGCCCAATTTTCCTCTTCATCATTTATCAAATACCCAAATAAATATTTAATTATTTTTTTCTTTCATAAAATAAATATTACATTCATGGTATGGTAAATAAATATTTTATAAAAATTCAATAAACAAAATAAATATTTTATTTACAGTCTGGAGAATAAATATTTTTAAAATATTCACATAATTAATTAAATTATTTATTAATTAATAAATAATTATTTATCAATTTGTAAATAAATATTTTTGATTGATAAATAATGAATAAAATTATTCCTCAGTATTGAGAGTAATATTTTTTCAAATAATTTAATTCAAATAGTGTTTAATTGAGATTAGTGGAAACATTTAGTGTGTGATCCACTAGGATCACTTCTTATTAGAATAAAGTGGGATTTACTAAAGTTAAAGATTAATATCTAGATACAAGTCAAGGTACCCAAGATAAAGAAATTAATGTCTTAATATCGACAACCACATATGAGCACTCGATGTATAATATAATTCCTTTGTCTAAATATATCATCAAGTAGGTTGCACACATGTGACATCAACCTACATTCTTAATACGTATTTTATTGATTATATTAAATAAACATCATTAAACCATGGACATGGAATTTAATGAAACAATTATATTTGAATCAAATGGAAAATGATCAAATTACATTAATATTTAAGGGAAAAATCCTTCATTTACTTATTAATTAATAATACATCATTTGTGATGCACTCAACTTCACCATGAACTCTTATTTTCATTGATTATGTCAAAAAATATAAGTGTGTGAGTCATGAAATTAATTAATAATAATCTTAAAGTCTAAGGATAATTACACAAACTCATATATAGGAATATCTAATGACACATAAAGATACAAAATTTCTATAGGTGAGTGTGTTCTCATAATATCCCGTCGTGTAGATTTCCAAGTGAAAACTTCATGAGAAGAATTATCATATTCTTATGAGTAATCACACCTAACAATCAACATACTATATTACCCATCATAAAATGTTATATGACCATAGAACTAGGTTTAATTATATCATTATAGAATCTCAAGGTTCTCATCATAACATAGAACTACTATGACCTATTTTGATATGAAATATACTCTAGGAAAATATCATATCAATGATATATTGAATAACATTAAATATATGATAATATATTTTTCTTAATATTCACTTCTTTGAATATATATAATCTAAATTTAAAAGTAGTTGGTTATATGGCACCAAATTTAATAGACTACCACCTTTACTAGATCCAACTGCTAATGACTGGTTAGTTCTCATATGTTAAACACGATTTTCCAAATTATGGATACAACTATAGGTCCTATAATTTTTGCATGACTAGGTTTGGTAATTCCCCATGTATGTGTATAAATTATACTTATTACAATATTACTACATTGATAAAATACCTCAAGTAGTGAAATAACTGAGTATTGACCTAATGTTCCCATATCAGAGTCTTGAAATCCTGAATGAGTCCATAGTTAGATATTATCATAATAAGGATAAAACTATTTATTTTAGTATAACCCAAAATCATAATAAGATGTTGTTAATTGCTTCTTAAGCTCCACCATAAACCACAATATAATCAGATATTGTAGATATGGTAGCTACTGGTTGTAATAATTTTTTCTTTCATATTACCTTAGTGTAAGAACCCAGTTTTTATTCTTGAGGTATGAGTTTCTTATTTTCCTTTTCCTTAAGTTTTTTTGAGAAAACAAGAGAAATGTGAGAAAAATCTCAAATTTATGGGTACATGCCGTGTACTTTTGTACACACGCCATTTACTTTGGCTGTGTGGGATGAGAATACAGGGTGTGTAGGCTTGTCGGCGATTAAGGGTGTAAAAACTAACTACATGCCGTGTACTTAGTAATACACACCCTGTAATCAGTCGGCATGTGAACAGTGAGGTTTTGGAAAGTAGTCGACATAGGAAAGGATAGTACACGCCATGTACTTAGTAATATATGACGTGTAATTATTCGTAAGATGAATAGTTAGGCGGTGGAAAGTAGCCGCTAGAGGAACAATTTAAAAGGATAGTACACACCGTGTACTTGAGAGTACACGCCGTTTAGTTATGTTTTTTTGTTAAAAACAGGCAGTAGCCTCCTCATTTGACTGTGGAGGTAGAGGTCTCACCAAGAGAAGTGGGATCATAGGCCGAGACTTGGAGAAGCCCCTGATCACTCACCGAGACTCTGATTATTCCGTCGTTGATCTCGTTTGAACCGCGCGGGTAAGGTCTTCCCTCTTCTGGAACATTTACTTCCAATTATTTCCCTAAGGGAAGTTATTTAGGTTGAACGGGTAATCATTTATCTCAGATCTATGTCGTTATTGGTTGTTTTGGAAGGCGCCTTTCACGTATATCGATTAGAGGAGATTGAGGTAGGTGGTCTTGTGTTTAATTCCAACTGTTGAGTTGATTTTGTGTACCATTATGCCACGTGCCCATGTTCAGGGTGTCGTATGGCTGATACTTTTACTGTCAAGATACCTAAAATTGCATAGGTAATCTAATGAATAAGTATAAACTACTGTTTGAGATCGTTGCTTTGATCTAGGGTCACCCCGAGGGTGCATTTCCCTTGTTTAGTCGTTTGTCCAGGATACCCGTGGGTATTCTGTGATTATAGCATGTTTTAATTTTTCATTAGAGGAAACATGTATAAATTGCTGGATTATGTGTTGGGATCCACCTGGTTACTTGTTTTCCTATGGAATTCCTGAGGGCAGTGTTTTGTTTAGCCCGAGGGTAATGGTTTTTTATCCTGAGGGAAATGTTTTTTTTATCCTAAGGGAAACGTTTCTTATGCCTGTGGGAATTAGCTTCTGTGCCTGAGAGAGATATCTTATATGCCTAAGGGAAATGTTTTTTATGCCTGTGGGAAATCACCTGAGGGTTTCATTTATGATTTCCTAAGGATAAGGACATTCATGTCCGAGGAAAATGTTTGCTTTGAATATTCACTAAGGTTGTTTCTTAGGTTGTACCTGCCAAGATAAAGCATAGGCTTGGTATTATTATTATCTTTTACTAGTTAGATAGCGTATTGTGGTTTCTTCTGTGGCACTGGTGTATGAGATTGTCGGTCGAGTTCGAGTCTCAGAAAACTCAGAATTCAATTATATTGAATTGTTAAATAATTATTAAAATGGAAATGTAACTGGTAGGGATTGTTACTTTTGAGTACTTCCTAGTTTACAACATTTCATTATTTCACACTACTATTGCACATTTTCAGTGACAGTTGGGCATAGGGCTTTAGGTGGTTGCCTATTCGGATTTATTTTTCACACCCTATTTGGTCATGTCTTGGGCCCAAACAGATTATATTGCTGCAGGTGTCGATAAGGGAAAGAGTCCCTACACAAGTACATGATTGTTATAGAGGAGTAGGAGAGCATGGGACCATGATTAGGATTGCGATGCTGCTGCGTTCCTGTTGCACTGCTTTGGTTTTGTTTTTCTGTACTTTTAACCTTGTGATATATTGTATCAGATTGCAGGGTATCCTATTTTGGATGCTTTCTTATAATTAGAGACATGTTGCATCATCATATACATGACTGTTGGTTATCTTTTACTTCAGTTCCATTGTCCATTTCAGGTCTATATTGTTTACTGGTTCCGCTTTTTTATGTTTATATTTTTGTTCTGCTGTGCTACACTTTGACAAATGAGGTCTTAGTTTCCCCACTATCAGTCCTAGGACCTCATTGCTAGTCAGCAGCCTCTGGCATTTGGGGAAATGCGCTTGAGGTCATGTGACCAACCGGGTTCAGGGCACCCGTTGTGTGGCACCCGAATCCTGGATGTTACAAAGTGGTATCAAAGGAATTCTTTTCTTGACTTAATATATGGATCCTATATATGGGGATAGGATGGAATAGGTACTTGGTAATAAATTGTGCCCGAGAGTAGCTAACTCGTGCATAGGGAAAAGCCAATTTACCTCGTTTTGAAATTATTACAGTTGATTTTATTTCACCATTGGGTGAAACACTTGTGGTGTGCTGTTTATATTTTTATACTTGGGTTCTATTTAGTTGTAACCCGATGAGATGAGGGTATGCCATCTAATTCTTCATTTAGGCACATGTTAGAATCACATGTCATACATAGTTTCCATGACATGTAGGTGCATTAGAAATTTCATGTTGTTGTGATAAATTTTGTGCTAGAAAATGAATGCTATTGAAATATGTACCTTAATAGATACACCTACTGTTTATAGGGTATTGTTAGTATGAGGTTTTGTTTGAATGAATGCCAAACTTTTGTTCTTGAGGTTTTATGGGCCCTCATTGATCAGAATTTGGTGGATCATTGACTTGGGTACCTTGTTTATAACATGTATAAGATTCCAAGATTTGATTCGTGGGTAGTATGGGCCCTCACGCATCGGAATTTGGAACTTTGGTGTTCGTTCAATGTTTTTCTGGGCTCAGGAGTAGTTTTTGTGGCTTACTTTCTAGAAAAACCTAGAATACACGCTGTGTAGTTTTGACTACATGCCACATGTTTTTATATTTGGGAAGAAACTGTTTTCTTAAGTACATGTCGTGTACCTTATGTACATGCCTTTTAGTCTCTAACTGTGTCATAGGCTGTGTGGGAAGAGACACGAGATATGGAAGTTCTTGTGGGAACACGCCGTCTACTGGTTGTACATGCCCTGTAGGGTTAAACCTGTGTCCACCAGTGTGACTAACAACACAGACGGAGAAACCTTAGGTGATATAGGCTATGTCAGTTATAAACATGCCGTGTAGTGTAATCTTGGAATCTGACCATGTAACTAACAACACGAGTCAGTGTTACCTTTCTAGTACATGTTTTGTACCTGTGGGACATGTCGTGTAGTCTTGATCGGTGAGAGATCATGTGAGCTTATCCATGTGGATGGGGAAATAGAGTGGTGTACACACCGTGTGCGAGTGTAACACGCCATTCACCTAGGGTCGAGACATGCCCAGGCCGACATTAGAACACGACCATGTAAGGGATTAATGGAACACACTGTGTAGACCTTATACACGCCATGTAGTCTCTTTTTTCCATTTTTGTGGATCTTTCCCCTTTTTGTTGGCACTATTAATCGGAAAAAAGAAACCCTGATAGTAAATTAAACTAACGCGTGTATTTGACCTTATAGAGTCATGCCGCCAAGACGACCACGAGTTGTTCACCAAGAGAGTGGCGATGATTATAATCTAGAGATGGTAGGCCATGGGCTACTAATGGATCCTCCAGTAGTGCCAGATGCGGCTCTAACCATTATACCAGACGTAGGCGTGCATACATAGTTCCATGAAGGCTTCATGCGGTTCATGAAGACCTTCCAGGGATCATCTCCGTTTTCCACATCTATGGAAGAGTTTACACGTATATTCCAGCAGTAGAATCCGCCTACGTTTTCAGGGGATGGTAGACCACTAACTATGGAGTAATGGCTGGATTCTATGCAGACGATCTTCGAGCATTCGGAGACACATCCTGGGAGGAGGGTCAAGCTCGCTACTTACTTGCTGCGTGATTCCACCAAGATATGGTGGGATGTTACCACCCAGACTGAGCATCACCGAGACATGGCATGGGAATATTTTCAGGCAGTATTCTATGATGTTTTCTTTCTGGATATGCTAAGGGCAGATCAATCTTGAGAGTTCATGAATCTGAAGTAGGGCGCCATGTCAGTGATGGATTATTCTGCCCACTTCACCTAGCTACAATGTTTTTCACCTGTTCTGGTGGGTGATGAGATGTTGAGGGCTTGAAGCTTTGATGATGGTATTAAATATGACATCTGAGCACTGGTGAATGTTTTCAGGTTGCCTACAATGCATGCTATTGTGAACCAGGTGTTGATTACTGAGTGGAACCTGTGGAAAGCTAGTGGTGTGGACTAGGGTGGTTCAGCACCGGTCTCTGGTACTATTTCTACCGGCAAGAGGAAGAGGGAGATGGATTTCTCTATTGATCATGTTCCAAGAGTGACACCGGTGTCCATTACTCCTTATAGGATGGCTACACTAGAATTTCAGGAGCTCAAGAGGCAGTTAGAGGTGTTAAAATACAAGGGTTTCATCTCACCCAGTGTTTCTCCCTAGGGTTTTCCTGTCCTTTTCACTATGAAGGAAAATGGTACCCACAGACTCTGCGTGGATTATTGGAAACAGAACCAGTTGAAAGTTAAGAATCGATATCCCTTACTGAGGATTAATGATCTTTTTGATCAACTTCAAGAAGAACGAGTGTTATCAAATATTGACTTGAGATCCAGATATCATAAATTGTGCGTTAGACCACTGGACATACCGCTTACAGCCATTCGGAGCAGATATGGTCTATACGAGTACATGGTAATTCCGTTTGGACTCACAAATGTGCCAATAGTTTTCATGGATCTTATGAATCGTGTGTTCCACCCATATCTGGATTCTTTTGTGGTAGTCTTCATGGATGATATCTTGGTGTACTCTCACACTCGACACGACCATTCCACCCATCTTGAGATTGTACTAAGTACAATTAGAGAGCATCATTTATATGCTAAGCTCTCAAAGTTCCACTTTTGGATGGACCAGATTCACTTCCTAGGTCATACTATCTCAGAGGTAGGAGTTGTGGTAGACCCAGAGAAAGTGAGAGTAATAGTTTTCTGGGAGCAGCCTAAGAGAATGTTTGAAATATGAAGTTTCTTAGGGATGACTAGTTACTAAAGGTTCTTTATTCAGGACTTATCTTTCTTAGCAGCACCGTTGATGGGTTTGACTAAGAAGGGCATGGAGTTCATTTGGTCAGAAGCTTACGAGACATCCTTTCAGGAGTTTAAGGGAAGGTTGATATTAGAACCAATCCTAATACTTCCAGAGAAAGAGAAGAGTAATACAGTTCACTGTGATGCATCAGGTATTGGGCTGGGGGAAGTGTTGATGCAGGGCGATTGAGTAGTTGCATACAGGTCTCGGTAGTTGAGGCCACATGAGAGGAATTACCCGACGCATGATCTCGAGTTGGATGCAGTAGTTCATGCATTATGTTGTTGGATACATTATCTCTTGGGAGAAAATTTTGTGTTGTTTATGGACCGCAAAAGTCTTAAATACATCTTTACCCAGTGTGACTTGAATTTGAGATAGTGAAGGTGGGTTGAATACCTTCAGTCCTTTGACTTTAATCTTGCCTATACACCTTGTAAGGGTAACACAGTAGCAAATGCACTGAGTAGGAGGACTCAGATACAGGTAGTGCAGGAGGCCAATGGTGAGTGGTAGCATATGAATTTGTTTTCTGAGATGCATTTGGAGGTGCATGATAGTCAGGGGTGAACCAATCTTTCATCCTAAGCTGTGAATTCTACCCTCCTGGAAAGAGTGAGTATGAGACAACTATCAGATTCAGAAGGCCTAGTTATACGAGAGTCGGTGGCAAGTGAGGATTTAAGGACCCAGTTAGAGTAATGAACCACTGAGAGGGGGGGGGGGTGAATCAACAAAAATTTACAAGTTTCACTATTCAATAAGAATAGCTACGTCCTTGGTATGGTTGGAAACAATCTATCACCATAAAATCCACTAAGAAAACAATCCTTGGATTAAAACGAGTAGGATATACCCTTACACTCATGAAGCACTGTGAAACAATCACTCCAGTGCATGTCCACCCTCTTAGAATAATAGGGAAAAGTCTATTTTCTTGTAACAACTTATGTTACCTGCACTTCCTTTCAAATACACAAGTGTAAGAAAGTTCAGCACAAATCTTCACTTCCTTACCTAGAATAAAGGCAAGGACTCATTGGACTTGAGATAGATCAATTACAGTCTGAACTTCCCATTCCGAATCTTCACTCCAAAATTTACCAATCCGATTCTTCAATCTAAATCTTCTTCAGTTTGAGAAACTCAATACGGTGATAGCTTGTACTTATTCCCCATTCTGAATCTCCACTATGAATTATTCACTCCAAATTCTTCACTCCGAATTCTTTACTCCGAATTTTCTTCTTTACTCCGATTCATCAATCCGAGTCTTCCTCAGTCTGAGAAACTCAATATGGTGACAGCCAGTACTAATTCCCCATTCCGAATCTGCACTCCAAATTCTTCACTCTTAACTTCTTTTTCACTCCAAATTCTTCTTCACTCCGAATTCTTCAATCCAAGAAACTCAATACGATGTCAACCAGTATCAAATTCTCATTACGATTGAAACCGTAATGAAACTCTATCGGCCAAACACTTCATTATCTATCTAGATTATCAGTTCTTCTCTCACTACTTTTTTCATCACACATTCACTTTGCACTCTGATATCCTTTTATAGGTGATCCAAAGTGTTCTTAGGCGGGAAACCAAAATATTTTCCCGCTCACTTAAATTCACCCAAATCTTAATTTCTCCTGAAATCTCTGAGTAATTAAGACTTTGTCAATAATTCTAGAATATTCTCGAATCTTCTACCACTTATCTTGATTTAGAACTTTGGCCTTTTCCAGATTCAACCTTGTTACACAAGTTTCTCGGTATCACATTCTCAGATCCACTCATCTGTCTTCTCAGCATCACTTTCTCGGATTCGCCCATCTGTCTTCTCGGCATCACTTTCTTGGATTCGCCAATCTGTCTTCTTGGAATCACTTTCTCAACACTTATTCTTCATGACACCATTTAAATTCTAGGCATTTCTCCTCTTTTTTCATCAATACCGATGATTTTGAATTCTCAGTATGACTCCTGGTTCTCGGTGCGAATTCTAGTTCTTCATGCAACTTCTGGTTCTCGGTGCGACTTCTGGTTCTTAGTGCGACTTCTGGTTCTCAGTGTGACTTCTGGTTTCGACTTCACCAATTCTCAGAGTGGACTCCACACTTCTGGCTATGAACTTCAGATTCAGAAAGTAGACTCTGCACTTTTGGCTACGAATTTCTGGTTCAGGAAGTAGACTCCACAAATTATATTCAAGGAGTAGACTCTGCACTTCTGTTCAGGAAGTCGACTCTGAACTTCTAGCAGTAGACTCTGAACTTCTGAATCCTCATTTTCTCAGAATTTTTCTTAGAGAAAAAATGCAGCCTTATTTCCATATCTCCAACCTAATTTTATCATGAAATTTTTATAATGTGTGATATCTTTAAGATCAGAAAAGCATCATCAGATTTAATGCCTTCACATCTCCTATCAGCCAGATTTTGAGAATTTTCAATTTCTCGGTTCCGAACTTCTCAAATTCCAGACTCCAAATTTCAGACTCCGAATTCTTCGAACACGAGGTTCTGAATGTTCAATATTCTTGGTTCCGAATCATCAAACATCTAGCTTCTGAATTATTATAAATTCAAGGTGTCTTTCCTTTATGAAAACTTCTTCAAGATCAACAAAATACAATCCATGCAAACCATCTCTTCCTTCAGCTTGGTCCTAACAGAGGAACCTCCTTCTGGTTTGACAATAGGCGATGAAGAGGTACTGAATATCTAGGGAAGAGTGTGGGTTATAGGGGATATATGTGAGGATTTGATGTGGGAATTTCATGCTTCAACTTGGGCAGTGCATCCTGGAGTTACCAAAATGTACTGTGACTTGAGATGTCAGTAATGGTGGCCAGGTATGAAAAGAGAGGTAGCTGGTTTTGTTACGAGATGTTCCACTTGTCAGTAGGTGAAGGAAAAGCATCAGAGGCCAGCTAGACTATTACAATAGTTACCCATTTCAGAGTGGAATTGGGATGATGTCAAGATGGACTTCGTGACTTGGTTGTCGAGGTCACCTCTAGGAAATGATGCCGTATGGGTTGTTGTGGACAGACTTATGAAGTTACCTCAAATTTTTCCGATGAAGGAGACCTTTGTTGTTGACGAGCTCAAGAAGTTGTATATCCGAGAGGTAGTACGTCTTCATGGGGTCCCTCGTTCTATCGTTTCAGATAGGGATGTCTATTTTACATCTCATTTCTGGAAAAGTTTTCAGAGGGCACTTGATACACAGGTGCTTCTGAGCATAACTTACCACCCTCAGACTGATGGCCAGTCAGAGCATACAATACAGGTGCTAGAGGACATGCTGCATGCATGCATCATGGACTTTGGGGGCTCTTGGGAGAAGCACGTACCCCTGTTTGAGTTTTTCTACAATAATAGTTTTCAGGAAACTATTGAGATTGCACCTTACGAGGATTTATATGGTTGGACATACTGATCACCCTTGTGCTGGTTAGAGGCTGGTGAGGCAGATTTACTGGGACCACATCTCATGTATGAGACTTTAGAGTAGGTCCAGTTGATTCATAAGTGGATGGATACTACACAGTATCTTCATAAATATTATACTAATCGCCACAGATGACCCTTGGATTTCGTGGTTGGGGATCAAGTTTTCTTGCATGTTTCAACAAGGTTGGGACACAAGTGGATCAGGAGATAGGATAAACTTTCACCATGGTATATAGGGCCATTTGAGATTCTAGAGAGAGTCAGGCTGGTTTCCTATCAGTTTCAGTTACCACAGAGGTACTAGGCTATGCATGAAGTCTTCCATGTATCTCAGCTACGCCATTATCACTCAGACCCGTCTCACATTTTCCACCTGCAGAGGTCGAACTTCAGTTTGATGCATCCTTTGAGGAGCATCTGATTCATATTGTTGATAGGAGCATGAGGGTTCTCTGAGGCTTGTCAGTTCCTCTCGTATGAGTGCTATGGCAGCATGGCCGAGTACATGATGAAACTTGGGAGTGGGATATCGACGTAAGTGCTCAATGGCTAGAATTTTTCTCAGCTTTATCTTCACCACCCTTGGAAGGGAAATTCAGGGACGAATTTCTTCAATGGGGGATGTTTGTAAGAACTTGGTTCTTATTCTTGAGGTACGAGTTTCTTCTTTTCCTTTTCCTTAAGTGTTTTTGAGAAAACAAGGGAAATGTGTGAAAAATACCAAATTTATGGGTACATGCCGTGTACTTTTGTACACACACCATGTACTTTGGCTGTTTGGGATGAGAATACAGAGTTTGTAGGCTTGTAGGTGATTAAGGGTGTAAAAAACAACTACACGCTGTGTACTTATTAATACATTCTGTGTAATCAGTCGACAAGTGAATAGTGAGGCAGTGGAAAGTAGCCGACATAGGAAAGGATAGTACATGCCATGTACTTGAGAGTATATGCTGTGTAGTTATGTTTTTTCGTTAAAAATAGGCAGTAGCCTCCTCATTCGATAGAGGAGGTAGAGGGCTCACCAGGAGTAGTGGGAGAGGAGGCTGAGACTTGTATAATCTCCTGATCACTCACTAGGGCTCTGATTCTTCCGCGGTCAATCTCGTTTGAACCACGCGGTAAGGTATTTCCTCTTATTAAAACTTTACTTCCAATTATTTACCTAAGTGAAGTTATTTAGGTTGAACATGGAATCATTTATCTCAGATCTATGTCATTATTGGTTGCTTCGGAAAGTGCCTTTCACGTATATCGATCAGAGGAGATTTAGGTTGGTGGTCTTGTGTTTAATTCCAACTGTCGAGTTGATTTTGTGTACTTTTGTGCCACACAGCCAGGTTCAGGGTGTCGTATGGTTGAGACTTTGACTGTTGAGATACCTAGAATTGCATAGGTAATCTAATGAATAAGTATAAACTGCTGTTCGAGATCGTTTCCTTGATCTACGACCACCCTGAGGGTGTGTTTCCCTTTTTTAGTCGTTTGGCCAAGATACCCATGGGTATGCCATGATTATAGCATGTTTTGATTTTTCTTCAGAGGAAACATGTATAAATTTCTTTTTTATGCACTGGGCTTGGCCCGATTACTTGTTTTCCTATGGAATTCCTAAGGGCAGTGTTTCTTTAGCCTGAGGGAAATGTTTTTTTAGCCTGGGGGCAATATTTTTTTTTATCCAGAGGGAAACGTTTCTTATGAATGTGGGTAGTATCTTCCGTGCTTGAGGGCGATATCTCGTATGCCTAAGGGAAATTTTCATTATGCCTAAGGGCGATATCTCATATGCCTGAGGGAAATGTTCATTATGCCTGAGGGTAGTCACCTGAGGGTTTTGTTTCTGATTTCCTGAGGGTAAAGACTTGCATGTATAAGGACAATGTTTACTTTGAATATTCACTGAGGTGATTTCTTAGGTTTTACCTTCCAAGCTAAAGCACAGACTTAATATTATTATTAAATTTTACTTGTTAGATATCCTGTTGTGGTTTCTGCTATGGCACTAGTATAGGAGATTTTCATTCGAGGCTGAGTCTCAAAAAACTCAGAATTCAATTATATTGAATTTCTAAATAATTATTAAAATGGTAATGTAACTGGTAGGGATGGTTACTTTTGAGTACTTCCTAGTTTATTTCATTTCATTATTGCACACTACTGTTGAAAATTTTCACTGACAGTTGGGCACGGGCCTTTAAGTGGTTTCCTACTTCGATTTATTTCTCACACCCTGTTTGGGTCATGTCTTGGGCCCAAAGAGATTATATTTATGCAGGTGTCGATAAGGGAAAGATTCCCTACATTGTTACATGATTGTTGCAGAGGAGTATGAGAGCATGGGACCGAGCTTAGGCTTGCGATGCTGCTGCATTCCTGTTGCACTTCTTTGGTTTTGTTTTTCTATACTTTTTACCTTATGTTGTATTCTATCAGATTGCACTGTATCCTATTTTGGATGCTTTCTTATAATTAGAGACATGTTGCATCATCATATATATGACAGCTGATTATCTTTTAATTCAATTCTCTTGTCTATTTCAGGTCTATATTGTTTACTGCTTCTGCTTTTGTATGTTTATATTTTTGTTCCACTGCACTACACATTGAAAAATGAGGGCATAGTTTCCCCACTATCAGTCCTAGGACCTCACTGCTAGTCGGAAGCCTCTATCATTTGGGGAAATGTGCTTGAGGTCATGTGACCAACTGGGTTCGGGGCACCCATTGTGTGGCACCCAGATCTGGGATGTTACACTTAGTATTTTCTATGATACTATATCAAATTAAACTATGTGAAGACAAGTGTTAAATTCCTTTGATCACTAGTATTCCCACTTCTCCAGACAATATGAACTCTTATATTTTTACTTTTACACATACCTTAGGATAGTTCTAGTTGTATGTAAATGCAGTTATGTTTGATCTATTTGATATTTACCTATTATTCTTTATGCATTAGTATTACCAAACATTGTATATCATGGAATATGAGAAAAATTCCAAACACTTAAGATTGTGAAATTATTTTAATCTAAATAATATCTTCCTATGCCCATGCATGTTTTGTTGGAAGGATTATATGCAAAAAAAATCAGTCTTGAACTATTTTAACTTGTATTTTTAAATAATTTTCTAATATATATACTATGACTATATTTTTCAAACCAATTGATCAATTCAATAGATCTGGTTCCCAAGAACATGGTTGCTACTTTAATTCATACTTATATAAATTTCATTCCTTAGTCTTAACAAATTGTTAAGACAATTTTTTTCCATATGTAATCAATATATCTAACTTTAAAACATATAGAGCTTCCACTAACTAGTTCCTAACACATGTCACTCATTCATTTCCCAATGAATATTCTATGATCACTATACATGATTTATTCATAAATTGATTTATGTAATCTACATATCTCATTTAAATTTATTGATATCACTAACCCTTTCTAGTTATTCCTTGTAGAAATATACCATAGGGTCTCATTTTGGTTACTTAATATAGAAACATTCTATAAGGATTCTCGCAAATGAGGTGGACATGACTATAAATAGCATAATATGATGATCATATAAGTATGATTGGAAAAGTATAATTCAAAATTATTTTAGTCATAATGATTAGTGTATAGGTTATGTCATTGAATAAACCTTTCAATAATCAATCATTCTTTATCAGTACCATATTATACTATCCATATCTATTTTCTCTTGAATACTCACTAGAAGTGTGAAGTATTAGAAACATTAAAAATATAGATTCCTTGAATATTGGTACATGGATTCCATTAATTTAATTTATGCATAATTTTCATCCTTATATTGTTTCCATTTATTACTTCTTTATAGGAGTATTTATTATGAAATAATAATATATTTATCACACACCATAGTGAACATAAACCACCTCTTTGGTTATGAATTCCTACACAGTATGTGTCTCTGAAACTACTCCTCCCACTAAGCTCAGTGGATTCTAGTTTTCCTGTACCAACTCATGTTTATTTAGAGTTTTCACCATAGAATTTAAGTCCACCCCCATTATCTTTAAATAGTTGGGATTCCTTTATGGAAATATAGTTAGTCTTTACTAGACATTAATATCCTCAATGGATATAGGATTATTAACTCAGAAACAAATTAGTATTTGATGTTCCTTTGTAGTTGAAGACAAATTTCAACAAACTATTTTCAATAAACACCTATGTTAGTAGCCTAATATAATATTTCAATTGATATTATATTCATTAGAAAATATGGTTGGCATATGGTTAGTTATTTAAATTTTATTTTAAAAACACATCTTCTAAGAAATATTGTAAGGTTTGTAATATATATAAGACTAATAATTGATATTCCTTTTTTTCTCATCATATAATTATTGTATATAAGGAAATGTGATTTTTCGATTACATGTAATCTACATGTACGGTCAATGGTTATTTGAATAAGATGTTCTCTAAAAATCCAGCTCGGATATTCCTTAATATTTACTAAGTATGATCATTTAATTCACCAAGAATTTATAAAATGTCTTAAATTAATATCATTAAGTTTATAAAGTTACCTTTAGATTAAGAATAGTTCATGTGGAAATATTATACCAAATATTAAAGACTTTGTGTCATACCTTTATTTATAAAGGTTTCTTTATAAAAAACATGATAAATATTTTTTTATATCAAGTATCTTAACTCAATTGACACTAATTTTTTTTGGGCATAAACAAGTCATCTAATTTCAGTTTTATTTGAAAAATAATTATATTTCCTCAACCAGGTAAGTGTATTATATTTTATATTCATCATTCATTATAATGGATATATATGATTCATGAGTTACTGAACCATTAGTTTAGTATTGATTTACCATAATAATATTTATTAAAATTGTGAAATAATGTCTCATTGTGTCAAGATTTATAATAAGATAAATGTTGTAGTAACACTTATAAGAGACTTTAATCAATCCATTTGGAAATGATAAGTAGTGATCTCCCCTTAGCTAATGTAGGAATCTCCCTTTCTTATCTCCTTTTGAGTTCACTCTATAACATTTTTATTCTTGTTCATTTCCTATAGTTAAATACATGCTTGTTGTATGTATATTGTATTTAAAACAAAATTATTTAATAGAAACTTGATGAATATACCGGAAGTGGATGAAATTGTTTGTTTCTTCAATTTATTGCAATTTCTTTTTTCAGTGTCCAAACTTTGCACATAAGATGAAAATAACCTAATATTTATTATTTTTTCCTTTTAATCTTTTGTATCTTAGAAGGACACTATAAAGGATATTTTAGATTATGACTATACAAGAGAAATTCAACAATTTATTTAAAAATTTTCACCATAAGGAGTGTAAAAATAGGTTTCAACCAATACTTATCCTCTTGGTGAATTATGGGAAAAAATTTCTTGAGAAAATTATCCATTTCATTTATCTGGGATTGGATGAATAAGGATAACCTTAGTGGTAAGGATGATAAAATAATATCAATGGAAAATTTATTATCCAACTGGAATCCTAATTTATTAACTGATCAATATACCTTAGCAGTTTTAAATCTTAATAAGTAGATAGATTACCTTCTTCCAATTTACACTGATATAGTTAATTGAAAATGTTATTTATTTAAATACTTTCCCACTTTTTATCAAGAAAAAAATGAGATATTATGTTGTAAGAATCCATGTCCTTTTGTTGTATCATCAACTCTTTTGTCATAGTTGATAATATAATACAACATACACTGGAAGCATCCTCTACATAACTATGGTAGGTATCATTTTCACATTTACTCACTTACTAAGATGGAATAACTAGAATAGGTATTCCAGTATATAATACAATTTTTATGATAATAATGCATCACATAAATGATTATACCATATTGTGAATTTTTTTGTAAGGAAATACCTTGAGTAAATAAATGATCCCAATGGTTTCATGGTTTTTTACTACTATAAAATAGGGTTTTAACAGTTCTAGAATAGACCTTTGTTAATGCTAAAAAATCACTGACTACTACAACATGGTTAAAAATACAAGACTTTTATCATCTAAAGAAAAGAGATGATAAAGGGTTAATTTATTATCACAAAAAAATGCTGATAAATCACTCTTTTATCAGTTTTTTCCTCTGATAAAAGGAATCATTTATCAACACATTTATTTAGCACTAATAAAGGGATTCTTTATCTGATATTTTTAAATAACTGATAATGGTATTCTTTATCAGTTTATTTATTATCATTTATAAAGGGTAATACTTTAGTGTGATGATATAACACACTGTAACAATAGAAACATGGCATGCACTGTGCTGTAAAAACATACTGCATCACTCGAAGTGGAAGCAAAAAATTTCAAAATCAGATACAAATATAGAATATAAATGACATAAAATTTCCATCATAAATACAAGAAAAAAACACTATTATATAGTATGTCAGTTGTGTTTTAACTAAAAATTAATGTCAATTTTGAATACAAATGTGCACTTGGAGTCATACCGATCACATTGTGAGTTTGATTGAGGTGAGACTAATTCCTACACATCAAAAATTAATTATGAATCATTTTACTAAAGTAACAAAACAATTTGAATATTTTTTCCTATTTTTGAGTATGTCAGTTGTTTTTTTAAATTAATGTCAATTTTGAATAAAAATATGAACTTAGAGTCATACCAGTATCACCGTGTGTCAGATTGTGGTGAGGATAATTCATACACATCCAAAACTCCTTACAGATTGTTTTCCTAAATTATAAAGGCAATCTAAATTCATTTCCATGGTTTTGATTATGCCACTTGTGTGTTTTACTAAAATGTTATTTTAAACTAGAAACATGCACTTTGAGTCATACCGAACACATTGTGTATAATATTTAGGATCGGTCGATTCCTACAAGTCAAAAATGACTTATGGATCATTTTACTAAAGTACCAAAACAATTTTAATGGGTTTTATCGATTTTGAGTATGTCACTTGTTTTTTTCACTAAAATAAATGCCAATTTTGAATACAAAGACACACTTGGAGTCATACCGGTCACACCATGTGGCGGATTGAGGTGTGGATAATTCCTAAATATCTCAAATGAAGTATGGATCATTTTACTAAAGTATCAAAATGATTCAAATTAATTTCCTTGGTTTTGAGTATGCCACTTCTGTTTTTTACTAAAATGTCATTTAAAACTAGAAACATACACTTTTAGTCATATAGGTTTCATAATGTGTGGGTTTGATAGGATACTAATTCATATACATCAAAAATGAATTATGAATCATTTTACTAAATTAAAAAGAAAATTGGAGTACATTTTCTTAGTTTTCAGTGAGTGACACTTTTTTGAATTAAAATGTCAATTTTAAACTAATAACAGACAGTTTGAGTCATACCGGGCACATCGTGTATCAGATTGAGGTTCTGATGATTACTACACATCAAAAATGACTTATGTATCATTTTTATGATGTATCAAAACAATTTGAATTCATTTTATTGATTTTAAGTATGTAAATTGTTTTTTTCACTAAAATTAATGTCAATTTTGAGTAAACAGACGCACTTGGAGTCATACTGGTCACACCATGCATCGAATTGAGGTGAAGATAATTCCTAAAAATATAAAATGAATTATAGATAATTTTTATAAATTATAAAAGCTACATAAATGTATTTCCTTGGTTTTGAGTACACCACTTGTGTTTTTTACTAAAATTTCATTTTAAACTAGAAACATGCACTTTTAGTCATACAGGTTGCATCATGTGTGGGTTTTATATAAGACTGATTCCTACATATCAAAAATGAATTATAATTTTTTTTTTAAATTATCAATACAATTCAATCTTGTTTTCTTGGTTTTAAATGAGTGACATTTTCTGTATTAAAATGTCAATTTTAACATGATAACAGACACTTTGAGTCATACCGATCACATCATGTATCATATTTAGGTGTGGATGATTACTAAACATAAAAAATTAATTTTGGATCTTTTTAAAAAAAATTCAAAAAAATTAGAATTCATTTTCTCATTTTTTTAGTATTCCAGTTGTTTTTCATTAAAATTAATGTTAATTTTAAATAAAAAGATGCACTTGGAGTCATACCGGTCACACTGTGTGTTGGATTAAGATGAATATAATCCCTACACATCTCAAATTAATTATGAATCATTATCCTAAAATATAAGAATAATCCAAATGTGTTTCCTTGGTTTTGAGTTTGACATTTGTTTTTTTACTAAAATGTCATTTTAAACTGGAAACAGGCACTTTGATTCATACAGGTTTCATCATGTGTGGGTTTGACATGAGACTGATTCCTACACATCAAAACGTAATTATGAATATTATTCCTAAATTATCAATACAATAAAAGTTTGTTTTATTAGTATTTAGTGAGTGAAATTTTGTATTAAAATGTCAATTTAAACTGATAACAGACACTTTGATTCATAATGAGAATATCGTGTATTAGAATGAGGTGTGGATAATTAATACATATAACAAATGAATTATATATCATTTTAATAAATTAAAAAAATAATTCAAATTCATTTACTCATTTTTGAGTATATCAGTTGTTTTTTTCCTGTAAATTATGGTCAATTTTGAATAAAAAGATGTACTTGGAGTTATATCGGTCGCACCGTGCATCATATTGAGGTGAGGATGATTCCTAAATGTCTCAAATGACATATAAATCATTTTATAAAGTTTAAAAACAATTTAATTTTTTTCTTAGTTTTGAGTATATCTCTTGTGTGTTTTACAAAAAATTCATTTTAAACTAGAAACATGCACTTTTAGTCATATAGGTTGAGTCGTGTGTGGTTTTGATATGAGACTGATTCTTAAACATGAAAAATGAATTATGAATCATTTTTGTAATTTATCAAGAAAATACAATTTTGTTTTCTTAGTTTTCAATGAGTGACACTTTTTTATATTAAAATATTTATTTTAAATTGATAATAGAAACTTTGGTCATACTAGGAACATTGTGTATTAGATTGGGGTGTAGATAATTCCTACACCTAAAAAAATATTTATGGATAATTTTACTAAAGTACCATAATAATTTAATTGTTTTTTCTCTTTTTGAGTATGTCTGCTATTTTTTCACTAAAATTAATGTCAATTTTAAAAACAAAGGAACACTTGGAGTCATAAATATCACACTATGCATTATATTGAGTTAAAGATTATTCTTACATGTCTCAAATGAATTATGGATCATTTTTCTAAAGTATCAAAATAATACTATTGAATTTCATCAGTTTTGAGTATGCCACTTTTGTTTTTTACTAAAATATCATTTTAAACTGGAAACATGCACTTTTCTTCATACAAGTTTCATCATGTGTGGGTTTTATATGATATTGATTCCTAATAATGAAAAATTAATTATGAATAATTATCCTAAATTATCAAGACAATCCGTGTGTGTTTTCTCAGTTTTTAGTGAGTGACACATTTTTTTATTAAAATTCCAATTTTAATCTTATAACAAACACTTTGAGTAATATCGGGCACATCATGTATCAGATTGAGATGAAACTGATTTCTACATGTCACAAATGAATTATAGACCATTTTACTAAAGTACCAAAACAATTTGAATGAATTTTATCAGTTTTGAGCAAGTATGTTGTTCTTTTCACTAAAATTAATGTCAATTTTGAATACAAATATGCACTTAGAGTCATACTGGACACATCATGCATCAGATTTATGTGAGGATGATTTCTACACATCTTAAATAACATATGGATAATTTTCATAAAGTATCAAAATAACCTGAATGTGTTTCCTTGGTTTTGAGTATTCCACTTATTTTTTTACTAAAATTTCATTTTAAACTGGAAACATAGGCTTTTAGTCATAAAAGTTGCATCGTGTTTGGGTTTTATATGAGACAAATTCCTACATGTCACAAATGAATTTTGAATAATTTTACTAAATTATCAAGAAAATACATTTTTTTCGTGGTTTTCATTGAGTGACACTTTTTCATATTAAAATTTCAATTTCAAACTGATAACAAATACTTTAAGACCAACCATCCTCGATGATCACAATATATCAATGCTAGTTTTCCTCCAATAGTTCTCTCATACACCTATTGACTTCAATGGTTGATTACACACATATTTATTAGAACATTTAAGTTTGATTATATACATGTTTGATGATTGGGAGTTGTATAAATGTTTCTACAATAACACTATTGGAGAAATTGAATCTTTCAACATAAAATGATCTTATAGGTGGATTTCTAACCTATAAAAAATCACTAAAAAAGGTGGTGAAAAACACTATTTCAATAAGACATTTGAAACACTTTCAAAATGGATCTTATCTTAAGTGACAAGTGTTGTGTGAAATTTTTAACAATTGTTCTTAAAAAATATTAATATGATCCTTATTCTACTTAACTTTCCAAAATTTTTATTGTTTTCTAGACAACACTTTATCTCATCCTCCATATCAGTCTCCACCTTTTCCTCCTCCACCACATCAGTCTCCAACTCTGACTCTACCTCTACCTACACCTCCACCTCTACGTTTGCCTCCAACATTGACCAACAATTTTATTTTTTGTAGGTCATCAATTCTAAACAAATTGATTTCTTCCATTATACTTCTCCTTGAGAAAGAGATAAAAAAAATATATAAGCATTCTGACACTAATGATTCACACCCAAAATATATTTTTAAGGTTATAAATCATACTAGATTAGAAACATAACAAGTAATCACCTAAATTTTATGTCAGTATACATTCCTAAAAAAGTACATTTCCCACTCATCTCTAAACAATTTTTTTTTTATTATTTTGATTATATATGTTATCTTTAATCTTAATAGTACTAAGAAAATATAAAAAAACAAATTATTATGAAATATATTTAAAAAAAATTTAATTACCTTTGGAAATTACCTATTGGGGGATGTTGGTCCTTTTATACTTTATGATCTTTCTCTTAAATTTTCAAACATAATATCCAAAATCAATTCCATTATCTTGTTTATAACATTAAATAAACATTGAAAAAAATAAGTAAATTATTTTGCTTTTTTTTTATAATTAAATATTTTTATATATACCATAATTTGTTTCCATTTTTAGTAATTCATAGGCTTTATCCCTTCACACACCAACTTCATGCCATGATTTAACCTATATTTAGCAACCGTCCTATTATAACAAAATACTTGTTAAAACAAAGTTTAAAGAATATAATTCTAATTTTATCTATAAAATGTTGATTATAGTGTATTAAATATTCACAATACACATCATGTGTGTTCGATTGGTTGGATATCATTGCATTGGATCTAAAAAATAAATATTTGGGGACTCCAGATTGACTATGATCAACATCCAGTTCTCCCTAAAAAAACAATTAAGTAATGTAAATATAAAAAATATATTTTATGTGATTATATTTTAGAGTTTTACTTTTTTATTATAGCCATCTAAAATATTCTGTCATCCGACACTTTTTTATTAAAATCTTTGAGTAACTCATATTTTTTCTTCTTAATTTCTTCATCATCCAAAGTAAGTTTTTTATAGAAATGATACATGGATTAATGATTCAAAATCATGATTCACACAATCTTTTATTTATATAGTTGTAATATAAATTCATATAGAATGTATAAATATTAATTAACTTTAGTAAACATATTATCTTAGTATCTGGATAGTTTTATTATGAAAATATACCTTATGTATTTATTCACAACTGAGACACCCAACCACCCATGCTTGAGAATCTCATTTAGAGTCTTGAGACCAATTACATTTGCCAAGGAATTTAAATATATTTGTTTTTAATATTCAATGTAGTTCGTAGATTTATCTTTAAATGAGATCTCTGCATGAAGATGTAATGATAATAAATATTTCTCTAAAACTGGAGGGGAGAATCTACTCTCTGAAGTTTGTTTAGTTTTCTTGGTCGATTCACAAGATTTTCTTGATTTGAACTTCCATTTTTCCAATTCTCTTTCCATATATAATATCATACCTCACTTAAAACCTTTTATCATCAACCATTATAGGGTTTTTATATGATTTTTTCAGATACATAACTCATGTATCTTTATAATATTAGACGACCATGCTATGAAATATTTAGTATCATCATTGACATTTTTAATATCTGTACCATCAAGTGGAACGTACAAATCAGAAATCAGATCTACCTCAATCCCCACTCTTATGTGAACTTTTTAGAGGTCTTGATGGTGCAGCTTTTCTCTTAGGATGTTATTGAAAGTTGTTTGATTCACATTTAGTAGAAAGAGTAATGAAAAAATTGATTACCATAGGTAAGTTATGTGGTTAGGGGGAATGACCATCCTCAAAGCTAGCAGGATCATTTGGTTTATATGTGGATCTTTGCTCCACCACTGGTTTAGTTTGATTTTTGTCATACATTGGTCTACTAAACCAGACTGAAAAATAGTTTATTATAGTGAGTCTATTTGTGTGTGAAATCACCTCACCATATTATTTCTATCTTCATGCGGCTATATCTTATTGAAATATATTCTTGGAGAGACTCCAAAACCTAATCCTCTAATGAGACCATATTATCTAGGCCACTTCAAATCTATTAAAAGTATCTTTTATTATGGTACGGTCATCGCTGATTCTTGTGTCTAAACCATATAAAAAATATGAACATAAATAGATATTTTTATGTAATATTCTTATAAATAATAAAAAAAATACAATTATGTTATACTTACACATGTTTTTCATACTGTTTTTGTGTTTTCATCAACTAAATTACCATCCTTATTTATACGAGCCTCCTTCCATAGATCAAGATATGTGATGGAAGTGGATACATATTTTTATTCATAAATCTAAATATTAACAAAGGAAATATTTTGTTTCACATCACATAATTAAAATTTTATTATTGATTTGAAATACATACCAATTTCTTCTTGAATAAATCATAACCCATCCTTACTTTGCAATAGGGGTACATTGGTTTTGATGCACATTCATTTTTTGAAGTACTATTTTTTTGTTTCATAAATTAATTTTTTTGAATCAAGTTGGATAAAATAAATAATTTTAAGTAATATATTATCAATTAAAATTCATACAAAATGATTTCTCATTACAATGACCAATGAAAGAAATTCATGTTTCATGGTTTATAATGTGTCTATAACTAACTGGTGGATGGGGATTTACTTTCCCCTCAACATCCCTAAGATATAACTTTGTAATAAGAGTATGAAAGACTCTATGGTCTTTTCAAATGTCCATTAAGATAAATTTATTACATAAATATTCTAAAATAAATGAACTCTGCAACGAATAAAAAAAATTAAATCAAAATTTCATTATATAAATTTCCAGTAAAATATAGAGAGTATATTGTAACGTTACCATTATATATTTCCAAAGGATTTCATTCATTACTGGTTCTATGTGGCTCCATGAATTAATATTAATCAGAATATTCATCCACATTGTGACCCCATTATAACCAATGAACATTGACTTGTTGGGGTCAGTTGGTTGGCCATGTTGATTCCAACGAACCTCAAATTTTATACCATAAATTTTTTCCTTGAAAATTTTATTTAACAATATGATGATACATAATTGTTATTTTTTTAATCAACATGTTGTTTATCCCTTAATAATTACATAGTTTCATCATCAACAGTTTGTTCCTCCTTGGGATTGGTAACATCATCATGTACAGAAGACATTGTCTGCATCAGTAGTCAAACATTTAATTTTCTTTGAATAAAAATAAAACAATACACTTCATTCATAAAATTACACATTTTCATGTATCTTTAATGAATATTTTCACTCTCTTAAACATAGATATAATACTTCAATACTCCTATACAACTAACATTTTCTACCTTTATTTAATCTGTCCTTAGATGATTGAATATCTTCCATCTCTTAATGATGGACTGGACTTACTCTTTCAAACTAGCCTTCCTCCCATCATCATGGTTCCAAATTTCCTTGATGAAATACCTCCCAAATAGTTATTATTTATTTTATTTTCTTGATACCCATCCCCCATATTTTTTGGACATCCACCTATGTTTCTTGAACTACTCGGACCAAAATTCATCCCATACTAGGTATTAGTGATTATTTTTGATGACTAATTCTCAGAGTAGTTAAAAAAACATTGAAGATATAGGGGATGAGTATCAAGAAAAAATTTTAAATAATAATGGGTCAGGAGATAAAATCTCCCAGAAACTACCACAAGAAATCAACTCATCCCTATTGAGCTGCACCAACTCTAACCTATGTTACTAGTCCTTTTCCTTCAGATGTATCTCAAATATAAGAGCTTTATATCCACTATGGCTAAAAAATAACATAAATACAATTTTAATTATATTTTCTAACATAGTACATATAAAAATGAAGGAATAAACACTCAAATATACATGACTTACACTCGTATTCATTTACTTCCACTCACAAACATTTTTTCCATTTACTCTGAAAATTTTCCTTTTTTGGTAGGAGTATTGGTGTGAGGCGGATGGGAGAGCTTGAAAACTGGACTTTTATCCAAGTTACCAAGATAAAGTATCCAGAAGATTAAGTTGAAAGTAGGGCCAAATAGCTCTTCTCATTGTGGGATGAATACCTTAAAGAGTCAAATTATAACCATTTAAAATTTATCAAGGTTGAAGGGGAAGATAAGAAAAAGGTGTGTTTGGCATGTTTTTTTCCATAAAAAATGTTAAAAATGATTATTTTCAGGAGATCACTAATCATAGTAGAATTATCATCCAAGTATGCTTAATTATAGATTTTTAATAGGATATAATGTTACTGTACCCAAAATAAAAGTAAAATTTTATGAAGTTTTTTCAAAAGTAACTGAGTGAGCCGTATAAGAAAATGTATATCAAGAAACCCAACAAATTCATTCATTATGTTTTGATTAATTTTTTTCTGTCATTTTTCGTGTTCTTAGGAAGTGGTAAATTAGGAGGATAAGGACTAAAAGATTTGATTAATGAGTTAAAATCTGTGGTATTCAATGTCGTGGTAGAGACTTTGATGGAGCTTAATGAACACAATTCGAGTGGGAGGTATGGAGTCAAGGAACTTTGGAATCACAATGACGGGAGGAAGGATAGTTTGAAAGAGGGAGTCTAATCCATCATTAAGATATGGAAGGTAATCAAGCATCTGAAGAGAGATTAAATTAAGGTGGTGAAGGTTAGTTGTACTGGAGTATTGAAGTATTATATCTCTATTCAAGACATTGAAAATTTTCATGCAAGATGCATGAAAATGTGGATTTTAATGAATGAAGAGTATTGTATTATATATTTATGTTACCAAAATAAATCCTTATTTACACAAAATTATTTGTGAAACTCATTGTTCTTTTTCATGAAAATTTATTTATGTTGATTATGACTATTATTTGTTGTATGATTCTTTCAATTATCATACATTAGGAATATTTTCATAAAATAAAAATGAGATACATGGTTTTCATGTGGATCTAGGGTATGGAAAATCATAATAGAAAACCTACCTAGTTACTTTTATTAACCACTTTATATTCATCTTGGTGCACTTCTAGTTGATGTTTCCTTAGGTTTAATATTGTAAGGATTGATTATTTATTAGAAGGGAGAGAGTATCGAATGATAGCTAGTGGAGACTTGTGGAGTTTGTGTCATCAATGGTAGGTTGATTATTTATATAAGGTTTTATTTTTACCTAGGATTTATCAAATTGTTAATGTTTTTATGTATGTAGGAATTTATGGTCATGGTATTATATTGTGTGAGATTATAGATGCACTTGTCATGTGATTTGGTTTTTTAAACCATTTATTATGTATGATGTTGAACGCTACATATTTATTATCAATCTTTTGAAAGTTGGTTGATGGTTCCAAGGGTTGAGTAACATTTTGATTTAGATTAGGTCATGTTATGAATAGTTGGACAATATTATGATGTTACAGTTTTATAAAAGAGAAATTGATTGTTAAGATAACATAAACACACACAAATAAAGAAAATAAATTTTCTTAAATCAGGAACTTCATAAAAAATCACTTCATTCTTGGCAAGTAATTTATTTATAAAATTATTTGATAGAAAAGTAAACTCACATATAACATCTTCTATAGATGATGCCAAATAAGGAAACTCTTCTATTGGAATCTAATTTGGTGTATTTTTCTATGACATGTTTTCATTTATAAATGTAAAATAAAGTAAATTCATAAAATCTATTTACTATTAGTTTATAAAAATTCAATCTTTATATTAACTAGTTATAATTTTCGAGGACTTGGGAAATTATTGGAAACCATTCAATGATAATAGAAATAAAAGGTATATCCTTTAATGATATCCCCAACCCATTGAATATCATCTTCTATCATAAATTTAATGTTTTAGGTGAATATATTTTTCAATAAATTTACTAATATTATAAACCAATCAATCAATTATAAACACAGATCTTATTGGCAATACATCACAACTTTTGAGTTTGGATCAAATAAAAATAGAAAAAGTATGATTATTTTGGTTTCAATGAAATTGTAAATAGTTTGTTCCTTGTTATATTATATCTATATAACATATTGATAATGTTAACCAATATGAACTAGAAAATTTAAACTTTAGTTCCTTGAATTAGATTAACCCATTCAGATTAAAGCAATATGTATATTAACCCACTTTATATTATTCATATCAAGTAACATTCTGTATAAAATTCGTCCAATGGAATGTTAAACCTTTTTCATCTTCATGTACATGTCATAATATATAGACAAGATTTAAACAATCAAAAAACACACTATCTAAAAGGTAATAATAAATAATATAATGGAAACATAAAAAATCACCACCATTTGCAACAACAGATGATGTTGTAGTTCGTAGTGGTCTCATATGAAGTTGGAACGAGTTTATAGAGTAGGAGTGGTATCGTGTAGGTATAGGTAAGTGAGAGAGATAGAGATGAGATGTAGGGTTAATCATGGTTAAGAATATCTCAAAGAAAAAAAACCACGAAACCCAAAATATCAAACAACAATAGAGAAAAAGGAGAAAATAACATATATTGGATTCTCAACTTTTTTTGTCTAAGAGAACGTGGAGGAGTATCGTCGGTAGTAGGGGATTTCCACGAGATCTTGAGAATCATGACTAAATGAACTATGAATAGGGTTCTTTTAAATAGATCAGAGATACTTTTATCAGCGCTTTCAAAAATGAATTGATAAATATCCCTTTTATCAGTGCTAAATTGATAAGCACTAATAAAAGCCATATTTATGAGTGATTTTTAGCATTGATAAAGATCGAGCTTTGTCAATACTAAAAAAACACTAATGAAAGACATATTTATTAACATGGACATTTTAGCACCGATAAATCTCTATATTTATCAGCGCCAAAACTTTAGCGCTCATAAATGATTTATAATTATAATTATAAAAAAATTGTAAAAATATTTATATAATTATATATCTGTTTATTATAATTTTATACTTTTTTTAAATATATAATTATTTATTTATAATTTCATTAATACTTTTCTAAAAAATTTATATTACATTATTTAGAATTATAAATATATAATTTTATAAATATATTAAATATACATTTATAAATATATTTATAATTATTTATTTATTATTATAAATATATTTTTATCATTATATATATTTATATAATGATATATTTTTAATAAATATATATAAATATACATTTAGTAAATATATTCATTATAATTTTATAATTATAAATATATTTATATAATTATATATTATATAATTATATATATAATAAATATATATAAAAACAAAATATTCATTATTTAAATATATTTATTTTAATTTTATAAATATTTAAATATATAATTATTTATTTATAAATATATGAATAATAATTTTTTAAAAAATATTTATATATTTAAATATTTATATAATTATATTTATATAGCCCTTAGAGTGGAGTTTAGTGGTAGTTGCCCTTATGAGTCTCAGTGAGGTCTTGAGTTCAAGTATCACCGAGAAAATTATTTAAATAAATTTATTATAATTTTATAATTATTCAAATATATATAATTATTTATTTATAATTATATAAATACTTTTTTTTAAAAATAATATTTATTTATTTATAATAATTATAAATATATAAATTTATAAATACATTAAATATACATTTATAAATATATATATTTATAAATATTTATTTACAAATATATTTTTAACATTATTAATGGATATATAATATTAAATACATGCATTTTAAAAATGAGTGAAATTGAATAATTCAAAATGAGTACACTTTAAAAATATCAAAAAAATGGACAAGTTTTATTAATTAAATATAACTTATTAAAAAAATATGGATATATATTGAAGTAAAGATTAATATATATTAAAAATACTAAAAGATTGTGAATAAATATATATAAATAAATAATATAAAATGATCAAATTCAAAAATAAAATAAAAAATAAAAAAATTAAAAATTAAAAATGAATAAATAATACCTAAGTGTAGTAATATTAAAAATATATAAATAAAATCAACCAGTTAAAAACATAATGTATGAAATGTATCATGTTATAATGAAATTCTAAAATACACTAAAATTTGAATAAATTACAGAAATATTAGGTGTATGTGTTTCTATATATAAGATTAATTGTGTAAATATTTGTGTGTGTCCATTGTATATAAAAATGAAGTAATTACATATATGTATGTGAAATCAATGCACACGACGTTTGATATATGATAAATTGAAAAATTAAACAACATTAAAAATTAATAAGACATTAATATGTTTTTAATTATTACAATTTATTCATTATATATATATATATATTTAATTTATATTATTTATTACTATTTATAATATATATATATATATATATATATTATGTAACGGACTAGAATTCTATCAATGAAATTTACCTTATTATAGTTATTTCATATAGTATTAATAACATAAAATCACTTATTGAATACAATAAAACCTTTATAAATGAAGAATGAATGAAATAAGAGGTATTTCTAGAAGTTAAGGAACCTATACCAATTGAATAATAACTTGACCTTTGGAATAGTAATGTGACCATTAGAAATAGTAATATGACCAATATAATAGTAACTTCAACTATAAAAGTATAAATAAAATATGGGTAACTTATAAATTATAATATGATATATTTATATCTTGATATAAGTAACTAAATGTTTTAAAAATAATAAATTAAGTGTTTGTATTTTTGTAAATCAGGAATATTTAGCTACAATTTTATAATTAATATAATTATTTAAAAGTAATTTATTTTCATAATATATATTCATAAATTAATAAATTGTTTTCTTATTATTATAGGATAATTTTATGAGACCTTCATGAATTTTTCAAAGTGTTATAAAATCTGTTATAATTTTAAAATTGGTATTTTAAAATAAATGATGATTTTATTTAAAAATTAAAATTATCATATTTAGAAAATTATTTTCATAAAATGAAGTCCAATTTGGAATTCCACACATTAAACAAATTTTAGGGTGAATTTTTTACATTTTTCTAAAATAGTTGGATTTTTGGTGAATAGTGAAATACGTTAATTTACTGTATTTAACAAAAACACAAATTATTGAGTCGTAGATGATGTATGGATTATATATGTAAAGACCTAGAAATTTCAATGATTTTTTTTTAAAAATACTTTGGGATTTTACGAGTACACAGTTTCTGACGGCGCTTGATTCCGAGGCCCGGTGTGCCCGAAATCAATTTTCGATGTTTAACTCGGGTACGTTCAGTGAACGAATGAGCGGGTTTTTTTCTAACTTTTGAACCGGTGCTCGGAATTAAAATCTGAGGGCACCGATGAATTCGAAGCACTGGGATTCGCTTAGGCGACGCTTAACATCAACTGACAAGGGTCGGACAAAAAAGATAAGTTTTTAGACTTTCAGAAAAAGATTTATATATAATAAATAACTATAAGTTATTTTATTCTTTTTCTTCCACCGTTGAGCGACAGTTGGAGGAATCACAGTATAACGACGATCAATAAATGAGGGCCATTTAATGACTCGTCCCTTGGGTTGTGTAACAACAACGCCTGTGTGTTTAATAGGCTCATTAATTAAGGTTCATTAATGAACCATAATAATTAACACAATGTGAGGATTAATTATTTTATTAATCAACCCATTGGAAAAGGAATTGGGAACCCGTGAGAGGAAGCTCTGATGAAACGCCAACGACGCCGGCCTCCGACGAAGAATGAAAAAGAACGCCGGTTCCTTGGAGATTGACGACGCACCACCAAACCTTTTCCCCGTGGCTAGAGAGGAGACGCCGCTTCCTCCTCGACGGGCCCCTACGACACCTATGATCCTCTTCTATGTGATGCCGTGTACCGCAACGCCGATGATCATCTTCCTGGTTGAGTTAGGGGTTTTGGTTTATATTTCTTTATGTGAATTGTACCCTTGGGATGACGTATAATTGTTGGGAGTTTTTTGAACCACTAACGCGGTGGGTGCAGACCAACGAACAAGTCCGATCCCACCGCTATTCTATTCTTGATGCGCATAATGTTGGGAGATGATGAAATGGGACTTCAATGGCGTATGAAATCCATCACGGTGAAGAGAGGGTCCCGAGATGACTGCAGGCGCAGACGGGAGGAAGAACAGACCATCAGAATGACTTCGGTGGCCCGCGGACATCTCCGGCGGCGCCCCGCCGGCAGGAGCCGCCGAGGCTGAAGCCGTGGCGGCAGGCGGCCAGATCCCACAGCCGCGCGGGATCCAGAGGACGACGCGGCGCACGCCGCGTCCTTGGAGCCCACCGCGTCCGCGGAGCGCAAAGGGAGGGGGGCCACGTCCCCCCCTGCTCGGCCCGCAGGCCGAGCCAGCCCACCCCCCGGCCGGGCCGCGCCCAGCCGGGTCGGGTCGCACCCAGCCAGGTCGGTCCGCACCCTACTGGGCCGGACCCAGAATCGGTTCGGGTCGACCCGGGGGGGGGGGGGGGGGGGGTTGGGCCGGGTCGGGCCGGGCCCAGACCCCCCATTTTGGACCGCTTTCGGTATTTCACCCACATCTTGGGCTACGGACCTCCGATTGACACACCGTCAGTTGCGTTGGGATACTTCTATAGAGACGTTCATTTTGGTATATTAAACTCAGGGTTTAGGAGAAATTTGGGTACAACCAGGTTGGTTCGAACACGAAACCAATCGGGCCCTTGGAGCGGAAACACTTATAACTTGAGCTCCGGACGTCCGATTAATGTGCCGTCGACTTTGTTGAATTTCTATTAGTGAGACGGTTATTTTGGCTTACTCCTCTTGAGGTTTGGGTGCATATGGAGTATAGTTGGGTTGGTTTTAGCTTAAAAACCAACCGGAACCCTGGGACGGAAAAGCCAATAACTCCCAGACCGAGCGTCCGATTGACGCACCGTCTGTCGCGTTGGGTTTCTTTTGACGAGACAGAACTTTGTGATACATCAACTCTGGAATACGTGACAGTTGATGTATCGACCCCCTTGGCTCGTGGAGTGGACCGCCCCAGAATCGAGCGTGCTGTGTGCGGGAACCTTAGAACTGGCTACGACTGCATCGACTTCTGTACTGGAATCCTCCGTGGGTTCGACAGCGACGACCGTACTGGAATCCTCCGTGGGTTTGACGGAGATGAATACTATTCTTGTATCCTATGTGGGTCTGACAGTATTGACCTCTGTACTTGTATCCTATGTGGGTCCGATAGAGTAGCTAGTCTTGTATCCTATGTGGGTCTGACAGCTTAGCTGGTCTTGTATCCTATGTGGGTATGACAACTTAGATGAATCAGTGGCTATATCTTATCATCTCTATCCCCTTACGAAGTTTATACCTGTGTGATATGAGTCTTGACTTTCAATCATTATATTCGATATGATTGACTTGCTATCCTGTGTGGATTGGGTTGTGCTTTCCTGTGTGGACTGGGTTGAACTTGGGCTCATGTGTTGGAGCAGAACTGGAATTGATGACTTAGGTATATGTATGGGAATATATCTAAGTAGAGTTGGTTGATACTTCATGGTTGTATCATTCCTTTGTGGTTTATCCTTTGTGGATTCTGGGAGACCTTCGAGGGTCTTGGGGTCCCTACTGAGTATCGTATACTCACCCCTGCACGGGTTATGCCTGCACTACGTTGTGTTGGATGCAGACGACGGACATCGCTGATCGAGGTGGAGGCTCGTGGAGCTGGATGGTACCTGGAGGTGGATCACTGGATGGGACGTACACGGAGCGGACGACTAGACCCGAGGAGACTATATGTACCCACCCTTCAGGTGGGATTCCAGAGGATGGATCGAAGTTGCTGCTTTACTTTTCTACTGCTATAATTTCTTTTCAGTTGTACTTTACTTTTAGTTGGGTTTGTATTCTGGCCCATTTACCTTCCAGCATTTACTTTTGTACTCAGTTTACTTAGTGTTTACTTCAGCTTGAGTACTCTGTGGTGTTTGTTTACTCTATAAAGGCAATGCCTTCCCTTTTTATCGGGATTTACGCCTTTGGTGCTAGTCACCAACCCCTGGCCTATCGAAGGTGGGCTTGGGGTAGTCACGACACGGGCCCCAAGGACGGGTCGTGACAAATTGGTATCAGAGGAACCGGTTTTACCGTAGAACTCAGTACCTTGATAATTTCTTCTCTGTGGAGCAATAATGTTTAGAGTAATGAGTGTGGTTATCAGTCTAGGGAGTACAGTGTTGGTGCGGCGGCTGACGTATCCATACACCAGGACCCTGACTTCTGATTTTCGACTCAGTGCACGAAAACATTGATTTCGCGTGTGTTTCAAAAGTTTTTTTTTATGATTACTTTGTGTCAGCTCCCCAGGTATACTGTTTTAACCGTGGTGCACCTATTTCTTTTCAGGATGGCCCCAAGACAACATCCAGCTAGGGTTTCGATCTTTGTGCGAGATGGAAGCCCTCCAAGTGATGAGGCCTCGATGCAGGGTCCCATTACAGCAGAGGCAGCGGCAGTACCTATACCCGCCGAGCCACCGATGCTACCCGCCCCAGCGGCGGAGAGTGCACGACGCCTCCGCATGGTGCACAAGTTTCATAGGAAGAGGCCGCCTAGGTTCTGCAGAGAGATGGATCCTCAAGCTTCCGAGGATTGGATGGAGGCTATCGTTAGAGTCTTCAGATTGGTAGGGATACCAGCAGACCTCATGGTAATCCTTTACGCGAGTCTCCTTCACACAACAACAGGTAGATGGTGGGGCCTGATGCTCTTGGTGCACGATGAGGAATCTATTCTATAGACGGACTTCGAGAGCCTCTTCTGCTCAGAGTTCATTCCATCCACCCTCCGTGCAGTGCGCATCCAGGAGTTACTATAGATACGGAAGGGTAGCATGTCAGTAGCCTAGTACTCAGCGGGATTTACCGACCTCTCGTGCTACTACACGGACATGGTACGAGACCCATTCTTCCAGGACCAGAACTTCAAGCAGGGGCTGAGGCATGAGATCATAGCATTGACGATTCCACTCAGCATCCCGACCCAGGCGGGGGTGCTGGAGCGAGCTCTGCTAGTGGAGAGATTTCTCGCCGAGCAGCTATCAGTAGTGAGACCCACCGCAGGATAGCACGGGGTAGAGTCTTCTGCAGCTGGTAGTCGACAGATGACACAGGGGTCCAAGCGGACCAGGCCGTCTGGTGAGCGACCTCAGGACATGGGCTCGGCTATGCGGGGCACACGACACAGAACCAACCTTTCGAGGAGCATACAATGCTATGCATGTGGTGGGCAGGGCCACATTGCTCGTGACTACCCGCCCCTCCATGCAGAAGAGCAGCAGACAGTGGAGGGACCTCCGAGGAAAAGGCAGAGGTTCGACCGTGGTGGTCCGAAGGGAGTAGGCGGATGAGGCAGAGGAGCTGTCCGAGCAGAGGAAGGCTCAGCTCCAGGCAGCAGAGGCTTATGACCATGGCGCACCCGAGATGATTCAAGGTACTATATGTGTCTAATCCACCCTTTCTGCAGTTCTTATAGACACAGGTGCGAGTCATTATTTCATAGTTGCTGCCCTTATTTAGAGTTCGAAGATTCCGACGGAGCCGTTGGCTCAATCCTTGTGGCTAGAGACTCCTATGGGAGAAGAATCGACAATTACGCACTGGTGCCGGCAGTGTGAGCTTACTCTAGGAGGCGAGAGCTTCGGCTGGGATCTTCTTGTAGTGGCATCGAGGCCTTACGATGTAATCTTGGGTATGGACTGGTTATCTACAATCCATGCTCAGATCGACTGTATTAGGTGCAAGGTGTGGTGTATCTACATGAATGGAACCAGGTTCATCTTCACCAACGAGAAGGGAACCTTCGCAGCACAGGATGGACTCATGCAGAGGAGAGGGCAACCGATCACACATCAGTTGGCTATTTTCATCCTCGGAGTAGTTGACGTGCATAGTCCGAGTTTTCCTATAGTGGGGGATCATTATGTAGATGTTTTTCCTGACAATGTTCTAGGACTACCTCCTCATAGGGAGGTATATTTCTATATTGACTTGTACCCCGGGACATCACCGATATCCACTCCAACATATCGGATGGCTCCCGCTGAGCTTTGTGAGCGGCAAGTACAACTGGAGGACTTGCAGGGCAAGGGATTCATCTGACCCAGTGTTTCACCCTGGGCTTCTCCGATTCTGTTCGCCAATAAGGTGGATGGGAGCTTGCGACTTTGTGTAGACTATCGTCGCCTGAACCAGGTGACCGTGAGAAAAAAGTATCCGCTTCCGAGGATTGAATACCTATTTGATTAGCTCAAGGGAGCACATTGGTTATCGAAGATAGACCTCATGTTAGGCTATCATTAGCTCCGAGTTCAGGATGAGGATGTACAAAAGACAGCCTTAAGGTGATGGTACGACCACTATGAGTTCTTGGTTATGCCCTTTGGTATGACCAACACTCCAAAAGTATTCATGAGTCTCATGAACATGATCTTCTATCCCTACCTTGAGCGATTTGTCGTAGTCTTCATTGACAACATACTGATTTACTCGACCACTGAGGAGGAGCACACCTACCACTTACGGGTTGTACTGGATACACTTCGAGAGCACCAGCTTTATGGTAAGATCTCGAAGTGCCAGTTCTGGCTTTGAGAGGTTCACTTATTGGGGCACGTCATCTCAGAGGCGGGAGTTGTAGTGGATCCCGCGAAGGTCGAGGCGGTACTTTCTTGGGATCCACCCAGGAGTGTGATGGAGGTGTGGAGTTTCCTAGGCCTGGCTGGGTACTATCAGAGATTTGTGCCAGACTTCTCCAGAGTTGCGGCACCGGTTACATCTTTGTCGAAGAAGGGGAAACCCTTCGTGTGGTCAGACAGATGTCAGCAGAGCTTCCAGGAGCTGAGGCAGAGATTGACCTGTGCGCCCATATTAAGGCTACCAGAAGAGGGAGTAGGGTACGTAGTTTACTGCAACACATCAGGGAATAGACTCAGGTGTGTCCTGATGCAGGAGAGAGCAGTGATCTTTTACAGTTCATGGAAGTTGCGGTAGCACGAGAAGAACTACACCACCCATGACCTGGAGTTAGCAGCAGTGGTCTTCACCCTGAAGATGTGGCGACACTACATGATGGGCGAGCGATTTATAGTCTATTCTGACCACCAGAGTCTCAGGTACATCTTATAGTAGAAGGAACTGAACCTGAGACAGTGGAAATGGCTCGAGTTCCTCCAGGACTATGACTTTGAGATAGTCTATACTCCTGGAAAGGGGAACGTAGTAGCCGATTCTCTCCGAAGGAAGACAGACATTCATCTACTTGGAGAGGCGACAAAGCAGCTAGCCACATTGCAGATATCCTTAGTGGATAGAGATGGGGAAACCTTTCTATAGTTTCTCACAGTCACTCCTCCAATACTTCAGCGGGTCAGAGTGGAACAGCGTGGAGATGTTGACTGTGAGGAACGACGTGCTCATATATCCTCAGGGCTAGCACCCTATGGATTTTTTGAAGGCGGAGAGCACTTCATCATCTTCAGGGGACGTACCATGGTACCAGTTTCACTACAGGAGGAGGTGATGAGGGAGTTCCACACTTCCCCTCTAGCGGTACATCCTGGGGTAGCAAATATGTACAAGGACCTCAGACGACTGTACTGGTGGCCGGGTATGAAGAAGGATATGGCAGAGTTCGTTTCTCAATGCCTCACTTGCCAGCAAGTGAAGGCAGAGAACCAGGTACCTACAGGCTTGGTACAACCCTTAGAGGTCCCGAAATGGAAGTGGTATGGGATATCCATGGATTTCGTGACCGGGATTCCACGTACTTCCAGTGGACACGACAACATCTGGGTGATTATAGACCGACTCACCAAGTCGGCCCACTTCCTACCGATCAGAGAGTAAGGCTCAGTAGAGAGCTTGGGATGCCTCTAAGTTCAGGAGATCATACGAATTCATGGGGTTCCATCATCTATTGTCTCCGATCAAGATGCTCACTTTACTTCCCGTATATGTAAGGGATTTCAGGAGGCTTTTAGGACGTAGCTACACATGAGTACTGCCTTTCACCCTTAGATGGATGGCCAGATGGAGAGGACCATTCAGACACTCGAGGACATGCTCCGTGCATGTGTCCTTGACTTTATTCACAACTGGGAGGATCACCTACCCTTGGTGGAGTTTTCGTACAACAACAGTTACCACTCCACCATCGGGATGGAACCTTACGAGGCACTGTATGACCGGCCTTGCAGATCACCTCTGTGCTAGACTGACCCTGGGGAGTCTGCACTCGTGGGACCGGAGATGGTTCGGGCTACGACGGAGAAGGTGAAGGTCATCTAAAATCAGATGAGGACTGCACAGAGCAAACATAAGTCCTATGATGATAGGAGTTGGAGACCACTGGAGTTCGAGGATGGCGACCACGTCTTCTTACGGGTCTCACCTCGATGTGGATTACAGAGATTTGGCCGGGGTGGAAAGTTATCTCTGCGCTTCATCGGGCCTTTTTAGGTCCTCATTAGGGTAGGTGAGGTGGCTTACCGCCTGACCCTTCCCCCTCAGTTGCACTGGATGCATGACGTCTTCCACGTATCTCAGCTAAGGAGATACGTGCACGACCCGACACATATCATCGACCACGGGGAGCTGGACATCGATGATGGGACGGCTTTCACGGAGGTCCCGGTGGAGATTGAGGATCGACAGGAGAAGGTCATACGTGGAGGGTCGATACCTCTAGTGCGTATACGTTGGTAGCACGGGAACATCCAGAAGATCACATGGGAGCGGGAGGCATATATGCGTGCTCAGTACCATCATTTTTTTCCCCTAGTTTATGTTGTAGATTTGTAGGGACTTAAAGCACTAAGGTGGGAGTAATGTAAAGACCCAGAAATTTCAAGGTTTTTTTTAAAATAATTTGGGATTTTACTAGTATGCAGTTTCTGACGGCACTTGATTCTGAGGCCCAGTGTGCCCAGAATCAATTTTCAAAGTTTAGCTTGGGTACGTTCAGTGAACGAATGAGCGGGTTTTTTACTATCTTTTGAACCGGTTCTCAGAATTAATATCCAAGGGAACTGATGAATTCACAACACTGGGATTCACTTAGGAGAAACTTAACATCAACTAACAAGGTTTGGATGAAAAAGATAAGTTTTTAGACTTTTAGAAAAAGATTTATATATAATAAAATAACTATAAGTTATTTTATTCTTTTTCTTCCACCATTGAGAGATAGTTGGAAGAATCGCAGTATAATGACGATCAATAAATGAGGAACATTTAATGACTCGTCCCTTGGGTTGTGTAACAACAACGCCCGTGTGTTTAATTGGATCATTAATTAGGGTTCATTAACGAACCATAATAATGAACACAATGTGAGGATTAATTCTTTTATTAATGAACCTGTTGGAAAAGGAATTGGGAACCCGCGGGAGGAAGCTCTGACGAAATGCCGACGACGCCGGCCTCCGACGAAGAACGACGAAGAACACCGGTTCCTCGGAGATTGACGATGTGCCACCAAACCTCTTACCCGCGGCTAGAGAGGAGACACCGCTTCCTCCTCAGCGCGCCCCGACAACACCTACGATCCTCTTCTCCGCAACGCCGTGTACCGCGACGCCGACGATCGTCTTCCTGGTTGAGGTAGGGGTTTTGGTTTATATTTCTTTATGTTAATTGTACCCTTGACATGATGTATAATTGTTGGGAGTTGTTTGAACCACTAACGCGTTGGGTGCGGGCCAACGAAAAAGTCCGAACCCACCTCTATTATGTTCTTGATGTGCGGAACATTGGGAGATGATGAAACGGGACTGCAACGGAATTTGAAAGCCTTCGTAGTAAATAGCGGGTCCCGAGATAACTGCAGGCGCAGACAGGAGCAAGAACGGACCACCGGAAGGACTCCGGTGGCCCGCAGACATCTTCGGTGGCGCCCCGGCACGCCACCGGCAGTAGCCGCTGCGGCTGAAGCCAGGGCGACAGGAGGCCAGATCTCGTGGCCGCGCGGGATACAGAGGAGGACGCAGCGCCCACCGCGTTCGTGGAGCACAAAGGGATGGGGGACCACGTCCCCCCCTGCTCGGCCCACTGGCCGAGCCAGCGCACCCCCCGGCCGGGCCGGGGCGGGTCGCGCAGACCGGGCCGGGCCGTGCCCAGCCGGGTCGGGCCGCGCCCTACCGGGCCGGACCCAGACCCGTGTCGGGTCAACCTGGTTCGGGTCGACCCGAGGGGGGGGGGGGGGGGGGTTGGGCCGGGTCAGGCCGGGCCCAGACCCCCCATTTTGGTCTGCTTTCGGTCTTTCGCCCACATCTTGGGCTACAGACCTCCGATTGACGCACCGTCAGTTGCGTTGGGATCCTTGAATCAATATGGTCGTTTAGTTATATTACACTCAAGGTTTCAGAGAACTTTGGGTACATCTGGGTTGGTTCAAACACGAAACCAACCAGGCCCTCGGAGCGGAAACACTTATAACTTGAGATCCAGACGTCCGATTGACGTGACGTAGATTTTTTTGAATTCCTATTAGTGAGAAGGTTCTTTTTGATTACTTATCTTGAGGTTTGGGCATAGATGGAGTATGGTTGGGTTGGTTTTAGCTTAAAAATCAACTGGGCCCCTGGGACAGAAAAGCCAATAACTCTCAGACCGGGCGTCCGATTGGCGCACCGTCTGTCGAGTTGGGTTTATTTTGACGAGACAGAAATTTGTGTTACATCAACTCTAGACTCCATCATAGTTGATGTATTGAACCCCTTGGCTCGTGGATCAGACCCTCCTGGAATCGAGCGTGCTGTGTGTGGGAACCCTAGAGCTGGCTGCGGCTGCATCGACTTCTGTACCGAAATCCTCCGTGGGTTTGACATCGACGACGACTGTACTGGAATACTCCGTGGGTTCGAAGACGATGAATACTGTTCTTTTATCCTATGTGGGTATGGAAGTATTGACCTCTGTACTTATATCCTGTGTGGGTCCGACAGAGTAGCTGGTCTTGTATCCTGTGTGGGTTCGAAAGCTTAGCTGGTCTTATATCCTATGTGGGTCTGACAGCTTAGATGAATCATTGGCTACATCTGATCATCTCTATCGACTTACGAAGTGTATACCTGTATGATCTGAGTCTTGAATTTCAATCATTATCTTCGATATGATTTACTTGCTATCCTGTGTCGATTGGGTTGTTCTTTCCTGTTCGGATTGGGTTGTACTTTCTTATGTGGACTGGGTTGAACTTGGGCTCGTGAGTTGGAGCAGAACTAGAATTGATGACTTAGGTATATGTAAGGGCATATACCTAAGTAGAGTTGGTTGATAATTTGTGATTGTATCTTTCCTTTGTAGTTTATCCTTTGTGGATTCTGGGAGACCTTCAGGGGTCTCAGGGTCCGTACTGAGTATCGTATACTCACCCCTACATGAGATATGCCCGCACTATGTTGTGTTGGATGCAGACGACGGACATCGCTGATCAAGGTGGAGGCTCGTGGAGCTGGACAGTACCTGGAGGTGGATCACTGGATGGGACGTACACGGAGCGGATGGCTAGACACGAGGAGCTGAGGATACTATCTGTTCCCACCCTTCAGGTGGGATTCCAGAGGACGACTAGGAGTTGCTGCTTTACTTTTCTACTACTGCACTTTCTTTTCAATTGTACTTTACTTTCAGTTGGGTTTGTATTCTGGCCCATTTACTTTCCATCACTTACTTTTGTACTCATTTTACTTAGTGTTTACTTCATCTTTCATACTCTGTGGTGTTTGTTTACTCCATAAAGTCAATGCCTTCCCTTTTTATCGGGATTTATGCCTTTAGTGCTAGTCGCCAGCCCCTGGCCTATGGAAGGCGGGCATGGGTAGTCACGGCATGGGTCCCGAGGATGGTTCATGACAATATAAGCCCATAATATCTAACTATAATTCATTATTTTAATATATTTAGTTATAATTATCAAACTATTCATAGTCTTGATCCAAAACAATAAAAAAATGATTAAAATATTCAAAAAACACCCCTCGCCTTCATTATAAATATTACCCTTCCCCACCTCCTATCCTCACATCTTCCAAGCTTTGATACTTGTCCCATTTCTACCCAATATTCTTCCCAATACCATACCCCATTTCTAGGATCCTTTTTTCACAGCAAAAGACCAAAACCAATCCACTTAAAGAGGTTCTCAAGGAGGATAATTGAAGGGGTAACAATCCTCTTTCATTTATTTTATTTTATTTTCAATTTATTTTATTTTATTATCCTTACCAAAGATACCCTATCCAAAGTGACATGATAAATCCAATATCTTTTATATACTTTAATTTTATTATGTTAATGGAAACTCCCCCATCAAGTGTCTTCTCATTTTCCTTTTATTTTAAGGATGAAAACACCGTCTGAGATGTGACGATTTACCACCTTCATGGATGACATGTTTTTGTTTTTCAATTACACATTCAAGGATGGTCATAAAACAATTTTTATGGTTAAAAAATATTATAATACATGTATTACACCTTATTTAATGTTCTATGACCAATATATATTCATAATATTAATTAACAAAACAAAACTAGTTTGTGATGATCGAAAAACCCCGCCAAAATGATCTAAAAAATTATCATTAAAGTTATATCTAATGAATCATCATAATATCTAGAAAATAATAATATATGAGACCATTAAATATTATTTATTTTCATAAATAACATTGAATTTAAATTCTGGATAATTATTTCCATTTTACATGATCTTTTATATACATTTAAAAGTAAACAGATCATGAAAACCAAGGAAAAGAGCACTCCCAAAAGACAGAATTGAATATCATAACTCATAAAAAATTCCATAAATTAACTTAATAAAATTAAAATAAATAAAATACATGTTTAATATTTTATTAATAATTTATTAATGAATTTTATTTCATTATCTAGGATATTAAGCGCAAGTACCAGACACTTTTGGACATAAGGCAATGGTTTCTTCCTGAACCTCTATTTTCATTCAGGCTATGCTTTCTCCCTTTTTACACCAATTTAATTCTCAATTTTTTATATATAATTGTTATAAATTACCTTTATATGTTCCAAAATCATTTATCTATTCCATTTCATCTTTATTTTATGGGGAAATACATGTTTTACAAGGTTTTCGTTCTCAATTCTTCATGCTAAGCAAACCCAATTAATGGGAACTTCCTGATTTCTTACCCATTTTCGTGTAACTTCCATAATATATTTTAATACACCATTATTTTTATAAAATCAATAATTTGGTCTAGAAATATATTTTTTCATTTATGGGTTTATATAAACAATTATTACAAATAAAACTGATTTTTTTTGAAAGAACAATTATTTTCAAAGTGAAAAGGTTATTTCTCTCAAGAATTACTTGATAATTTTATTAGATTATTTTCATCTATTTCATAACCTATGTTGAATATTATTATTTATTGATATTTATCTCTTATAATTATCATCTATAGTATTTTATTAAATGGTTTATGATTAGTTTGACCATGAATGTTCTATCTTTACACCATTCACCATACTACTCAGAATGGTTAGTGATAATGTTTACATATTGGGGAAAATTATTTACATTTAACATGTATATGTTATTTATGTTTCACCCCATTAATATGAGGAATGAATTGAAATTAGTAAGTGATGGGAAGGGCCCTCTATATCCCCTAAATTCATCGGTAGGTCTCCTAAGACAAAATAGAAATGGATTTGGCCGAGGCCTTAACCATTTATTTTCAGATGCCTTGGATGAGGCCTCAACAGTTTGTTTATGATGTAAGACACTATGAATTCCCCCATTATGATATTATTAATTTATAAATAATGTGATTATTCAACTAGTAGAATACCACTGGTTATGTTTCATGTGATTATTTATATGTAATTATTCATTCAGCTTTTATTCCAAACATATTATGATCAAGATTATGTTATATTGACATGTGATTTAGTTATTCTCATTTTCTAATTGTTTATGTTTATGATATATTTCATTGTATTGTTTACCCTTAATGAGAATCTAATCTCACCCTTTTATTATGTTTTATTTTTACCCATGATGTGAATATTTATATTATGAATGACTTACATGGATAATCTAGGAGTTATGGATGTTACCAGTGAAGTTTCTATGTTTTTTTCCTTACAAGTTATAATGTAAAACTTATGTTTGTATCTATTTTTCCAAAACCAATGAACTATTCGATCCTTTGGGATACAAAAAATTGTTTATAGTACCAATTTAATAAAGTAAGTCACCAACTCCATGCTTCTAGGGTTGGGGTATTTATAGTTGGTACCAAAGTAATTTTAGTAGAGAACTTGGAAAACAGATTTAGAAAACATTGATTAGGGAAAAAACCCTATGATAGAATTTGAGGATAAACATATAAGAATATACTATAATTTTGGTATGGTGGATATTATGTCGGTATTCTTAGAAATACATATCTATATAGATATTACAAGTGGACATGGTTTTGGAATATATGTAACTAGGGGTAACAACTCCGATAAGGTATCATGGGCCTAACTCTAGGTAACCTAGTACAAAAAAATGGGTCTAACTGCACACCTGGTTTGAAACTCTTGAGGTATATGATTAGGATAATTCACATTTTCATTAAAAACAATTATGAAGTATTTAAAAGTAAATATATTCCCAAAGAAACCATGTTTATGATTATGATATTAGGTATGTATAAATTTCCAATTTATGCCTAGTGTTTTTCTAGTTCAAAATTATTCATTATGATTCATAACCTAATTTAGTGTATTCCCTTATTTAGAAATGTTTTCTAGTGGAAGGAATGAAAATCATATCCATACATGTATCCCATGTATGAATTTCCCTTCTATGAAAGATAATGATGTTGGTACTAGAGCTGCGACTGGTGATAAGCAACTTATAACTATACTGGGAGAACTCACTTAGGTTATGAACAATTAGAATACCCATATGGATAATCCAAATCCACAACATGGAAGAGAAATGTTAAAAAACTTTATGTGACAATATCCTCTATCATTCAATGGGACTACAAACCCATTTATAGATTAGTAGTGGATAAGTACCTTAGAGAAGATATTTCTCACTTTGGGAAGTAATTAAAGGGAGAAGGTTATCATGGTAGTTTATCATCTCTTAACAGATTAAGCTCAGTGGTTATTGTTAATTAAAAACAAAAAATAGGAGGAATAAAATTCAAATATGGAATGGAAATATTTTAAGGAATTTTTCATGAAAAAACATTTCCATCATGAATAGTTAGAGGATATGGAGAGAAAATTCTTGAGTCTAACATTACATGGTTAGCAATAAATTTTGCAGACTATATATGTAATCAAAGGAACAAGATTCATCAATTCTTTGATGGGTTAAAAATATTCTTCTAAAGGGTACTGGTCTCCCAAAATTTCTTATCATACGAAGATATAGTCTCTCGAGCTATCAAGATAGAGAAAAAATTATTTAAGTCTTATGAATTTAATGTAAAACAAGAGAAGAATAGGGTGGGGGAGGAAATAATGGATAAAGGTAAGAATAAAAAAAGGGAATTTTCAAATGTGTGATACTTATGGAAGGAAACACCCTAGTGCCTCCTTAAAAGGAAAAGGATTCTTTTACGTGGAGAAAAAGGCCACTAAGCCCTTGACTTCAAGGGAAAGAAAGAAGCTACCAATTTTCAATGCTACAATTATAGGTAGATGGGACAATATGAAAATGATTATCCTAAGCATCAAGGAATATTTCCCTAAAAGGCTAAGGGAGAAAGGCTATTGTTATGCGATCACAACTATAATGGTTGAAGTTCATAATGATATGGTGGAAGGTACTTTAATCATTTTCTAAAAATTAGCCAATTTTTTATTTGATTATGGATCATCATATTATTTTATATCTTCCCAGTTTTCCAATAAAATTAGATATTTCCCTTTTTATTTAATAACAAAGTTTTCAGTGAAAACTTTTAAGGGAAGTATCATTACAACAAAGTTGTGTCGGTCAATCCCCTTTATGATAAATAAACATGATTTAGTTGAAAACCTCATCATCATACCTATGGTTGGTTTTGATATAATCCTTGGTGTAGAATGGCTTTAAAAATATGATGCGAAGATCTATTGCAAGAATAAGGAAGTGAAAATTTGTGAGGAAGATATAGAATACCTTATCTTTAGAGAAAAAAATTCATCATGTGGTTCTTATCCAGATCCACCCCCAGTAGCCCTACCGAATGCAATTCTTGGGGAGGAAGAGAAAACATCATAAATGGATGAGGAAAGAAATATTAAAATTGAGGATATACCTATTGTATAATAATACATTTATGTAATTTTATATGATTTACTTGGACATCCTCTGGAGTAAGAAATTTAGTTTTCTATTGATTTAATCCCTGATGAAAGGCTAATATCAAAGAATCTTTATAGAATGACCATTGTGAAATTAGTGGAGATAAAGAAACAACTAGAGGATTTCAGTAATAAGGGATTTATTCACCCTAGTGTTTCTCCATGGTATCACCTATTATATTTTTCAATAATAAATATTGATCCATAAGGATATGCATTAACTATAGATAAATAAATGATACTAAAATAAGGAATAATAATCCTTTTCCTCACATTGATTATTTATTTTTATCAAATTCACAAAGATCAATATTTTTTTAATATTTAACTTCATTATAGATATCATCAACTGTGTGTAAATAAAAAAGATATTCCAAAAATATAATTTTAAACCAGGTATGGAAATTACGAGTTTACAGTAATTCCATTTGGATTGAATAATATACCCTCTATTTTCATGGATCTAATGAATAGAGTTTTCAAGGAATATCTTGATGAATATTTTGTGGTATTTATTGATGATATCTTGGTATAATCCAAAAGATACGAAGACCATGAGAACCAAATATATATTTTTCTGAAGACTCTTAGAAGAAAAGAGTTATATGGGAAGTTTAGAAAGTGCAAATTTTGGATTCAATCAGTTTATTTTATTGGACATATTGTTTCTAAGGATGGAATATCAATTGATCCTATGAAGAAAAAGGCGGTTCCAGAATATCCTACCCCACAAACATAAATGAGGTACATAGTTTCATTGGTTTAGCATGTTACTATTGGTGTTTCATTTATAATTTTTCTCCATTAGCTAACCCGTTAACCAAGATTACTCGTAAAGGGGATACGTTCATATGGACAAAATAATGTGAGGAATATTTTAAATAATTGAAAAGGATATTGTTGAATTCTATGATCTTGAATCTACCATTTGGGAAATGGTGTATTTTTGATTTATATTGTTTCATTATAGAAAGTACTTGATTGTGTTTTTATACAGAATGATATAGTTATTTCCTATGCATCAAGGTAGTTAAAAAATCATGAACAAAAATATCCAACTTATGATCTTGAGTTAGAATCCTTAATATTTTCTTTTAAGATATAAATAAACTATCTCTATGGAGAAATATTTGAGATATATATAGGTCACAAGATCTTGAAATGTATATTCTCACAGAAAGAACTCAACATGAGGCAAAGGCGATGGCTCAATCTACTCAAGTATTATGATTATTAAATACACTATCACCCAGGGAAGGAAAATAAATAAACTGATGCATTGACCCTAGAGGATCATGGAGTTCAAAACAAAATGAGGGTTGAAAGGGATCCTGTGTTCATGGATCTAGTGAATATGGATATGGAAATTATCAAGGAAGGTGTAACATCATTACTTTTTCAATTGGTTTACCAACCATATTTATTGGAAATTATTAAAAGTTCTCAGTCTAAATATGAGAATTTTCAAAGGAAAATTAAAGCTATGGATGATGGGAAGTTGACCGAATTTGTGTATGAGGATATAATTCTGAAATTTGGTAAGATACTTTGTATTACCTTTATAAACTATCTAAGAAGGGAGTTATTGGATGATTACCATAGCCCTAATTTCTCTATACACCCTGGAATCACTAAGATATATAGATATTTAAAGAAACATTTCTGGTGGGATAATATGAGGTGAGAAATTACTGATTATGTATTAAGATATTTAGTCTATCAATAGGTGATGGATGAAAGACAACATCCTAGAGGAGTCATATAACCAATGCCTATTACTATATGAAAATTGGATTATATTACTATATATTTTATCACTTTATTTCCAAAAACTTCAAGAAATAATAATTAAATATGGATAATTATTGATCAACTTACCAAATCGTCACATTTCCTCACTCTAAGGGAGAATTTTCCATTGGAGTGCATTTCAAAAATCTATATTAATGAAGTTATAAGACTTCATGGAGAAAATATTTCAATTGTATCATATCATGATCCACGTTTTACATCAAAATTATGGAAAAGTCTTCAAAAATATTTGGATTATAAGCTTTATTTGAGTACTTATTGTCACCCTCAAAATGACAGGAAGTCAGAAAGGACAATCCAAAAATTATAAGACATGTTGAGATCATGATCACTCAAATTTAAAGGTATGTGGGATAAATATTTTCCTTTTGCATAATTTTCCTACAAAAATAGTTTCCATTTAAGTATTAAAATGGAAACATATGAATCATTTTATGGAAAGATATGTTGTACACTAACTTGTTGGGATGAAGTTGGTGAAAGGAAGCTTGTAGGACTAGAGATTGTGGAGGAAATAATGACAAAGGTAAAGACTATTCAAACACATATCAAATTAGTACAAATTAGGCAAAGGTGATATTCCAATAAATAGATGAAATATTTTGAGTTTCAAGTGGGAGATCATCTTTTTTTGAAAGTATCTACATGGAAGAGTTTCATAAGGTTTAGTAAAAAATGGAAACTAAGACCCAAGTACATTGGACCTTTTTTAATTCTAGAGAGAATTGGAGATATGAATTATCATTTGGAAATTCCACCTATCATTTCCAAATTCCAGGATGTGTTCCACATATCTTTGTTAAGAAAGTACAGGCAGGACCCAACACATGTTCTCACTTCTGAAGAAATATAATTAGAAACTGATTTATCAGACTACAAAGAGACTATCTGGATTATAGACACTAGAGAATAGGTGTTGAGGAATCAAATTACTTGTATAGTAAAGGTACTTTGTAAAAATCAGAAAATTTAAGAGGTTACATGGTAACCAAAGGAATTTATGATGAAGAACTACCCAAATCTTTTAATGAGGTGACATTCTTGAAATTTTGAGGATGAAATTTTTATAGGAGGGGAGAATGTAATGAACTAGAATTATTCCAATGAATTTTCCCTTATTATAGTTATTTATATAGTACGAATAACATAAAATCACTTAGATAATACAATAAACATTTATAAATTAATAATGAATGAAATAAGAGGTATTTCTAGAATATAAGGAACCTATACCAATGGAATAATAAATTGACCTTTGGAATAGTTATGTGACCATTAGGAATAGTAATATGAAAAGTGGAATAGTAAATTCACCTATGAAATTATAAATAATTTTTTTGTATCTTATAGAGGAAAATATGATATATTTAAATCTTTATATATGTAACGAAATGTTTTAAAAATAATAAATTAAGTATTTGTAGTTTTGTAAGTCATAAATATTTAATTAAAATTTCATAATTAATATAATGATTTAAAAGGAAATTATTTTCATAAAATAGATTAATAAATTAATAATTTGTTCTCTTATAATTATAACTTAATTTTAGGATACCTTAATTAATTTTTGAAAGTGTTATAAAATTAGATATAATTTTAAAATGAGTATTTTTCAAATAAATGATGATATTATTTAAAAATTAAATTTATTATAATTATAAAAATATTTTCATAAAATGGATTCCATTTTTTCATTATAAATATCAAAAAATGGTTAGATTTAATTTTTTATATTTTTATAAAATAGTTGACTTTTTGGTGGATAATGAAATACAGTAATTTATGGTATTTAACAAAAACATGAATTATTGAATCATCGATGATGTATGGATGATGTAATCCCATAATATATGACTATAATTAATTATTTTAATATATTTTGTGTTAATTATTATACTATTTATAGTCTTGATCCAAAATAATAAACTAATGAATAAGGTATTAAAAAATATATCTCTCCTCCGCTATTAATACCACCCCTCACCACCACCTCTAATAACACCTTCCAAGATTTGATCCTTGTTCAATTTCTTCCCAATATTATTCCAAATCCACTCCCTCATGTCTAGAATCCTTTTTTCTCAACAAAAGACCAAACCCAATCCACTTAAGGAGGTTCTCAAGGAGGAGAATTCAAGAGGTAAAAATCCTATTTATTTTCTTTTCAATTTCTTTTCTTTTATTATCCTTCCGTAACCTATCCTGTACAAAGTGACATGATAAAAATAGTATCCTTTATATACTGTAATTTTATTTTTTCAATTTAAAATAAACCAACATGTCTCTTCTCCCTTTCCTTTTATTTTAAATATGAAAATATCATCTAAGAGGTGCTGATTTACCGCTTTCATGGACGATGTGTTTTCGTTTTTCAATTCATCCTTAAAGGCTGGTAATAAAACCATTTTTATTCTTAAAAAATATTATAATATATGTATTAAAACTTATTTAATGTTCTGTAACCAATATATTTGTTCATAATATTAATTAATAAAACAAAACTAGTTCATGATGATTGAAAAAACTGACAAAATGATCTAAACGATTATCATTAAAGTTATATCGAATGAATCATACTCATATATAGAAAATAATAATTTATAAAACCATAAAATATTATGTATTTTCATTAATAACATATAATTTCAATTTTGGATAATTATTTCCATTTTACATGATCTTCCATATATGTGTAAAAGAAAATCGATCATGAAAACCAAGGAAAATAACACTCCCAGACGACGAAATTGAATATCATAACTCATAAAAAAGGCCATAAATGAACTTAATAAAATTATGATAAATAAAATACATGTTTAATAGGTTCTAAATTAATTTATTAATTAATCTAATTTCACTATCTATGAAATTAAACACAAGTGAATAACACTTTTAGACATAAGGTAGGGGTTTCTTCCCGAACCTCCATTTTCATTTGGGTTATGCTTTATACACCTTTACATCAATGTAATTATTCATTATTTTTATATAATTATTCTAAATTATATGTATATGTTCCCAAATCATGTATCAAAATGATTTTATCATTCTTTTATAGGGAAATACATGTTTTACAATGTTCCCTTCTCAATATTCCAGATAAGCAAACCCTATTAAAGGGAAATACCACATTTCTTACCCATTTTCAAGTACTATTCATAATATATTTTAATACCCCATTATTTTTCTAAAATAAATTATTTTTTTCCTGAAAAACTATATTTATTCATTTTTGGTTTTATACTTACAATTATGAATAATAAACAAGATTTTTCTAAAAGAACTCTTTTTTGAAAAGTGAAAAGGGTATTTCTCTCAAGAATATCCTGATGATTTTATTAGAGTATTTTCATATATTTCAACACCTATGTTGAATATCATAATTTATTGAGATTTATATCTTATTATTATCATATACCATATTTTATTAAATGGTTGATGATCATTTTGACTATGGATGTGCTTTCCTGATACTATTCACCGTACTACTCAAAATGGTTAGTGATTATGTTTACAAATTGGGGAAAGTTATTTACATTTCATATGTATATGTTGTTTATGTTTCATACCATTCATATGAGGAATGTATTTGACTTAGTAAGTGATGGGTGAGGCCCTCTATATCCCTTCAATTCATCGGTAGGTCTCATGAGACAAATAGAAATAGATTTGGCCAAGGCCTTAAATATTTATTTTTATATGTCGTAGGTGAGACCTTAATGGTATGTTTATGATGTATGAAATTATGCATTCCTATGTTATGATACTAGTAATTGATAAATCATGTGATTATTCAACTAATGTAGTAACCATGGTTATGTTTCATGTGATTATTTATATTTAATTTTTTATTCCATTTTTATTCCTTCCATATCATGCTCAAGATTATGTTTTATTAGAATTTGTTTTAGATATTCACCTTGAATTATTATTTATATTTATGATAGATTATATTGTATTTTTTACCCTTAATGAGTATCTAAGATCATCCATTTCTTTTGTTTTATTTTTCCATAGGATGTGAAGTTGTATATTATGAATGAATTTGAGGGATAATCTTGGAGTTACGGATGTTACCAATGAAGTTTCCATGCAGTTTTTCCTTTCAAGTTATAATTTAAAACTTATGTTTGTATATGATTTTCCAAAACTACAAAACTATTCAGTCCTTTGGGATGTGGACACTTGTTCATAGTACCAGTGTAATGATGTAAGACAATTACTCTGGGCTACTGTGGTTTAGGTCTTTACATATTATACTTATTTATTTTTATTAATATTTTCTTCATTAATAATTTTTTAAAAAATTTTGTAATTTATTTATTTTAAATTTTTTTACTTATTATAATTTATTCATTATATATATATTTAATATATACTATTTATTAATATTTATAATCTATATATATGTATATTAAATTTATTCATTTTTATCAATAATTATTTAATAAATAAAATGTTCAATATTTTTATTAATTTACTCATTTTTAATTTTTATTTGTTTATTTATTTCATTTTATTCATTTTACATATCTATATATTTAATATATACTATTTGTTAATTTTTATAATATATATATATATTCAATTTATTCACTTATAACAATAATTATTTAATTAATAAAATTGTTAATATTTTTTTATTTGTTTAATTATTTCATTTTATTTTGGACCTTTATAAGTACTAAAAGAGTACTGATTAAGGATACCCTTTATCAGTGCTAAAAGTAAAGTGCTGATAAAGGGTACCCTTTATCAGTGCTAAAAATAAATTGTTGATAAAAGATACATTTTATCAGTGTTAAAATAAAGCACTGATAAAGGTAAACCTTTATCAGTACTAAAAAAGTGTCTATAAAGGGTACCCTTTATCAGTGCTTTTTTATCATTGATAAAAGGTTCCCTTTATCAGCTATTCTTTTAGTGTTAATAAAGGCATCCTTTATTAGTGCTTTTTGATAGTGTTTATAATGGCCATCGCTATTAAAGACTTATTTTTTAGTATTGCTTCTTGCCATATTTTTACAATAATAAAAATATATGATTAGTAATTAACTTGATTACAAATTTTGTGAGACTATAATAATTTTTTATTCTATTAAGTCTCCAACTATTTTTATGAATTACTAATATCCCACACCATTTGACTTAAAATTTCAATTTTATCATAAATTCTAGTGAAAATTATCCATATTCCCCTTATTATAATCTAGAGGAAGTCCATGATCACAATATTTTCATTATTTTCTCTCCATTTTACTATAATAATTAAAATAGGTGACTGATACTTAACTTTATTAAAAATTATTTGAGTCTATAATAATTTAAGTTTTATTAAGTCTCCTAATATTTTTATCAATTCAAAATATCCATCACCATTGGATTGAGAATTTCAAGTTTATCAGAATTTCAATTTGCCTGAATATTCTATTAGCGACATAGAATGATACAGACTGATCACTCATGCTATTTAGACCATTTATAGGCCATTGTGATACTTGGTATTTAAGATATGTTTTAATGGGAATATATACCACTGGGTCTTTTGGTCATGTAATATTTACCTCTCAACCTAATTAAAAAAGGTTTTTATTTACTAATAAATTGTGCCTCGACCCTAACTTGTTATTAAAAAAATTAGGTAAGAAATTCTGCAAACTACAAACTAGCGGCTCCTTGATCTATTGAGTGGACTTCCCAATTTGAAAATCCCGACTCTGATTTGGTCAACACTTACCTCCAAATTTTTATTGGATAGACGAATTCCATTAAAACCATTAAATATTAAGTTAAGTTAACCTACTATCTTAGTTAATATTTCCTGATAATTAAAAGTTCCCCAAAAGGTGACAGAACAAACACTTTAACTATGAGTTAATCTTAATTCATAAGATGTATGAATTAATGACATAATATCAACATTAATGATTCTGTTTATTATTTGTAAATATTTCTTATTTTATTATTTACATGTCTCGTTAATATTAAGTGGATTTTAATTAAGTGATTAACCATATTTTTATATTTTTTTATGAATAATCAATTTATTTAACTTTCATTTTTTCATATTAGTCCATTTATTTATGTTATCATGGTATTTAATCCATAAAATAAGTCATTCATAAGATATAAATAAATAAATAAATGAATGTACTGATCATGAGCTTATCTAATGGTTAATTTATTGAGCAGACAATAAACCAACCTATGATGCAAGGGTAAAACACCTTGTTCCAGTTTTGGCATGAGTTGTATCATTCCACCTCTACACCTATGTATCTTCCATTTTTGTTTTTTCTTGTTTCATCTTGAACCGCCTCCTCTATGGATCCTCCTTGAATCGACTCTATGCACCTTTATATACTCCTTTTATTATATATTTTTTATAACTCACACATAGGTGAGAGGAACAAACAGATTTGTTAAGGGGAATTACATAAAATAGCCTTGGACACTCATTTCTTATATAATAAAAGAGGGAGGAATGAATAAAATTCTATCATATTTAATTTAAAACAATTAATTTCTAAACAATGGAATAAGATTAAATTAAATAAAACTCACACATGCATAGGTCCGGTCAAGATCATATTGATCAAACACATGAAATTATTATGTATTTAAAAAAGGAATCATTTATTTCAATTAATTATTTAATTATATAAAACATACATGAATTAATCTGATTAATTATTGTCATGAACCAGCCCAGGTACCCTGGTAACCCAATAACTAAGCTGGTTTTGAAATAGCCTGAAGGGTGTTCCCGATCCCTATAGGTTGGGGACAATCACCTGAAATCATATAAAATTAAAGTGGGAATGAATTTTCTACAAGAATTGTGGAATAAAGTTAAAAATATTAATATGCATACAAAAGAAACTCCATATGGAGAACTGTACTAGAAGTAAAACAAGCATAAATAGCCCAAAGTACTATAGTAAAGTATATGGAAATTGAAATATCAACCCAAGTCCCAGTGGACATAACCCTCTAAGCACAAGGATCAATAACTAATACCACCTCCAAGTTGTGACTTAACCTTGCTCAAACCTGGAAGAAGATAATCTACAAAAACCTAAAGGAACATGTAGGGTGTGAGCTAAAATCCCAATAGGGTCTCACTATGGATTCCATAATAATATGTCAACATTTAATTAACCAAATAAATTTTCAATTTTAAATAAATAGATTTTTAATTTCAAATAATATTTCAAAAATATCTTTATTTACATTTCAAATTTAGGAAATACTTTAAATAGATTTCTTATCAAACACTTTTATATAAAACAGTTTATATAAGTCATAAGTCATGTAAAACAGTTTAAAAAAATGGAATATATTCATTTAAAATTCAAACAAGCACGCAACATGGTCATGTACCAAAAGGTACACTAGTTCCAAGATATGGGAATCCACACACTCAAATAGTCATCACTGAAATATGTCTACACACTTCCTCCTCAATACTGACCAAGGAGGACATGTCACAATCCCATCTGTGATGTGACTTACTGCATTTATGTATTATTAATGATGTAAATCATAGAGTGTTGTATGAATAACTCACTAACTACCTACGATTTCATTTTCAATAATACAAATCAATTATGGGAAATTTATTTTTTGACTTATTAAAATACAATTAATTCCATTCTCTATTTCAAATATGCCAATTTTTCAATTAAAAACCAAAATAGGATTTTAATAAAATCATGCCTTTTTCTAAGATAAAACCTAAGAGTCTCTATCAAAACCATTTTTAATCCATTTTTCCCAAATAACAATTTGAAAAAAATTCCATAAAATCAATTTAACAATTTCAATTCCACAATTTTCCATAAATTTCACAAACACACCCCAATTCAATAGAATTGGGGGTTTTCTCAATTTCATTCCAAATCGAATCCAAATCCTCCAGTTCAATGGAATTTTATTTTTAATCAAAATAATTTAAATTAATTTCAATAAATTTAATTTAAATCAAAAAATTGAAATTAAATCAAGAAATTTAGGGTTAATCAAATTGGCCAATCAAAATGGAACAACCTTCCTGGGGATCACAGGATCTCGAAACTCCAAACCCTAACCAGGACTTACCAATGAAGAATAATGAAAACAGGATATAAGAACCACACCTAGATCCAAGATCTAAAACAAAGGTTATTAGATCTTCCAACCAACATGGAGATCTACAAAACCAAATAGAAGAAAGGAAGGAGAGCAGAAGAAAAGGACTAGGAAGAGGAAACCTACCAGCTAGAGATTGAACAGTGTTCTCCAAGCTTTGATCTACCTATAAAAGGGTGTAGAGGGTCCAAAATCTCCTCTTGGGAACTCCTCTAGAAGAAGATTTTTTTTGGAGTCTATTTAGGTCTTTCGATCACCTTAAATAGGGGGGTTTTCATGTTCTAAATTAATTTTCAGATTAATTAATCTTGTATGCATGTTTATCTGGGCAGAGCCGCATGGTTAGACCAAACCATGTGCCCTATTCGTGCACCCTTTTTTATAGGTTTATGGTGTTTACTATGTGGGAACATGGTTTTTCAAACTTTTCACTATCCATGCAGAACCCCACTCTCTGGGTTTGCATGATTTCCATATAGATGGTGAAAGGTTTGGGAAAACTATGCACCAACAATTCATAGCCCAATTTTTTTTCAAACTTTCCAAAATTTATCCTAAAACAACCTTTAATGGAACCCAACCAAATAATGATTAAAAGTAAAGTTTAGGAATACTTGAAAATAGTAAAAGGATGTTATAACATCCCCACTATATAAACTTTTTTCCATAACAAATCCTACTAAGAAGCTTACATTCCAAAAATATGAGGCCACTACTCCATCATTTGTGCCTCCCTCTCCCATGTCTCATGAATTTCAGAACCATGCTTCCATAGAACTCAAACCAATGGTATCTTCCCCCCACTAAGTACATTTTTTTATAAATAAATAATCATGATTGGTCATTCAATTAGAGATAAATCAAGCTTGACATAGAGGTTACTCTAGCTCAAAACTTGAGATGGATCAGATACACACTTTCAGAGTTGAGAAACATGGAACACATTATTTATCGACGTCAACTATTGTGGAAGTGATAAATGGAAAGAAAATTTTCATACCTACTCAAAAACCTCAAGAGGTCTCACAAAATGAGGAGCAAGCTTCCCTTTCCTCCCAAGCTATTGATGACCCAACCAAGGTGAAACTTTCAAGAACACCTAGTCACCAACTGAGAATTACAACAGTCTAAGATAATGATATGCATAAGACTTATACCGAATCTGTGCTATCAACATTCTTTGATGAATCAACCAAATCTTTACTGTGGTATCTTAAACCAATATTGGTATAACCAGGAAACTTTTACCAATATCTGACCAAAAAAATGGAGATCTATAAGGCCGACCATAAAAGGCCTCAAAAGGATCCATTTTGACCACAGACTCATAAATATTTTTATAAGAAAACTCAACCATCCCTATATAGTCATCCCAAGCCTCACCAAAGTCGAGAACACGAGAGTGAAGCATATCCTCAATAATATGTGTGTCTATTTCTGTCTGACCATCCGACTGTAGATGATATGCCATGCTCAAATGAACATAAGATCCTAGTGCATCCTAAAGGCCTATACAAAAGTGATAAGTGAACCAAGGATACCTATTAGAGACTATAACATATGGATCTTTATGAAAATGAACACTCTCTTTCACCTAGATATTTCCCAACACCTCAACTTTGGTTGTATCATGAATGGGTATAAAGTGTGTTGATTTGGTCAGCCTATCAATCATGAACAATATCACATTATTCTTTCTCTGGGTATGCATCATCCCAACCAAAAAGTCCATTGAGATTTCACACAACTTCCAAGTAAGGATTGGAAGTGGATATAGTAAACCTGAAGGTTTCTAGTGCTTAGACATGACCTGTTGGAAAGTAAATAAATGAGAAACAAACTCAGTAATTCCCCACCTCATACCTACCCACAATAATCGTCATTTCATGTCATAGAACATCTTCTTGGTTCCTAGGTGTACTTCCCACTAAGAATTATAGAAATCCCACATCACATATTTACTTAATGGTAATGGAACACTAAATCAATTCTATTAGCATATAATTCCCTTAGTTGAGAATGACCTGTTAAATACAGTCTTCCCACAATAAAGAGATTCTCTAATGCTATGAAACTCATCATTAAACTGTTGTTACTGATGAGTCATATCAAGAAGAGAGGATTTAAACTAAACATTGGCCAAAGAAACCTCATCCCTTGATTCATGGAATCCAATGTGAAACTGTAAAAAATAGCCATCATGTTCCATTCTTCTGATGATTCTTTCATGGCCTTGGTCAAAAGTTTCCTGCTCAAAGCATACGTGATAAAATTCCCTCTACCTGTGGTATAGAAAATGTCAAAGTTGAAAGATTTTAGGTATTCCATGAAACACCTTTGGTGGAGATTCAAATATTTTTTAGATAAGATATAAATAAATATTTTGTGGTATATAAATAGGGTAAACATTTCTCCTAAAAGGTAATGCTGCCAAATATTAAGTGCATAAATCACAGCTTACAGTTCAAGGTCATGGGTTTGATAATTATTCTCATGTGGACTAATCTAGTGATCACCATAATAAATGACATGATCAATATGCATAATAAAGAAATCCAAAACAGAACTTAATGCAACACAGAAGACCACATAGTCTTTCTTGGACTCTGGACGAGTCAACGCCTCATAATAGTCAAAAGAAAATTCAGCCCAATAAAAGAGCTCTAACACTTATCATCCTAAGAATAATTTACCCCATTATGAGTTAGGTAAACCCTAATAAAATCCAAATTTGAGAAGTCTTTTATGAATCGACAATAATACCCAGCTAGACCGAAGAATCTCTCTATCTCAAAAATATTGTGTGGTTGTTCATAGGTTATAAAAAACTTCAACTTTTTAGGATCAACTAAAATTAATTGTTTTGAAACCACATTTCCCAATAAATTCACTTCCAAAATCCCAAAATCATATTTGAAAATCTTGGAAAAAAGTTAGTGATTTCCCAAAAAATCTATAAATTCTCTCAGATAATGCACATGATCTTCCCCAGACTTAGAGTAAACCAGGATATCATCTAAAAATACTACCATGATGGTATCAAGAAACTTGTGGATAATAATATTTATTAAATATAGAAAGACTGTAGGAGTTTGGTTAGACTAAATGGAATGATAAGGTACTCGTAATGTCTATACCTACTCCAAAAGACGTTTTTTTTAATTTCATATTCTTTCATTCTCAACTGATAGTAACCATACTGAAGATCAATCATCGAGAACCAATTTTACTATTTAAACTGATCAAATAGACCAGAAATTTTTGGAAATGGATATTTTTTCATTACCATGACCTTGTTGAGTTTTCAGTAATCAATACAAATATGAAGGGAACCATCAACCTTCTTAGAAAAGAGAACCATCACCACCCACTGTGACACACTCAGGCGTATAAATCCTTTCTCTATAAGATAATACAACTGAGACTTTAACCTTTTCATTTCATCAAGTTATAGAGGGTAATAATGAATAAAAACTGGTTGAGTTCCATACACTAAGTTTATAGAAAACTCTACCTCCCTTACTAGTGGAAAACTAGAGATGTTGGATGAGAAAATGTCGGGAAACTCGACGACCACTAGCGGGAGATCACCACTCAAAGATTATTTCTCTAGATAAAAGGAAAATTTAGATATTACTTTCTAAAATTATGGAGAATAAGGCTTGGATCTACTTGACCTTGGGTCCCATTCTCCTTGAAAAATTTGATAAACCCCATTGGGTGCAGTAAAGGAGACACATCTAAGAGATCAATCAATTTGTGATTTATTGGAAATGAGCCAATCCATCCGAAATATGATGTCAACTAGATTCATGTCAAGGGATAGAAAACTCCAAGAAAGATTAACATTAGGTAGAGAGAAAAAAAAGTAAGACTATGAAGACCCTACTCTCTCTTCGTTCCAAGGGGCGTAGTAATATCCATCATATAAGAACAACGTTTTGTAGGAATATTTAGCAGATTAAAAACAAAGGTTTAAATAAATGAATGAGATTAAATGGTATAAAATAAAATATTCAGTAATGATGAATCTATAGTAATGGTACCTATCACAGTTGTTGGACCTATATCCACTTCCTCTAGAGACTCTTCCACTATGTGAAGAAGCTTCATTTTATATTTATGTGGTTGTAACTAATTTTTCATTGAAGCATATGATTTCCCCCACAGTTTTAAAAGGTGATGATGATCCTGTTCCACTACATGGAAAAGAAAAGACATGGAATAAATTTTTAAAGTGATCTGAATATCCACAGGAGCCATAGTTCTTGGGTGCCTCAGTGAAAACTCTCTTAGAATGGATTGAATTTACACATTGGTAAAAAATCAAAGGGCCTATGATAGGTGCTGCAGGAGGTCCAGAATAACCCTAATATTGAGAAATACCATGATAATCATCACAATTCTTATTTCCTTTAAATTAAATATAACTTACACTGGGAGAAAAAGGAACTACCATCAACCTTGACTTGCAAGCTAGGTTTATTTTGACCATCAATGCTATATCCAAAACATCAGAAGAAGAAGGAAACATTAATAAAAACTCCTAATAATGAATATCATATTGAAGTCCTAGATCAAATCATTGATCCTTTATCTTATCATTTAATAATATATCGGGTAAAAACTGTATGAGCTCAGCAAAATAGTTTTCATATTCTTTCATGGTGTCATTAGTATGCCTGAATTTGAAAAACTCAATAGACTTGCCCAAAAAAATTGACTATGGATAGAAATTTTTGGTGAAAAATCCTTGAATTCCTTCCACTATAAGAACTCATGATTCTTTACCATCACCATTGTGTCCCACCATCTCTTTCTCAGTCTTTCTATCATAAAAGTGGCACACTTCACCTTGATTTCATTAGGAGTTTTCAAAAACTTGAAAAAATATTCCATCATGATCAACCATTCCTCTACCTCTTGAGGATCATTGGAGCCCCTGGAAACTGATGGATTTTAGAGAAGTAGTTCCTGATAATGATTTTGGATAATTTCACTTAGAGGTTCCATAGTTGGAAGTTGAATGGGAACTGGTGGTGGTTTATGTCCCAAATCTTGGATAGTATGCACTATCACCTCAATCAGACTCGGGTCTATAAGAGGATTCAATCACTATGGTTTAGAAGAATATTCCTCTTTTATTCGATTCAAAAATCTTTTTAGAGGCATGATGAAAAAACAAAAACATTTAAGACATCATAAAAACACTCAAACAGAGAAACATGGGAATTTAATCCCAATAGATAGACAAACAAGATTTGGATTTTGATCTATCCAAATCAAAATTAGGGAAAATAATAGAACTAATCCTAAAGATACCTTTACCAAACCACCCCTAGCGATATAAGGTTCTCTATGGTGAGAGTTGACTTGGTACTAAATCACAACCACCTATTAAGTCCTGAGAATATTAAACAACTGAAAACTAACATCAAGACAACAAGCTCAACCTGAAGCTCTAATACTACTTTGTCACGAACTAGCCTGGGTACCCTGGTAACCTAATAATCGAGCTGGTCCTGACTTGGCCTAAAGCACATTCCTAATCCCCATGGGTTGGTGAAAAGAACCTAAAATCATACAAAATGAAAGTGGGAACAAATTTTCCATGAACATTGCAGAATCAAGATAAATAAGTCAGTGTGCATAAAAAAGAAACTCCATAGGGAGAACTATACAAGAAGTAAAACATGCATAAAAACACAAAGTAATACAACAAAGTACTATAAAACTAAAAGATTAACCCAAGTCCCTATAGAAACAAACCTCCTAGACCAAGGATCAATAACTACTACCACCTCTAAGTGGCACCTTACCCTTGCTCGAACTTGGAAGAATATAATCTACAAACACCCAATGGCACAAGTAGGGTGTGAGCTAAAATATGAGTAGGTTCTAATAAAGTATTACATTCTAATATGAAACATTTAATTAACCAAATAAACTTTTCAATTTTAAATAAATAGATTTTTAATTTCAAAAGAACATTTAAAATAAGACATGATTTAAATTTCAAATGATGGAAATACTTTAAACAAATGGATTATCAAACACTTTTATATAAAAGAGTTTATATAAAGAAGAAGGTATATAAAATGGTTTAAAAAATGGAATATATTAATTTCAAATTAAAAAAATGAGCAACATTGTCATGTTTCATATGGTATGATTGTTCTAGGCTATTGGACTCCACACACTCAAATAGTCATCACAATAATATTCATACACACATCCTCCTCAATGCTGACCAAGGTGGAAACATCACCATCCCATCAGGAATGTGACCTACTAAATTTATGTATTGTTAGTGTTATAAATCATAGAGTGATATCAAAATAACTCACTTTCTAACTAGGATTATATGTGATATAATAAAAATCATTGATGGGAAATTTATTTTAAGACTTATTAAAATATAATTCATCCCATTATACATTAAAAATATTCCAATTTTCAATTTAAAGATCAAATTATATTTTTAAATAAATCATTCTTTTTTGTAGATAAAACCCATTAGTTTCTATCAAAAACATTTTTAAGCCAATTTCTCAAATACCAATTTGAAATCAATTTCATAAAATCAATTTCACAATTCAAATTCCCTAAATTAAATTCTACAATTTAATTTTGGGAAAAAAATACATCCAATTTCACAATTTAAATTAAACAATTTAAATTCCATAAAATTTCATCAATTTCACAAACACATCCCAATTCAATATAATTGGGGGGTTTTCCTAATTTCTTTCCAAATTGAATCCAAATACTCCAATTCAATAGAATTGTACTTTTAATAAAAAAAATTGAAATAAATTTTAAGAAATTTAATTTAAAACAAACAATTTAAATTAAATCAATAAATTTTGGGGTAATCAAATTTTTCAATCAAAATAGAACCGCCTACCTCGGGATCACGAGATCTTGAAAATCCAATACTTAATTAGGATTCACCAATGAATAATGCCAAAAATGGGATCTGAGAATCACACCTAGATACAAGATCCGAAACAATGTTTTTTAGATCTTGTAACCAAAATTAAGATCTATAAAACCCTATGGAGGAAAGGAAAGAGAGCAGGATAAAGGGATCAAAAATAGGAAACCTATTGGGTAGAGATCGAACAGTGTTCTCCAAGATTTAATCCACTTCCAATAATGTGTAGAGGGTAAAAATCACCTATTAGGAGCTCTTATATAAGAATAAAACATTGGTGGTTGATTTAGGTCTGTTGGGAACCATAAATGAGGGTTTCAAGTGTTTTGAAATTAATTTTCAGATTAATTAATCCTGTAAAAAAAGTTATCTGGGTAGAGCTGCACTGTTAAACCAAACTTTACACCCTATCCATGAAACATTTTTTAGGTTCATGGTTTATACTAAGTGCGTGCATGGTTTTTCAAACCATTCACTAACCATGAAAACCCCACTATCTGGGTTTCAATGGTTTCCACTAAGATGGAAGACAGTTCAGGAAAACCGTTCGCCAACTATGCACAACCCAGAAAATTTTCAATCTTTCCTAAATCTCTCCTAAAAAACCTTAATCGAAACCCAAAAAATCATTATTAAAAGAGGGGGTTAGGAATACCTGAAAATAGTAACAAGATGTTACAATTTTATTCATAATCAATCAATTAATTTAATTTAATTTTATCTAATCATCCTGAAATTCTCATCCACTTTTATTTTTAAATAAAATATGCACAAATTAATACTTAGAAGAAACTTAGTGATTACTTTTCCAAACTACTCATCATGGTTTTAATTGTAAACATTGCACTCATATGACATATTATGTACATGGAATTTTTTATTATTTCATGGAATGTATGACCAATTTTATTCCACATGATACACATAAAAATTACATAGCCTATAAAATTTAATGCAATGAGTCTTTATTATACAATAACCAAACAAGATTCATATTATTGAATATTACATGAAATTAACTAAGAATTTATTCAATACTAGAAAAATACCCTATACCAATGGTTTGGAACCATTGGTTTAGGCCTCCAAACCGTTGGTATAACCTATACCAACAGTTTGGAGAATCATTGCCAAGTAAGCCGTGAGGATAGTTCTATACCAAAGGTTTTGGAAAACCCGTTGATATAGACCTATACCAATGGTTTTAACCGTTGGTATAAGTAATTTGAAAATCTATACCAACAGTTCCATAAAACTGTTGGTATATGTAATTCAAAAAATAATCATTCATTTGGTTTTGATCCCAGCACCTCCCATTTATGAATGAACGACCTAACCACTAACCTAACTTACTTTTGTGAACAAAATTTCATAAATATATATATGTATTATTATTAGTATTTTAAATTTTTATTTATTTAATGTCCTCTGTAAGAAGATTCCATTAAAATTAAATGTACCTATACCAACGGTTTTGGACAAACCGTTGGTATAGGGGGGACCTATACCAGCAGTTTGGCTAAACCATTGGTATAGGTCTATATAAGTGACCTATACCAACGGTTTGCCCAAAACCGTTGGTATGGATCATATTTCCAGTAGTGATTATAATATAAAAACTAAAAACCGATATGTGATCTCAACTTCATGACCTACAAAACTTGATTCAATAAATTTTAAAGAGTAAATAATTAAATTTAATATTTCTATGTAAATAGTTAGAGTACATGGATATAAAAGATAACCACATCACATGTACTTCACTTTACCAGATATCCATATTACACACTAAATGATTTTACATGTACTTATCAAATATGTTTATGAATTACATAGCATGTATAGAAGATACCTGGTGTTTACTTCTAGTTACATGGTTGTTAGTCTATACTTGTCATGTATTAGATACATGAGGTGTATTAATTATAGGATGTGGTTTGAACCCATTTTTCCACCTTGGGAAAATTTAGACTACATAGCATGTTGTTAAATTACATGACGTGTACTCTAGAAAAGTTTTGTGAAACCCTGGATGGTCTACCCATGGTTCATTTATTGCACATGGAATGTACTAATTACACAACAACCTGAAATCCATGGATGAATTCTTGTGTAATGTAAAAAGATACACTATGTGTAATAAAGGAGTACCCATTGTGCAGTATTGTATTATCTAGCAATGATCCTTGGACCTCTAGATGGGTTACTTAGATGTAAAATTCATTAACTAATAACTGATATTGGTAATATTTGTGAGAAATAAAGAATAAGAAGAAGAAATTTTGAAGACAGACCAGGAAATAATTAAAACTTGAAATGAATCTTAACCTTTAAATGAAAAATGATCAATAATAAAATAAATAATTATAAATTTAAATGTGACCACTATGATACCACTTAATGGTTTTTATTGTAGAAAAATTTCTTATCTATGTTGATCCCTACTTAGTGAATATCATATTTGATGGATCATTTTATAATTATGTAATATTTGTACATCATAACCAACAAATTTTTTCCAATTGAATATAGAAAAGGTCACTAAAACCCAAAGCAGATCATTTCATTTATAATTTATAATTAATTTAAAAATTATCAGAAGAAATAATATCCCATATTAGGATCATTATTCTATGATATTATTGATAATTTGGAAACCCTTATTTAGATTACTATCACTATGATTGTAGGATCCAAGTGTAGAATCTATATAGCGGTGATCCACACATTCTGTTTTAAGCATAGAAGAATACCGATGGATTATAGGGTGATAGCATGATAGATTGATCATCTTACAATTTTCATCTAAATCACAGTGATGATTACTTTGGGCTTGAATAATTGTCCTTATACTCTCGTTCTTGAGAGGATAGAGGATGTATAAGAGTCTCTAAAGAGAATTTTTTAAGCAAAATGATTATCTATTAGGCACTCTTAGAAACTAAAAGTGTTCTATTTATAAAAATATTGCTAGGGTTTGTATTTTAATTAATGGTACTAGTTCCCTTAACAAAATGCTAAACCCATGTATAAGTCCATTCCATGTATTAAAATAATAATTTTATTTTTATTCTATGATATGTGGTAACTAGAGACATGATAAATATTATTTTATCGGCTTTTAGATAAATATTTATCACTAGACATGATATTAGTCCATTAATCCTCCTTAAAATTAATAGAATAATCAAATAAATATTTAATTAAATATTAATTTATAAAATTAATATGCTATTCATAGTCTGGTGAATAAATATCTATTAAATATTCAATAAATAAAATAAATATTTTATTCACTGTCAGACCAATAAATATGTTTAAATATTCATGTAATTAAATAATTATTTATTAATAAATAAGTAATTATTTATTACATTGTAGATAAATATTTTTTTATCAATAAATCATGAATAAAATTACTCCCCATTCTTGAGAATAATATTTATTCCAATGATTAAATTAAAAAAAAATTAAGATCAACAAAAAAAGTTAGTGTGTGGCCCTCTAGGATTCTTTCTCATTGGAATTAGGTGGGATTGCCTAAATTACATGATTATTTTCTAACAAGAGATCAATACATCCAATATAAATAAATTAATTCCGCCACATCAACAACCATATATGAGCACTCACTGTGTAATATAATCCCTTTGTCTCTATATCTCATCAATTAGGTTGCACACACGTGTCATCAAACTTTATTCTTGATACATATTTCTTTAATTATCTGAAATAAATGTCATTACACCATGGAAATAGAATTTAATGTGATGGTTATATTTCAATAATAGGGCCAAGATATCAACTTTAGTTAATATGGAAGGTAAAAATCCTTCCCCAACTTATTAATTAATAACTCGTCATTCTCGATGCACCTAATTTACCTAACTTCTCTATGAAATGTTATTGTCATAGTTTATGAAAATAAATCTAAGTTCATGAGTAATGACATGGATTAATAATAATATTAAATTTTAAGGGCCATTAAACACACTCATATATAGGAATATCTGATGACATGTAAACATGAAGAATTCTTACCTGTGGGTATGTTCTCATAATCATTCTTCTTAAAGATTACCAAGTGAAAAATTTATGGGATGAATCCTCATCCTCTTATGAGTACTCTCACTTGAAAATCAACATACTATATTTCCCATCATAGAAAGCTATCTGACCATATAACTAGGTTTAATAATATCAGTATAGAATCTCAAGGTTCTCATCATAGTGGGGAACTTCTATGAACTATTTTGATACAACAGATACTCAATAACATTGTCACATCAATGTTATATAGAACAAAAATCAATATGTGGTAATATATTTATTTTAATATTTTCCTATTTGAATAAAAAAGTAATATAAAGTACAAAGTAGTTTTTTCTATGGAATTAACTCTAATAATATTATGCTTACATATGATCATCGATTGACAGCTCCTATGTTTACCCTTAATGATCATATTATCTCACCCTTTCTTAATTTTTAATTTCCCCATGTTTGGAAGAAAGGTTCTAAGTAGGATTTTTATAATAATGGTACTTTGAGTGAAGAACTTTATATAATATATTTAAAATCTTATATGAAATAAGTTTATTATGTATCTAGTATCCAAAGACACTAAACCTTTATGGGTATAGGGTATATATTAGTATTACATGTATTGAATATTCATATAATTGTTTTTGAATGTTTATGTATGTAAAAATCAAGTTTCCTCAATACAAGACCTAAGTCTAAATAAATTCTTTTTCTAAAAGTTATCCCATTCTCTAAGAATCACTTTTATCTCATGATTATTGATAATGTCCATAAATTAGGAATATTTTAAATTATCATCCCACTAAGAAACTATAGAGGAACCTCCTCACTAGAACATATCAAGTCTCAAAAGGTTTATCCTACTAAGTATAAACACATAACTCAAATTCTCCCTTAAAGTAATATTCTTGGAAATACAAAAGTAGGTGATCAACTCATTGATTGATTAGAATACCTATACCCACTAGACCTATTATATTATCCTAAAGAAGTCCCACTTAGGCTATCAAAAATTTATTTATAGTCAAGGACTTTTTTGGGTTTCTCACAAGAAACTATTACACAGGAACCTTGGTGATAAGGTCATTAAGAATTTTTAAAACAACCAAACCTATGTAAAAAAATTTGTTCATGTAATGTCCCGGACCTAGATTCCACTTAATGAGTGCCCCAAGCCCAGTGAGATACATGGCCTCAAGCACATCTTCCCGAATTCCAGAGGCTTCTGACCAGTAGAGAGGGCCTAGGGTGTATCTGTGGGAAGAATATGCCCTCATTATTAGAGTGTAGAGCAATGGAAGGAATGTAAAGGAATAGTAAACAACGGAAGAAATATAAATAATATAAATAAACAATGGAAGAAAACTGAAGAAATAGATAAATGATAATAATAATAACTGTATCAACTGAAAAAAATATGATGTAATGTAATGTCACTAGAAAACTGAAAAACATGGATACAAGACAATAGGCATAATAATTCAACAATGTAAAAGAAATAAAAGACTACTCCAAGAATACAGAGATCCAAATCAGTCATATGATATCAAGATCCATCCCTAACATCAAGCAATCAAGTGTTTGAATCCATATGATTCCCTTTTTCAACACCTGCAACCTTGTAATCTACTCTGGGTACCAAACAGTGCCCGTAGAGGGTGTGAGATAAATATCAGTGGGCCACCACCAACAGTGTCTACAACATGCATCCCGTGTAATGGAATATAGTAGTATGTAGGCATGCATATATAAAGTAAGGAAAATGGTACAATATGACTAAATACTCAAGTACCTACTTTATCCCCCGACTAGTGTATGAACATATAACCAGATCATTTTATTAAGTAATTACCATTAAATGTTAATAGGACACATGAGTCATAGCCAAAACCTACATCACCTCATGATATTATAAGTAGTGAAGGTCCCACCACATAACAAGGCAACCTGAAATGATATCCAGTGAGGTAGTTCTAGGGTTATAACCAAGGTAATGTAAATATCATGGAATGCTAACTCAGTAGTATCTGAGTCTAGCTAAGGGGTAAGAGTATAATCTAAGGAGTGTAATCCAATGAATTTCACAATAAGGTGCCTAACGAGTCCAAGGTGATCGACCAAGGTAAAATGGGTCTAAGAAAAGACAGGACCTGATAGGCTTTCACCATGGCACCCACTAGCCAATGCTAGATCCAAGGAGTGTATTTGAGGTATCCTGTAATAATGTAAAGAACCCTATGGTAGTATATCAAGCATCTAAGGAATAGACAAGAACCAGAGTCTAGATGTGTATCAACCTAAGAAATCTGCATCCTTGAATCAGAATGGGTTTCCCGAAAACCAAGGTATTATCCTCTCAGAATCCAAGACAAGATCGAGTCAGTCCATTCCTTTTTGATATTCTAATATTGTAGTAATTCATTTGGTTCAAGTCTTGTCTTCCATTAGTTTGGATAGTCCAAGTATCATTGCAACCATTTATTTATTAGTACAAGCCTTGTCTTCTATTAAGGTGGATAAGACACATAGAATTTCAACCATTTAATCACATCTTAATTAATCAATAAGTTATATTAAATTAGAGAGATTCATTCCACTAACTTCTATTAACATGGAATGGGGTGCTACAGACATGTAACCTTTATTCAATCTAATTTGTTAAGGCCAAGCTATATACTTGGTATACTTTCCATTTCACATTTCACATTTAATAATCATTTGAAAGCACTTACCTTAGGCAGGTCAAGTGGTGAGCATACATGGTGCATGACCTTATGAAATTCTCTTTAAAACAAGTCATTTATTATGGAAACATTCACCTTTAAAAAGGTTAAGAAAAAGAACACCTGAACGATGGATCAACGTACCGAAACACTAAAACCCAATTATGGAATAACCTTTGACATGAAGAGGATTGAGTTGTGGGTCTGACCACTAACAAGTAATCACATATTTGGAAAGATCATAACCATACGACTCTAAAAATTATAATAATTGTATGTAAAATTAAGAAATGGATTCCAAAAAACTGGTGAGCCCCACATGAACATTCCAAAATCAATGAACTTTAGGGATAAGTTATAGACCACCCACATTAGGGTTGTATGATCCTTATCCTCTGGTATCTGCCATTTATTTTTCTTAGATTGGATTAGTTCTAAGAAAAAGTGAAAAACACTCACATGATGATATCTAGGTCAAGAGAAAAAGAGAATAAGAATAGATAAAGGGGACTTGATTACTTACCGTTGAACATCCAACAAGATAAAAGAAAGCTCGATCAAATGCTGAATGAAGGAGTTCTCTTGATTCCATGGTTAGATCATAAAAAATCTCCAAATTTAGAGATAAATAGGTCAATACCATAGGTTCTTAGATTAGGGAGGAAAGGGGATGATTAACAGATCATTAAGTAAAAAAAAAATGAAAATTTACCCAAAAAATTAGCTTGTTTATGGTTTGTCTACACAGTTTGTCAAACCTTGGGAAAATCATGTGGGATGGCTCTACCTGAATGGTTTGGTCCGCATGGTTTGTCAAACCATGCGCAACCCATGCACGAGTACCTGGGAAAAAAGGGGTGCTCCCACGGTTTGGTCGCATGGACGTGTTCCAACCATGCGAGGTGGCTCTATCCCAAAATCATCCATCAACACGGTTTGTCGAACCATGTGAAATTCCACATTGTTTAATCTAAACCATGAGCCAAGCGTATTTTCTACAAAAATATGGGTTCCAAACTCCAAACAATCCCTAGACACCCTTTGAACCCTTACTAACTCATTAGGCACCCATATTAGGCCCAAAGTAAATATTTAGACAAAAAATTAAAGGATCCATACCTAAGTGAAAAACTATGTTATTACAGTCTTCCCCCCTTAAAAGAAATCACCCCCTGAGATCTCCTTCCAAGGTTAAGGAAACAATGTATGATAAAAACTCTATCCATTAGTCATGTACGTTAGCTTCACTCTCTCAAGTATCATCTTGTACTAAGTCATGCTTCTATAGAACCCATATGAGAGGGACAAAATTGCCTCAGAGAGCCTTCGTGCTTCAGTTAAGGATGCGTACTGGATACTCCTCAAAGGTATAATCTGCATCGAACTCAACTTCCTTAGAATGAAAGGTATGAGATGAGTCAACATGATATTGGAGAAGGTGTGAGACATAAAAGACGTTGTGCATGTCATGGTACCTATGAGGTAGTAGAAACCGGTAGGCTACCAGCCCGACTCTCTCTATTCTTTAAAATGACATGATGTAACGAGGTGACATATTTGCTTTATTTCTTAACTGTCTATGACCTAGCCTGGGTGATACCCAAAGGAAAACATGATCCCCAACCTCAAAATCAATAGGTCGTTAATGACAATCGACATAATATTTTTGTCTAGACTGAGTAGTAGTCATACTTGAGGCTCTTGTGATCTGTATACACCATAAAGCACTCACCCAACAGATAGTGTCTCGAGTAACGTAAGGCATGGAGAACTACTGCTAGATCGAGGTCATGCGTTAGGTAATTTATCTCACGAGGCCTCAACTTATGAGATCAGCACACAATGAAGTTGTATTCCTATATCAACACTTATCCTAGTCCAGTGCATGATGCATCACAGAAGATGATATAACCTTTAACTGGTTCTAGAAGAGTCAAAATCGGGGCTAATACAAGCCTTCCTTTTAGTTCCTCAAAGGATTTCTCACATGATTTTGACCATATGAACTTAACAACCTTCTTTGTAAGTCCCTTACGAGGTGAAGAAAGATGTGAGATGTCCTATATGAAATGACTGTAATATCCAGCGTTCCCTAAGAAAATACTAATATCAAACACGTTTCTGGGCTGCTCCCAGGAAACTACAGCACTAACCTTTTTAGCATCTATAGAAACTCTAGATTCTGAGATAATATAACCCAAGATGTGGACCTTTTCAATCTATAAGTATCATTTAGAAAGATTTTCATAAAGCTGATGCTCTCTCAGTGTACTTAGAATCATCTCAAGATGTTTGGAATGGTCATTATGAGTGAGAGAATACACCAAGATTTCGTCCATAAAGACCATGAAAAAAGAGTCCAATAGTGGTGGACAAACCTATTAATCAAATCCATGAAAATATAAAGTGCATTCATAAGACTAAATTCCTTAATGAGATACTCATACAGACTATACCTGCTACCAAAAGCTGTACGAGGTATGTCTGATGGTCTGACTTGAACCTAATGATAACCCGAACTCAGGTTGATCCTAGAGAACACCTTTTCTCCTCGAAGCTAATCAAATAGATCATATATTTGAGGAAGTAGATACCTATTATTGACTGTATGATGGTTCAACCTTATGTAATCCATACATAGATGTAAGGATCCATCCTCCTTCTTTGGGAAAAGCACGGGTGAAACCCAATAGGATGTACTAGGCCATATAAAGCCTTTGGACTCTAGGTCCTATATCTTTCACTTGAGCTCCTGAATCTAAGTAGGTGCTATCCTGTATAGAGGAATGGACACTGGAGCTTCTCTTGGAAAAAGATCAATTTTCCACTCTACCTCTTTCTTAAGAGGTAATCTAGAAAATTCATTAGGAATGTATTCCCTGAAATGATCAACTATTGGTGGGAAATCAGTTTTAATCAAACCCTGATCCTCTATTAAAAGATTTTCAATCTGAGAAGTCATTTTACTTAGCCCATGATGATTCAATCTAGCTCTCTGATCCGGGACATCCCAATCACATTTGAAAAGATAAATACTACCTTTTGGTGTTATAAAATGAACCACGTGACGATAGAAGTCTACAAAGATGTGATAGTGGACTAACCAGTCCATCCTATGACTGAAATCAAAGCCCATCATCTCAAGAACAAAGAGATACCATAAGAAAGGGTAACTTCCTACCATAATGGGATAGTCCCTGCACTGGCGTATTCCCTCTATCCATATTCCCAATAGTGTATCAAGGGTTATTACACCATAGTGATACTATATCTCTAGTCCATGACTTTCCATGATAGATATAGAAATAAAAGAGTTTGAATCACCTGTATCAATAAAAGTAGAGATGAAGGTGTAGGATACTAGAATAGTACCTCGTACTGTAGATGGTACCACATCCTGATCCTTGAGTATCAGCTGTAAATCATGAAACTAACCCGATCCACGAACCTATGCAACAGACGGAATACCATGATCATGACTGCTCTACTGGTGCTTCTGGTGATCAGGAGTCAGAATACCGCGACCACAACCTCCTATATGGCCAGACCTGCTGGTGTTATTCCAACTCCCCACCTGACATGGTGCAAAATAACTCACTCTTGCAGGTGGAGCGGATGCTGATCCTTTTCCACTTAAAGCTGGTGGAATGGTCTTTTAGAAACGCTGAATATGACCCATACGGCCACAATCCTGACACTCCATAGGGTCTCTATCACATTTTGGATTCTTTTTCCTCGATCATCCACACTAATGACACACCACAAATCTATCAAACTGGATACTCAGGCTACCAAGGCCCTGACGAAAAAACTCAAGGGAGCGTTTCCTCCACTGGAAGAACTACTGGCCTGACACATCACTGATCCTTTATACCAAGTACTTGTGCCATCCCTTAGGTTACGCTCAGTAATAAGGGCCTGATCAACTATTTCATAAAAGGTAGGAAGACAAAATACATTCACCTAAGTTCATATGGCATACTGGATCCCATCCTCAAAACGTCTAGCACACGAAAGCTCATCATCATATAGAAGTAGTGCAAAGCACTTTAAATCAGTGAAACATGATGAATATTCCATAACTGACATAGAACCCTATTTTAGATTCCTGAACTCTCTGGATCTGTCAACACTCAGTGCTTGAGGAAATAACTAATCATAGAAGGTAGTTTGGAAATCAACCCATAATATTCCCTGATGATGTCTGACCTGGGTAACCACATCCTGCCAACACATGGACAAATTCTAAATCATGTATGTTGAAATCTTGACTCTCCTCTATAGAGGTATTTCTAGATGCTCAAAGATAGACTACATGACCTCTAGCCAAGACTCAACAGCCTGAGAATTTCCATCCCCTAAAAAAGTAGGAGGATGCTAATGTTGGAACTCATGGGTCAAATCATCCATCGTTGGTGCAAACCATAGAGAACCTTTCATGGACTGCATCATACGTAGGAAACTATCACACACTTGTGAATCGATTCCTAGATCAAGTACGATAGGTGGTGACTCATGTGAAACTCCTGGAGGTAAGACTGGCAGCTCAGGGCTCCCCAAGTCTAGAGCATGGTCGTCACAACCCTCATGGAAAATGACACGAAGAATTTGTGGTGACATTTTTCTACAAATGGAAATAATACCTTAGAACAAGATTAGGAGCATAATATAGAATCACTAGTGGAACTGAACATAAGAAAACTCACTACCCAAGGCATACTACCCAAACTACCCACTTAGACGACAAGGTATCAATAATTTCTCAAGTATAAGTTTCATATCATTTTGTAGTCAATTTCTTGGTTCAATCATTTCCCTTTCATAGACATGAAAAGGTGGGATAAGGATGTGAAACCAATTCATTTTAGATTTCAAGATTTACTTTATAATGGATATCCATTTCTTATGAATTAGTTCCCACACACCTATCACCAGAAATGGCACCCACTTACTTATAACATAATGGTTTGACTTGGTAAATTACACATCCCAACCCATGAGGTCCCATACACCTCATGAATTGAGACAATAAATCACTCAATCGTAGACAAATTAATATAAGTACAAGTAAAATATTACAACCTCACTCAACAATCAAAATCATATCAAGAAAATCAAATATGTGAAATGAACCTATATGGCATGCTAATATGCATGACATGTGAATTCTAGGTGCCTATTATGATCCATGTAGCAATGATCCTTTCCCTCATGTCATATGGATAAGGATAAAATAAAACCCTCAAACAGAGTAATAATCAAACACACCACACAACAAGTTCATCACCCAACAATGAAATAATATCAACTGTAATAGGAAAAATAGAACAACAATTTCATTTTGGGTAACATGGATTTTACCCCGAACATGGGTTCACAACACCTAAGAATGACTTATGACCAAGTACCAAGTGTTCCTATTCTTAAATCTATTGTCTCCAAATACTAAATCAATAAAATAAACCCCCCTCTGATACTACTTTGTGATATCCCAGACCCAGATGCCACTTAATGGGTGCCTCGAGCCTGGTGGGCCATATGGCCTCAAGCACATCTTCCTGAACACTAGAGGCTACCGATTAGAAGCAGGGGCCTCAATGTGTTCATGGAAAGACTATGACCTCATTAGAAGAGTGTAGTATATCAGATGAAATATAAATAATATAAATAAATAGAAAAAGCAAACTGATGAAATAGATAAATGAGAATAATAATAACTGTATCAACTGGAACAATGATGATGTAATGTCATGTCACTGGAAAACTGGAAAACATGAATATAAGAAAATAGGAATAACAGTTCCACAATGTAAAAGAAAGAAAATACTACCCCAATAATCCCAAGATCCAACTCATTCATCTGCTATCAATCTCCATCCCTAACAGTATGCAATCAAGTGTTTGAAGCCATATGCTTCCCTTTGTCAACAACTACAACCATGTACCAAAGGGCGCCCAGAGAGGGTGTGAGATAAATCTCAATGGGCCACCACCAATGGTTTCTATAACATATGGCCTATGTAATATAATATAACAGTGTGTAAGAATAAATACATAAAGTAAAGAAAACAGTACAATATGACTAAATACCCAAGAACCTGCTTCATCCCTCAGCTAGTGTATGAACATATAACCAGTTCATTTTATTAAGTAATTACCATTTAATGTTAATAAGTCACATGAGGCATAGCCAACACTGACATCACCTTATGATAGTATAAGTAGGAAATGTCCCAAGACATAACAAGGCAACTTGAAATGATATCTAGTGAGGGAGTCCCATGGTAATAACCAAGGTAACATAAATATCATGGAACGCTAACTCAGTAGTATCTGAGTCTAGGTAAAGGGTAAGAGTGTAATCCAAGGAGCATAATCAAAGCCATTCCACAATAAGGTTCCTACCAATTCCAAGGTGATCGACTAAGGTAAAACAGGGCTAAGAAAAGATAGGTCCCAATGGGATTTCACCATGGCACCTACTAGTAAATGATGGATCCAAGGAGTGTATTTGAGGTATCATGTAATAATGTAAAGGACCCTACAGTAGTATACTGGGCATCCAAGGAATAGAAAAGAACCATAGTCTAGGTGGGTATCAATCTAATCAAAATGCATCCTTGAATTGGAATGGGGTTCCCGATACCCAAGGTATTCTCCTCCTAGAATCCAAGGTGAGCTCAAGTCAGTCCATTCCTTTTTGATATTGTAATCATGTAGTAATTCATTTGGTTCAAGTCTTTTCTTCACTTAGTTTGGATAGGCCAAGTATCATTGCAAATGTTTATTTATTAGTCCAATCCTTTTCTTCCATTAGTGTGTATAGGCCAAGTATCATTGAAACCATTTAATCACATATTAATTAACCATTAAGGTATATTCAATTAGAGAGGTTCACTCTGATACCTTCCATTAACATATAAAGGGGTGCTACAGACATGTAACCTTTATTTAATCTCATCTGTTAAGGCCAAGTTATATACTTGGTATACTTTCCATTTCACATTTCACATTTAATAATCATTTGAAAGCACTTACCTTAGGTGGTTAAAGTGGTGATAATACATGGTACATGCCATTATGATATTATCTTTAAAACAAGGTCTTTATTATCGAAAGGCTAACCTTTATAAAGGAGAAGCAAAGGCATACCCGACTGGTGGATCAATATGCCAAAACACTAAAAACCCAATTCGGGCATAACTTTCGACATGAGGAGGATTGAGTTGTGGGTGTAACCACTAAAAAATAATCAAAAATTTCTAAAGAGAATAAACATAATATTCTAACAAGTATAATCATTATATGCAAAATTAACAAATATTTTCCCATGAAAACGGTGAGCCCCAAACAAACATTCCATAATCAAATAAATTTAGGGATAAGTTATATAACACCCAACTTAGGGTTGTATAATCCTTCTCCTCCAGTATCAGCGCTTGATTTTCTTTAGATCAGAGTAGACCTAAGAAAAAGTGAAAAATGATCACATAATGATATCTAGGTAGAGAGAAAATGATAAGAATAATCGATAAAGGTAACTCAAGTACCTACCATTTTTCATCCAATGTAATCAACGAAATATTTATCGGATAATGGTAGAAGAAGATCTCTTGATTACAAGCTTAGATCTTCAAAAAGCACCAAATTGAGAGAGAAATAGTTCAATATTGTAGCTTCTCAGATTAGGGAGGAAGGAGGAGTATTAATAGATCATTAAGGGAGAAACTGGAAATTTACCCAGAAAATTAACCTGTGCATGGTTTGTCTGCACAATTTGTCAAACTGGGAAGGATGGCTCTGCCTGAACGGTTTGGTATGCACAATTTGTCAAACCGTGCACAACCCATGCATGGGTACTCGGAGAAAAGGGGTGCTCGCATGGTTATGACGCACGGCTGTGAAACAATCGTGTAAGGTGGATATATCTGAAAATCGTCCCTATGTTTGGTTTGTTGAACCTTGAAAAATTTTATGTAGTTTACTCTAAACTAAGCACCAAGCCTGATTTCCCCAAAAAGATGGGTTCTGGGATCCGAACAAGCCCCATACACCCTTGTAACATTTACTAACTCATTAGGAATCTATATTAGGCCCAAAGTAAATATTTAGAATGAAAATTAAAGGATCTATACCTAAGTGGAAAACTGAGTTCTTACAATTCCAATCTTAGAAAAATTTAAATAAATTATTTCACAATTAAAAACTCTTTTTATCCCTATTTAAAGTTCCTAAACCTAAACCCCCATTCAACCAAACACCATTGTGCGTAAAACATAAATTATATGGAATAATATATAAGGTATAACCTACCACAATATGATGCTAACATTGAATCCACACCTCCAATTTCTAATCCAACTTATAACGTTATTTTTATAGAACATATCTCTTACCATAATTCCCAATTAATTAATTAATTACATTTATAATTAATTAATCAATTAATCAAAAGGGGAATAATCTAAAAAAAACTCCCTTAGAAGCTTGAAGACACTAGAAACATGAATAATGACATGTGTAAGTTCTAATTGATACCCTTTTTACTCTTATGAGAAAAATCCCCATTAATTATAGCCCAAAAAATAATAAATTTCAAGTTGAATAAGTGAATCCCTTAGGAAAAATCACTATGAGAAATCCCTCTATAAAATTGGGGATAGTGGGCATGCGCTTATCTCTTTAAGAAATCCTTCAGCCTATATAGCTGGATTATTACTCATCATGATGTTATTACACTATTATCTAGTATAATCTTACCTGAATCACTAAAGAATGGAATCCAAAATTAGTGGAAGAGATGAAGGGGAAAGAAAGAGGGAGATGGAGGGGGTTAAGCTTATCAAAATCCATTTTGGAGACACCCTCAGATCAACACCCAAATAAAGGAAGAAAATATGATTAAGAAGAGGGTGGGGGGATCTAGGTAAATTCCCCTCTCCATTAATCCCAAGGTGTAAAATATTTAAGGGGAATGAATGTGAAATTATGTTTATGCCACTTCATTTTAAAAAGAGGTTCGAAGTCAAATATATACCTAAATAATTGCCACCAGGTACCCAGTGACCTATATAAATATGTCACCCACTAGTCCACACCATTTAATACCTGGTACCCTACCACTATGTATCCAATGGTAACTAATAGAATTTAAACACCACCAGGACCTCACAGGGTACCCGACCTAATACCACTAGGTACCTGGTGGTGTTTACTACCTTTGGTAGCTACTCCACACTTCCCCTAACCCTAACCTATTTTTCAATACAACTAATGAACCTATTAACATAACCATAAATATAATTTCTTCATATCAAATAACATAGGATTAAATTAAAATCTAAACTTATAAAATAACCCCATGTCTAACTCCTAGAAATTAAAATTATTTCTAGATTTACTGAACCACAATGAAAAAATACAGCACGTTGAACATCATGAGATGATGTTTAGATGATTATTAAAATTTTTAAAAAATTTAAAATTTCACTTAATGAATGAGATAGTCATTTTAAATTCTACAAAAAATGGATCCAATGAGTTTTATATTTTATATTGTATGAAACTTATGAAATTAAAGTAGATAATTTATTTAATTAATGAGTTTTATTTAAGGGTTCTCATAATCATTAGTTTTATGAATATAATATATCTATCATACAAGATAAAACTATCACATGTTTTATTTTCCACATTAACAACAGAGGTGGTTTTAGTATTCCACATGAAGAAGAAGAGGTCCCACCAAAATGTTCCGTGATTTGATTTCATATTTTGGATAAATTTGGTGGTAGGAGAAATTTTATTATTTCTAAGGGATCTATATCAACACCACTATTTTAGAATATATATAATTAATAATGAGGTACAATATTTTTTATATTTTTTATTTCTTTTGATTTTTCTTATCTTGGTTAATTTTATGATCCATTTTTTTGTTTTCTTCCACTATATTTGGGTATAAAGATATCCTATAAAATCCTTAATTATTATAAAAGTGAGATCCAATGAATAATTGGTAAAATGAATATTGAAATATGGAATCTATTTTGGAGTTTTTCTAGAACCACTACCATGGTTTATATAACCACAACATAGATTATATAAATTTTCATGAAAGGGAATTTATTTGAAAAAATGTCATAGTTTTTCTTATAAACAATAGAGCATGATAAGAGTATGGATTTTTTTGGGGTAGTGAATGGAGATCTAAGATGTTTGATTCTAAGGTGAGTAAAGTTTTCGTAGAGTATTTGTGGATTTAAGTGATGCAAAAATGATGTGTGGTTATGTGATTTTGTTGGGTATTAGTAAGATTCTTGAGGTATGGTGGGAAGAGAGATAAAAAGAGTGTTTTTAGAAGGATTTGGTTGATATAAAAGGGAATCGTGGTTATTTATTAGGTTTGTGGGTTTCGGTTTGGGGTTGTAAAACTCTAGGAAACATTATTTGGTATGTGTGATTAGGTATTAATAGAGATTACACCCTTTATTTGGTTAGTAATAGATTGAGGTTTTGAGGTTAGAAAGAGCATGTAAGAGGGTTATTTAAAGGTTAACTCTTTACTTGAAAAGGGAGAGTGAGTGATTTCATGACTTTTCAAGTTGAATTCTATATTTGGGTATAAATATATCCTATAAAATCTTTAATTATTATAAAAGTGAGATCCAATGAAGAATTGGTATGATGAATATTGAAATATGAAATCTAGTTTGGAGTTTTTATAGAACCACTACCATGGTTTATATAACCAAAATATAGACAATATAAATTTTCATAAAAGGGAATTTATTTGAAAAAATGTAATGGTTTTTATTATAAAAAATAGAGCATGATAAGAGTATCGATTTTTTTGGGGTAGTGAATGAAGATCCAAGATGGTTGATTCTAAGGTGAGTATAGTTTTAGTAGATTATTTGTGGATTTAAGTGATGCACACATGATGCGTGATTATGTTATTTGGTTGGGTATTGGTAAGATGCATGAGGGATGGTGGGAAGAGAGATAAAAAAGAGTGTTTTTGGAAGGATGAGGTTGATATAAAAGGGAATCATGGCTAGTTATTGGGTTTTTATTCTTAGGTTTGGGGATGTAAAACTCTATAAAAAATTATTTGGTATGTGTGATCAGGTATTAATAGAGAGTATACCTTTTTTTTGGTTAGGAATAGATTGAGGTTTTGATTTTAGAAAGATCAAGTGATAGAGTTATTTAATGGTTAACTCTTTCCTTGAAAAGGGAGAGTGTGTGATTTCATGAATTCTCAATTTGAATTCATGATGATAAGGAGATAATTTATATGGGTTAAATGAAATAAGTATTAATTATGTTGGGTAATATAAATAGGTCCATGTGTTAGGTCATTCTAGAAATTACTAGGTTTTAGGAAAACATGAGCGATGTAATGATATTGTAATGATGGTAAGTACCATCTTGTTCCATAATACTTTGAGTTATGTATTGGAACACTAATGGGTCTTGGTAAGCATTAAAACTTGGGGTGTGATCATGAGTGAGCTATATATTACTTATCTTTGATTATGGGTAGAGTATTAATGAGTTCAATGAGATTCCAAGGAGCTGAAATGATCAAAATTTGTGCCTGTGGGTGGAGGGATGTTCTTTATCAATGATGAGTTCATATGAGCTTGGTTAGTATTCACTAGCACTAGAGTGGTGATGGTTTAAAATTTACTAGTGTCTAGAAATAATTATCAAGGAATTCATATTTAAGGGAGTTAATTATTAACTATTGAGGTCATAACACTCTTCTTTGGAAGAAATTAGTGATTTTTAAAGGAGAAATTTCTACAAGTATGGAATCAATAGTAGTCAATGTTTATCATTGGAACTTTTGTATAGGTGATATATTTATTTATATTCATTTTTTATAGTAATTTAATAGATTTAAGATTAAATAATGAGGTATTTTTGGTTTAACAGGATGATGAAATGGATACACCTTTGGCAGGGAGCATCTTATCAGTTACTTTGTGTACAAACCTTACATAAGAAGGGTCACAAGTGTGGTAAAACTAGTGGGTGGGTGATTGATATTTCACTCATAATTCTGGTTTTTAGGTAGATCAACTCTTTATAGTTCCTCATTAAACACCATACTTGGGGTTTATCTATGGTATTCAAGTAGAGACAATATTTTAACATCTAAATAAGAGTATAATTCGATGATTGACCCAAAAGGGAATCATATTAGGGGTATGTTTGTGATCATAGGTAGATTATTATAATATATTAGTGGGGTTGTGCATTTTTATGGTATTATATCGAGATTTTAGGTGGAACATTGGTGTGGACATTTGGGTGACTTCGTAATGCCTTTGAGAGTTAAGAAATCACAATCAGGTTATGGAGATGTTGCATCAACGTGAGGGGTTGAGTTTTTTCAAAGGTATTTAAGAAGTGGAGGATATATTGAAACTTTTCATGTAATTAAGGATGTGTAAATATGTAATTGGAATCATACATGTCATTTTTATACATATGGTTTTTAATTAATACTAAAATAAGAGTTTTTAGGGAAAATATAGTCTAATTAATCTGGTGTGTAGATCATATGACCACTTCTAGTTTAAAATAATTATAGAGGGAAGGTATCATTTTTTATTTAACTAACTAAAAGTCAGGATGTAACACCTTGACACTTTATAGTATATTTATTTTTAAATAAATCCAATCTCTTCGTTAGCTTGTGATGCACACAACACTAAGTTTAAATAAAATGTGATACTCTATTAAAATATTATTATTTTAATATGACCATTATAATCTAGACATTAAATTGGTAGGTATGAATAGGAATGAATAAACTAAGAAACCTTTTTTTTACAAATTTATAAAATAAATTTAATGGTTATATATTGATTAAAAATAAAATAATAACCATTTGAAAGAAAAAAATGTTTTCTAAAAAACTGTATTTTTTTCTAAAAGGCGGTTCAATCACGCTTTGAACATATAATTTAAAATTATTATTTTTACTAATTTTATAAAATTAATTTAAAAAATGAAAATAGTTTTTGGAAATAATCATATCAAAATTATATTAGGGTGATATTTTGGGTTTTTTTCTGAACATTTTTATTTTTTGATGAATAGTCAAAAATACTATTTTTATTAAAAACTGCCTTTATGTTTAAATAATATACTAGAACCATTTTAGTTTAATAAATATTAAAAAGTAAAATTATTTAAACAATATATCTATTAATCCAATTTAGGTTATTTGAATCAATTTCATATTGAATTTTTATATTAAAACTTTCTCTACTTATGAAAACATTCCCTTTGAAAACCCATTTTTTCATCGCATTTATGGGTTTAATTTTAAATTAAATTCTTCCACTTATGTGAGTTGAATTAAGAAAAATAGATTCCATATTTTTAATAAAAATAATTTATCTTATATAATAAGTTCAAATTAATTTTTTATCAAAATTAATTATGAAAATAGAAAAAATCATTTACCGCGGTTAAGGTAAAATAGGTTTACTGGGGGTTTAAAGAATGATAAGGGTTAAAAATGATCCAAAACATGTATAATTATTATTTTATGGACATATTTCAATATTATACACCATAATATCTTATCTATGGTCATATTAAATATTTTTTCATTGGAAATACTTTATCAATTTGCAGTCTTTTTAGAAATTTCCAAGTAGTTTCCCAATGGGTTCTTTTCCCTACTTATAAAATAACCTCTTCCCTCCATCCCCTCCACACTCCAATATCCTTTTGGTTCTGAAAATACCCGAAAAAAATTTTAATCACTTAACTCCTCATGTTCTACAAGACTTATTTTTATTAGGAAGCATTCCTTAGAAGGATTTAGATGTAATCCTAAAGGAGTTCCCCAAAGAAGAGGTATAGTCCTTAACTAGGTGTTTTCATTTTATTTATTCCTCAACCTCATAAAAATATTATTAAACCATTATAATATAATAGCCTTATTATATTATATATACTTATAATTTTTTATGTTAATGTAATAACCTTTTATCATATCCTCTTACCTCATATGGGAAAAGAAACCATTGCATGTGTGTATAATGGACCACCGCCTCATGAACTGAATTAATTCATTTTCCATCACCTATTTTAAAGGATTTATATAATGATGTATCTAATTATTATATATTATATTAATTATTTAATTATCCATATATAATTAAAATATCATTTAAACCTTCTTAAATTACATTCCGTAGAGAATATGACAACGTCGCTTGGGTGTACGATGAACTACAACCTTGTGAAGCAATGTGATTTTTTTTGAAATATGATTTATGTGGATGGTAATAAAGAATTATTTAATGTTTATATATGTTATTAATTATATATTAAACATTATAAAAAATTAAAATATCATATACTTTCTTACCTTATCATCTATTTAATAAATGATAACGTTGTTTGTGTGTACGGGGGACTACCGCCCTGCGAAGTGATGTGATTTGTTTTTGTTACCACATCACATAGTTGGTATGTGTAAGGGTATTTAATAAATTAATATTATATTTATGATATAATCATTTTCATTTAAATACAAAAAATACTTACCTTCTTTCTATCACGATCTTCAAAAAATGGAGATGTTACTCATGCGTATGTACGATATACCGTCTCCATGATTTTAATGTAGTTCATTTCCCATAACCATATTTAAAGGATGGTTTAAAATTATAATTTGTGTATAAAAATTATAAATATGTCCTGGCTACCATTTTTTATAGGATTAATCAATAATCTCATTAACCTTAGTGAACTTACCAAATTGATTTTTGTTATATAAACCATTTATCATTAAAACATTTGAAGTGAAATTAATTGGTTAAGTAATTAAATTTGACATGGTGGAAATTAAAATAAAAGGAATAATAAAAATAAAAATATTTTTAAAAAATTAAATAATTAAAAAAAGTTTATTAGCTATAAAGATAAATAAGTAACATGAAAAATCGGGCTCGAGGTAAGGGATCTCTCTAAACAACCCTTTCCTTAAGGTTATAAACTTTCTCTCCCTAACACACATTATCACTCTCGATTAATGTTATGTAATGAATATAAGTTATTCATATATTTCTCTCACATATATACCTATTTTGTATCCTTTACTTTTATGTGATAATACATGTCTTATGATCATTTCTAAAATGCATTTATTATGAAATTTCCTTAGTTTATGATATAAAGTAAGAATATGAAACCAATTTTCTTTCTATGGTTAATTTTTATGTTATTAATTATGATTGATTCCTTTATGTGGAACAAAAATATCATGAAAATGTTATGATTGGTGCTCCTAAATAGTTCTTCTATGCATTGGGTAAATATTTAATATCATGAGGCATCATGTATGGGATTAGGGGGTAAACCTAATCTATAATGAGACTTTGTACACTATGTGATGTTGTCTAGGATGTTAACCTTGACTCATGTTTATGTCATGTTTTATGTTGTTTCAAAATTTCCTATGTTTCCATGATCTTATGATACCATTCTAATTATGTTATACTTCCTCTTAATCACTCATATACCTTCTATTTTATGATATCATGCTATACCATTGAATCACATGTTATGTTTCCTTATCATGTTTTCCCATTATTGTTATTTTTAGCTCACCCATTTCTTTATGTATTCCCTAGGTTATCCCATTTTTTTTAGTAGATCAAATATATTTTAGGATCTCATTAAGGATAATAAAATATGGATTCCTTGTTTTATGTTCCTTTTGATGTAATATGAACATATTTTTACTAATACACCATGATTTACAATCCTTGTATTGAATCTTGGTGAAGTATAGAGAGAGTGGTTTTCAAGAAAATACATTCCTTTTTGGAAACTAAAAGTGGATGTGGATCTAGAGTAGAGGTAACTGGGGGTAATAACCCCAAAAGGGTGCATTGGTCTAGACTCAAGCATCACCTAGTTCACAAAAATGTGTATTTTTTCACTCATTAATTGAGAATCCAGGAAGATATGGTTTGAACATTCACAAAATCTTTACAAACCATTATAAACATAATGAACGAATTTTTAGGTTAGAAAACCTAGTAGGTAACATTACCATGGATAAATTATATTGAAACCTAGAGGCTAATGATTCCATAATACTTATCATTCATGATTTATTCATTTCAAGTTTATAATTTCCCTTTAACATGTTAATGTATGCTCATCTAGTGTTTCTATTTCCTTTATTCAATGATTGGAAATAGAAGAAACCATTCCAACATCCAACATGATAGGCAATGTGATAATTTATCCAATGATATGCCCAATCTCATGGGTGTGTCAGTAGATAAATTCATGGAAGTACTGGATCAACTAGCTCAAGTTATTAATAATAACATGGATCATGTGGAATTCCTTACTCATTTTAAGAAGGATCAAGTTACAGTAGAGTATTTTATGCGACAAAGGCCCCTAAGTTTAGTGAATCTTCTAATCCACTCATCTTTAAATAATGGATTAACTACATTGATAAGGTATTCAATATCCTTCATTGCCTATAGTAATAGAAATTTTTTCTAGCCATATTTTGAATTAAGGGGGAAACAGATCAGTGGTAGAAACTGATCAAGAAAACAAATTCCAAAGAGGATAATGATTCCATGGAATAAAAAAACTTTAAGAAAATATTTTTTAATAAATATTTTCCCCAAAATATCCATCTTAAAATTGAGAGGGATTTCATTAGTCTGATGAAAAAGAAAGAATATTCTATCGAGGTGTATGAGGAAAGCTTCACAAGGTTTTCATGGTATACCTCTTGATTTTTTATCAGCACAAAATGTAAGGTGTGCCATTTATTTAGTGGGTTAAAAATTATTCTATGATAAGATTTGGTTATTTGAGACTTTGATAGTTATGAAGAAAATTTCCATTGTGCCCTCAAAGTTGAGATGGAGATCAGTGACTCTCTGTGATCTCATGGGACTTGAGACAAGAAACAAAAAATGGAGTTTCCTTTAGGACCATCAATAGATAAATCCCATGGAGGAAAGAAAATTAAACATCCCACTTTTCAAAAGCATGGGAATAAGTATCCAAGAAATTGAAAAAGGGGAACCAGAAGATTCTTCAAGTGTGTAAAAGAGGGGCATCAGGATAATCAGTGATGAAGGGAAATGAAGAATACAACTAATGAGGAAGAAGAAATGAAGGTTCAGATCAACACTATGAATATAATACATTGTTTTAATGGTTAGTAACATGATCATTATGTAATAAAATACACTAAACCAAGGTTTATTAGAGAGAATCATTGAGAAAAACCTCTAATGAAACAAGGAATAGATTATTCTATCACTAAGACCGAGGTGGATGCTGAAAATGATGTGGTGATAGGTATGATATTTATTTATTCAAGAATAGTGAACATAATTTTGATTTTGGTTCTATGTAATATTTTATATCTTGTAGGTTTAGTAGAAATGTTCAAGAACAACCTCAAAACATTGGGGTTGAGATATTTGTGAGAACAAAAAATGGAGTGATAGTTGCATCCTAAGTATGTAAATCCTCCTCCATAAATGTTGATAGAAACAATCTTCTAGAAAATCTCATCTTACTTCCTTCAGTGGTGTTTGATTCTATTTTTCCATGGATTGGATATCTTTATATAAATCCAACATCAACTATCAAGAGAGGGAGATCAATATTCACATATTTGAGTATATACAATTGTAAGGAAGAGGATAAATCTCCCCTAGAATATTCTATTCATGAATTTATATTATTTACTTATGATCAAGAATATATATCCCAAATGATTGACACAAAGTAGAGAATAATTCTCGAAGAAATGCCCATTATAGGGGATTATACTAATGTATTCCTAAAGAGTTTCCTATTCTTCCTCCTATAAGAGAGGTGGAGTTATCAATAAAACTTATACCTGGATCCTTACTATATCCAAGAATCCTAACAAAATTTACACTATTGAGTATGAAGAACTAAAAAATCATTTACAAGAGAATATTGAAAAGGGTTATATACGCCTGAGTGCTTCCCCATGGGGTGCGTCAATCCTCTTTGTAATGAATAAGGATGGGTCGATGTGCCTATTTATTGATTATCATGAACTCAAAAAAATAATGATAAATAATAAGTATCCCCTACCATGGATATATGAATTGTTTTATCAACTACATAGAGCTTAGTATTTATCTACGGTGGAACTTTATCCAGTATATCATCAATTAAGGGTGACGAAGGAAGATATTACCAAAACTACCTTTCAAACATGGTATGGACATTCTGAGTTCATAGTGGAGCCTTTTTCAATCACAAATTCTCCATAAATCTTTATATAATTTATGAATAGAGTCCTTATATATTACCTCAACAAATTTTTGGTAGTCTCTATAGATGATATTCCAAAATACTCCAAGTGTAAGGATGAGCATGAGGAGAATTTAAATACTATGATAAGGGATTTGAGAAAGAATAATATATATGAAAAGTACAGTAAATGTGAGTTTTTGATGAAGGAATTATAATTATTAGGGAATATTATCACCATTAAAGGGATATATATAGACCATTTAAAGAAAAAAGGAAATTGAGGACTATCCTAGACCAACATCTATAACATAGATCCTTAGTCTCCTTGGACTAGCTAGGTATTATCGAAGATTTGTGAAAAATGTTTTCATTATTTTAAAATCCACTCACCATGATAAAACATAAGGTATTAAAGTTCTTTTGGACTAAGGAATATGAAGAGAGATTTAATGAGCTGTAAAATTGGCTTATCACTACACCGGTACTTATGATGCCCTCAAATGAGGAACTTTTTATTATTTATAGTGAAGCTTAAAAGAAAGGGTTTTAGATTTATAATAATTCATAATGATAAAGTGATATCCTATTCTTCAAGAAAATTGAATTTTCATGAGCATAAATATCCCAAGCATAACCTAGAGTTGACTGCATTGATTTTATGTTGAAGATCTGGTGATGTTATATATATGGGTAAAATTTTGAAATATATATGGATCAAAAGAGACTAAAATATATATTAACATAGTATGGGATTAAAATGTTCTATCTAATATGGTTAGAGATGATCAAGGACTATGAATTTTCAATCCATTACCATCCCGAGAAAGTAAACAAAGTGGAAGATGTTCTAAGTAGAAAGGATCCATGAATTTTATCAATGATGAGAATTGATAAGGATCCAATATTATTAGATTTTCAAAGGTTTTATATTGGGATAGTAAAATTATTTTCATCCTAACTTTATTAGATAATGTATCAACCATCCATTCTTGAGAGGATCTAGGAGGCCCATAAAGAGGATGATGTAATAAAAAAAGGTATTGAATATTTAGAAGGTAAACTTTGCTGAAGATAGAGTTATTAGGGTTGGAACCCAAATATGTGTCCTACAAAAACTAGATTTGAAATCGAAACTTCTAGATTATGCAAATAGCTCTTACTTCTCTATTCACATGGGAAGAAATAAGATTTATAATGATCTAAAGAAGAACTTTTGGGTGGATAACATGAATATAGAGATTCAAAAATTTGTATCTCGATTCTTTGTATATAAAAAAGTAAAGTATAAATGATATAATAATATGTTTATGATGAAATTTTTCCCATACCATTATGTAAACGGGAGAAAATAACCATATATTTCATCATAGGATTCCCCATGACACCTAAAGGTAATAATGCCATTTGAGTGGTTATCGATCACCTTATAATGTTAGAAAATTTCATTTCTATCAAAGAAGATTTATATATTGAAAAAATCACAAAGATATATATAAGGTATGTGGTAATATTTCATGGATTTACACTCTAAATTTTATTTGATCAAGATCTGAGATTTACCTAAAGGATATGGAGAATCCTTCAGAAGGAACTGGATACAGAACTCAGTTTTAGAACTGTTTATCACCCCCAGATGGTTGGTTTATCTGATAGAACCATCCAAAATCTATAGAATATGATGAGGTATGGTTAAATTTATTTAAAAGGATGTTGGTATCAATGCATTCCTCTACTAGAGTTCTCATATAACAATAATTTCCATTCTAAATTTAAAATGGAACCTTATGAGGCTCTATAGGGGAAGCAGTGTTGGAATACAACATGATGGGATGAAGTTTGAGAGTGGAAGATTATTGGACCTGATCTTTACTAAGAAATTATAGATAAGTTCCAAACTATTAATTATCAAATGAAATATCCACAAATATGATAGAAAATATATAAAGAAAACTGTCGATGAGAACCATAGTTTGAGGTTGAAGATAAGGTGTTCCTCAATATTTAACCATGGAAAACATTCATGAGGTTTGGGAAGATGGTAAATATTAGTCCTAGATAAATCATCCCCTTTTAGATCCTTTATTTCATTAGAGTGGTGGCTTACTGACTAGAACTTTTTCCTAACCTATCACAAGTACATGATATGTTCTATGTATCACTTTTGAAGAAGTACATACTAGACCCTTCACATGTATTGAAATCCAGTGGTGGTACCATTGGGGAAAGACATTTCAAATGGGGAGAATCGAATTAATTTCTTAGATCATAGAGAAAAAGTTATATTAAATAAGAAAACTCACCTGGTCAAAGTGATGTGGTGAAGCCACAAGTTTGAGGGTGCAACTTGGGAACCAGAAGAGGAAATGAAACAGAAGTACACTTACATGTTTTCACCTTAGTATGTGATATGAAATTTCAAGGGAGAAATTATTCATGGGGGGAATAATGTAACAATACAAGACTCTATGATATATTTATTTTTAATTAAATTCAATCTCTTCGATATTTTATGATTCACACAACAATGGTTTTAAATCAAACATGATACTCTATTAAAATATTATTAATTAAACATGACCATTATAACCTATCCATTAAATTGGAGAGTATGAATAAAAATAAATAAATTATTAAACTTATGTTTTAAAAATTTATAAAATAAATTTAATTGTTATATATTTATTAGAAATAAAATAAGAACCATTTGAAAGAAAAAGTAATGTTTTTTTTTAAAATTGTATTTTTTTCTAAAGGATGTTTAGTCACACTTTTCACAAATAATATTTTTTTATAATTTAAGAAAATTTATTTCAAAAAAGTAACATATTTTTTAAAATCATAATATAAAAATTATCTTAGGGTTATTTTTTTATTTTTCTGAAATGTTTCGTTTTTCAATGAATAGTGAAAATACCATTTTTTATTAAAAATACCTTTTAGTTTAAATAATTTACAAGATTAATTTTATTTTAATATTGTTTTAAAATTAAAATTAGTTCAATTATTTATCTATTAATCTAATTTAGGTCATTTTAATCAATTTCATATTTAATTTTTATATTGAGACTTTATCTACATATGAAAATTTTCCCTTTGAAAACCTGTTTTTTCATCACATTTGTGGGATTGCTTTTAATTTCAATTATTCAAATTTTGGGAGTTAAATTTGGAAAAATGGATTCAATATTTTGGAATTAGAAAAATTTCAATTATATTATAATTTAAATATAATTTTTTACCATAATAAACAGTGAAAAAAATAAGAATTATTTACTGCAGTTAAGGTAAAAATGGGTTTACAGGTGGTTAAACAAAAAATATAAGGGTTAAAAATGACCCAAAAATTGTATAATTACAATTATAATGGAATATTTCAATATTATACATCCATATATATAAAAAATGGTAATTTTTAATATTTTTTCATATAAAATACTTTATCAATTTGGAGTCTTTTGGGAAATTTCCAAGTAGTTTCTGAGTGGCTTCTTTTTCCCACTTATAAAAGGACCTCTCCCATACTCTCCTACGAACACTCGAAAATAAATTTGGTTCAAAAAATAACTGAAAAAAATTCATAACTTCCCTCCTCACTTACTATATGTTTTATTTTGATTATTAATCTCCCCTTTCAAGTCTTTAGGTGTAAACTTAAAGGAGTTCCCTGAAGAAGAAGTATAGTCCTTAACTATGTGTTTTCATTTTATTTATTCATAAACCTCATCAAAATATTATTAATACATTTTTATATAATAAAATTAGTATATTATATATAATTATATGTTTTTATGTTAAGGAAATTACCTACGACCATCTCTTCCTCCCTCAAATGGGAAACAAAAATGTTTTTTGTGTATACTGCGAACTACCCTCATGAACTTATGTAACTTGTTTAGCATCACTGATTATAAAGGATGGGTATAATGAAATATATATATTTTATATATGGTATTAATGATATAATTATACTTTTTAATTATAATATCATATACAATTACTTTCATTCTGTATATAATACGATAATGTTGCTCGTGTGTACGACATACTACCACCTCACGAAGTGACATGATTCATTTTTCACACATGATTTATGTGGAAGTTAATAAATAATAATTTGATATTTATATATTATATGAATGAAATATTAACCTTTATATAAAATTAATATATTATATAATTTCTTACCTTATCATCCATTGAATAAATGATAATGTTGTTCGAGTGTACGACAGACTACCGCCTTGCGTAACAATGTGATTTGTTTTTATTACTAAATAACATGGATGGAAATTGTGAGGGTATTTAGTGAAATAATATTATATTTATTATATAATTATAATCTTGGAAAGATAAAATAACAATTACCTTCCTTCTATCATGATCCTTGAATAAAAAAAACATTACTCATGCATACATACAACCTACTATCTCTATAATTATAACGTAGTTCATTTCTCATAACCATTTTTCATGGTTGGTTTAAAAATTATAATTTGTGAATAAAAGTAAAAATTAATTCATGTTTAAAATTATTTTATATTATGAATTAATAATCACTTTTAGATTAGTTAACTTACCAAAGTGATTTTGGTCATATGATCCGTTTATTGTTAAAATGTTCGATGTGAAATTAATTGGTCAAGTCATTAAATATGACATAGAAAAAATAAAAATAAAAGTAATAATAAACAATAGAAATTTTATTATTAAAATAAATAATTAACATGAGTTTATTATTTAGGAAGATAAAGAACACACATGAACAATTGGTCTAGAGGTAAGGGATCTCTCTAACCCACATTTTCCTTCAAGTTATGAACTGTCTCTATATAAATCACTTTATCTCTATCTCAATGATATGGAATGATTCTAAATTATTCATATATTTCTCTCACATATATACCTATATTTTTATCATTTCCATTTATGGGTTAATACATGACTTATAATCATTTCTCTAATTCCTTCATTATGATTTTTTTATGTTATGAAGAGAGATTATGTAACCCATTATATTTACATGGGTAATTATTATGTTATGAATTATGATTTATTCCTTTATGTGGCCCTTATATATCATGAACATGTTATGATGGGTGTGAAAAATTAGTTCTATATTTCATTGGGTAAATATTTAGTCTCATTAGGTATCATGTATGGGATTAGGGAGTAAATATAATCCATTATGGGACTTTTTCCACCATGTGATATTGTCTGGGAAGTTATCCTTGACTCATGTTTATTTAATGTTGTATGTTTTTGACACATTTTATATGTTACCATGATCTTATAATTCCATTTTATTTATGTTTTGATTTCACTTGAATACTCTTGTAATTTCTATTTTTGTGATACCATGTTATAACTTTGACTCACATGTTATGCTTCCTTATCATGTTTTTTTACCTTACAAGGATTTTAGATGACCCCTTTATTTATCTATTTCCCTGGTTATCCCATTTAGTTTTAGAAGTTTAAATGGATTTTAGGTTCTCATTATGGATAATAAAATAATGATTCTATGCTTTATGTTCCTTTTGATGTAATATGAACATATTTTTCCAAAGAGAGTAGGCCTTTATGATCCTTATGTTGTATTAATAGATATCTATGTTTAAGAATAATTTAATAATATTTGTAAAAGGATTGGGTCACCATACAATATATGTTCTTGGATGCTTTTTGGGGATAATAAGTCGGATAATGAGGAGTTTATAAAAATCCACATCATTACAAATCAGTAATTCTGGAGAAAATCTAAAATTTTAATATGATAGAGTCTGAGGGTTTTTAAATTTTTTTATTGAGTATCAGTGTAATGGATTTTTTTATCATGATTTGAAATTAAAATGAGATGTTTATAAGTTGAAATTTTAGGTAAAAGGGGATTGGATTGTATTCCACGTTGTTCAGTGGATAAAAAGGGGATAAGGGGGTATCCATTAAGGGAATTGGGTATAAAATCTGGTTCCACTAGGTACCTAGTAAATGTGCCAGTGGTGTTGCGTCATTTTATAGTGCACTAAATGGTTTGTGGGATTCCATCGGGTACCCATTAGTTCACTAAGTACCTGATAAAGTCTACTGGTCCCTCAATATATCTAGGTTTTCTTTTTACGAAGGAGGGAAATGACCATCTGTTTATAGTTTTCCCCTTTAATTTTAGATTGATAAGTCACTATTAAGAGTAAATTTTGGATAAGATTCTATCCCTATCTTCCCACTATTTGATACCCTTCTTTGATCAAGGGTGAATTAGAGGTCCATGGTGTTATAAAATTAGGTATGATCCCTCATATTATTCCTTATCTCATTCCCTTATTGATTACCAAATATATTTATAATGAAATATTTATAGATTTGATGAATATTCCATTTAATTATAATTTAAATGACCAAAAATGATGGGGATTCTTGGTATGGTGGCTATAAGACATCAATAAATGATGAACACACACTATTTCTCATCATTTTGGTGAGGAAATGTAGCTAGTGATTTTTCCTAGGGATTCCACTATTTTCTTTTGAAGTAAGAAATTAGAATAGAATTGATTCATATATGATTTAATTGTATAGGTAACGTGGTTTCACTATATTACTATCACCTAATCAGATTTTATAGGTTACACCTCTTTTAATTGAATTTTTTAATTAAATTTAAATGTTATAATTAATTATGTTTGTGTTGTTGTATGATATAAGATATTATGTATTGGATGGGATTGGCATGGGCTTGAATGAGAATAGATAATATCATATTCAGGAGTGAAAATCTATATTACTGAGGTGGTCCCTTTGATACTTTACCATATGTCTTGTATTTATGATTTTGTATTATTTCATTGTAGTTTGGGTTTGGGAAACTTTTATAGGCACTAAGTGTGTGTTAATCATAGAATTAAGTGGTATTGGTACTCTCATACTTAGAGTGAGTGATATAGAAAATATATAGTGATTTAGAATCAACTGGTGACTTTGTATCCAAGGGGAAAGGATGTTCATTGAGTTCATGAGGGGCTTGGGTAGGACTTCAGGCTCAATATGAGTTTTTAATAGTCTATGTTATACATACTAAGTCTTTTATGGTCTTCGTGGTGGGATGATTCCTTTAGGTTATAGGTAAGATGAAATTTAATCTCATGAATTGTTGGGAGAACCCTCTCAAGGGTGAGTAGGTTACTCAGTTATTTCTTGAATCATGATATATTCATTAGGGATTAGTTTTGTGTGGTGAAGAAGGATTACTATAAAATTATTGGTTTTAAGAACTCTTTGAGAGGAATTTTTTGGGGACTAAGCATGGGATGTGAGAAATGTGTTCTTATGGTATATTAATGAGATTCCTAGGGGCCTTGAGTATGTTTGGCATGGGATGGTCCTTGGGTATAGTGATTAGGATAATGATACAAGAAATTAGAAGGGGGATTTTACTATAAAATTAAGGCTAGGGTTAGGCAAGGCTTACATTATGGGGGATCACTAGTGGGGTATTATATGTGGGTTAGTATTAGTGGATAAGGACCATGTTAGGTGAAAGGAACTAAGTGGTTACCTTATTTATGTAATATGGAAATTCCAATTGGTTTTACTTGCTATACATTATATGATAAGGTCTTAAATGGAGAGGTTTTACTCTGAGTCTAGGTTCATGATGAATTATTATTATGGTAATGAACCTATATCATAGTTACCAATATCCAAGATATGATTTAGAGTGAGGGAGGCACAATATGTTTGAGCTGCTAGATGAGATATTGGATTTGGAGATATATTTCAATATTGATTTGTTTAACCATAAATATGTTGATACATGTATAGTGGTGATGGGGGAATGGGTCCTTGGGAATCAGGGTGTCGATCTACACCACCTAGGTTCTTATCTTCCTAAATGAACATATTTAGTGCTCATAAGGAGATTGAAAGTTTATTTACAATTATATATGTAATTTAGTAGGTATGGAATGAATAACAGAGAGATCAATATTTCATTCGGTATTTTTCACCCATTCTTAGACCGATAGTGTCTAGGACACCATCTTGAATTAAGTACCCACATTTTAATAAAAAGAGATTACGAGACCTGATCTAGCATTTAATTCCCTTCACCAAACCAATAGTGTGTCTGGGATGTCATCTGGTATTTATTTTCTACTTTTAAACTATAATATATTTTGAGATTCCATATGGAATTTAGTTCCCATGGTTATAATGATAGAGGGTTGGGGATCTCATCTAGTATTTAGTGCCCATGGTCAAACTAACTGAGAGTTTTAGATGAAATAAAAAACAAATTAGTGTATATGGTCAAAATAGAAGTTATTTTTGGAAGAAATATGAAATTATTATGTATTCTATGGTAAAATGGTTTTGGTTTACTAAATATGGATTCACAAAAAAGTTTAGGTTTCATGGTGTCTTGTTCAATATATGATGTCCTAAAATGTATACTTTTATGTAGTGTGTGAACCTTATTTATTTTTATCATGCATATATTGGTATATCATGCCATATATTAGGGAGACTTTTGGTGATTCCCTATAGAGTTTTTTTCTCACACCATTTGTGGGAATATTATTTCATGTGAAAACTTTCATGTCTTGTTTCAGGTAGATGGTTGTATAAGTGATCAAGTTGGAGGGGTTTGGTAGAGTTAAGGATGGTACTGAGGTGAGGCCAAAGTATTTCATGGAATTCCTCTTTATATAATTTTTTATATATAATTTTTTTATTTTATTTCCCCATTTGGAAATCCCTTTTTATGTTTTTGATATATGACTTATATTTTTCATTTTATATAACATGGGTGTATATTATTTATCCTGGTTTACTTTTGGATATAATTTTATTTGTACATAATCTGATTATATATTATGGATGATGTTTGTAATTTATCTATTATTTATTGTGATAACATTGAGATTATAACTTCCTCCACACTGGTCATATACTTTCATTTATAGCCGACAACCTCTAGCATAAGAGGATGCACGCTTGAGGTCTTGTAGAGCCACTAACTCAAGTATTGTTTGGTTTATATGGTTTAGGGCATTAAAATCAGGGATAACCACCTATTGTGTGAACTCTAGGCCAAATTAATAGAGTAATATATCTAATTCAACCTCTATCCAAAAATTTCCATGAGTCCTTAAAAGAAAAATAATAATAATCTATATTTACAAAAAACTACACATATCACTATGCTAAACTTCCTTCATAGAAACAACCCCTTTAGAATTGATTAGAATCATTTGACATGATAATAGAAATAATTTTTAACCTTTAAAATATACTCATAAGTAATGGGAATCAAACAATTTCCACAAATATAAAAGAAGAAGCTAAATAATATAAGAATATAATAAAATATAGTTATTTTTACCAAATATTCCATTAAATCAGTCATAAATCCTTTAATCATCCATAAAACTACTTTAAAATCATTTTAAAATTATGGAACTATTTATGGTAACCAAAATGAGGTATAAAACACCCAAAATTATTCAATTCATTCAATTAAAATCAAATAATCTATTGGTGGATGACATACAAGGGATATATTCATAAAGCTGACATACAAACACATATAATTTTAATAATAATAATAATAATACAAGGTTTTATTTCAAAAAATAAGTAAGAAAACATTAATGATTCCAAAATATACACTACTAGAAATTTAGGATATTTATACAAACTTATATCCATGGGCTTAAATAACCATGGCTATAGATGGTTCTATAGCCTTAGGATTTGATGCCTATGGCTATATGGATTTTTTGGGAATGCTATATCTCTTGAACTAGGGATAGTGGTTATAAGTCTTTTATTACTGTGATTTTAATTACTCATCGCAATAGGTCCCCAAAATTTTATCAGACCACATCTTACTTCCTCCTCCCCAATTTATCTCATAGATTTAATTTGGTTTCTTCTTCACTGATTCTCACAATCTGGCCACGCTTCATTTAAATTTTTTAAAGATCATTTCTGTACATGCCACCTTGAACTCATATCCTTCAATTGAGAATTCTTCCCTAAACTAGTCTCTATCATTTAAATCAGTTTCTCTAAAATGAAATTTCAATAAGTTATTTGATAGTAGTACTAAATGTGTTTTATTCCTTTATAAATTTCTTTATTTTTACCTTTTTTAATTTCATATGTATCGTTATTTTCAAATTTGTATTCCTTTTTTATATGAATTAATTTTTTATATTATGTTATATAAATTAAATAGATGTACCTTTCAAATCAAATTTTTATGTTTAATTTTCGTGTTTATGATTTCATTCCTTTATTTTCACTCTTGAATTTTTATAATTGTTTCACTAGTATATTCAAGTCATTTTTATTTCAATGTTAGATTATCCATCAAATCCCAAAAAAAATTCTCTATGCAATTACCATTTATTATTTATTTAAATTTGATATTATGTTTATTCATAATATTATTTTAAATGTATTTTTAATTATATTTTATTCTATATCAATATTCTAGTAATATAATACAAATTTATCTTTATAACATCTTTATTATCTTAAAGTTCAATTCTTATTGAGGCCTTTGTATAACCAACCACTAAGTCACCTCCAATGGCCTGAAGGCCTTCATTTTTTAATTAATTTTGATAATCCACCTTCCAAGGGGTGAGGTGGAACCCTCACAAGGCCTGTAGGTGTATGTATTACATGGACGTAGGCCTTAGAAGAATTCATTGCCCATAGGCTTCAAACATTACATACAACCCAGAATAACTACTTGGAACTGCTCCTCCCCAGTATCTTCATTGCGAAATCAGCTCTCCACCTTCACATGGCTGTTAGGCTAGGCATTCACATGAATGCACAAGCTTTTCCTGATGGAAGGTGTCACACCTTCTCATTCTTGAAACCCATTTAGATTCTGCTATGGTGAATGCTCCTTACTCCTCCACCTTCTGAAGTTTGTTCCTTGTAGGTTGTATGGTTTTCATCTGCACTTATGGCGGCCAAAATGCCTTGAGGTGGCCTGAAGGCCTTACTGACATGAAGGCCTGGGTGGCTCGAAGGCCCTAAAGGACTCGGGGACCAAATTGGTTTCCCGAAGGCCCAAACAGGGGAATATTCTCGAATGCTACAGTGCCAAACAATGCCTACTACATTTTCGCTGCAGTACCTACTACAGTTCTCCACAGTTCCTGCTACAACACTTGCTACATTACTACTACAGTACCCCCCAGAAATTAACCTTTGCCTGGATTTGATCCCGGGTCTCCTAGATGCTCTTAAGGAGTCCCCACCAACTGGGCTGAGGCTCATGTGCCCGACCTCTAAATCTTAAGAACAATAAGGTAAGTGTTAAGATCCTATAACTCTAGGCTCTATTAATATTGATGTTATATAGATACCTATTAACAATTACACCATTATTATATTAAATAAATTTGAAATATTTTCTAACCAGTATGAATCCACTGGAAGATGGGTATATAAGTCCCTTGCCAATGAGGGAAAGAATCAAATAAAGGAAGGGGTAATTTCCATATAAATAAGTTCCTTTCAAGGGACTCATCAAAACTCAAATGAAGATAGTGTTCTATAATTGTCAAGTTCTTGGAAATTCACCCACTATCACAACCATTATACACTTTAGTGTCACTTAGAAAAAAAATTTGGTAGGAATTTTTGAACCCATGATGAAGTTTGAAAACTGTAAGGCCATTAAATAGGATTATCTTGGATACTTTTGTTGTCTCACAACCTTCATGATTGTATAATGAAAACCCTTTTGGATCTTAATCATGCAAGTATATAGATTATATATAAATACACCATTTTTAACATATTTCTATATTAGTTCCCTTGAATGGAATTTTCCTTATCTTCTCTTTTACCTATTCCAGTACATCATACATAAAGAGAATAGAATTTTGAAAAGTGATGGCTACTAGGAAAAATAAATTAAATAATAATTGGATCCTTATTGGCCATTTCAAAATTATGATAATACCTAAGGAGAAAATGGGTATAATTTTATAATATTTTCCTTTAAATAATTTATTTAATGCATCGACATTTATAAACTTGTTGAAGCCTATATTTCGGGAGTTAAGTTTACTTAGGAAAGAGACATAATTAATGGTAAGAGGGAAAGTAAAATGGATAAATTTATCATTCATATAGATTATAATAGTCAAACAATTGACTTATCTTGTTTTAATCTTCCAATATTTAACTCTGATCACAATTATCTTATTATTAAAGATTTGGGTAAATGTTTCATGGTCACCCAATTTAACTTTTAAATTTAATAATTAATAGCTTACCATCCAAAGATATCGTGAAATAGTCATTGATGGGTGGGTGAATAATTTCCATGGTAGTCATTTTCAGATCCCTATTGGTAATATTAAAAATACTAAATCCATTTTAAGATAATGGATAAAGGATTACTTTTCCAATTTAGATGATGACATTAAGAGAGTTTATAAGGAGATGAATTGTTTCCAAATATCCAATTAAGAACATGTTGTCCCATTTCATGAGGAGTTTCAACAACTTTATAAGATTAAAATCCTTATGGAACTCTGGGAAAATATGATTAGGAATCAATAAAATGATAAATAGATATAATATGGTGATTAAAACTCAATGTTATTTCATTGTATGAAAAATGAGATTAATGATAAAAAAGGAATAAATTCTATTCGAGTTAATGATTTTTTGTTTACTTTTGAAATTGATATTTCTAATGCTATAATTAACTATATTCAAATATTCTATAGTGATGAGGGTAATGATAAAAGATATTCTAAGATGGATAATCTTCTGTTTTATATTGATTCTAATCAGAATTATATCTTAATAGATCCACCCTTAGAGGGTGAAGTAAAATATAAATTGTTCCCCTTAAATTTGGATAGTAACTATAGACCTAATGGTTTTAATAACAAGTTATTCATGTTTTATTGGGATGTTTTAAATTTTGATACTATAAATTCATTTAATAAATAATTTATTTCAGTCTCAATTACATTTGGAATCAATTCCCATTTTATTTCTCTTCTCTCTAATAAGGATCATGAAATTTATATAAAGGAATTCATGCCGATGGATATTGGGAAAACTATCCCAAAGATCATCATTAAAATCATTACAATGGGGATTGGGGAGATTATTAGCGTTTTCAAAACCCCTAATCCTAATCAATTAGGATTTATCCCTAACAATAGTATTCAAAACATTCATTTCATAGCTTTATAATTTATCAACTTCTTAAAGAAGAAAACGAAAAATGGAAACTTTTATTTGAATCTTGATATCACCAAATTGTTTGATATGATAAATTAGAGATTTATTTTTGTCACTCTCAAAAGGTATGACTTCTCCAGTGTTTTCATTAAATTGGATAGTATTATTGTTAAGTGTGATAATCTTTTAGTCTATATAAATGGATCTCTAAGTGGATTGTTTGGATATTCTAGAGGTGTCAATTAAGGAGATCCTATTTTAGGTCCCCTCTTTATATTTTATTGTGAATTACTACCGAATTTCACAAGTTGGATGGTATAATAAAATAAAGGTTAGAAAAATCCTACATGAACTATACAATATTTTTTATGCTTATGATCTTCTCCTTTTTAGAGATGGGTCTAAAAGGACCCTGGAAACCATCAAAGTAGCCCTTAAGCAATATAATAAAGTGGATGAGAAGTAAATCAGTTATAGAAATCCTTCATTGAATTTATATAAGTGACCCTAACTTCTAATAATAACAGAATTTATTTAATTCTATGGGTGAATAGTGGTTATTTACCTTTTTATTAGTTTGGTTTCCCTTTTTTTGTGGAAACTCAAAATTTTTAACCTAGAAAATATATTCTCTAATATCATTTCTTAGATGGATTGGTGGAAAAAAAGAATTTTCTAATCATGAAGGATATACTTAGTGAACATAATGATCATATTCATGTTGTTTTATGTTTTTTTAAATTTAAATATGTCCTTGTAGGCTCATAATAATAGTTCATAAAATTATCCTGAATTTTATATAGAATGGATGAAACTATGAATGAAAATTGATCACTATTTCATGGAAGGAGTTTATCAAGCCTACTAATATGGGTGGAGTAGGTATTAAAGATATTTATAAATTCAATGATTTTTTTTCAAAATTTACATGTAAATTTATTACCTCTAATGACGAATCCATAACCTTTATCAAAGATAGGTTTGTCAAAAAAACTATAAAATAAGTATTCCTTTTACCATTCATCAACCATTTGGTTAACATTTAAATCATATTATTTAGATATGATGAGATACTAACATAATGAATATTTTTAATAATTTTACGTTTTATTTCAATTTTTTTAGACCTACTAAAGTATTATTTTATTAGAAATTGTCACATTTTTATGTTTTTGAAGAATTTTGATCTTAATTGTAAAAATGGCCAATTTTGGGATTTAACTATTTTATTTTTATTCTATTTTTTGACCATAACTATTTCTAAAATAATTGAAATTTATAAATTCCTTTTCTGAAGTATCCCAAAAATATTGGGAAATATTTCATCCTTATGGACCACAAGCTCAATCCATCCATTGAAGGTCCCAAATCAGATCACAACACATGCCTATAAAACTATTCCCAGATCTATAATGATTTCAATATGAGCTTATATATTGACATTGGCTGGCCCAATGAAGCTTAAAATATACATGTATATGGATAAAGAATTTATTAACAACTTTTATTAATAAGGAAACATGCGAATCATATTTTTGGAAGGCCATTAAAGCATGAGAAACTAAATAAATGGAATATGGAGAGGTTGTTTGGGAATATTAAATTATTAGAGTGAAATGATAATAACTTTCTCAAAAAAAGGCCAAATATGCCGAAAGTTTGGGAGGATATAAAAAAACAATGGGTAACATCTTTATTGAAGGTCTCCACATGTTAATAGTCTATTTAATGGGTTTAATATATGGTAAATATTGAAGGGAAAATATGTCCTATAAAAGGATCATAACTCCTCCTTCCCAAATCATTCTAACCCATCCCATTCCATTCAGTGGAAAGCATCCAAGATGAGAAAAAAGGTACATTATTCCTAATTTTTATTCAATAATATTTATTTCTTCCATGTTTATTTTTTATTCAAATTCGATGACCCCTTCTTTCATGGAGGGGAATAATTTTTACTAATTGGGTGAAGGGAATAGGGATCCAATTTTGTGATGTTTGAGTTTATGAAGTTTTTATTTGAAAGAATTATCTATTTTTAAATTTACAGTTTTCAATTTAATATATTTTTTAATTTAAACTAAATATAATTTTATTTTAATTTATTCTTAAATATTAAATGCTTTGATTTAAATATTATTCCACCCTTATTAGATTTATTTATTTTTTACACAAATTGGTTAATTTTTAAAGAAACTCATATAAGGGAGTGGTTTAGTGATTACTAAAACATGTGAAGAAATTAAGATAGACTAATTTAATTATTTGGGGAAAATCAATATCAGATTTGGTATTGTCTGAGTAATTAAAAATAGTCCATTAATATTTCTACTCTTTGAAATGTAATTAAATCAAAGGTGTATCAAAGAAACAACTATTATTCAATTTATTCAATTATTTTTCTAAAAAAAGATTCATTTTTTACAAAAACTGTGATAACATCACAGAAGGAAAAACTGAAAATGAATCCAATAACTACTCTCCCATTATAAATTCATGAAACTTCTCAGAAATATCTTGATTCCTAAAATCATTCAAACTTGATATTTTTTAGTAACACTTAGATTAAAACACTAATCCTTGGAGAACCACATTCTGGTTACACTTTTTACTACACGCTTATGGGATTTTATTGTTTTTTCCACACCTCACAACAAGTGTGTGTCAAATAGTCTTGATGGATGTTCTATATGGATTTAGACCATATATTTTGGAATAATTAGTGGTTGGAAAGACCATTTATTCTTCTAGTTTATGTCTCATTGAAATAATAATTGATATTCATAGGGGATGTCAACTGTAATCTTAGTGAAATCACTATAATCTTACCCTCTATTTCATAAAAAATTTAAATTATGATTATGTTAATGGGATCAATTTGATATCGAAACCACATTCCAATGGATTTATTAATGTTAAAGAGATTTATATCTTTAACTATGACTAGAATACACATGTTCTAAAATGGTTAGGAAAATTAAAAAAGCCTTTCATTTCCCCATTTAGATATATCCTTTTATGTTTATTATGAAATATCCAAGTTCCCCTTGATAACGATTTACAAAAATCCATCCTATAGTATGTTTTGATTTGTTCTCTTTGTTTAAGGTATCTTGAAATTACTACCTGTTATTTGGACCATAAGGAATGGTATTGTATTTAATATTGAACCAAAATACATCTATGTATGAATATCTATAATTCCTAAGGAGTTTCAAGAATCTACCAAGATCAAAGTAGGTTCAATGTATAACGATATATCTGATCTTAATATTATTTGTATGCTTGGTGTACCTTGAAGAAGTAGAAAATGTCTTATAATAAGGTACATTAGATTGATTCCATTGATTCCATTAGGGGTTAAAGTGAATGTTGATGGTTCAAACTTAGGTGAAATAAAAATCTCAGGTAGTGGAGGTATCTTTCGAACATATCAAGGTTTTGTAAAAGTATGTTTTTATCACTACATGGGAATTGGGTGTACTTTTGATGCTGAGATTTGGGTGATAATATATGATATCAAATATCTAACTCACATTATATAGAGTCACGTTTGGGATAATATTTTCACAAAACATAATGGAAATTCTAAGGAGCATATTGAGTAATTATCCAGGGAATATTCTTATGTATTGGTTAAAATTTCATCAAGATATTATTAATATGAACTTTCATGCGACTCATGTCTATAAAGAGGATAAAAAAGTAGGGATGTCATTGTCATAGAAATCCATTTGTGAGGGTAATTCAATATAACCCTTTGGTTCACCCTTTTTTTTTTATTTTTGGTGGGCTCTGATGAGAAGGGTGGAATTTAAACCCAACTATGCAAAACTTATTTTTAGTATTTTCTCCATTTATATCTTAATTAAAAAATTTATTTAACTGGGTTCACCCAGTACAAAATACTTTTAGATTATTATTATTTTTCACTTCCTTTAAGTATTAAAAAGATATTTTACACAGATTATGATTCCAAGGATTAGTAAGGAAGCATCATAGTAAAAAACTTAAAATCTTTGAAATTAAAATTTATATAATGTAATTCAATTATATGTTGCAACTAAATAATTTTAATTTGATAAATATTTTTATTTAATCATTAAAATCCTTTATTATTTTAGGATGGAAAATATATAACCCCTAAAATTAATCAATAACATTATATTTTTTGAAACTAGATAATATAAATTTATCTATAAAAAATATTATAACAAAACTATAAAAAATTATAATGATTAACAGTTTGTAGATAAAATAACTAGTTATAATTATAAAACTCCTAACTCCTCCTATATCTATGGACTAGAAAAATATATAATAAAACTAAAAATAAAATAATACAATGTTCTTAAAATTCTAAATCATGTTACCAACTCTAAAAGGGATAAGGTGAATAATAAGAAAGATTATTTGAACACAAAAATGTTTTCTTTATGAGTTACACATTCAAAAGTTATAACTGTATCCTACAATCCACTTAAAATAATTTAACTTTCTTGAATTAATGAATAAGATATATAATAACTCTTATCTTGAGAAATATATTATCTCATATCATATTTATATAACATCCATATTATATTTTTGAGATTATTTAAATATTTCATACTTAAATTATGTTCTTTAAATTCCAAATGAGTTAGATAATTTTAAATAATAAATAAAATTTTCTATATTCCAAAAAAATTTTGTTTTATTTTTGGATCAACTCATTATTATGAAAAAATCATTATTAAATCAATTTTACATTTTCCCTTATGGAAGATATGATATTAATAATCATTATGAATTTACATTGTAATGATGTTTTCAATTTTTAATACTTTTTTTGTTGACATTTGATAATTTTAATTCAAATATTTTTTTATAAATAATATTGGATATAAATTATATGTATAATTCTGATCAGTTGTTTCAGGTTTTAGGAGATAGGAATCTTGGTAGGGTTTACTATTGACCTAGAAGAAATATTTTACCATTTAAGTACTGGTATTCAAGTAGTGTTTCATTATGAACCAATTCTACTATAGTTACAAATGATAAATTTAATGTTTCCATCAAAAAAGTAACCTGAAGAGTGAAATAAAAATGTTTAAGAATTATAAAAGAGAAGATAAATATACAAGAATAAAGTTTATTAGAATAAAGTAGAGAGGGGATATAATAACCTATCTAAAATTGAAAAAATTAATTCAAATAATTTCAACACCCCAAGTACAATAATTTTTAATCATTAGAAAAATATTACTATATAACCCTATGATTTTACTAGGTATTTCCATTTAAATTATTTCTATGTTGAATAAATTTTTAAACACATAACACTAAAATAAAATGAACCATGATACATTTTTTTGAAGTAAAATATTATAATACAAGTTAACCATTAATAAATCATGGGAATACAATACAAAACATATTTAAGAAAACTACAAGAGGTATAAAACCATAATTATATAAAAATACTAAAAAAATAAAATATTTATCCTAATGGGTTGACATAAATATCATAACCCTGATTGTAAAAATTTAAATAAGTGTAATCAATAAAAATATAGTGGAAATGTTGAGATAGAAGTAAGTAAATTGGTATAATTCTTTTAGAAATGTATATAAGGATATATATAGGAATGAAATATGATGGTTATATATATGTCTGCTGGAAATACAACCATTGGATATATGGCCATTGTGAATTTGATTGTTTAATATATGGTCATTGGGTATAATAGGTATTAAAATGTTTTATAAATATTAATAAAAATCTGAGAAATAATATAATTCACAAATAATAAATAATGAAACAAAATGATAATATTCAATAAAAATATTTTATTTTATATTTTTATGTGTTACTAATACTAATAATAATAATTATTAAAGATTAAATTGAGGTATTTATAAAATTAAAATGAAATATTTTAATATCAATTATTGATAAAATTATATGGTAAGAAGATAAATAATTAATTTTAATGGGATATGGTTAAAATCATTTAATGTTAAAAATGGGATATTTTTTCAAACACTTGCTTTTTAAGTTTTGTGTATTTTAGTCTCAATAAATTACACTGATAAAATTTAAATGATGAATCTAACATAAATTTTAAATTAATACAAAATTATATTAACACTAATTTAATTAGTAATTTATATGAAATAATATTAAGATCACTTAATGTTTACAAATTCATTTTTTCTATAAAAACTGTTATATTTTTTTTTATGTTTTCATTTAAAAGATAAATTTATTATATTTATAAATTGAGTTAGATTAAATGGATTCAAAATTTATAATCATCACATTTAAATTAGGTAGTTAGTTTATTTGTTTTGTTTGAAAATAATTTACTATGGTAAAAATTGAGTCACCATAATAAAGGTAAAATGAGATTAAATGGTTTAACTAAGTTATAAGGACTAAAAATATCTGAAAAATTATCTCTAAATTTTATTTATGATTGTATTAATGACCTATTTATATTATTTTCTACTTTTTATTCACTTTACATGATAAAATAACAAACTTACACCTTAGGGATAAAGTATTTGTGGAAATACCCCTCAAAAATCACCTATAAAAGAACTCTACTCAACCCATTTTGAACCAATTTTTTTCCTATAAAAAATATCTTGAATCCTTTACCAAATTTACTCTACTAAATTATTCTTAGACGTTTTGTATCCTATAGTTACATTAATGGAGACTAAATCCTTCATTTTGAAGGAGCCCATATCGAGAAAGGGATAATTCATCAAAGTACCAAGTTCTTTTCCATATTTTTTCATTACCTTATCATATAATTTTTTAAAAATATAATTAACCATTATAATGATATTATATTATAATCAATATTATTTTTATGAAATTATATTACTCTTATATAACTCTACACTCTTAACCATTCATTAGTATAACATGTTCTTGTTTGGTTTGGTTTATCTAGCTACTTGAATGATACTATACTATCTTCACCATTTCCAATATGAATGAGTATAAAGAAATTTATACTGGTAAATATTTTATTAAAGAGTAATTTATTTCACGAATATGTTTCTTGAAGCATGACCCAAAAATGAATGATCTATATAAAGTAACTTATTGTTATTAGTAAATTATAAGAAACATATTTGTCTTGGATTCCATTATCACGAACCATACCCATACCTTCCATCATGTGAACTTGATAATACATAAATAATTGAAAAAAATTATTCCAATAAATTTAATAATATGGTAATGATGAATTTTTTATCAAATATTGAGGATTGATTTCACTATTGTGAATCTTGTAAAAAATAATCAAAATTACAAACATCTGATAATGAGATTAAACAATAATTAACTAATATATGTGTAATTAATGAATATTTTTGAATAGTATAATAGGTAATATATATTACTAAGGTTATAAAATAAGTGATTATGATGGTTAAGTTTATTATAAATGATTTTAAACTACATTGATGATGTCTAGAGTAAAGCTAAGAGTTTTCTCATATAAATTTTCTATTCATTGAGATATGTTCCATATTCACCACCTATATTCTTTTGTGTGGTGTATATACTTCACAATATATTTGATTTATGATTAAGTTCATGAAATTAAAGGTATTTAAAAGTCCATATCAGGTTTTATCTTTCAAGGTATTCTGATTCAAAAGTTTCTAAAGTTGTAAGGTTTTCTTTACTAATCTCACTTTGAAATAGATATTTTTTATGACTAAATTTACATTGGGGTAATTTTTTTGTTATTTCTATATAAAACCCATATATTTTCTTGTTTTTTAGTTATACTTTTTTTACATTAATTATTACCATTTAACATCCCTTTGGTTCACAATTCAACCAACATATTTCTTGTAATTGGGACCAGACTTATCTTTTATTTTAAGTCAAGAATATTTATCCTCCATATTGATATTAAATATATTGTTTTATGTATGTACTTTTATATAATTAAGTGATTTATTTATATTATTCTACATTAACTTTTGAATTTATTTATAAGGTTTTCAAAGGAATATTTTTAATTTTTTTACACGATTCGTTTTCTATTGATTTGACTTTATTTACAAAAGTGGGGAAGAAATATTACTTTTTAATACTTTACATTTGAAAAAAATTTCCCACTATTATAAAAGTTTTTATTTATGAATATCCCTCCCAAATTTTTCCTTGGTTAATTCTATTCCCATTTTATTATAAATTATTTTATTTAAAAAAATATCAAAAGTAAAGTATATTTCTTCTTATTTTTCAAATGAATTTTCTAATGATATTATAAAATAATTTTTTATATATGTCAACATCCTTTAATGTTTATTATAATTTATTATGGATATGATTTACTAATTCCATCAATATTCTTCATTTGGAAAGATTATGATAATTTATTATGTATGTTTTCATGGAACCTATTTCTTTCCCATGATTTAATTTAACTATGATAGGATGATGAATATTCTCAAGTTCATGTAGAAAAAATATGTATGGTATATCGATCTATGATGAGTGTATCCATTATATTTATTCAATGCACTAGGTAAAGTTTATTTCTCATGATATGATTGGGAATGGGTAGTTAACCCAAACCCCTAAGGTACTCTATCCACTATGTGATAGGTGGGTCCACTATAGCCCTATAATGCACTGGGTAATGAATTATATATCATGATGTTACATATAAGGGAATAGGGAGTAATCCCAATACATTAAGGGAATTCGTCCCCTATGTGGCAATTCTATTAACAGTGAGCCTTACCTTAAGTGATGATTTTCTATTCTTATGTTTATGCCCTATATTTTTTATGTTATGTTATCAAGGATCATGATTATCGACTCATGATTCCTCTTTTATACATATCATTTATGAATTTATGCCAAAATATTTATTCCATGACTCATGATTTATGATCTATATTTTAATGTGTAAGATTCTCTTATGGTATGACCATGTTCCTTGATTATGTTCTAATACCATCATGTTCATTTCTTCTCACCCACAATATTTGATTGATATATATTATAATTACCCTTAAAAAGAATATAATCTCACCATTTATTATGTTTCCATTCCCAAGGTTATAAATAAGAGTATTATGTATGATGTTTCGAATAGGGTATCATGTGAGTAGAATATTTTTGGGAGATGCTAAAAATTTTATAAGATAAGTTGGTTAAGTTTATTATCTCTAAATAAACTAAACCTAAAGGTTATAGGGTGTGTTTTATTATGAGATGTGAGGAATAATCATGTAACATGAAGTAATATATATTTTTTTTATGGTCAAGTCACATAAGTTGGATTTAGAGTGGGGTTTAGTTATTTTTAGGGATTAGGTTATGAATAATAAGCTGAAAAAACCCAAAACAATCTATGTTGAACTAAAAGTGATTAGGAATAACCTAAATTATCATAGGTTGAAATGAAGTTGTCATAATTTAGGATATAATAGGAATGTTTTTCCTTAACATGTGTTTCCTTACTCTGATTATTAATCCTTACACTAGAAATTTTAATTTTTATTCATGGAGAGAATTTAGTGGAATTTAGTTAACAATGATGTATTGGATAATGCCAGAATTATCCTGATGAGAAACCAAATATGATGGGATATGGACTGTAAAATCTTGTGGCTATTCTCACCAAAATCCCTCAAACCGTAAAAAATAACACAAATCATGCCAAAATTCCAAAATCCCAAATTCTACAAGGGGGGAACAACTTCCCATTGATTCCTTAAGGTGTAAATGTCCATCCTCTTTTAATGTTTCATCCTATCCACTAATTATTAAGAAATAGATCAAGAAAATAGAAAATATATTTTACATTCTCTAATTTTTATAGAATGAAAATATTTATTTAGATATTTATAATTTGAACCATGGAGTCAATCAATCATGGCCCCTCATTAAGAATATGAGGCAAGAGGAAGAAACCGACTCTATGGAATGTGAGGTGTATAAGAAAAATGTTTTCAATAAGTATTTTATCCACAATATTCACACTAAAATAGAGAGAAAAATTTTAGCGCTAAATCAAAAGGAGGATGAATATATTAGAACCTATGAAGAAAACTTCACAAGACTTATGAGGTATGCTTTTGGTTTTGTCATTGAACATAAAAACAAAATTGATTTCTTTTAGTGGATTCAAACCATGTCTATGAAAATAATTATCTATAAGGGAAATTGGTGGCTATTAAGAGATTTTTAAATTCCCTTTAAAGATGAAAATATAAATTAGAGACACCTATTATTCTTATAGTTTTAGGGATAAGAAGAGAAAAAATTATTTTTGATGAAACTGAAATGATAAAACCCACAAAGAAAATAAAGTTAGTATTATTTATTTCAAAAAGATTTCGAATATATATGGAGAAAATTTTAATAATGGGATTAGTAAATGTTTCAAGTGTGGAAGAGGAGTCTATCAATTACATGACTTCTGAAGAGATATGAAGAGGGAAACCAATGAAATGGATGAGAAAATACTCTAGATAATGAACCACACCCACTTTAATGATTCAATTATAAGGAGTATATACATTACCATAATATTTTCACTAAACTAAGGGTTAATGATGACCATTGATTTTAGTAACCTCTTAATCCAATAGAGAAAAGAAAATCCTATGGAATCTCAACTGCTGAAGTGGGTCATGAATATTAAGTGGTGAAAGGTACACTCATCAGCTGCTCAAGAAATGAAAATTTATTGTTTGAATCTAGTACTTCACATTTATCTTGATCATGAACTTCTTCTAATAATTTTGACTCACCAACTTAGGAAATGAATATTGTATTATCGATTAAGTGAATCTGGTGATGTGATGATTGCATCTATGGCATATAACTCTTATCTCATTAAGGTTTATGGGAAGAAAATTTTTACAGACCTAGTTCTTATTCTCTTAGTAGAATTCGATGTGATATAAAACATGGATTAAATCTCCATAAATAGAGATCATATCAATTAATAGGATAAGGAAATATAATTTCATATCCCAAATCACCCATGATCAAATATCGATGCAAGTGTGATGATGGACTTCCTTTTAAAACAATTTTTTTTATATGTTTCTTGATACCTAATAAAGAGGGATACTTGGGTCAAATAAATAGGGATGAATTCAATGCTGAATATGTGATTATTGTGAGGAAATATGTAGATTTATTTCCTGAAGAATTATTTTATATTCCCCTAGAACATGAGGTTGAGTTTTCAATTCCTATGTGAAAAATGAATATTTGTGATGGACTATTTGCGACGGGAAGGGGTCCTGTCGCAAATAGTCATTCAGGAGGGGCTATTTGCGATGGGACTGAATCCTCATCATAAATAAGCATTTATTTGTGAAGAGAATTAGGTTCCTGTCATAAAAGGTTTGACGTGGGTTGCATTCCAAATCACATGAAGGGTATTTGTGATTGGTTTTTGTACCTTTCACAAATATCTGACAACGTTTTTTAGTATTTGTGATGAGACCCATCATAAGTACCCATTTAACCACCACCCCTAATTAATAGCAGGGTTGGTATTTGCAATGGTATCCATCGCAAATAATAATATTTACGACAAGCCTCCCATCTCAAATACTCTCATCCCAAATACTCTAACCTATATATACCCCTATCTGATTTTTTCCAATTCCACTCTATCTACCCCTCTCTCCCTATCTACTTACATTTTCCCTGTTAATTTTTTCAATGTTTAATATTCTACACTAGACCAATATTCATTTATTACATCCTAAGAAAGATTCAGTTTTAAGGTATTTATCTTTTTTTATTTTTCATTTAAATCATTTTATTTTATATTAGTTATAATTATTGTAAATTAGCTGCAATTAAATTACATTTGAATTAGATCATTTTATTTTGCATTATTTATTATTAAAAATAATTACGTGTGATTAGTATTAATTAGAGTTAATTAATAGTTATTATATTAATTATTATTAATTAGTAGTCATTAGTATTAATTAGAAAAATTATTAATAATTATTAATAATTAGTCATTATTTTTAATAATTAGTGAAAATTAGTAATAATTAAGAAAAATTAGTGATAATTAGAAATTATTAGAAATAATTAGAAATATTTAGAAATAACTATTATAAATTAGTAATAATTAGTAATAATTAGTGGGAATAAGAAATAATTAACAGTAATTAGTAATAAATTGTATTAATTTGTAATAATTAGTCATAATTGGTAACAAATCTGGGCAAAGACAAATTTCCAAGTTACTATAGTAGTACTGTAGTAGGGCACTCTATCAGTACTGTAGTAGCGATGGAACTGTAGCAGTGACGAAACTGTAGTGATTGAGACACTGTAGTTGGTACTATAGCAGAAGTGGTACTGTAGTAGCGTGGGTACCGTAGTAGTACTGTTCGTTGAGGGGTCCTTTGGGCCATAAAATGGGCTCTCAAGCCATGTATTCAAGCCACTTGGCCTTGGGCCTTCAGGCTATGTAATGGGTCTCCATCTACCCACACTAAAGAGGTCTTTGATTTAATAATAATTTGAGGCTTCAACCCCATCCTTAAAAAAATAGTAATAAATAGTAATAATTAGTAATAAATAGTAATAATTCACAATAAATAGTAATAAATAGTAATAATTTGGAATAATTAGTAATAATTAGTAATAATTACTAGTAATTAGTAATAATTTGTAATAATTAGTAATAATTATTAATAAATAGGAATAAATAGTAATAATTAGGAATGAATATGAATAAATAGTAATAATTAGGAATAATTAGTAATAAATAGTAATAAATTGTAATAATTAGTAATAAATAGTAATAAATATGAATAAATTTAAATAATTAGTAATAATTAGTAATAGTAATAATAAGGAATAAATAGTAATAAATGGTAATTAATATTAATAAATAGTAATAAATGGTAATTAATATTAGTAAATAGTAATAAACGGTAATAATTTGTAATAATTAGTAATAATTAGTAATAATTAGTAATAATTATGAATAATTAGTAATAATTATGAATAATTAGTGATAATTACGAATAATTAGTAATAATTATGAATAATTAGTAATAATTAGTAATAAATACGAATAATTAGTTACAGATACGAATAATTGTTAATAATTAGTAATAAATATGAATAATTGGTAATAATTAGTAGTAATTAGTAATAATTAGAAATAATTAGAAATAATTAGAAATAATTAAAAATAATTAGCAATAATTAGCAATAATTAGAAATAATTAGCAATAATTAGCAATAATTAGCAATAATTAGCAATAATTAGCAATAATTAGGAATAATTAACAATAATTTGCAATAGTTAGTAATAATTAGTAATAATTATGAATAAATAATAATAATTATGAATAAGTACTAATAAATACAAATAAGTAGTAATAAATAGGAATAATTAGTAATAAATATGAATAATTAGTGATAATTAGTTATAGTTAGTAATAATTAGTAATAATTAGTAATTTTAGAAATAATTTGTAATAATTAGAAATAATATGCAATAATTAGTAGAAAATGCGAGCTCAGAGTGAGCTTATAGAGAGCATGCATAGGGAGCAGGAAGAACTATGTTGACAATAACAGTAGCATCAACAGGAGATGCATTGATGGAAGCAATAGCCACAAGAGAAGATAATGGAGTATATGTATCATCTAGCTCCTAGTTTAAGGATCAAGTTCCCTCCACTATCTCCTCCAGCTCCTCCAAAAGACCCCCCAGTGATTCCAGCTCCTCTAGAAGACCCCCAATGATATATTTAAATTTTATAATAAAACATTTGAACACCATTTTGTTTTGTAATATTATATATTTACATTTTTACATAGTGCATTTTTTTAAATTATTATGAATATTTTATTTTTTATTTTTTATTTTTTATTATTTTATTACCTTATTTTATTATTATTTTACTTATTTTTTTTATTATTTTAATAAAATTATTATTTAATAATATTAATATTAATATTTTTTTTATTTTTTTTATTTTTATGAATATTGATTTTTTTATTATTTTACTATTATCATTATTCTTATTAATATTAATATTAATATTAATATTAATATTATTTAATTATTATTATTATTATTTCATTAATATTATTTTGTTACTACTATTATTATTTTATTATTATTATTAATATTAATATTTAATATTATTTTATTATTAGTAATATTATTTTATTAAATTTTATTTATATTTTTAAAATTTTTCTTGACGAGCCCTTGGAAAATAATTTTTTGTGATGGGTTTGTAATAAATAAGTATTTTTTTAAATAACCTGGGATAACTATTTGCGACAGGTGAAGTTGCCATTGAAAATATGGTTTTTTGTGATGGTCTGTTGCAAAAAATCATATTTGCGACGTGATTTTATGTATTGGGTCATTTTCAACGGGAGCATGTCGCATATAACCATTTGTGATGGGATATGAGCACAAATAACTGGTCACAAATAACTAAATTTTCAGTACTGAATTGAACTCGTACATATTCTGTGGCTATATTGAAGAGCCCCTATCAAATGATACCCATTGAATTGACATAATTAAGGAATAAATTTTAAGAGAATCTATAAAAGGGTTTTATATTTCCAAGTGCTTCACCATTGGGTGCGCCAATTCTATTTTTTAAGAATAATAATGGATTAGTGTGCCTTTGTATTCATTGTTGTGAACTTATCAAAATCATGATCAAGAACAAGTATCATATACGTCGTATTGATGATTTGTTTTATCAACTCAGAGGATATTAATACTTCTCAAATATTGATCTTTGATCTAGATATCATCAATTAAGGATGAAAATGGAGAATACACCCAAGGAAACCTTTTATAAAATATTTGAACACTATGAATTCAAAGTTATTCCATACAAACTTACAAATTTCCCCCATTATCTTCATGGATAAAATGAATAGAGTCTTTAGAAACTATCTTGACCAATTTTTAGTAGTATTTATAAATAAAATTATCATATATTCTAAGAGAAATGATGAGCATGAAAATCATTTGATTATTGTTTTATAGTCCCTGATGAAGGAGAAACTATATTCCAAAATTATAAATTGTGAATTATGGATGCTAAAAGTATCATTTTGGGTTATGTAATTACAAGAAAAGGTAAATCTATAGATCCATTACATATAGAGGAAATTAAATAATATCATAGATTAACCACTATAACAAATATTCATAGTTTTCTTAGATTAGTTGGATTATATTGATGTATTGTGAGAAGTTTCTCGTGACTATCAAATCCACTAACCAAGATAACTTAAAAGGAAGTAAAGTTCTTTTGAACAAAGGAATGTGAAGAAAATTTGAATTTTCTTAAAATAAGGTTGTACACTACACTGATAATCACAATACCATATAATAGAGATAGATTTGTGATATACAATGTCTCATCAAAGAATAGATTCAGATGTGTTCTCATGAAAAATTACGTGGTGGTGGTTTGTGTCTCACATTAATATAAATTCTGTGGGAAAAATTACCCAACATGTCATTTAGAGCTTATTGTGGTGATATTTTCATTGATGATATAAAGAAATTGTATCTATAGTGAAAAGTGTGAAATATATACTAATCAAAATAGCATAAAGTATAAATTTTTACAGAAGGAGTTCAACATGCACCAATGGAGATGGTTGAAATTGATCAAAGACTATAACTGCTCAATACATTACCCCTATGGGAGGGTAAAAAAGTTATCTAATGATATGAGATAGAAGGATCATGCTACATTATCTAGGGTGAGGATTTATAGAGACCCAATATTTATATATTTGGAGAGGATGGAACTTGAAATCATAAGGTAAGGGGATAAATCTCATATTTTATAAATGACTGCTCAACAATCTATCCATGTGAAGATCAAGGAGACATAAAATGAGGATACAATGATAAAAAAGAATGCAAGGGATATTCTGGAGTTCAACATTGATAATGATGAAATTATAAGATTTATAAAAAAATATGCCTTACATCAGTAACAAAATTGAGGAAGGAGATATTGTACAATGCGCATAAATCATAATTATCTATCCATATTGGAAGCATGAAGATGTATATATATCTCAACGAGAATTTATGGTGAGAAAACATGAATAAGTGGATTTTAGTGTATATATATCGATTATTAGTATTATAAAAAGTTATGGACGAATGATATATGTCTAAGGGGGTGATGCATCCATTACCCAAAACTATATGGAAATGGGATAATATCACCATGTATTTTAATGTGAGTATTCCCAAGACGTAAAAAGTCCAAAATATCATTTGGGTTGTAACCAATCACATTATGAATTTAACACATTTTATTGATATTTTTTTAATATTTATTTCTCATTCAAATTTCTAGTATATATATAAAGGAAGTAATAAGGATACATGAAGTACCACTTTCCATTGTATCTGATCAAGATCTATAGTTTCCCTCAATGGTTTGGAATATTATTTAATAGTTTTTGGATATATAGCATTGATTAAACTCTATATATCATCTTTATACTGATGGTCTATTTTAATGGACCATTCATACACTAGAGGATATATTGAGATCATGAACAATGGATTTAAAAGAAGGTTGTGATCAACACCTTCCTCTAGTAGAGTTCTTCTATAAAAATATTTTTAATTATAAAATTAAAATAGTACCAAATGAGGTTCTAAAATGTAAAAGGTTTAGAAATATAATATGATGGGATAAATTTATAGATACTAAGATGTTAAGACCATATCTTCCTTAAGTGATTTTATAGAAGAATCAAACTATTAATTGACACATTAAAACTATATAGTTATGATAGAAATGATATACTGATAATCATTGATAATATTTGGAGTTTTAAGTTTGAGATAATTTATGACTTTTAATATCGCCATAGAATAGGTTTATAAGATTTATGAATATGGGATAATTAATCCTTAGATATATAATCCCTTTCAAAATCCTCAACCATGTGAGGATAGTAACTTATAATCATTCAACTCCACAAAACCTCTCCTAAATGCATGATATGTTCTATGCATCACTTTTGAGGAAGCACATAACTAAACCTATATATTTATTGAACATAGAGGTTATACTACTGGGGAATGATCTTTATTATAAGATAAAACTAGTAGAAATATTGGATCATAGAGATAATGTACTACAAAACATGACTAATCACATGGTTAATGTTCTTTAGAGAAAACATAAGTTGGAGGAAGAAATATGGGAACCCAGAGATATAATGTGGTATAAGTACCATCCCTTTTTTTATCATAGTAACAAAATTTCAAGGGAGAAAATATTTTAAGGGGGGTAGAATATAACACTCGATGATTTTTATATGAATTTCCCTTTAAATAAATATCATGTTGAATAGCTTGTTTCACACACAACACCAATCTAAAATGAACCATGATACATTTTATTAAAATAAAATATTTCAATACAAGATAATCATTAATATATTATTAGAATACAAAGTAGAACATCATTAAGAAAACTATAAGTGGAATAAAACCATAAAAATATAAAAATACTATGAACATAAAATATTTATCCACATGGATTTCCATGAAGAGTATAACTCTAATTATAACTATTGATATAAGGTTGAACATTAAAAATACATTATATATGTTGAGAGAGAAGTAAATAAATATGATAAATGATTTTAGTGATGCATTTAATGCTATATGAAGTAATGAAATATAACCATTATATATATTCCTGTTGGAAATATGACCGTTACATATATGGTTGTTAGAAATATGGTCATTGGATATATGGTCATTAGGTATCCATCTATATAATAGTTATATTAATGTTATATAATTGTTAATATATTTTTAAAATCTAATTCACTTAAAATAAATAATGAAAAAAAGATAATTCCCATTGGAATCTCACACATTTATAGAGAGGTTAATCAAGTGGTTGACACTCTTTTAAAGAAATCAATCAAGGAAAATGTTTTTATAATAATTTTCCATTATTGAGGATTTTATGTACATGTATTTATCTAATATTTTTGGTGATTTTTATTCACACATTCATCACTCTTAATTATATAAATTTCATATTTTTTATTTTTATTTATGGGATCATGTCTTTTGATCCAAGTCCCAAGTGTTTCTGATTATTATTATTATTAATGAATTATTTGATATATTTAGAAAATTTAATAAAGACTTTGACATAAATTATTTATAAAATTACATGGTAATAAGATAAACAATTGATTTTAATTGGATATGGTTAAAACCATATAATGTTAAAATAGATTTTTTTTTTCAAATGTATGTTTTTAATTATTGTTAATTTTTTATCTTAATAAATTAAATTAATAACTATTAAATGATGGATATAATTTAATTTATCAATTTATAAAAAATATATTAACACGTATTTAATTTTTAATTGATATGAAATCATATTAAGAACACATAATGTTTAAAAATTCATTTTCCTTCAAAAACAATTATATATATATTTTTTATATTTTCATTTAAAAGTTAAATTTATCATATTTATAAATTTAATTAGATTAAATTGATTACATATTTATAGTCATCATATAAAAATTAGGTAATGAGGAAAATTTCATTTTTGGGCATAATAAGAATCCACCGAGGTAAAAATCAAGTTACCACGGTAAAGGTAAAATTAGGTAAATGGTTTAACTAAGTGGTAAATACTTAAAATATCAATAAATTTATATATAAATTTTTTAAAAGTTATTATCCATGAAACATCTCTATTATTTTTAACTTTTTATCCACTTTACATGAAAAAATGAAAACCATACACCTTAGGGAACAAGTATTTTCAGAAATGTCACTCAAAACTCACCAATAAAAGAACTTCTTATCTACCCCTTAAAAAATACTATTTTATTTAGAAAATATATTGTATCGATGCCCATTTTTCATTTCTTAAATCCATATTAGATATATGATACCCACTTATTCAAAAAATGAATCCTTTATCCTTTATTCTGAAGGAACTCATATCAAGAAAGGGATAATTTATCAAAGTACCTAGTTCTTCACCATTTTTTTTAAATTACCTTATCATATAAAATATCTATAATTATCATTGGAAACTATAATTATATTATATTTACATTATTATTCTTCTAAATAAACTTTATAAATATTATATAATTTTATACTCTTACTCATTCATTAATATAACATGTTTTTGTTTGGATTATTTTAATCAACTATATGAATGACACTACACTATTTTCCCATTTAAAACATTAATGAGTGTCAAGAAATTAATAATGATAATATATTATATTAAGGATTAATTTATTTTTCAATAGTGACACAAAAATTAATGATCAATATAAGTGAATTATTGTTATTGGTAAAGTACCTGAAACATGCTCATCATGGATTTCCATTAATGGAAAAATTTCCTATACCAATGGTTTGGAACTGTTGGTATAGTTCCCCAAACCATTGGTATAGCCAATACCAATGATTTGGGAATCCGTTGGGTGATTTGGAGTGGGGATATAGATATCCCGATGGTTTTGGAGAAAACATTGGGATAGGTCTATACCAATAGTTTTCCAAACCGTTGGGATAGGTCTTTACTGGCGGTTATCCCCAAACCATTGGGATAGGTAAATCTAAAAAAATGTTATAGCGGAGGTTTGAACCCACAAACTACATGTTATATATCAAATATTTTTCCACTATCATACAATTACCTTTGTTAATATATTAGGATAAATATAAATATATATTTATATGTATATATATTTATATTTAATTTATATATTTATTTATTTGATGATATTGTTCAAAATAATTCATAAAAAATAGGGTTACCTATACCAATGATTTTCAAAACCATAGGGATAGTTACCCTTGTAAAAATGGTATAACCCAATAGTTTTGGAAAACCGTTGGGATAACCATATCCTTTCCCAACGGTTTTCCAAAACCGTTGGGATAGCTATACCCTTTCCCAATGGTTTTCCAAAACTATTGGGAAAAGAGGTGTCAAAGTGGCCTATCCCAACAGGTTTCAAAAAATGTTGGGATAGCCATACCATTTCCCAAAGGTTTTCCAAAATCATTGGGAAAAGTTGTGTCAAAGTGGCCTATCCCAATGGTTTTGGAAAACCATTGGGAAATGGGGCATATACCAACAGTTTTTAAAAACCATTGGTATAGATGCATTGGTATAGGTAGGATTTATAGTAGTGTCCATTCTTGTGAATTATATCCAAACCTTATTTCAAGTGGACATAATACTATATAAATAATTGAAATATAATGATTACACTACCTTTAATAATATTGTAATGATTAACTTGGTATCAAATAATGAGTAATGACATTTCTATTGTGAAGATTTTTTGAAATAATCAAAATTATAAACATCTGATAATGAATTCAAACATAACTAACTAATATGTGTGTGATGAATTAATATAAGATTAATCAGTGTCTATACTAAGGTATGTAAGAGTAAAAATAATCTATGTAAGATTAGATTGAGGATCCATCAGAATAAATAAAAATTTCTAAAGTCTCATGTAAGACTACCTTAGATGTTGCATAAAAATAACTTGAGGATTTCAAAGGTAATGTAAGATATCTCCAAGTGTCACGTAAGATTAAAATGTGTTTCAAAGTAAATAAAAATCATTAAACTTGATGATATCATGTGGTTATTTAGTGATTAAAATTCATCATAATTATTGATAACCATGATACAAACTAATATTTATTTGAGATATACAAGATGATTTTTTCCATGAAGTTGATATTATACCATAATAATTTATTTTCATGTGAACATACAAACATATAGAAAAGAAGTTTGTGAGTTTTGTGGAAATTTAAAGGAAAGTAAATTTAATACTTCTATATAATTAAATAAAGAAATTCAGGGAGATTTAAAATGGATATTTGAAAATATATATTTCCTAATAATTCGAGATAGTTAATGATAATATCTTGAATATTTTTTAAAGATATCATTGACCAATTTTAATGAGTAAGAATATGAAAAAATATCAAGTTTCTATTGATAATTTAGATTTACATATCCTAATTTATGAAAAGTATCTTTTTGATTTAATTTTTAGATTTGGGAATAAATAAAATTTGATTCATCCATGATAAAAATAATTGTATAAAATGTTGTGATCATTTAAAAGAAAAAGTTAGAGCGAAGATACTAACCTATTTTTTCTCAATATCATGAGTGTTTAAGAATAATGGGATATTGATATATCCAAAACCACTACTACTAAATATCCTTTTTGTTGATGTTATTGAAAAATATAGAATGATATAACTTTGAATAGATTAATATGTAAGTGAGAAGAGGTAGCTGTTTGAAGGTTTCTAAAAAAATAAGGTAGAATATATAATATGATTATTCTAAAGGATACTCATTCACATATTGTTGATCTTACATAAATGTGGATCTAACCAAATCTAGTTTTATAAGGAAGAGTTGGTTAGTTCCAATACATGAAGATTAGTTAGTTGGTTCTTGCTATGTCAGTTGGTTCTATTAATGTAGTCCAGTTTGTTCTAGATATAATGGGAAAAATTCTATCCCCTTACCCTTGATTGATTCTTTATAATAAAAGATCAGTCATGTATGTTTGGGATAACAACCACCATACACCAAATAACAACTCACAAATTCTGAACAAACCTTGTAAAGATATTCATTCCTTTCCTTTTTCTATTATTTTCTTAATTTCATGCATGCATTTCAAGTGTGTGAGATACATTAACTTTTATCAATAAATAAGTAAAATGGAAAAGGGTTTTAATTTTTAATATCCATCAACATTGATTCACCCCATCAGTGTTATTGTACCAATCATGTGGGAAAAAATTGGTATTATATCTACAAGGTCAAACTATGATTAGATCCTTTACATGGGAATATTAAAAGTTTTGAGGTTCTCTTCCAAAAGAATCATGACATGAAAACTTGGAAAAATGAGTTATTTTTTGATTTGAATAAAATATCTTCCATTTCTATCAATATTATAGTGGATAAAGATATGCAAAAATTGAATAAGGCATCCATTACAATTCAATAAGAATAAATACTTTATTCAAAATGATATAATCATGGAGAAATTAACCCTAGCATGATTAGAGTGAATATGGTGGAAAAATACACTGCTAAGAATATGAGAAACAATTATACCTCAAAATATTCATTGTATTTATATGGATAAGAGGTAGAAAAATTTTCTTTCCATTTTTGTCCTCTAAATGAACCAATTACAAGTGGGGAAGATCAAGATTTAAAAGAATTAGATATTGACTTATAAATGTTTCTGAGAAGAAACATGTATAAATTTTCTAAATAAGTTATCAATTTTATTTGTGGCTCTTTTAAATACATTCTAGAGGAGATCACCTAACTTGAAGAAGATAATGATAATATATAGGAAACACTGAAACAAAATTTATGGATGTGAATAAATATCAAAATTAAAGTTGAGGCCAAAAGTGTTATGAATGTGGTTCTTATAGAAATGGTCACTCAAACTAGGTAGTAATTACTTCAATTAATACAAGTAAAAGAAGAAGTCATAAAAGGGATTGAGGAGATGTTCTATGCTTTAGAAGAAAAAAAAGGCCATCATTGATGTCAAAAATGATCAGTTCAAAATCTAAGAAAATAAGATAAATTAGAATACCAATTATTTGTAAGAGAATAATAAGTTTCATGAATATTATTATAAGAATATTTAGATGATAAAAAATAATTTTTAATAAACGTTTAATCATATTAAAGGTCACATGGAAACTCTAAATCTAAAGTGTTTATTTATAGAAGTAAAATTGAAAAATATGGACGTGACACAAGATGAAACATCACAAATTTCTAAGAAAAGAGATGATTTATACTTTTTTAATGATAATATTTTTGTTAAAATACGTAAAATTAATGGTAATAAGATATTGGGATTATCCAATGATAAATATACTATTGTATCAAAGAAAAAGGAAACCCTTTTCTAGAAGGTCTTATTGAATGATGTTTTTAGGAACAATACATGTTACAATATAATAAATAGAAAAAAATAGGTTTACATCCAGGGTGTATGATAGAAAGACTTGGAGTTTTTATTTACCAAAATATTCTCAAAATAATGGTATTTTCAAACAAAAATAGCAAGAACTTAATGCTAGAAATTGTTTTTAAAAGAAAGAATTAAAGGTCCATTGGATAATGTTGGTGCTGTGAAATATTTAGGAATAAGTATATTTATTGGTGGTATAATATGTTAATCTATGGAAAATAAAGAAATTCTACATCAAGGGGGAGAAAAGATTATTAAAATAAAATTACATATAATAAAAATATAAATAATATTTCCATTTCAAATATATTTGTAAGATTTAAATTTTTTATAGAAATTATAAAAAATATGGTCATTGTGATGATGAATATTGGTTCATATCTACCAATAATTATTCATATGATAATAAAGAGATAAAACTACAAGAGATGAGAATAAGCAAGGAAGATGTTATAGCGATTTTTCTTTGGATTATAAGAAAATTAAAAATGATGAGCCAAATATTTCCAAGGATACAAGAAGGATGCTACACTAATGAGAATAATATATTTCTATTATGGATGAAATGGTTACACTATGAACTATTATAATCAATCCCTGAGTATTTATGTTAATGAATGGAGGATGGAGAAACAGAGAAGAGAATCAATCATAGAAATAAATAAGAGGGTTGTTTTGGTGGAAGATATCTCTAACAATAAATAAGGGTCCAAATTACATGAGTGGTTTCCAATAAAATGAAGCTTTAAGTTTTTTGAAATTCTATGTGGAAGATGTGATAAATAAGGGAATTATTCAAAATATTTCATGATTATACTTCCAATATTAGAGGATATATTTAGAAAATGAAGATACCACCAAGAAGATCAAGTTCTTTGATAGTTTAATTAAATAAAGAAACCCTAATAAGAAGGTAGATCAAAGAGTAAAGAAAACCATGTTTCCTAAGGAGGTTTATATTCATAAAAATAAAGAATCTAGAATGAGAAATTATATCAAATTTTTGGATAAAAATAGAAGGGTTTCTTGGTTGAAAATTTATCATCAACCTTGTTTCTCTTACTAATGAGTTTTAGAGAAACTACCTTTTCCCCATATATATTATATTTTTTTCTATGCAGGAAATTAAATGTGATTCATGTAAAGTGAGATTTCGTTTGATAAGTGCAATAAAATATGTAAAATATATTATACTATCCATCTTGGAATAATATATCTTGAGTTTCATAAGTTTTCGAAGGATATTTATGGAAGTGGATTCTTGATGTCAATTTGGAGTAGAAATGTAAAGACCTGGAATTTCCATATAATTTTTTTTAATAAATGGGAATTTTACGAGTCCGCGAAAATTGACAGCATGTGTTTGTGAGGCCCGGAGTGCCCGAAATGAATTTCTGAACTTTTTTTGGGTACATTCAGTAAACGTGTCAGCGGGTTTTTCTAACTTTTGAACCGATGTTCGGAATTGAAATCCGAGGGCACCGTTGAACTCACAGCTCTAGTATTCGCTTAAGGATACCTTCACCTTGACCACAGTAGGTCAAGGGTGAAAGATAGATTTTGGTCTTTTCTTTGGAAGATAAAAATAAAATTATTTAACATTTTATTTTATTATGTTGTAACGACCCTCTTGTGGATATTATGTTGTGGGAACCACCTGAGCACAAAACCTCCCAAGTTTGATTTAAGAGGTGGGGACCACCTGAACCTCTTAATGAGGGGGAAAACTCCCAACTCCCTCTTTAATGTAGAGGATCCTCATGAGATTAATCCACATTAATTAATCCAATGAACCATACTTAATTATTCTAACCTATCTGATTAATTAACCCTATTTAAATTGTGCCAACAATTACATTTGGGGAAACATAACACATTTTGGATACTTTGAAAATTTAGTGGAACTGGGAGAGGAGAAATATTGGGAGAAATATCTCCAAGAAGAATGCGTTCTTCCACAAAGAATGGTCCACCAACGAAGAACGCCAACCTTGACATCGACCTTCTTCCACTGGAATTCTTCCGACGTGGGACATCTTCATCTACAAAGAATCAACGTCCATACTTCCTTCTCGTGCCAACATCAACGAACAACCCAAGGTGGGGGTTTATTTATATTTTTTTATCACTTCCCATGTACACCCCTTCTATTTCTTTTGCAGGTTGGGATCAATCATTACTGGAGGATAGGGTTTTTCCATTCATATTCATGTTCTTGATAAGCCATATGTTACCACCCTAATGTGGAGGGTATGAGCCAAACCAACATTGTACGACCCTTATGAAAATCTTATGGTGTTCTTTGTGAAGGAGGAGGATGGAAACCATCCATGGTTGGGGCACGAGAACGACGACTGGAATCACCACCGGCCGCGACGAAGGTGACGACACAACGGTGCCGCCCCGCGGCCCCCATCGCCATGCGCAGCTCCGCACCACCCACAGCCGGTCCGCCGCCTCGCAGCCGGACTGCCAACCTACTGTCGATCCCCCCCCCCCCCCCCAGTGGCTGGACGTCCAATCCATGGCCGGACCGCCGCCCAACGGCTGGACTGCCGACCTACGACTGGACCGCCGCCCCATGACCGGTCCTTCACCCGCAGCCGCACCGCCACCCCACGGCCGCACCGCCGCCCCGTGGCCAAACCGCCATCTCCAGCCAAGCTTACCCACGGCCTCGCGCCCTCGCGGCCTGCCGGCCTGGACTCAACAGGCCGGGCCGAACCCAACAGGCCGAGCAGCACTGCGGGCCAGGCCCACTACGACCCATTTACTTTTTTGGCCATAACTTTGGCACTGGACGTCTGTTTGACAAACAGTCAGCATCACTGGAAATCTTGGAGGGACATAGTCCCTTTGAGTGACACCCCACTGAGTTTTGGATTAATATGGGGAATGGTCAGTTTGGATCGAGCATGAATCCAACCAGGACCCCGGGACTAAAAGGATAATAACTCACAGACCGGGCGTCTGATTGACACGACGTCTATTACGTTGAGACCCCTATGACATGGAGGACCTTTGAGATACTTCTTCATGGGACTTTGTGGCATTTGGAGTATCAACCTGTAGCTTGTGGAGTGGATCGTCACAGAGAACAGTGAGTATAGTGCGAGAACCCAGAGGCTGGTTGAGACTTGAAGATTGCGGACCGTTTCGACTCAGAGTGACTCGACAAGCCCAGTGGGGAGCGCCTTGGAGACGTGGAAGACCCACGGTGGGGAGAGCCTTGGTGACACAGCAGACCCACGATACTCGATAGGAGGAGTACCTCAGCAGGCCACGAGGGGGATCACCTTGGTGATGCGGCATACCCACAGTAGGGATCGCCTCTGTGTGACGCGGTAAACCCATGGTACTCGACAGGAGGAGTACCTCAGCAGTCCAAGGTTAGTGGGAAGCGTCTCTGTGTGATGTGGCAGGCCCAATGTACTCGATAGAGGATGAGTTTTCTAGTAGTCGAGGTGTTTGAAATGTTACTTGATACTACCCCTAGAATAAATCCTCGTGTGAGCTGAGTCAATACCTTTGTGTTTTCCTCATGATTGAGATGGATTACTTGATAACTTAGGTATATGTATGGGCCTATACCTAAGTAAGGTTGTCTGTTGATTTCATACATTTTGGTTTATCCTTGGTGTATTTTGTGAGACCTCGAGGGTATCGGGGTCGCTGTTGAGTATCGTTATTCTCACCCCTGCACGGGCTATGCCCGCACCTTGTTGTGTTTGATGCAAATGACAGATAACATGGAATGATGTTGAGAGTACCAAGACTGGATGGTTCCTGGAGGTGGACCATACGACGTGTCGATACGCAGAGGAGACGAACGAATGTGGTGTGCTGAGGAGGAAATCTGTACCTACCCTTCAGGTAGGATCCTCAGAGGATGACCCATCAGCTGACTTTCCCTTTTCTTCAATTGTATTGTATCATAGTTGTACTTGTACTCTCCATTTGGTCTTGTATTCTGGCCCCTTTTACTTACTGCACTCACTCTGTTTATATTTCAGTTTACTTGTGTTCCTATATTTCTTTGTGCTTGGCTACGTTGCTTACAGTTTATAAAGGCAATGCCTTCCCAGTTTTAGGGAATACGCCTTCGGTGCTAGTCGCCAGCCCCTGGCCTATGGAAGGCGGGCTTGGGGTAGTCAAGACACAGGCCCCGGGGGACTGGTCGTGACAAGAAATGAGTCTTAATGAATAAATTCCTAGATTTTACCCTTTTAGGGAGAGACAATTTGAGAAATCCTCCATTAGTTTTTATTTTAGGTAAAGATAAAAATTTTGGAATATTTTTGAAAGATTTCATTGAAGAGGTATGTTTTCCACATTCTCCTATCCATGTTTTATTTAAATTAATTCTAAAATTAAGGGGGATAGATTGGTTTGTTCAGTGACAATTAAAGTATGGGAATTTTGACAAATACATTTCTTTGAAAAATAGTTTGGGGAGGTTGATTATTCAATCTTGTTTTCTACACCAAGAATTTCCCATATAGAATTAGATTTGATTAATTGAGAAGTCATATTTTATTTTAGTGTTTTAATTTGTTATAAATGAAGGGGATATAAGAAGAAATTGGTTGAATACATATTGATGTGTATTTTTTAGGAGGTTATTTATAACAAATACAAAGTGGGAGATTATTGACACCATTAATGATGTGTTGTATTTATTTTAATTAAGAAATAATGTCAGTATGTGTTGGGATGGGAAAGTATCCTTTCAATCCATGTAAACATGATTTAAGTAAAGATAAAGAATGAAGAAAAAGTTCTCAATGAATAGTAAGATTAAAGAATACACCTGATTAAATTTTTTGAGAAACATATTAGGGTATTAATTATCTACATATCACACCAAAGGAAGATTTCTAATATGGAGGGAAAGTGATCATGGAATAATGTATAAGTTATTATTCCAATGATCATGTTGAAAGAATCTTAATAATATATTAAATATTCTAAATGTTGGTTGAAGATTCAATTTTTATTGTGGTTTGGAGGTTCATGTGAAAAATCTATGTAAAAAACCGAGCAAGCTAAAGAGGAGATGATGAATTCCATGGAGTATATATATATATTATTGACTAATCACATATATAAAACAAGCCTTTAATAGTGACGACCTTTATCAATGCTAGAAAAAATCACAGATAAAGGTCCCAAATAAAATGAAATAATTATAAAAATAAAAATTTGAAATGAACAAATTAAAAAATATTAAAAATTTTATCAATTAAATAACTATTGATAAAAATGAATAAATTTATTATATATATATATATATAAATTATAAATATTAATAAATAGTATATATTAAATATATATATATAATGAATAAAATTAAATAATTAAAAAATAAAAAATAAAAATGAGAAAATTGAGAAAAATATAAAACATTTTTTAATTAAATAATTATTTATAAAAATGAATAAATTTAATATAAATATATATGTAGATTATAAATACTCATACATAGTATATATTAAATATTGATATATAAAATAAATAAATTTTAATAATAGAAAAATAAAAATGAATAAAAATGAATAATTTGATAAAAAAATCAAAAATGAATAAATTAAAGAATTATTAAAAAATTTATTAATGAAATAATTATTAATAAAAATGAATAAGTTTAATATATATATATATATATATATTAATTATAAATATTAATAAATAATATAGATTAAATATAAATATTAAATATGAATAAAATGTAATAATTAAAAACATATTATTGACTTATTCATTTTAATGGTTTTATACATAATTATTCATTAATATATATAATATAGAAGTATATTCATATATATTTCTATATATATATATATATATATCACTGTATGTAATATTTTATAAAATATGATTTATATAATATAAAATATTTATGCTTACATTAAATAAGTTATATATTTAGTGAATAATGGTTTATAATTAAAAATTAATATTAATTAAAAATACTGACTAATTGCATTGAGTAATTGACATAATTGAATGTAATTTGATTTTTAAATTTAAAATATATTAAACTTTTGTTATATTGATTTTACATACGTATATGCAATTAATACATTTTTATATACAACATACACACACAGATATTAACATAATTAATGAAATCTTATATAGAAACACACATCTAATATTTATATAGTTTATTAAAATTTTAATATTCATTTTAGAATTTCATTATAACATGATGCATTTAATATATTATTTTTTAATTAGGGAATTTTATTTATTTATTTTTAATATTTTTACAGTTAGGTATTCTTTATTCATTTTTAATATTTTTTATTTTTTATTCTTTTATGAATTTAATCATTTTCTATTATTTATTTATATATATTTATTTAATATGTTTTAATATTTTCAATATTTATTCATCTTTATTTCAATATATATCTATATTTTTTTAATAATTTATATTTAATAAATAAAACTTATGCTTTTTTTTCTATATTTTTAAAGTGTACTCATTTTTAATTATTCAATTCACTCATTTTTAACATGCATACATTTAAGATTATATATTCATTAATAATTTTTGAAATATATCTGGAAATAAATATTTATAAATAAATATATTTATTAATATATATTTACTATATTTATAAATTTATAAATTTATAATTACAAATAAATAAATATTATTTTTTAAAAAGTATTTATATAATTATAAATAAATAAATATATATATATATTAAATAATTATAAAATTATAATAAATTTATTTAAATAATTAATATATTTACATCTCCACATTGTGGGTATCAACGAGGTCTTGAGTTCGAGTCTCATAGAGTACATCCCTTTATTTTATTTTTCCTGCTTTTCTATCTAATGTAGCCCCATTTCCAAAAAAAACATGAGGGTTCAGCTACAAATTTTTAAATATATATATTCATCTAATTATATTAATATATAAATATATATTTTGAAAATTATTTATATAATTATAAAAAATAAATATATATTTAAATAATTATAAAATTATAATAAATATATTTAAATAATGAATATATTTACCGTATTTATATTTATATATTTAATAAACATATATTATTATATAAATATATATAATGATATAAATATATTTATTGTTAAAAATAAATAATTATTAATATATTTAAAAATATATTTATGTAAATATATTTACTATATTAATAAAATTATACATCTATAATAAAAAATAAAAAATATTTTTTTATAAAAGTATTTATATAATTATAAATAAATAATTATAAAATTATAATAAATAAATCTAAAATTATATAAATATATTTATAATTTTTTTATTTATAATTATAATTATAAATCCTTTATCAATGCTAAAATTTTAGCACTGATAAAGATTTATTTTATTAGTGCGAAAAAAGTGCTCATTAAATGTATCTTTATCAACACTAAAAAATCACTGATAAAGATATATTTTATCAGCACTTATTAATTTAGCACTAATAAATGGTATCTTTATTAGTCTTTTTGGTAGTATTGATAAAGACTCTCAATCTATTTAAAGAATCCTAACCGCGACTAATTCAGTCGTGATATCTCAAGATTTCCATAGAATCCACCTTCTACCAGTGCTCCTCCTCGAATCTAAGTCTCAAATTGAGGCTCAAATCAAATATCGAATGAATCCAAGGCTCGAATGAATCAAGGCTCGAATGAATCTAAGGATTGAATGAATACATGCATTCATGATATCTCTACTTTCTATCAAATGAATCAAAGCATGAAAACAAAGTATGCTATTTTCTCCACCTATTCACATTGATTTCTTGTTCGTGTGCTGATTTCCCTTCTTCTTCAAGCCTTCCACTTATAGTTGCTGAAGGTTTTTCATAATCTATGATATCCCTAGGTTGTTATATTTCTTATTTCTCTATACCCTAATTTTTTTCATGTTCTTGGGTGTTTAAAATTGGTTTTTCCAAAATTATAATTGTTATTTGGGTTTAATTGGATTTAAATATTCTTTTTTCTTAAGGTTTTTATGGGTCTTAAATTGATTTCCAATTGGGTTCTTGTGGATTTGGCCTTGTTTTTTTATCTACATCAAAAGGATAATTTAAAATTTTGGATAATAAAGTATTTATTATGGTTTTCATAATGAAATTTTATGTTTTAAAATTATTTGAGTTTGTGTATGAAATCTCTTTGGTTAATGCACGAGTAAATGGCATTGATTAATTGGGGTTTACTTGTTTGAGAAGTTTTCTTATGTTTTATTTTATTCCTATATTATTTAATTATGTATAATTTTATGGATTAATATTTTCATGTTTTATGATTATAAACATATTTATTGATTTTTGTATATATTTATATTATACATATGTACTTATTCACATGAAAATTGGTGAATATTTGTGTTGAGAGCTGTTTATAAATGTATGCATGTAATTGCATATTTTTATAACATTAAACGAGAAGTTTCCAAATTTAAACATTTTGATTAAATATTATTTTCTTATATAGGTTTTTAAATAAGGGTTTTAAATGGTTTTTTCATTTATAAACATTTTTGAGATTACCGTTTTTTTAAAATGGCCTCAAGAAAAATGATTTCTTTTATAGTGAGCTTTCAAATGGGGTTTCAGAATGAGGTATGGTTTTAATTTTTTTTCTTAATTATGGTTTATTATTTTTAATGGAATGAATAATTTATATGTGGATTGTTTTTTAGTTTTCACATGGGATACCATGGATAATTTGGTAAATAGATGGGTGTTAATCTAGCTTAATTGAGGTATTAGATTGGGGTCATTTTTAGTTTCCTCGAGAGGTCGGTGTTTCAATACTTGTTTTGGTCACATTGCCTACTATTATTCTATGACTGAGTCAATTAATTTTAGAACATATAGGTTATATATCCTCCCCTTGTTATGTGGATTATACTTTTTCTATTATATATATTGTTTGGAACCCATTTTCACTTTTATGGAAGGTTTTCTTCATCACCGTTATTTAATTTTATTGCTTACATATTCTATACTTTAGTTTCTTATTTTAATTTGTTTTATTTATTTATTTCATTTAGATACATTTATTTACACTGGGGTTTCCTTCTTATTTTCTTTTCTTTAAAGAAAATCCAAATGAGATTTCTAAATGTGTATTTTTAATAAATAAGGCTTGGTCCAAGGAAACATATTTTCAAGTGATTTTTTTTTTATTTTCAAAGGAAAAAAGAAATAGTTTAATAAAGGTTTCTAAATTATTGTTTAAAATATTATTCATTTTTAAAGATTGATGATTGGAAAAATCAAGGTTGGATTTTATTACAAGAATAAAATGTATTCTCCATATGAATTTGAAACTAGATTTCTTGATAACTGATAAATAGTATCCGTAGTTTATAACAATGATGGTTTTGTAACAAGATTTTCACCCATTTAGTTATTAAAGGCATGTTGTCACTTTATTAAAAAAAGGTTCATTATTATTTTATCACCCTTATTAGGAAACCCTTGGGTTAGCGTTTATATAGGATAGTTCCCTTTTATAAAACATTTTTTGAGAAACTTTTTGAATGAATAAAATTTATTTTGATTTATTTTCATAATCTATGAAGTCCAAATTATTAATATTTTAATTTTTTTTTCACTTTTAAATGTATGAATCAATTCATTGTTCGGTAAAAATTGGATTTTTGAAAGAATGATTTTAAATGAATTTCTTTTATCTACCTGAGTATAAATGTATTGATCTTAATCATGGTTGTATTTTATTTTCCAAAAAGGGTTTACCTTGGGATTTTGAAAAGAGATAAATGTATCATATTTCATTCCTTTATACTTTCATTTTTTGAAACATCTCTTTAAATTGTATTCAAAATATTTTTTCTTAAATGTTTTATAAATTTACTTTAACTAATTATTTAGTGAAATCTTACTAGGCATGTTTATCTGACACCCTACATACACACCCATATGGAAATATATAGATTTTATTTTTTCATATATGTTTTTCAGTTATGATCTTAGGGTAAAAAAGGGGATACTTAACTAAGTATATTCATACAATTTAAATTCATTATTTAAAATTAAATTAAGGTTTTCTAAAATTAATCTTGATATCAGAACATAAATATATACCAAATAGTAATTTCAGTTCTTGAAAAAAGGTCTAAAACATGTGAATATTCAGGATACTTTATCAAAATAAAGTGAGGTAAAATAACCCCAATATATTATAGCTACATTCCTTTATGGATCTTATAATGATTTGAAGCTTATAGTATTTATAAGCATGAACTTATATAAATAAAAGAATTTAAATAATTAAATAACATAATTCAAAACTTTTATGAAAGTGGTTTTTGATAAATGAATAGCCCCTTGGTTGAAATTTGAAAGAATACCACGGGAACTTCAGTTTTTAGGCGAGTAGTCCAGGACAATCATATCAGGATTTCAAATTTTAATTTTTTACTTTTTATAAAAAATGTTTTATTCATGTCAACTTTATAAAATGTTTATGAAATGTTTAGTAATATTTATTTTCATTATATTGGGTGGTGGACTACTTATCATTTTTATGTTCATGCCAATTTTAAATTTTATTTTTGAAAAAGGAAACTTGGTTTTAAATGTTAAAGTGGGTTTTCAAATGAAAAATGTGATTTTCCATTAAAATAAATAAAAATGGATTCAGTGTTTTGAAATTCATGAAGTGATTTCAATATAAACTTGTAAAGTTTTACCCATTTCAAAGTTTACATCTTTCTATGGAAATGGATCTAAAATTCTAATTAAATTTTAATGGTTTTTTAATATGGTTTTTAAATTTTTCACTTGATGATAACATTTTTTATATAAAAAATGGTTTGTATACCATTATATGTTTTGAAAAAAGGTCAATTTTCATGTGGTATTTAAAAAATAGATTTTGGGGAGGGTTTTAAAAATTAAAAAATCATCCTTTTGAAATTTGAAAGTGGTTTTGAGATGATATTTGAAATTTTAAATTAAGATGCGTTGATTATTTTTGAATTTTGTTTCTTAATACTAATGCCCCATCTCTTCTAGACATGAACCTATGTTTCTTGAACTAATATAAAAAATAGTCATCCCATACCATGTACTCGTGACCATTTTGGATGAATTCATAGGATAACATCTACCATAGAAGTGTAATTATTTTCTTAAATTCAATTACCCATTTCCTTCAAAACATACTGAAATTATTTAAAATAATCAAATATTGTGTTCCCCTTATTATAATTATCTATAACTTTCACCTTAGATAATGAATATATGTGTATTTATTTATTTTTTGTACAAAATTAATATTTTATGTACATAATTGGATGTATATGAATAAAAAATGGGTGCATTCAAATTGTATGAAAAAAGAGTATGAAGATGGAGTTAAAGAGTTCATTATGTTTTCAATAGAGCATGTATACTACTATTATCAAATCCTTTACATGTGTTTATGTCTTTTTTATTAAAGGAAAATTATTCTGGAAGAGTTTAAAGAACATTTTATTTGTCCTAGAATAAATTAGAGCTATAAATTTTGGACTAAAAATGGGGAAAAATAGAATGTTTACACCAATTGGGATGATACTACGGTTTATATATCATTTGATATGAATACTATTATAAATAATGATGATTAATTCATGGAATAAATAAAAATGTAAATTTAATAGGACCTTCATGATTGTGCAAATAAGTTTTAGAAGTTAAATAGCCTTGCTAAGACACCATTGTATACCGATTGTGCTAAATACACAACATTTTCTACTGTATTGAATTTATTTAATTTGAAATATGGAATCAAATGGAGTGAACCTAGATTTAAAGAATTAATTAGTCTCCTAAATGATATTATAATAGAAGAAAATTAACTTACATGTCTAATATATGATGCTAAATAAATGATACATTCAATAGGAATGATCTCTAAAAAAATACATGCTTATCCTAATGATTTCATATTGTTTCACAAGGACCATGAATCACTCATTAAATTCCCTAAGTGTGTCATGAATCGATAAAAGAAAAATCAATCAATTTATTCAAAAGTTATATGATAATTTCCTAAATTTACATGGTTTAGAAGACAATATGGATGTTAGGAAACCATGAGACAATTGACATGGAATATAGATAAATGAATTAAATATGGGAACCTACATCATCCAGAATATTGTCCTCAGTGGATGAAAATTGATTACAAGTATCCTAAACATGGAAATGAGTCAATAAACATTTATCTTATGTTATCTATAGATGAAATAAATCCTTTTATTGTATATAGTATGACTCATAGTACATATCCCATCATGTTGGTAAATTATAACTTGCCTCCATTATTCTGTATGAAGCATAAATACATTATGTTTTATCTTTTTATATCTTAAACAAAGAAACCTAATAATGATATTGATTTCTATTTTTATCCACTTAACCATGATCTAAAATTCAAGGGGGATATAGGCGTCACAATATATATTTCTCATAGAATTGAAGAATTCACATTAAGGACCTTGTTTTATGGGATGAGAAACGACTGTCCTGTTTTCAGATTTTTTTAGGCGATAGAATTAAAGGAAAGTAGATGTTTTCCATTTTTGAAGAATGCACACACTCAGTTCAGTTGAAATATTTCTCAAAGACTATGTTTTTAGGAAATCGTAAATTTTTATTATGATGACATAAATAATGATCCTGGATGGTAACATTTGCTGTGAATACCGAAAAAGGTACAAAAACATCTCTAATAATGGGTGATCAACTATTTAATAATTTAAAATACAGTGAAACTATTTTCAATAAACCATTTTTGAAGAATATTTATAAATCAGGTTGTAAGAAGATATCAATTTTCTTTGAATTGACATATTCAAATTTTTTGTTCATCAGACATTTTCATAATGTAATGTATGTAGAAAAAATGTTTTTGATTTTGTTATTGGAACATTATAAAATTATTCCTATAAAAAAAATATGTAATTAAGGATAGGTTTGAAATGATTGACAAGGGGATACAGGAAGAGTTGTCACCAGTGAAGGGTAAAGAGCATACTTTTCTTCCTCCAACAGCTTACAATTTATCTAGATAGGAAAATTTTTAATTTTTAGTTTTCCTTAATGGTGTAAAATTTCCAAAGGGGTATTCATCATATATCAAGAATTTTGTGACAATGAATAATTTTAAGTTACATGGACTAAAATCACAAGAATTTTTTTGTTTTTATACAAAATTTGATGCCTGTTAGTTTACATTTCATTCTATCTAAAAATGAAAAAAATACATTAAACAGACTCTATTTTTTTTCAAATCTATATAAAGTTAAGTTATAGACTCATAGTTGTTTCTAGTCATGAATATGGAGGATTATATCATATTATTTTAATTAGATATGTTCTTATCACCATCATTCCTTGATATAATGGTCCACCTAATGGTTTAGTTGGTTTGAAAGGTTTAATTACGTGGTCTTATCCATTTTAGATAGATGTACCCCATTGAATGGTATATAAATATTTTTAAAGGGTATATCAAGAAATTAATTCATCTAAAAGGTTGTATTATATAATTATATATTGTTGAAGAAGATATTAGATTCTATTCTGATTACCTATTAGAGGTTGATGAAATCAGTCTCCCAAAGTCTCTTCATAGTATATGTCTTATGGGCTAAGGAATTTCAGGAATATATATTGTTACAGTTACCATCACAAAGTAGGATCAAGTGCACCATTACATTTTGCATAATAGTGAAGATGTTGATCCATACATTGAATCTCAAAAAACAATTCTTAGAGATTTGAATCCATCAAGGGATAAATAATGGATATCAAATATAAATAATCAATAGTTTATCAGATGGTTTTGAGATCAAATTTATAAAGAGTTATCTGAAAATAAAAATTCAATTGGTGAATGAATTTGATGAAAATATAGGGGACCAAATGAAAACGGAATATCTTAAACTAGTTTTTTAATCAATAGTTATACATTCTATACAAAAGAACACAATGACTATAATATGATTCAAAATAGTGGAGTAACACTTGTGGAGGAAGTGATGCACATATCCGGTTCCAAGGATAGAAATCCAATTTATGTGAATATGTCATATTTTTGCATTATTGAAAAGATATACAAGTTGGATGATAAAAAATTTCAATTGCTTATTTCTATTACAAATGGGGTGATAATAGGAGTGTAGTGAAATTTTATGAAATGGGCTTTGTGAAGGTGAAGTTTAGTGTGGAATGGGAAAATGATAAGCCATTCAAAATGGAATCACAAGAAGTGTAAGTGTTCTTGGTCTCAGATCCAACAAACATGAATTGGTTGATTATCCTGCTAGCAACTAAAATAACGACATGGAAAAATGAAAATTCAATCAAGGATGAACCTTTAATTTGGTGTTCAAAATCAGTTCATGTCAGTCCCAATGTAGAAATTGTATTGTATGTTATATGGGACTACAATGATGGTATTTTCATTCTTGATAAAGGATCTAAATCCATAAAACCTTTAAAAAAGAAATAGAGCTCAATGATAAGGTTAAAGTGTTTCTTAAAATACTATTTATTTCTTCATACTATTATCTATTCTAAACATTAACATAATCTAAATTAAAATTTTTACCAATCATACAGACAATGTATTCTGTACATGAAGATTCTACCAATAATGAGGAAGAATAGACTATTAATGATGAAAATAAAAAATTATTAGGGGATAAATAGCATGTTGATGAAAAAACAGGAATGATAAAACATCACAACATTGAATGAAATTATCAAGGAAAGAAGTAAGGTTATAAAATTTGAGTTTGGATGGAATAAACATGACCAAACTGTTGACCCCAACAAGTCAATGTTCATTAGTTATGTTGGTGTCACAATGAGGATGAATGTGCCGATTGATATTGATTCATGGATCCATGTCTTGTCTGTAACAAAGGAAACCATTTGGGAAGATATAAAGGTAACGTTACGGTATAATTTCTCTATTTAATCAAAAAATTATATAATGAAACATTGATTTAATTTTAATTATTCCTTGTAGAGTTAGTTTATTTTAGAAGAAATCTATAATAAAATTGTCATAATGGCCATTAGATAATCCCATGGAGGTTTCCAAACTCTTGTTACCATGTTATATCTTTTGGATGTTGAGGGGAAAGTGAATTCCCACCCACCCGTTAGTTTTTCACATATTATAAAGTAGGAAACATGGAATTATTTCATTAGTCATCATGATGATAAATCATTTTAACATCATTTAATTTGATAATTTATTATTTGGAATTATTTATTTTATCCAATTTGATTCAAAATTATTAATTTAAGAAATTGAAAAATAGTGATGAAAATAAATAACATTCATAAAAATAGATGTACCACTATCACAAAGTAAGGATGGGGTACACTTCCCTAGAAAAGAAACTGGTATGTATTTAAAATCATCAATAAAAGTTTTATATAATATGAAACAACATTTGATCCTTTATTTATTTGTATATTGATGACTCAAAATCCAAAGACACTTCTATCCCATTTCACATGCTATAGAAGAAGGATCACATAAATATGTAGGGTAAACTAGTTGATGATAACAAAAAAAGTACGGGAAACATGTGTAAGTATGACATAATAGTAATTCCTTATGATTTATAACTAAATTTAATAAAAATATATATTTATGTTAATATATTTTTTATATGACTTAGATATAAGAATCAGCAGTGAAAACTCTAGAAGAAACACTAATTTTAGAATCTTTTAAGAGGTAAGAACAATATGGTCATGTTAGAGGAGTAGGTTTTAGAGTGTCCCCTATAACACATTTCATGATGAAAAAACCAAAATAAGATACCTGTAAGATCATGAAAGTATTACAGTCAAAAATAGATTCTTTTCAAGATATTATTTTCCAATCTCGTTTGGAAGACCAAAATATGAGAAATTATCGAAGTGAACTGGTGGTGGAATAAAGATATGCACATGAATAACCAAATGAACGCAATATCTTTAAATTAAGTCATTACCCTAAACCACATACCTTACCCTAGGAAATAAATTTTTTCATTATTTTTCCTCCTAAATGTTAATCAAACAACTTCTGATAACTTTATATTAAAAACATTTTGCATGGTAAAGTTGTATGTCATTTCTATCAGTAAACACCCACACACTGCCTTGCTTCAAGGGGTATAATGTATAATATCCCAGAATAAAATCAACATAATAATGAACTCCAAAAAGATCAAATAAGAGTGGGGATTGAGGTATCTAAGGAGATGAATACTGAGTGACCTATTCCACTTGATGATCTGTATATTAAAATGGTCAATGATGTTATTGGAACTTTTGGATCATGTTCATCTAATACTTTAAATATACATGTAGTATGTATTTAATTTTTTTTCATATATGTTAGTGCCAAAATCCACTCCTTGAAATGAATTAATGGAAACATAGAAAATTAATCAAAGGGTCTGCCTTGTGAAGACACTTTGTAAAGACCTCCAGCACTACAAACAGCACAGAGCCAACAGCCTGGGATCCTCTAGGGCTGTCCTAGAAAAAAGAGCTGGAAGCCTCCATGATCCAATGGATATGTTTGTGACACCGCCATAGAGAAAAGATACCGAGTCCTCTGCAATCTGACAGATACATTTGCACCACCACCGCATAGAAAAGAGATATAAGCCTCTACTATTCGATAAAACACCTCTGATCGTAAGTATCCAATATTCTTTGCGACACGCCTTTAGATAATTTCAACCACGGGTGCCTATAAACTAGTGGCTCACCACCATTCAAAGGATATACCCTCTAACCTTTCACCTTCTGATATATCGATTCACAAAGCATCTTTTTATTTTCAAACCACCAAGAAAATGCATCACCCAAGCTACTTGAGCATTGCGGACCGAATTTCCCATTGCTCCATTTTCCTCCGATTCAAGTGGGGATGCCCTTCACGAAGCCCTATGACCATCTCAAAGGTCGGAGTCCCTTTTGGGAACTCAGGTCTTTATGGGGGCATTCCGACTTTTCGAAGCACCATCTAAGAACATGTAGACTTCATTCCTTGGCTGATTCATCATGATTCATGGAGATCCTCCCTTTTTGGGGGTCCTTTTCACTATGCTTTGTGAGGTCCTTTCCTTTGCGAAGCCCCTGCACTTTGAGAAGCACCCAAGCTTTGAAAAACCCCTCTCTGTGAGGCTTTCTTCTTCACCAATCCCTCTCCCGTGCGACCCTCTAGGATAGTATGAAGTGATTTCATGGTTCCCTGAGTGGTTCCTCATGTTGCGTTTCCCTACCTCTTGAAACTTCACTTAGGCATGCTAACAACTATTGCTTCTTTACATAGCCATGATAATGTGGGCCCCTTAATTGACCACTCCTCCACCCCAACTCTCTATGGAATTTATTCTGCCTTCCCATCCCCAAGTGTGTGTTGGTACAAGTTATGTAAGTCCTAGGGGTGAGGAGCGAGTCATCATCATCTGAACTGCAGGACATTAAACTTCCAAGAAACCCACATCATCAACACACGATGTCAAACTGTGATTTCTGCATGTGTGGAAATATTGAGAAGATTAGAGTGGGTATGGGATCAAGATCCTTCTACTTACTGCCTTGCCAATCCACCTTCTCTCTCCCTCTGTGCTTTTCCACCATGTGAGCCTCGAGCAGTATTCACGTAAGACCCATCCCCTGTACATGGAGACATATCCTCCTCATACATCTGGACATCCTCCTTGAGATTCCCTACTGGAGTAAGTCCCAATCTCCATTTTGTTGGGCCACTAACTAAGCATAATCCCCTGTTTCCTCTTTGGGATTCTATCCATTCATAAGTGCCACACCATTCCTCATGGATGCACCTATTGTGGTGTGATTTTTAGATCCATTATTTCCTCTTGTTTCTCACACCGAGCATTACTCGCATGATCTTATAGTAAGCATCTACCATGAAATCCTCTATGGGATGCTAACCATTCATAATCCCCAGCAAGTCTCCAGGTCATTTTATTTTGTGTACACCCTGATTCCATGCACCTCTCTACCGAACTACGTGGGTTTTGATCCTTTCCCTTTTCAATCAAGGTACGTAGGAAGCCTCCCTAAGGTTCAATCCCATTACCCATCATTCCCAACCATTCTCATCGGTTCACACTCATCCCACATGACATTAAAATATATTCCCCCTTCGAACTATGTGGGTTTTGATCCCTGTTTTCTACACTGGATATATAGGAATCCTCTTTGAGGTCTAACCAAAACAAATGGTAAACTTTGGTACTCCCTCCTAGGGATGTACCCTCTTGACGCGATACTTTCCTTTTTTTGGAAGTATCCCTCAGATCCGCCTCTCTGATGGTTTTTGATCCCCATGGGAATCTAACCATGCATATGCCCCACACAACCCATACTCCTCCAACCAATAGTTCCCCTCTTGTGATGGATTGCTAACCATGTGTAAGCCCCAACATACCTCCAGGTTTTTTCCCTTTGTGCACACCCTGATTCTATGCTTCCCTTACTAAACTATATGGACTTTGATTCCCTACCATGGTGATATGTAAGAATCCCCTTGAGGTTCATGACCATTACTCATGTCCCATCATGTTCTCTCCCTCGATCCTTCATGTTTCGGGAGGACCATGCCTCAACCTAAGGTTCCACTTCCTTCAGGTCTCATCCATGCATCCTTTATCAAGAGACACCTCCCTAGGTGACTCATCTCCCCACTTACAGAACTATGAGAAATTTGATTACATACCATGGGGATACATAGTAAACCTCCCTGAGGTTTAATCCAAACACCTTTACCTTCATTTCGGTTCCATTCCATTCATTCCACCCTCCGACACTCCCACCATATCAATATGAATTTTACCTAGGCCGCCACATCCTAGTGGAATCATGACACCCATATGGGCCACCTCAGTTTTTAAGCCCCAATCATCCATATGATTGTTGTACCTAGCATCACCCAGGTGGTATCAGTGTGTAAGAACCACCCCATACAGAGAACTATGTGGGTTTTGATCCCATTCTTCTATACAGGGTACGTAGGAAGCCTCCACGAGGCTCAATCCCAGCCAATGGAAAACCTTGGAATCCCTTTTGTGTGGAACCATCATCCTTTATAATATACCCTTTGTGCCAAATCAACCTTCATGGTGTGAAAAATTCCCCTTTAATGTACACACCATCCTAAGTCTATCCTTATTGGGCATTCTGATCCTTCCATCTGGTAATCCTTCTAGGTGCTCCATCCTAGGGATGTACCTATCTGATCCACTCTCATTAGTGTTCTGATCAGTTCAATCTATCTCCGTAGGATATTAAAATGGCTACATGACTTGTGTTAAACATGGGAAACCAAGGAAAACCTCAGAGACATGCCTTTATAATAATATTCTTCGAATTCGATGTGGGATGCCTCAATCTTCTTCACCCTTTTGAATCCATATCATAGGGGGAAAATACAGGTGGTATAATGTTCCATAATCAAGACATGCCACAAATTCCTTAGCATGAATACCCTTCTTACTGAAGGTTGATTCCCTGTATGGACCCTTTAGAATGTCCTGGCCAAAGTAGCATAATTAACCAACATCCAAGAAAATATGGCACTGAGAATAGTTTCATGAAAAATGTCTTAATATTTAAGTGAGACCCGGACTATGAAATTAATTCTGAGGAACCAACATCCCATCATACCATTTCTATCAAGGATAAAATGTGTCTGAAGAAGAGATAGATGCTACCCACCTTTGGAAAGAGGGAATGCGGGGTACAATGTGACCGCCATTGAAGGAGACAAAAAATGTTCTCAGGTGGCATGCCTTGGCTAAAGCATCAAAAACAGAAATTTTGAACCTGATGTGAAAATCTTCTCTTGAACATGGGGATTAGTGGTGTTCTAGGAATCAAATGTTGAGTGTGTCACTGGATTTTAATATCCAGCACTAGGTCTCTCCAAGAAAATAGTGGGCCTAGCGTGGAACTCACTATAATTTAGGGCAATTGACCATTGACCATTTTGGTCTTTGGAATAGTCATCACATATCTTTCTCTCGAACCACAGAATAATAAATGGCTCTAGATAACTGAGCATTAATTTCCACAGATATGTGTTGATGGATGACTCTTCCCGCTTTGCAGGACCCAAGTTTCAGCCCTATGAAATCACTCACCTCCTGCCCACAGATGTAGGGACTGGGGAAATGACAACATAGTGACCCCGTATTCTACAATAGGTTCCACGACTACACCTAAGGGGCACCCATATCCCATATCACCCTCAGAGTTCATTAAAAGGAGGGTGATATATACCCTTGTTCGGTGATATGAACAAGAGGGGGGTTATCTCAACTCAGGATATAGCCCTCCAAGATTTTTAGTCTTTTGTGCCTCAACTCCACTACTACCCCCAAGGGATGTATATGGACTTGATTCTCCCCACTCTGACATTTAATCATTTAAGGAGTCTCTCCTCAGAATGATCCTATGATTCAATCCCCTACTCTAATTATGTAGAGGATATTCGAGTCACCTAGGATTCAACTTTATCTAGGGATCTGCCAACGAGGGCTCCCACTAGGCTGCATCAATGCCTCCATCTGGTCCAACAGACTGAGAAGCAGGTGGTCTACACCCCTGCACATCCGTCCCCAGTTCGACCGAACCAACACCAACATCGAGCACATGCTCAGGAGGACACCCATCTAGGGGTATCTCCTTCTATGGATTCTATGGACCACACCACTACTGGGGTATACTATCTATTCCACATTATTATAGAGAAGTGGAAATTCTTTGCCCAATTGGGATTGAGGCCCCATCCACCCTTCGGGTGGTCTGGGTTGACTCTTCCAGTTTCTAGCATGAGCAGAAGCCGTCATAGGTCAACCCATGGTAATGGAGTTTAGTGGAGGGGTCCTCCCTGTCTACCTCCAACTAGAGTGTAGGTTATCCCCCACTCCTTCATCCAACATAGAGGTCATCCCCATGCCACCATCACCAATCCAAGAGGAGGTCCTCCCCACCTTGTCAATGCCCAACTCAGAATTCCTCTCCATGCCCATGAACCCAGGTATGGACATTATTCCCATATTGCAAGTTTTCAACATGAAGGTTCTCCTCGAATCCTTGTCAACTCAAGAAGAGGCCCTCCACATGATGACATTAACTAGAACAAAGGTGTTTCTCACTCCATCACTCACCAGCATGGAGGTCCTCCCCATGTTCTCAGCATCTCCAGCAGTGGTCTTCCCTGCTCTAGCACACCCTACCACAGAGGTCCTCCCCGTGTGTCTGCAGGCATACATGGAGGTCCACCCTGTGTTCTTTTAGAAATATGACAAAGTGACCCTTGCACCCCACCTCTACAAAGTAGAGATCCTAACAGCTCCAACAATGATAGATATGAAGGTCCTCCTCATATCCCATCCGACCTAGGTGGAGGTCCTCCCCACTCTAGCATCAACTCACAGGGAGGTCCCCCCCCCCATGTCACAGATCTCCCCAAACCTAAGGAACCATCCCAGGGTAGGAGGGAGAATCATTTCCACAAAAAAATAACCCTAATAATCCTTAGGTTGTGGTCAACCCAGTCTGCTTCTCAGATTCTAAAGCGGAATATGACCCGATGATAGAGCCTTCACCCCAGTCTTCTATATCAGGGTTTGGGGAAGGAACTCAACGTGTGATCTTATTCCTCCAAGAAAGTGAGATGCACCAGATCCATGAATCCCTCTATTGATATGTATATTATGAGGAGGATTTAACTCCATTCTAGGGTCTTGATATGCAAGCTTCTCTACTGTCACTCGATTCACTCTCTACCTCAACATGAGATCAGAAAGAGTTGTTCTAGGGTTTGGAAGATGATGAACACCTGCCTAAATTACCACCAAAGACTACCACCCTATTATTGGAAGCATCGGTCAGTTCCCCATATTACATGGATGTGTTGATACAGTCCATACAATCTTCGGGAGATAGCCTAGTATATAGTGGGTTTTTAGCTCGCGCACCGTACTCTCCACCAACTAGTTCCCCACTGAATCAATCTATGTCAGTTCCATTATCAGTCCCCCAACCACATCTAATTTATTAGTAGGGAAATTAGACGCCAGATCCCACTGTTGAGAGAAGGAGCCTATGGGACATTCTCACCATAGATCAATTCCCTAAAATGGCCTGGATGACTATGACTCCAGACATCAGCATTCAAGAGTCCCTCACCCAGGAGTAGATGATGTGCTTCCACTAGATGCTCTGGGTGATTAATTTCTTCCTCCACCATCATCAGTTCATTTGTCCACAAATCTAGGAGCACTATGAAGTCCTCTTCCAACAACACTACTTGGTTGAATTAGCCACACTCCCCTGCATAATAACACCCTGCATCATCCAGTAATCATAGGATCCCCCTACAATGATGTGTCCAGAGGTAACTATGCTCTGTAGAGTTATATTTGTGGCATCCCCACATGTTCAGATCGATGGTTAGGGGCAGTGTGAATCCATCTATTTCATTTTGATCCTAATCTAGCTTGATTTACCTGGTGATATCGAGGACATGCCTCCAAGTGCAGTCCCCATAAATATGTCCAAACTCATAGAGAAGGAAGCTAAGATAGGACTCCCTGAAGAGAACCTACCCTCCAGGGTAGTGCAAAATTTTTTGGACCCCTAATAATTATCACTCTTCAACATAGGCATTTTCTCGACCTCGCTAGCCCCATCGAGTCATTTCCTTTCAGTCAAGACCCCAATAAGGGAAAAGGCCCCTGGAGATGATAAGCTCTTCGATCCATATGGTTCAATGCCAAAGGCAGTGGATGATCCCAAAAATGGTAAATTACACCAAAGGATCTTGGAATAGAAAAGGTTTATTGATGAGATTCTTATTGAATGTGAAACAAAGTGATGACCAAATTATGATGATCCTTAACTAGGGCATCATGGGTAGGTACAACTCCTTCCTGGTGTGGTATCTCTTAGTGATCCTGACAACCCTTCCCATATAGATAGATTAGAGGCCAAAGATTTAGGAAAAAGAGAATGATATGAATCGTATAATCCTAATGAGTTTCATGGGAATCCTCCTTAGGACCCGGTTCAGGATCCTCTAACTTTCCCACTTGTCATTCCTCCAGCCGATCCAAAGGTTGTTACTCCAATAGCCCCATGGATTATTCCACCAGCCGCTCCATGATTTGCTGGGCCTACCTACCATGTCAAAGAGCCTAATAATGCACTAGTGGTCAAAAATACCCACTAGGATAGAAATCCCTACTATGGGGATCCAATGGCTGATCTTGTTCCCACCTTGATGCCCTTGAGACTCGATAGGTGGAAATCCCACCTGATGGCAAGCCATATCCAGCATGGGTTGAGGATATGCCCCCCTAGATTTTGGGAACCCCATTTTCTCCCCCTTCAATGGGATGGACATCCCGCTACAACATCTGGCCCACTTTATTTCAAGGTTTGGACCCATGCTGGGGACCCTAATGCAGTAGGAAGCCACCAAGATCTGGTGTTTCGTACAACCATTGGATGAGCTCACATATTTTTGGTATAGATAGATACCCATTGGATATATAACTGGGTGGGAAGATCTACATAGGTAGTTCTTGTATCAGTTCAGTTCTACCAACCAAAAGACAAGTATTGACAATCTCTTCAAATGAAAACAATGACCAGATGATCATGTTGTAAAATTTTTCACTAGATGTAATGGACTGATGTATTCACTCAACATGCCGATGACTCGGGAGTAGTTGCTAATGATGTGTGTGGAGAATGTGAAGACTAAATTGGTTCATTCCCTCATCACTCAAAATATAACAGGTGGATTCTGGGATTTCTATGACAAACTGAAATGTCTAGAGGAAGCCATGCAATAAGCCAAGTAGGCACATTCATGCCTCCTGTACCTCCTTAAAGAAGGGGAACTAAAGTTGATACTACTCCTGTAGCATAGGTAGAGGCTCCTAGATAGCTGTAATTGTTACCGAAAAAGCTGCCTCCACAAACTCGCAAAGGGCGGCCTACCCAGCCTTAGCCTCAGGGACATCAATGTCCACCTATAAATCAGTAGGCACTACCCCATCAACCACTTCCACCCAGGCGAGAAACCCAAGTTCCACCTCCTCTCCAGGCTCCATCCCCTCATCAGGGCCAGGCTCCCAGAGTCCCTTTTATGGACATGAGGAACTGAAACTACTCATTTGAAGTGGATTAGGTCCCTAGATACTTCTAGAGTGACTTGGATTATGGAATCCTATAGTTTCCAGAATATAGGAGGTTTGAAGAGGATAATCTTATTGATCACCCAAACTATTTCCAATATCACCAGTTCCTTGGATATACTTTCATGAAATGTTATGTGATCAAGGAATGGCTCCAGACCATGTCAAAAACAACATAGTCAGACTGGGTCTGGCCTTGGAACATGTTGCATGCATTTCTGAAAAGCATAATAGTGATAGTAAAGGTGAATGAAAATAGGTCTCTAGCCATGGATCTCAGAAGTACGATGACTGGATAGCTCACAAGGCATTCACTTGTGAATACAGTGTCATTCTTGCTCAAACGAGCCAGACCCAGTGATTTGAGGTCACCACACCTTTTGAGATCACTCCACCTCCTTCGGTTTTCACTACTACATCCAAATCCCAGCCTTCACCTTCCCATAAGAGTAGGTTCCAACAATGCAAGAAAAAAAAAATCCCCCACTGGTGCCAAATCAATCCTGAACTCTTAGTGATTTTATGCCACCAGAGATGAGGACCGTTATTAGCATCTACCCAATAATGGAGGATTCTTCAAGGGATAATTAGGTGTATGTCTCAATAAACACTTTCGAGTTGGTGGACCCTTACATGGTTCCTGAAAATGAGGAGTATTACACAGATCCTCCTAATGTACTAAGTTGACTCCAGTTTGAGAGAAATCATGGATATGTGAATCACTAGAATACATCATCTAGTGCTTCTAATTAAGCCGCACATGCTATCGATACTAGAAAATAGGCTTAGTGTAGAGCTCAACAGGTGTAGTACTCTCATTCTGTCCCATCAGATTCTCTCCCACCACCCTTTTCACTACTCGGCTAGGAAGATCCATCACGATCACGTTATGATAAATCATATAATATAGTGGAAAAACATCAATCATCCAATCATTATCTAGTAGTCATTTTTTATGGTTCTACTAGCGAGCAGTGGGATATCCCCAACACCATCTAGAATCTTCCTGTTCAACCAGTAGGGCCCGTCATTCCTCCTTCCATAGAGACACCTTTTGTTAGTAGACATGTGTTCCTTACATAAAAGTATGATGTACTTAAGAATCTCACAAAAATAATTTGAATACTCTATATTCTCAAGGATCTATGTTTATCCCAAGATATGTGTGAAGCCCTCACAGAGGCTTTAATAATCCCCCTCTAGTTTCAAACAGAGGTAGTGACTACCAATGCTTTCCATGCTGAGGAAGTTAAGAATGCAGAAATTTTGGCCAAAATGTCATTCTATGGAGAATAAGAGGTTCTACAATACATAAGAACATCCATTTACTGTACATTAATATCTAGTTCAATGGCATGGAATTCCATCATTTTCTAGTCAACACATGTTTTGGGATCAATCTCATCCTGACCCAGACACTCCACCTCCAATCTCTTTTTTCATTTTCAATAATTTTTTTTACAGTAGAGCAGGAACCTCACAGTTACCACTGTTCATATGTCATACCAAAATCAAAATGAGTGCTAAATAACCCTATACACATACAACCAATTAAAATTCAGAATAAAAAAAATCATCACATATCATCACGGAAGACGAACCATCTCGAGCTTCACACCCTACGAACCATCCATCACCATACCATACCAATGTTGGCCAGTACTTATAAAAGGATCAACATCATCACTATTCTGAATAAGAAAGACACAAAAAGTTATCCACTAAAAACTACCATCACCATTATGAACATACAATCCACAATCACCAATTCCAGTAAGAATCATCAATAGCAGGAAGATACACCAAACCATTATCAACTTGAATATCGACTTCCAGTTTGCACCTCATGAATCTAAAACCATCGCTCATACAAAACCATCCCAAAACCTCACCAAGATCCATCACACCTTTCCAACCTGGCTTGGGGAGAAGAAACTAGAGGCTAAGGAAGAGTTTGGAGAGGGGATTCCTAATCAGGGAAATGTGACCTTTGGATGGATCACATACTAGTTTCTTCAAAGCCACCAATAGGGATATAGAGATCAATGAGTTAAAAAGCATAAATAGGAGGGACATATTGATGGACCACCAAAAGGACCACTAACCAATAGATAAGTACTTCGATGAGGATGGAACACCAAACTTCTTCCAGATTGTTCGATTCAACCAAAAACCCTAGCGATGAACAAACCCAGCAAACATGAAACCTCCTCACCGAATGAAACCCCTGACACCATCATAATCCACCAAAAATACCTTCGTACTGACCTAAGAAGAGGTCCAGGATAACGGTCTAGGTAGCAAGAGTAGAGGAGGATAATCGATCCCATGAGGAGAAGCTGTCGGGCACTGTTACCACCAAAAACCCAAAACACCTGAGTATCTTTGTGAAAAACCAAGATGGGGTTTTATCACAAATATTATTGTGATAAGAGAGGTGGTAGAAATGGTCAGGGGCCATGAAGCGGTAGGGAGCGTCCAACTGACATATAACCAGAAAAACCAAACTCCCACAAGAACCAACACATAGTGAGGAAAATAAGTTGTGACTCTGAAGGAGGAAAAGGGATCTATGAGAAATATCATACCTAATTATCCCAAGAAATTACATCAAGGATAGGAAGAGGTGTTGAGGAAGGTGAAGAAGAAGGTAGTGAGAGGGAGGAAACCCTAGAGTTCGAACGTGAGAGCACCATCCAAAAAGGCCGCAATTGACCCAAACACTCCATAAGATGGGATTATCCGAGGAAGATATGAGTCCATATGAACTAAATATTCAGGGTTATTATAGGATAGAGAAGATTCCGGTTGAAAAAAATATGCCTGAATACTCAGTTTTGTGGCTTGGTTTCTAGCATCGAGTTCATGGTCATCACACATGATACCTCCTATAATTCACTAATGGCTAGACCCTATCTCTATCTACATGCATCAGTTCCCTACTCCTATAAATAGTGACTCAAGTACTCCCTCAAAGGTTGAGTGGGAATATTCCAGGGTGACAAGTCTCCCTTTGTGTCTTGTGAATCCTTATATCTAGATGGCGACTACTACAAGAGCTATTAAAAGCAGTTTTAGGACAATGGGGTTGAGAGAACTACCGCTATGGCCGATCCATGGAAAGATGTGGACTATGCCTTCAACCTCCTAATTCAAAAATTGGAGGCCATGACCCCAGACATGGGGAACTTATTTATTATCTCTAGGACAAGGTTAAACCATGTTCCCAGGCATAAGGAATTCTATAATATCACTTTTTACTCCTATATGAATCAGGATTGAGTGATCCAGAACCCCTTACTTCTATAAGGCATCGAGATGTCCTCCCCATGGCAATAGTAATACACCATACTTTCTTGTTTCTCTAGGCTGGGTTGAAATGACTCAATCTAACATGCCACTACTACTTTTATATTATCAGGCATGGCCCATTGGGTTAAAGGCCTAATGGAATCATATTGACACCTTTTATCTCTATAATTTCAGTAGCACAGGAGTCCCCCAATGAAGATTCCACTACTGCTTAGGTTGGCACCAGCATTTCATCAGAATAATCCAACTCAGAATAATTACCCCTATCGATGATTCTCTCATTGTGGGTTATGTGGAAGATTTGGAAGAAGATCCTCCCATGTTTGAAGAAGGCGTCTCCACCACAGTTGATGAGTTGGTACATGTGAATCTCAGTACTAAGGAATATATGAGGATAAAATTGATTAGTGAATCCATTCCTACAGAGAAGAAGAAACAATAAGTGGATTTCCTAAAGCACCATCGAGATATATTTTCCTGGAGCTACGATGAGATGCCAGGGCTAGATCCTCAAATTTACATCCATCATCTTGTCTTGCCAGTAAATCATCATGGGTTCAAACATCCTCCTAGAACGATTCACCCATATCACAATGCCATGTTCAAGTTTGAAGTTGATAATCTTATTAAATCAAACTTCATCATTTAAGTCCATTACCCTAGGTGGTTAGCCAACATCACGCCCGTCTGAAAGAATAATGGACAGATCAAAGTCTGCATCGACTTCCAGGAACTTAACCATCACTTCCTAAAGGATGATTTTCCCCTTCCCATGTCATAACTTTTGATCGAAACAAATATTTTATTACAAGCTCTCTCCTTTATGGATTGTTATTCTGGATATAATCAAATAAAAATAGATCCCAAGGATGAAGATCCCACCACCTTTAGATCCCCTCAAGGTATTTTTTTGTTACCAGGTTATGCCTTTTGGTTTGAAGAATGTGGGTTCCACCTATCAACATTCCATTCACCACATATTCAATCCAATCCATGAGAACCTGGTCAAATGCTATGTGGATAATTTGGTGGTAAAATCCCCCCAGTTTCAGGACCATCTCAGAGATCCTGAGAAGGTGATCGGCTTCCTCTATTCCCAAAATATGAAGATGAATCTTATTTTCCTTTGGGGTTACCTATGGAATGTTTCTTAGAGTTTTCTTCAGATATAGAGGCATCGATACTAATCTAGAGAAGATCAAGTTTATTATTCATATGCCTTTTTCGAGTAACCTTTTGGAGCCCAAAGGATTTCAAGGACACTTAGCCTATATATGACGATTCATTGTGAATCTAGTCAGAATTTGTAATCCATTTTCCTACCTCATAAAGAAATGTGTCTTTTACCAATGGGATTTAGAATATAAGGCCACCTTTGAGAAGATCAAGTAGTACCTACTACAACCTCCAGTTTTGATACCACCCATATCCAGAAAGCCACTGGTCCTTTATGTGACCAACCTGGAATGGTCCCTTGGTGCCCTAATTTCCCAGAAGAACAATGAGGGGAAATAGAATAGTTTATACTATCTCAGCCACATGCTCCTCGATATAGAGACCATATATTACTCTATCAAGAAGATCTTCCTTGCATTTTTATTCAACATGAAGAAGATGAGACATCATCTACATCACCAAAAGGTATAGATGATGTCCCGTGTGGACCTACTAATGTATATTCTGAACCTCCCCATATTGACAGACCATATAGCTTGGTGGGAAATAGTCCTTTAGTAGTTCAATAAAAGGTTTTTTCCACAGAAATCTATCAAGGTTCAGGCACTGGAAGAATTACTTGACACCCATCCAGCCCCCATAGAACACTCTTTAGATCTTGAATTCCCATATGGGGCCATCCTCTTAGTAGATAAAGCCATTATATGTTGGAAAATGCACTTTGATAGTGCTTCCTGAAGTCTGATAGGTAGAAGTATCAATGATCCTAGACTCAATAGAAGAGGCCTGGGTATTATCTTCATCATACCTACTTAAGCTGTCATGGTCTATTCATTTTGTTCTCAGAAGGCTACACCAACAATGAGGAAAAGTATTATTCCATCATCACTAGTCTCAAACTCTCCCTTGAGATTAATGTTCCTCACCTACATGTGAAGCGAGATTCCGAGCTATTTTTCAAGAAGGTTAATGGTGACTACACCATCAAAAATCCAGATCTCTCACCCTTATTAGAGTGCACTCGCTAGCTAATGGCCTAGTTTCCTCATACACCAGAGGTTTATCATGTCCTTAGATCACAAAATGGTCGAACTGAGGACTTGGAAAGCCTTTACTCTTATCTTGAAGATCTTTACTAGAACGATTTGATTATCCATGTGGCTCATCGAAGAATCATCACTCCCATCACTCCAGACGATGATGAAATCCAATAAGTAATCCATATTACCATTGGTTCACCCACATAGGGACTTCCAATCCCCACTTTTGTGGTATAAGAGACCCCTAGATAGATTAATCCCTTTATTGAGTACCTCTAACACAGATATCTCTCGATAGATAGAGCCGAATGTGAGTGAATTTGTTAGTGGGAAGTTCATTTCACCCTCTAGAGTGGTCCCAACCTTGAGCAGATCCTCTATAAGTGTGGATTCGATGGAGTCCTCTTCTACTATATTCAAGGAGATGATATCCCCCAGGTTATGTAATAAGTTCATGTTAGTTCCTATAGATCTCATTATCTAGGGCTGAAGCTCTCCCATCTGATATGAAGGTTGGTCTACTTCTGGACCACCATGATTCATGACTGAATGGTGTTTTCCAAGAGGTTCCACGCATGTCATATCCATGATAATTTTGTGCATCAACTGCCAAAGCCTCTTCATACTACTAAGTAATATTAGAACATTGTATTATGAGGACTTGATGTTGTGGGACCATATCCACCAATGATATCTCTCTAATGTTGGTTCATCTGAACTACCACATATTTCTTTTCCAAGTGGATAGAGTCCATTTTTCTCAAGGAAGTGAAGTCCTGTTCTATCATCTATTTCATGAGCTCTAATATCATCCACCAATTCAGAGTCCCTAATGATATCCTCACTGATAACAACAACAACGTCCAAGAAAATGAGTTGAAGAAACTGTATGATAATTATAGTATCCAATCCAACCGCACTTCTCACTATCATGCGCAAGAAAATGGGAAGATCGAGGTGTTCAACAAGACCCTCTCAAACATTTTATAGAAGATAGTTGGTAAAAAAAAGAAAATTTGGCCAGAAAAGCCTCCAAACACCCTCTGGGATTACCAGATGATGACCCTTAATTCCACCCAAGTGACCTCATATTCCCAATTTTATGGAATAGAGGTGGTCTTTCCTATTGAGATTTAGTTTTTGTCATTATACACAACCGTATATGATTAATAGATGATAGAAAAAGTAGCTGATGTATATTTGGATGAAATATAAGATCTCTATGAGAATAGGATCATTACCTTGTACAACCTGGAGAGACACTTGAACCAGATATCCAGATATTTCAACAATAAATTTCATCTTCGCTCCTTCCTTTAAGGTGACACGGTGTTGGCCCTAAGAACACCTATGATACCCAGTAAGAAACTTCCAAAGTTGGAGCCCAAATGGGAGAGGTCTTATATCATCTACAAGGTTTACACCAATGGTGTGTACTCCCTAGATACCATGGAAGGTGAGGATATTAATCCTCCCACCAATTCCAAATTACTTAACTGATACTTCACATGAGTGAGTATGTCGTCCTGCATTATGCTAAACTAAAATTGGTAAACACACCATACAGTTCAAGCTCTACGACCCTAAACTAATATCCTTTTCATCCTCACCACATGATGTTAAACCATGATACACTTTTTATCCCATCCGTCATGATATTAAACTATTCTTTCATCCTCATTTCATGACGTTAAACTATACAACTCTTCAAGAACTATGTGTGGATTGATTCCCATCCTTATGGGATACCTAGTGAAACCTAGTCACTTCATCTTCAGGTCCACCCTCACCAAATCATTCACTGTTTTGGTTTCCCCCCTTGGGTCTTATTCCCTTTGGGTAATCCAACTGGTGTGGTGAGGGATTTTATTTTCCCTATTCACATTAGTTTTACAGTGGCCATGCCATGTGATTCTCTTGACAATGTCCCCTTTCCTCCACGTCCTAACCACCTGACTTTAAACAACATGACATTCTATAACTATGTATGTCTTGATTCTTGTCCTCATAGGATACATAGGAATTCCCATACCTCTTTTCTTTGGGTCTATCCCCAGGTTCCCTAACCTCTTTAGCCCTTTTTAGCCCTACAGTCCTAGTTCTACGACTTTAAACTAAGTCTGCCCTCATCCCGCATGATGTTAAAAGGCATGGTGCTTTTTCCAAATTATCTTTCTTCCAGACCCTTGCACTGATTCTTCTCTTGGAAGTAAATGATTTAGTGTGGAATTTTCTTGTCCTCATTCAAATTTGGTTTTCAATTAGCGCGTCATGTATTCCCCTTAGGGGTCTTCCCTTTTCTACCAATATCTTTACCACATGACGTTAAACTAAAAAACACTTCACGAGCTACATATTCTTGATTAATTCCCTCGTAGGATACATAGTAACTCCTAGACACTTCATCCTCACATCCAACCCTGAGTTCTTGTACCTTTTTCATCTCTCTAGCCTTCCTTGGACTAGATCTCATTGAAGATTACACATGGTGTGTTGTGGAATTTTTCTTGTCCTCATTCACATCAGGTTAAAAATAATCATTCCAAGTGCCACTCCTTTAAGAGATTTTCATTCTCCCATCCTTACCACATGACGTTAAACTGCATGATGTTGCAAAACTACATATGTCTTGATTCCTACCCTCACAAGATACGTAGGAACACCTGAATATTTGACATCGAGTCCATCCTAGGTTCATCAACCCACCTTTTCCCCTTTCCCTTACTCCCCCTTTCGAATAATCTACCAAGTTGAATCCCTTGGCCTCTATATTTCATCATCAACATGATACGATGCGCCGTGGTGTGGGACTTAGAGTGTTGAATTCCGCATGTACATTCTCTCATCCGATTACCATGATTTTCATGTCCTTAATTTGGGTCTCCATCATCTTTCACATTCGAAGGGACCCCCTAATGGTCTGGTCTCATGTCTCTTTGGATAACCTACCATCTTGAGCCAATGTCCCAGAAGATTTCAAAAAACATTGATACAAATCCCATGTTTCGAATATAGTCAGTGGTCAATCCTTATTTTTTTCTTCCATTTCAGGTCACACAATATGGATAATGTGTTGAGAACATGGTCAGAAGTCCCCCATCATTATCGTAAACCCCATTGAGTCCTAAATGATGGTCTTGTAATTCACATTCCTTCTTTCATCCTTATTTATAGACAGAATTTCCACACCCTCAAATACCATTCCACTATGCACCTTTGTGTATTTAGTGGGTGAATCAGTTCTGTGTGACCATCTTTGGCCCCACACCTTCATTCCCCTATTGTGTTCCTCTATGTGTAGTAAGGATATTTTCTACCATGTATTTACCACACCGAGCTTGTCTCACGTGGGCTTAGAGGTTTTAATAAGGATTTTACCTATGTGGAAGAGTCACATGCCTCATGGTCCAAACTCTATGACCTTAAAATAGGAGTTCAGATCCCAAAGTCCAAGCATCATGACATTAAACCATGTGTGTTCTCATGGGAATATGTGATGTGGTGTGGACTTCTCCTGTTCTCATTCATGCCGGGTTGCTTTATGGCATGGCATCACATACTTTTTCTTTGAGAATTTTTCCCTTATGGTTTGAGATCTATGACCTTAAACTAAGATCTCCTCCATCCTTAATGCATGAAGTTAAGCTAGATGAAATCTTGGGAACTACTTGTGGTTTTATTCACATCCATATGGGATACCAAGGAATGCCCATACACTTCGTCTTTGGCTTTAGCCCCATGATCTCCATTTCTGGCCCCTCAGCTTGAAATGGTGTGTATGGTGTGGTGTGGACTTCCCTTATCCTCATTCACATCAGGTATTTTCACCATACCATACACATCCTCTTTGTGATACCTTTTCCCCCAAATTCCTTGCCACATGACATTAAACTGCATGAAATTCAAGAACTACATGTTCCTTGATTCCCATCATTATGAGATACGTAGCGATGCCCATATTTTCTGTATGTGTTCCGACCACAACCTATTTCATCTTTCCATCCCCTTATTGTCCTTGGTTCTCTCAATAGTACATGGTGTGGTGTGGATATATTTATTTTTCATTTATGTGGTGGTATAATGGCTGCACTATGTACTTAATTTGAGGACACCACTCCTTGCGCACATCCTTACCGCATGATGTTAAACTGCATGGGTACATCCATGATTCATGTGTGTCCTCTATTTGGGTCCCCACCATCTATCACATCCTAAAGGACCCCATAGTGGTATGTTCCTATACTGCTTTGGCTCACCTACGATCATGGGCCAACATCCCAAAATATTTTGAATGACAATTTGATACAAGTCCCACATTGAAAATATGGCCAGCGGTCCATCCTCAATTGTTTGTTCCTATTTCAGGTCACATGATATGGATACTATGTTGTAAAAATGGTCAGTAGTAATCCTCCATCATTATCACCACCACCACTATATCCTAAATACTGGATGCAATGATTCATATTCTCCTACCCATTTATCCCTCTGTACATCTGTGTACGTTGAGCAGGAATGTTGGTCTGGTTGGGATTGTCCTTGCCTAATATTTCTCTTTCATTGTTGTATGTGCTCATGTAATGGGGAAAGCCTGATACCTTCCCTTTTTTCCCACACTGAGCATTGCTCACATGGGCTTAGGAGTTTTGGTAATGTAATTACCACATGGACTGTGCAACCTAATGGTCCAAGTTCTATATCCTTAAACTAAAATCTATTTTCATCCAAGACATATAATGTTAAACTATGATGCCTTTTCCCACATGACTTTAAACTATTACATCCTTACTTCATGATGTTAAACGGCATGAGTGAGTCTTATCACACAACTTTAAACTATGGCACCATCTTCCTGGACACACGATGAAAAATTGCACCACATTGTGATGTTCTCACTTGATAGGACATAAACCTTAGAACTGTTCACCACCATGCCACTTTTCAGGACCTACACCAAGCTTGATTCCCATATAAACACCTGAACATTCCATCCTAGGCTAGTTTCTCTAAAAAAAATCACACAAAAAAATGAACAAACAAGAAATATCTAATTTTTATTATCTTGGAGCATGGGTTAGACTTGCATGAAGACATTGCCCCAAGAATTGGTCCCTTACCATGAAATATTAAATAACTATGTGTGTCTTGATTCCTTCCCTTTCATAATATGTAGTGACACCTAGATCATCGATCTTGGGTCCAACCTCAGTATTGTTTCCCCTTTTTCTTCATCCTTAGCATGATGTTAAAATGCAACCATACCCTGAACAAATTTAGGATGTCCCATGATTATTGTAAGATGCTTAATCTTACTCACTATCAAAGATTATTTCCCCAACTAGTATTTGTCTTTCATTGCACTATTTTTTAGGAACTATATTGGGCTTGATTTCTATCTTATGGGATACATACTGATGCCCAAAAATTCTACATACTGGCCCAGCCCAAGGTTTATTAACCCTTCTAGTCCTTCAGCCCCAATTACATTCCATACTCTATAAACTTAAATGAGAATCCCTTATTCTATGCAACATGACATTAAATAGTTGGCTAGGGTCTAGGCAGTATGGCCTTAAACTGTGTACAACATCCTAATCATATGATGCTAAACTATACTGTACATCATCTTTATCGTATGACATTAAAATGCATTCTTTAATCCTCATTTTCATGATTTAAAACTACAAGGAATCTTAGGTCCTAACCAAGGAGGTCAAACCTAGGAATATGATTGTTCTCAATTTAGACCGATACACTCACCCAATGTGCTCTTGTCATGATGGCACAATTTCAAGTGTGTTCGAATCAATTGGAATATCCCATCACTCCATCTCCACTCTTTTTATACCCCTAATTTGTATATTCATCCTATTTCATATAGCATCCCGCCTTTTTATCACATAAACTTTCATTACATTTTACAAAACCGAGGATCTTTAAGGTTTAGTGTCTTGGAAACCAGGAACATAATAAATGAAACAAAAAAAAACATTCTTCTTAAACACTTGAAAGGATTCTCCTCAAGTTCATCCTAGGTTCATTACTGCATCTCATAACCTGGGGACATACATCAAAAGAAAGGGTGAGCAGAAGGCCCAGTAAGAGAAACCAGAGAAACATTTTACATGTGAACTTGAGATACTTCAATAAGGTCATGAAAATAACATTAAGGCATGAGAATGAAATCATGAGATACATCATAATAAAAATAACATTTTTTTACAACTTGAAGATGTGGCTACAACATTTAATATTGACAATCGTTTCGTTTCACCAAGGTCCATCCCCAAGGTGTCGTTAAAATTACCAAGGTTATTCACCAAGGCGTCGTTAAAATGGTCATCTCTAGAGATTAAGTCTTTACCCAATGCATTGGAGCGCTATCAGGGCGCACCCTTAAATTTGCCTTTATTATCATGTGAGCCACATATATCATCATCAAACATTCCATAAATAACCCATATAGCATAAAATAAATGGGTTTCATTTCATAATCATAACATTTTAAAAACTGCTTTAAAGACATGATCTTTACGTCACTTTAAACCCACAGAAAGGGAAAGAGGGTTTCATTTATGTAATTCCCATAATTTAAAATAGAACATTTTGATATATATGTGAATACCCCTGTAGAAATAAGAGCTTTGAGTATTCATTTTATAACATAAAATAATTTTTAGAAAAGAGAGAGAGACATTTTGAGACGAAAATTCTGCAGCATAACGGCTATGTTACAAGGTTTTAGAAAACATTGAGAAGAGAGGAGACATGGGTCAAACATTCATAAATGACCCATCAAACCGTAGAGGGAAAAAATATAAGGGATTTAAGAACATGGTAATGAAATTTGAAAATATACCATATGAAATGAAGAACATGAAAGGAAGAAAAAAAAGATTTCTCTTGTGAGAATTCGGCAGCCTAACGGCGCCACTTAAACTTCAACAAAATTGAATTGAAAAGGTCAAATAGGGTCTCTCATCATATGAACATAAGAGTACAGTATGATAGATATAGAGGTCAAACCCCAACATAATAGAAAGGAACTTGAAAGAATTGACATGAGAGTAGAACTTCAAAACGAGAATGGTGAAGAACCACTTAAAAATTCGGCAGCCTAACGGCGCCACTTAAACTTCAACAAAATACTGAATTGAAGAGATAAAATGGGGTCTCTCATCATATGAACATAACAGTCCAGTATGATAGATATAGAGATCATACACCAACATAACAAAAAGGAACTTGAAAGAATTGACATGAAAGTAGAACTTCAAAACGAGAAGGGTGAAGAACCACTTAAAAATTTGGTAGCCTAACGGCGCCACTTAAACTTCAACAAAATACTGAATTGAAGAGATCAAATGGGGTCTCTCATAATATGAACATAAGAGTACAGTATGATATATATAGAGATCATACCCCAACATAACAAAAAGGAACTTGAAAGAATTGACATGAAAGTAGAACTTCAAAACGAGAAGGGTGAAGAACCACTTAAAATTTCGGCAGCCTAACGACGCCACTTAAAACTTCAAAATACTGAATTGAAGCGATCAAATGGGGTCTCTAATCATATGATCATAAAAGATCAGTATGATAAATTTAGAAATCATACCCCAACATAATAAAAAAAGGAACATGAAATACTTTACATGAAAATAGATCTTGAAAAATGAGAAGGGAGAAAGAATCCGTTACAAAAATTTCGGCAGCCTAACGGCGCCACTTAAAACTTCATAAAAAGAAATAATGAGAGTAATAGGGGATCTCTCATTATATTAACATGAAAAGGTAAGTAAGAGGAGTATAAAAGAACATCCTCCAACATAAGAACATGGAGCATAAAAGGAATGACATAAAAGAGATTACTTGAAATGAAAGAGAGAGGTCGGATCCCTTACCTTAAAATGTAACTCTTAAACCTCAATGGTTGGGACCTTGAGGGCTTGGGGCACCTTGGGAGGACTCCTTGGGAGGTAATGAGACCAGAACTTCGTTGGGGAAGAGTGGGGAGTCGAATTGATGAGAGGAGGGCTTGGTATTTATAGGGAAAGTGAGGGGACAAGGCATTAATGGCCAAGGGACACCTCACATGTGCTTTTCTCAAACCCATGTGCTCTCCCTTGGCATTTACCACGGAGTTAGGCCACATGGGGCCCCCACAACAATAATTCATTACCCTTGGCCGGCCAAACCATAAAATATCTCATGACATCATCATGACACAGCTATGATGTCATTAAACATACCGAAACCCTAAAACTGCATTTTTACTATTCACTGAAAAATTCATCTTTCTCAGAAAAATCCCAAAATTTCACCTTAACTAAATATCAATGCTCTGATTTTAAAAATGAACTCCATTTTATAAAAATAATTTTCTAAGTATTTTTAAATTTATTTTTAAATAAAAACACTATTCACCGAAAATTCATTTTTTCAGAAAAAACCCCAAAAATTACCATAACATAATATCGATGCTCTGAGTTCAAAAATAAAGTCCTTTTTTATAAAAATAATTTTCTAATTATTTTTAATTAAATTTTTAATATAAAAAAACTATTCACCTGAAAAAACTAATACTTGAATAATAATTTATGAAACTGTTATTTAACCATTTTATTGAATCACATTACATAATCAAGGTGCCTAGATTATTTTAAAACTTTTTTTAAGTGAGGTTTCTAATCCATTTGGTCATATTACTAATCCTAATCATAAAATCACTATTCATAATTTACTATTCATCAAAAATCAAGTTGATCTTATTAGACTCTAAATTTCGTACTGGACATAATTGCAGAAGACCATTTTTTGAGAATAATTACACATTTTAAATTATTTAAGGTTTACACAAACATTTTTTTTAAAATATCCTTTTGAAAATTCATCAAAAATATGCATACTATTTTTATCCAGTCATTTGAAAATTCATAAACATCATCATAATAAGAAATCCCAATTTTTATTTAAAACAAGGATTACACAAGGTAGTTATGGTCTCATTACATATCCCCTTATAATACCAGCATAGGACCTAAGAGTAAGGTGTTCTAGGGTGATAGAATCTTGGGGCGGCTCAGTCAACATTGCCCGAGTAGTAATTTCTATCAGTTTGAACTTCTCGCGAAGACGATTCCGTTCTAGCTTCACATGATGAAGTTCAGCTTGGATTTGGTCCAGAGCAAAGCCCAATGGTGCTACCTCCTTCCCAAGCTCTGTTAGATGGGCTTCGATCGGTCCAAGACTACTAGGTGAGGCCATCAAATCTTCTTTCTATAATAGTTAACCAAGATTACTTATATTTGGAGACAATAATCAAAACATTTTGTTCACAGTGGTCATATTGACCGATGGTCATATAACAGTCAAAACCCACTGGTCTCATTTTAATTATAATCATGTTTATCAAATAAAACATTTTTGTTGAGTATAAAAATAAAATAAAATAACACATGAAATTAGGGAACAAGATTTATTCAAAATTTCGGGCCGTTACAATCTTCCCCCCTTAAGAAATTGCGTCCTCGCAATTTTTAAAATTGGGTTTTGAAATTTCATTTAAAGTCCCACATCGGAAAAAGAGTCAGTAACACCATTACTTTAAAAGAAAGAAAAGGAAGTACAAAGGCAACCCGAGTTTACTCATACTAGGATTCCATGTAGGAAATATGGACATGGAGTAGAAAACAAAGGGTAACGTTCTTAAAGGAGAGTGATAGAAAACATGATTAGGGGGAAGTTAACCACCAGAAAATCCCAAAATTTTGATGTGTGTAAGCGGTCTTTGATTACCTAGTAGGAAACGTAAACCAACAACGTTTTTGTTTTACGTTCCTTTTAATAACTTTGAGGAATTCATTTACAACATAGAACAAAAACATAAGGAAATATATCTACCTTCATGTAGAGTTTCATACATTAAAAAGTTTATACCAAAACTAATCTTTTCTCCAAACGATGAGAATTCAAAACTACTTGGTCTCATCAAAACACCAGAATCATCATCTAGAGAATCACATGATCCACAAAAGATCAACTATCTATTTCTTCTGTCTTTAAACATTATCCCAAAAATAGAATGGGTAAGGTAAAACAAATCTTCAAAAAGAATCCCACAGAAATGGAAACTACTTTTAAATCTTCAAAGTTCCATGGTACTACCCAATGTTCATCATAAACCATTCCGTAAATAATGGTCCTTAAGATTCCTGAAAATAAACCAAACTAAGATTGAAACCCAAATACAAGAAGGACTTGATAACATAGTCTTCCAAAATAAACTTCATTGTTTATCTCCAAACAACATCAACCACTCTTAACATCTTATAACAAAAGTAGCTAACCTAAACATATTTTACCCAAGATAGGTTAATCATTCCCGTAAGTAACCGAAATTACTATAAGGCCACCTTAAATTCATTGATTCTTCAAAATATAAGTCAACATTACTCCTCAATGAAGACACCGTAGTAATCTATTTACCTTGATCATATATGGTCCTCAAAATAGTGAACGTCTTCCCAAATAATAATTATCTTTTAATCCCCTAATCATCTATGTCGTATTAATACGGCAATCGTAGCATTTCCTATTACATTGGTTGTTGGGACATGTTCTTCCATTTCCCGCCATTAACTAAGAAAAGAAGCTATAGTTAGGGGCTTAAATACTTAGCCAATAATCATGAAAAGAAACTTAAAGCATCTAAAAATAACATGTAGAAGTAAAGTATACCCTAACTTGTGATCCCCTAGGTTCCCTTCTAGGTTATCCATGATCATATATTCTTATGTGAATCTTTATTTTATTTTATCTTTGTTCCTTTAACAATGGTTCATACTAAGCTTATGAATTTACCAAATCATATCCCCCGGGAGTGTCGTAACCAAGAGTGCAGCAAGGCCCGTTGTCGTGTACCAGTTCCCGTTCGAGTCTAGCTCAAAGCGGTGTTTTTGGGTTTTACCCCTATGTACATCTGTGCCAGAGCCACCTCTACCTGCTCGTATCCAGACAGGGATGTATTTGCTTGGAAACCCTTTACTCAATACTCACCAAAATACTAGGAAGATTTCCTATATTTAAACTTTTTTATAGGGTTCTTCCTAAAGTTTTCATATCCTAATTTCCACAAATAACTAAACCATCCTTTGATTCCAACTATAGCATCCCGCCTTTTTATCACATAAACTTTCATTACATTTTACAAAACCGAGGATCTTTAAGGTTTAGTGTCTTGGAAACCAGGAACATAATAAATGAAACAAAAAAAAACATTCTTCTTAAACACTTGAAAGGCTTCTCCTCAAGTTCATCCTAGGTTCATTACTGCATCTCATAACCTGGGGACATACATCAAAAGAAAGGGTGAGCAGAAGGCCCAGTAAGAGAAACCAGAGAAACATTTTACATGTGAACTTGAGATACTTCAATAAGGTCATGAAAATAACATTAAGGCATGAGAATGAAATCATGAGATACATAATAATAAAAATAACATTTTTTTACAACTTGAAGATGTGGCTACAACATTTAATATTGACAATAGTTTCGTTTCACCAAGGTCCATCCCCAAGGTGTCGTTAAAATTACCAAGGTTATTCACCAAGGCATCGTTAAAATGGTCATCTCTAGAGATTAAGTCTTTACCCAATGCATTGGAGCGCTATCAGGGTGAACCCTTAAATTTGCCTTTATTATCATGTGAGCCACATATATCATCATCAAACATTTCATAAATAACCCATATATCATAAAATAAATGGGTTTCATTTCATAATCATAACATTTTAAAAACTGCTTTAAAGACATGATCTTTACGTCACTTTAAACCCACAAAAAGGGAAAGAGGGTTTCATTTATGTAATTCCCAGAATTTAAAATAGAACATTTTGATATATATGTGAATACCCCTATATAAATATGATCTTTGAGTATTTATTTTATAACATAAAATAATTTTTAGAAAAGAGAGAGAGACATTTTGAGACGAAAATTCTGCAGCATAACGGCTATGTTACAAGGTTTTAGAAAACATTGAGAAGAGAGGGGACATGGGTCAAACATTCATAAATGACCCATCAAACCATATAGGGACAAAATATAAGGGATTTAAGAACATGGTAATGAAATTTGAAAATATACCATATGAAATGAAGAACATGAAAGGAAGAAAAAAAAGATTTCTCTTGTGAGAATTCGGCAGCCTAACGGCGTCACTTAAACTTCAACAAAATTGAATTGACAAGGTCAAATAGGGTCTCTAATCATATGAAAATAAGAGTCCAGTATGATAGATATAGAGGTCATACCCCAACATAATAGAAAGGAACTTGAAAGAATTGACATGAGTAGAACTTCAAAACGAGAATGGTGAAGAACCACTTAAAAATTCGGCAGCCTAACGGCGCCACTTAAACTTCAACAAAATACTGAATTGAAGAGATCAAATGGAGTCTCTCATCATATGAACATAAGAGTCCAGTATGATAGATATAGAGATCATACCCCAACATAACAAAAAGGAACTTGAAATAATTGACATGAAAGTAGAACTTCAAAACGAGAAGGGTGAAGAACCACTTAAACATTTGGCAGCCTAACGGCGCCACTTAAACTTCAACAAAATACTGAATTGAAGAGATAAAATGGGGTCTCTCATCATATGAACATAAGAGTAAAGTATGATAGATATAGAGATCATACCCCAACATAACAAAAAAGAACTTTAAATAATTGACATGAATGTAGAACTTCAAAACGAGAAGGGTGAAGAACCACTTAAAATTTCGGCAGCCTAACGACGCCACTTAAAACTTCAAAATACTGAATTGAAGTGATCAAATGTGGTCTCTCATAATATGATCATAAAATATCATTATGATAAATTTAGAGATCGTACCCCAAAATAATAAAAAAGGAACATGAAATACTTTACATGAAAATAGATCTTGAAAAATGAGAAGGGAGAAAGAATCCGTTACAAAAATTTCGGCAGCCTAACGGCGCCACTTAAAACATCATAAAACGAAATAATGATAGTAAGAGGGGATATATCATTATATTAACATGAAAAGGGAAGTAAGAAGGAGTGTAAAAGAACATCCTCCAACATAAGAACATGGAGCATAAAAGGAATGACATAAAAGAGATTACTTGAAATGAAAGAGAGAGGTCGGATCCCTTACCTTAAAATGTAACTCTTAAACCTCAATGGTTGGGACCTTGAGGGCTTGGGGGAACCTTGGGAGGACTCCTTGGGAGGTAATGAGACCAGAACTTCGTTGGGGAAGAGTGGGGAGTCGAATTTATGAGAGGAGGGCTTGGTATTTATAGGGAAAGTGAGGGGACAATGCATTAATGGCCAAGGGACACCTCACATGTGCTTTTCTCAAACCCATGTGCTCTCCCTTGGCATTTACCATGGAGTTAGGCCACATGGGGCCCCCACAACAATAATTCATCACCCTTGGCCGGCCAACCCTTAAAATATCTCATGACATCATCATGACACAGCTATGATGTCATTAAACATACCGAAACCCTAAAACTGCATTTTTACTATTCACGGAAAAATTCATCTTTCTCAGAAAAATCCCAAAATTTCACCTTAACTAAATATCAATTCTCTGATTTCAAAAATGAACTCCATTTTATAAAAAAAATTTCTAAGTATTTTTATATTTATTTTTAAATAAAAACACTATTCACCGAAAATTCATTTTTTCAGAAAAAACCCCAAAAATTACCATAACATAATATCGATGCTCTGAGTTCAAAAATAAAGTCCTTTTTATAAAAATAATTTTCTAATTATTTTTAATTAAAATTTTAATTAAAAAACACTATTCACCCAAAAAAACTAATACTTGAATAATAATTTATGAAACCGTTATTTAACCATTTTATTGAATCACATTACTTAATCAAGGTGCCTAGATTATTTTAAAACTTTCTTTAAGTGAGGTTTCTAATCCATTTGGTCATATTACTAATCCTAATCATAAAATCACTATTCATAATTTACTATTCATCAAAAATCAAGTTGATCTTATTAGACTCTAAATTTCGTACTGGACATAATTGTAGAAGACCATTTTTTGAGAATCATTACACATTTTAAATTATTTAAGGTTTACACAAACATTTTTTTTAAAATATCCTTTTGAAAATTCATCAAAAATATGCATACTATTTTTATCCAGTCATTTGAAAATTCATAAACATCATCATAATAATAAATCACAATTTTTATTTAAAACAAGGATTACACAAGGCAGTTATGGTCTCATTACATAGCCCCTTATAATACTAGCATAGGACCTAAGAGTAAGGTGTGCTAGGGTGATAGAATCTTGGGGCGGCTCAGTCAACATTTCCCGAGTAGTAATTTCTATCAGTTTGAACTTCTCGCGAAGACGATTTCGTTCTATCTTCACATGATGAAGTTCAGCTTGGATTTGGTCCAGAGAAAAGCCCAATGGTGCTACCTCCTTCCCAAGCTCTGTTAGATGGGCTTCGATCGGTCCAAGACTACTAGGTGAGGCCATCAAATCTTCTTTCTATAATAGTTAACCAAGATTACTTATATTTGGAGACAATAATCAAAACATTTTGTTCACAGTGGTCATATTGACCGATGGTCATATAACAGTCAAAACCCACGGGTCTCATTTTAATTATAATCATGTTTATCAAATAAAACATTTTTGTTGAGTATAAAAATAAAATAAAATAACACATGAAATTAGGTAACAAGATTTATTCAAAATTTCGGGCCGTTACATTTCACATATTAAAGGACCCCCTCCCCAAAATCCTGGCCCCATGCCACTTTGGCTCACCTACAGTTCTAGGTGAACACCCCGAAAGACTTTGGACGACACTTCAAGTTTGGCCCCGTATTCTAAATACAGTCAATGATTAGCCCTCATTTTTTGTTTTCATTTTAGGATAACATGATATGGATACTGTGTTGTGAACATGTTCAACAATTATCCTTCATCATCATTCCAACCTCACAACATTTCAAATTTTGGATAACATTATTCACAATTCTCTTTCCCCTTTGTTCAGACTGATTCCAATGCCCCTGGCATTATCCCGCTTGTGCACTATAGCATGTTGGGAAAGGGAGATTTGGCTGTTATGAGAGCCCTATTCTCTAGTCATATCCCTTATCTCAGTTCTATAAATTTGGGTGGCCATTCAGACTCCATGTGTTTGATGATTTAATGATTCTCTCATATTTGAAGTGAGCAATTACATAGTCTTCCCTTATTTCTCACATCAGGCATGACCCATGTGTTCTTAGGAATTGAAAATTAGTTGTTTCATGAATATTATTGAAGTGAAACAATTAAATCAAGAAACAATATTTCCATTCATGTGAACTCAATAAACAATAATGAAAGTATTTTTGGGAGTTTGAAAAAATACAGTCTCTAAGGATTGGCCTCTTCAATGGAGCATCGTAGCTCCACCACCCTTTGGATGGTGGCATCTAGGATTTGATGTCATCACTGAAGCTCCCTTCCTTTCTTATTGTCCATGGAGTAGAATTCATCAGCTTTGATCCGTGATTGATCCTCCTCGGCTCGGGTTTTGTCCATCTCATGAGATTCTTGCTTCAGCTACTCCTTGACTTCTGCCAGCTGAATTTGTAGATGTGATATGAATTCTAATTGTGTATTGATGAAAATAGAGCACTTTTTCACCAATACACCTAAGTGTAGGATCTATAGTTTAGCCACTTAATACTTCTGAGTGTTGACAGACTTCCTTCACTGCCAGCTGACACTAAGTCCTTGGTCTTACTCCCATATTGTCACTGCCAGATAATCCTAGATAAGCACATAAAAACCTTGTTCATCCACTCCTCTGATGTATAGGTCATTTATATGAGGAAAAATATTTCCCATCTAGCTTATCCACTCTGATATGAAAGTTTTATCAATGAAGTGCTTAATTAGTTTCCAATACTGGTGAAGAATGTTATTACTATCCTCCTCATCAGAGGGGGTCTCATCGAGCTAATCTAGGTCATAAATTTCGTATTCTGGGAATTACTCCAGAAGTTAGGCATAAGTATCCTCCTATGGAATCATATAGGTTGGATTGGGATCCATGTCATCTAGTTGATCTTCATCACTAGATACCACCTCAATAAGTTCTGATCCTATCCTGCTAGTGGTCCTGCCCATAGCTGTGATCGGATTAGTCTGGTCAGCTTGGACATCCAATTCCATAATGACTGGAATTACCCTCAGGAAAAAAGTTCTGGTATCCCCATCCATCCTCACAAGCATGGAACATGCTGTTTGAAGATCTATTTAGACAAAAAATACAAAATGTTAGTTGGCCAAGTTTGATAGAAAAAAATTACGATTTTGTGAGAGATAAATTATAGAATTAAAATAGATGATCCCGCCCTTGGGTTGTCACTATTGGCATCCTAGGATGTGGCACCACCGTATATGTTCAGGAACTCTGAAGATTTCCAAATGTTCACCCTAGGTGTCACAACATTGATGTATTCTATAATTCCCATCATCCCAGATGCAGCACCCAAAGATATGTTTTCAATCTTGTGGGACGAGGCCTTACATATGAGGCTCTTTTTCACAAGGAAAATTCCAATTGAGAACCCTGGATGATATGATTAAGTCACATAGTGGAATGTTTTAGACATTACCTCAAGAGTTTCAGAAAAATCTCCTAGCTCTAAGGCCGCAACTTCACCTTCCTCCAAAGGGATCCACCTGTTTTCTTCTTCTCCCCAGGAGGACTGATCTGATTATTTAGGTAGAGGGAAGAACTCCCTTAGCTTCGTAGTATATGGTTATGGTGGGGATGTTTGACCGAGAAATACTTTCAACCGATCCGTCATTGGATGCGAGGTGCACCAAGAATGCATGAAGTCTTCCAGCTCAACAACGTATTGTTCGCCTTCCGCATGAGACACCATAAATCCATCTGTGTCATAGAAGATCTCTGACAGATCCATCCTAAGATGGTTAAGGTAGTCCCACATCTTAGAGGGATTGAGAAATTCTCTGTTAATGTCCCAGGTGTCCAAAGACATCGAAAAAACAACATCCCAAAGCATATCTAAATGGTGCAGCTTCTTCCCAGGAGCCTTGGTGGGTATCCTACCAAACCCTATGGGTGGCCTCCCTCCCTCTTGGATCTGTCCAAATGGTGTCAATGAGTCAACCATTGTTTCTCTTCCACTTCTTCCAAGAGTAGGACCTTGAATCACGAGCCCTAATGCTATAGAATCACAATGTGCATCAACTCTTCCTCCACAAAACGTTCTTGACATTGTCTGAACCCAACATTAGGGTTGATGTGGAACCCCTTAATCAAAAAAATGGTCCATTGATTCAAAATCTACCCTAGGTAGTCTATCTCCTATCTCTTTGAATACTCCTTAACCAGCCTGTAAATGGTGGTAGGTGGAGGAAACTAATTCTTTATTTTCCCATATTCTTGTGTTAACATGAGCCACATCTTCCTTAGCACACATGGGTGGTATTCATGGAGAATTCCTAAGTAAACTTGTGGGGTAAAACTTTGCATGCACAAAAACTGCCTTGTGAAATGATATGGGGTATATGGATCAAAGATAGACTCACAATCTAACCACGCCACCAGTAATCCACATCAGAAGGTGATAAGGTATGATCGACACTCATCAATTCCCAATAAATCATCAGTGAATACCCTTGTTGGTATTAGAAAGGGATTGAAGTTGAATTCATCCACCTTCTAGACTCTATTCAACACAATTGGTGAAGTCAGTTTGGTTGTAAAGCTCCCCACTACATTCAAGATGGTGGTTTAGAAGTTTGACTTGGGAAGATAAATAGGGTTCAAATATGTTTAAACCCTCATGTGTACCCCTATCTAGCTATAAATAATGTGTAGAGGTCTGCATACCCATTGTGGATTCTTTCCCTTACTGACATGTCACAACACCTTGTATAGATTTTCCAACACTAGGATCCTAAGGTTGACATTATTCCCCATTTCCAGCAAGGATTCCATAATGAATGTGCTCGGTTGCACACCCATGTTCATATCCCTGATTGGAAACATCCAACCACAAATAAGTGTAGAGATAAATCCAGCCAGCCTAACCATAATTTGTTGCTCGGTGTTAACATCGTACCCCCATAACTTCCATTGGATATCTTATAGGATTCTCCAGTAGGAAGTTTATTTTTTGTGATGAGCTCCCTTTGTAAAAGTGGGAGGCCTACCTGGTAGCTTTATAGGTGCCTCCTCCCCTTTAGCATCATGCCTTGGTGGGAAGTTTAGGAAGTATCTAAACCACAAATTGAAATGGACGTCCCTCACTGACTGTTTTTCATCACCGACACCAAGTCCATCAGTGCCTTTTACAGCCATGGAATCTACTCTAAATCCTCCCATGAGCTTTTCGTGGGGAGGAATTCATCAACATATCCCCTAGAATGGGAATCCTTGAGAATTGGGAGAGGTCATAGAGGTTGATTCCAACATCCCTATGATAGAAATGGAAAGTGTTGGTTCTCAACGACCATCTTCTTACTAGCTCTGGAATCATGTGTTTTGGATGGTAGATATGGAATTGAGAAGCCCATGCATCCTCATATAGGACTACCTGCCTTAGATCTACCCTTAACTCACCATAATATGCACAGAACCAGTATGCCTAGACCAAGTCATTTGTGAAGTTTCCACCCTGGCATAGGTCCCAATCGTTGGTCCATCCCTCTCCTGGTTCCATATCCAACCTTCAGAATAGTGTGATAATGAGGGGGAGATACCTCTGGCTGTAATGATTTCCCATCAACATTATTGATGTAGTTATACATATATTGGAAGAAAACAAGGGTTTGGTCCTCCAATGTATGGCCGTCGATAGCCCTAAACCACTGGCGTTGGGATGGAATGCTCCTAAACATGTAAGCTAGATCTTCCCTACATTATTTAGGGATGAAAACATCACCACTTAGAACAAAAATATATAGAGGCTGTCTTTGAAGAGTGGGTAGTTATTTTTCCTTTCTGATAGGAGCTCTACCAAAGACTTCTAATCTCAATGGATTTAAACACATTCTCTAAGCCATGTACAGTTCTCCATCTTTTCCCTCCAAGTAGCATTTGAAAGGACCCCTCGAGCATCTTTTTGGTTGGCCACCTGGTTTTGGGAATTTGATTAAATTTATTCTTTGTTCACAAAGATCCTTCATAAATCTCTTTTTTAGAGATCAATCACAAAACGAGGATTTTAGATTATGCAGTCATAGATACTTGAAGGACTCTCTACAGTTCTTAGTGAAATAAGGGATCACAATCCACCAGTTCTCTACGAAGTGTTTGCGGAGCATCGATCCCTAGAACCCGGTCCACAAAGAAAATTCATGGGGGGGGGGGCTGGAGCTTCGCAATTGAATATATCAAGAAAATATTTTTAGAGATATATTCTAAAAAAATGGAGTTCCTCACCCCCTATTTATAGGTCGCGACCTCCATAGCTTCACAGTACCCTTGTCCATGGTGAGATTTGTGGGGGTCTCAACGCACACTCCGCCTACTGCCATCACGAGTCAGCTACATGATCTATGGGTTTTTGGTGATTTACCCTTAGAGTATAATACTAATATTATCCTAGGATCCCATTATATGGGGATAAATTTGATGGATCCAAAATCATCACCTTGAAATGAATAGACATAAACATTGAAAAACCATCAAAGGGTCTACCTCATGAAGCCACGTCGCGAAGTCCCCCAACACCACGAGTAGTACAGAGGCAGCAGACTGGCCTCCTCTACAACCACCATAGGGAAAAGAGATGCAATACTTTGAGATAAGATGGATAATTTTGTGACACTTCTACATAGAAAAGGGATGTAAGCCTCTATGATCTGACAGATATGTTTGTGACATTTCCACAAAGAAAAGAGACAGAAGCCTCCACGATCTGACAGACCACCTTTGATTGTAAATTTCCGATTTTATTTTCAGTGTTTATTAGGAGAATTGTGACCCCGGGTGCCTATAAATAGGTGGATCAACCCCTTAAAAAGATCGACCCTCTGACCTTTATCCTTCCGAGATCTCGATTCGTGAAGCACCTATTATTCTGTGAACCATCGAGAAAATTAATCACCCAAGTTACTTGAGCATTGCGGAATGACTTTCTGTTTTCTCTATTTTTCGTCCAGTTCAAGTGGGGATGCCCTTCATGAAGGCCTATGGCCATCGGTAAGGTATGAGTCTCTTTTGGGAACTTAGGTCTTCATGGGGCATTCCATAATCATAAGGAACCCTCTAAGAACATGTAGAATCCATGCTTCAGCTGAGTCATCTTTCTTCACAGAGATACCCCCTTTAAGGGGGTCCTTTTTTCTATGATTCACGAGTCCCTTTCCTTTGTGAAGCCCCTGCACTTTGCAAAGCACCCGAGCTTCATGAAAACCCTCTCTACGTGGATTTTTTCTTTGCATAACCCTCTCTTGTGCGACTGTCCAGGCTCGTACGAAGTGATTTCATGGTTCCCTAAGTGGTGACTCATGTTGTGTTTCCCTACATCATGATTCATTGCATAGGCCAGCTAATGGATATTTCTTATTCACATAGCCATGCTAATTTGGGCCCCTCAATTGACCACTCCTCCACCCCAACTCTCTATGTAATTTCTTGTGACTTCTCATCCCCAAGTGTGGGTTGGTACAAGTTATGTAAGTCCTAAGGGTGAAGAGTGAATCCTCATCATTCGAGCTACATGAGGATAAATTTCCAAGAAAACCTCGTTCTCAACACACAACGTTAAACTGGGATTACCGCATGGGTGAAAATCCTGAGAAGATCAGAGAGGGGATGAGATTATGAGCATTCTGCTTACCTCCTTTCCAATCCACCTTATCTTTCCCTATACGCTTTTCCTCCATGTGCATATTAGGTAGTCTTCATGTAAGACCTAACTCACCTTTACAGGGTGTCCCCTGTACATGGATCCATATCCTCCTTATAAATATAGAAATCCTCCATGGGCTTCCCTCCTAGAGTAAGTCCCAATCTCCATTTTCCTGGCCCAATAACCAAGAATGATCCCCTATTTCCTCTTTGGTTTTCTAGCCATGCGTAATTCCCCACACCATTCCTTGTTGACACACCTCTCATGACATGATTTTCAGGTACCTTCATGCACCTCTTTTCTCACACCCATCATCACTCATGCGATCTTAGAGTAAGCATTGACCATAACATCCTCTATGGGATGCTAACCATGTGTAAGACCCAACATGTCTCTAGGTCACTTTCCATTGTGCACACCCTAATTCTATTCCCCTATTTGAAGAGATACATGGACTTTGATCCTTTATATTTTTCATGAATGGTACATTGGAAGTATTCCCGAGGTTTAAACCAATCACCCATCAGTCCGAACCATTCAAATCAGTTAACCCTCATCCTGTATGAGGCTAAATTGTATTCCACCTTATAACTACATGGGTTTTGATAAATATCTTCTACACAGGGTATGTAGGAAGCCTTTTTTAGGTCCAACCACAAGAAATGGTAAACTCTAGTAATCTATCCTAGGGATGTACTCTCTTGATGAAATACTTTACCATTTTGGGACACGACCCCCAGATCATCCTCTCTAAGGTGTTTGGATCCCCATGGGAAGCTAACCATGCATAATTCCCACACAATCCATACTCCTCCAACCAATAGTTCCCCTATTGCGATGGATTTATAACCATTAATAATCCCCGACATGTATCTGGGTCACTGTCCTTTGGGAACACCCTGATTCTATGCCTCACTTACTGAACTAAATGGACTTTGATTCCCTGCCAAAATGATACACAAGAATCCCCCCATGAGGTTCAAGCCCACCACTTATGTCCCATCCTAGTCTCTCCCTTAAGACTTCATGTTTCCATAGGACCATGCCTCAACCTAAGGTTCCACTTCCTTTAGGTCCCATCCATGAGTCCTTTCTCATGAGCCACCTCCTCAAGTGACTCATTTCCCAACTTCTAGAACTATGTGGGATTTGATTCCCTACCACAAGGATTTGTAAGAAACATGCCTGAGGTTCAATCCCAACATCTTCACATTAACATCGGTTAATTTCATTCATTCCACCCTCTGACACTCCCTCCATATCCAACCTGATTTTACCCAGACTGCCACATCCTGGTGGAATCATGCCACCCATATGGGCTACCTCAGTGCATAAGACCCATTCTTCCATATGATTTCTGTGCCTAGTTGTACAGAGGTAGTCTCAGTACATAATCCCTACACAATCCAGTGAACTACATGGGTTTTTATCCCTGTCTTCTATGATGGGTACGTAGAAAGTCTTCATGAGGTTCAATCCCAATCAATGGAAATCATTGGTTTCCCCTTCATGAGGACCCATTATCTTTTATGATCCTCCCTTTGTTCCAGATCAACCTTCATGGTTTGAAACCTTCCCTTTTCAGGGAAACACCATCCTGGGTTTGTCCTCAATGGGAGTTCTGATCCATCCATCTGGTAAAGCTTCCAGGTGATCCCTCCTAGGGATGTACCCGTCTGATCCACTCTCATTAGTGTTATGATCATTCCAATCCATCTTTGTAGGATGTTAAACTCAAAAAAATCCGTGTGTTAAACATGATAAGCTAAGGAAAAACTCGGAGACATGAATCTATTATATAGTTCCCCGCATTTGACATGGTATTCCTTGGGATTCCATGACCTCAAGAAGCCCTATCATAAGGAGAAAATACAGGTTTTATAGTGTTACAACATCAAGAAATTCCACAGATGCCTTAGTGCGACTACTCTCCAAACCAAAGGTTGTTACCCTAGATGGACCCTTTGATATGTACTAACCAAAGGAGCGTAATTAACTGACATCCACAAAAAGATTTCACCCAAAAGAGTTTCGTGAATAACATATTAATATTTAAGGAAGACCCATACTAGGCAACCAGTTTCAAGGAGGAATATATGGAAGGAGGAATTAATATCAGATAATCCAATTTAAATCAACGAGAAAACATATTTGAAGAAATGATGGATGTATCCCACCTTTGGAAAGCTATAATGCGAGGTATAATGAGACCACCAGTAAAGGAGACAAAAAACATGCTCAGGAGGTACGCCCTGACGAAAGCATCAGAAACAACATAAAAATCATGAAACAGTTGATGAAAAAAAGTCTAAAGTGAGGCATGATATTACATTTGGATAAATTGATGGGGAAATATAAGGTTGGAATAATAAAATCTAGTGAATCTACCAAGAAATGAAAACGACCTTCGGGGAGTACCTTCTCCCCATCGGTTCCAAAGAAACATTTGTTATCATTAAAAATTCATTCAGAGAACACATTTAAATATGAAAATATGTCTTACATTCCATATGAAGAATAAATATAAGAAATTTTCATAACAGACATAGTTGGTCTCAAGAGTATAAATGATATTCTCAAGTTTGAACGACTGGTAGTCTCAGTTGTGGATACACACATAAGACACATTTTCATTATATGTATGTGAAAAAAATGATTTTATATGTTCATTAAAGTTAATAATTATTCATATTTTCTATAGGTGTTTATATTACTACTATATAAAGTTAAGAAAACAACAAGCATGATTTGGATTCATTAATCCTAGTTTCATTTCTACATAAGAAACCTATTTGGAGAAATAAGAAATTGAGAATAAAAAAATGATCTATAAAATGCATTTGAGAAAAATAACAGTATATGACATACTCTTTTTTATACCTACAATTTATGGGTAAAACTCTATAATATAATCACATAAAATATTTTTTTTTATTTTTTTTCATTATATTTTATTTTTGTTTTATAGGAAGCACATGATGCTGATTACACTCAATCTGGATACCCCAAATATTTATTTTTTAGATCCAAACCATGGATATCCAAAAAAACAACCACATATAATGTGTATTGTTAATTTATAACAAACATCAATCAACATTTTATAGATAAAATTCAAATTATATGTTTTAGTTTATGTTTAAACAAGAATTTTTTTATGATAAGGTGATTTCTAAATATAGGCTAAATCATGGTATGGAGTCGGTGAATTAACATAAAAAGACTTTGGATTACTTCAATTGGAAGCATATTATGGTATAAATAAAAATATTTTACGATAAAAACATATTTCAAAACCATTTTACTTATTTTTCTCAATGTTTTAGTAGTTTACCAAGAAATACAATGAAAACGAATGTGAATATTATGTTTTCAAATATATGAAAGAGATCATAATCCATTTGAAGACCATCATCCCCAAAGAGATAATTTTCAAAGGTATTTAAAATTTCATTAAAAATATAAATTAATCATTTGTTTGTATATATTTTCCCAGTACTACTAATATTGACTTAAACCTTCATAATTAATATAAGAATTAATTTTTTTAGAGATGAGTGGTAGTGTACATGGTGTCGTAATATTTTATAACAATAAATTTAGGTGATTACCAAATATTTTTGTGATCTTTTATGAGATATGAAATTAGAAATACAATTGGGGTGTGAAGCGTTAGTCTCAGAATGATTATATTTTTTTTATCAATTTATCAAGGATATGTATAATGGAAGAAATAAATTTGTTTAGAAATGAGCAGAAACATGGTATCAGAATGTGTAAATTCATCATGAAGAGGTGAATTCATAATACTTATTTTGTTAATTTTATCATCATTTGAACTACTTTTTTAGTTAATTTCATTATAATTTTTAGTATAAAATTAGATTAATTACCTCTATAGGCTTCCATCATGAGTGGTGGTAAATGATTGAAGAAAATAATAATACAATGGTTTCAATTTGGTGGGTGGTGGAATTATTGTGGTGAATGATGATGATAGCTACTTTCTTAATATCATCCCTATTGATCATGATATTAGAGACATAGTCTTTAGCTTAAATCCTGATAGTTCTCCAAGACCTGATAGTTTCAATAATGATTTTTATTAGTAATTTTTGGATGTGATCCAAGATGGTGTTTGCAGATTGATTATGACCTTTTTTTCTAAGGGCATGCTCCCTCATGGGATGAACTCCCAATTCCTCACCCTAATCCATAAAGTGGATAATTCTGCTGAGATTCACCTATTCAGACCCATTTCCCTTATCAATTCTATTTACAAGATCATTACTAAGATTCTTGCAAATAGACTCTCTTGTATCATCAAAAAAATTGTCTCTTAGAACCAATTTGGTTTTGTTAAAGGAAGGACCATCCAAGATTGTATTTTTCTTGCCTTAGAATGCACAAACATTTTGAATAGAACTAGTATAGGTGGGAATTTAGCCATTAAAAATGAAATTTAGAAATCTTTTGATACCATTTATTAGAGCTTTATTTATAATGTTCTAAGGAGATATGTATTTAACAACTATTTCATCAATAGAATTAAAACTCTTTTAATTAGGCCTTCATCTCTATTCTTGGTAATGGTTCTCCTAGGTATTAATTTAAATGCTCCAAATGGTTCTGATAGGTAGACCCTGTCTCCACTATTATTTTCTCAATTATTGAGGACTACTTAAGAATATTACTCATTCAACTAGTACATAAAAACAAGTTTAAACTGATTCATGCTTCCAAGAATTTGAATGCCCCCACACATCTCTTATACGTTGATGACATCATCCTATTTTTACAAGGTGATAAGAGAAATATAAACAACCTCAAATGTGTCCTCTGACATTATGAAGATGTTTCTAGAAAAACCATCAATTGGAGAAAATATAACATCTTTTTTGGAAACAGATTTCCTTCCAACATAAAAACCAATATTATCAATGTTTTAGGAATTAAGGAAGGTTAAATCCCCTTAAACTATCCTGGTGATCCCATTTTTTGGGTTAGAACCAAATATTGTTACTTTTTTTCCATTGTTGACCAAATTCTCCACCAACTCTCCTCATAGAAAGGTAAATCCCTATCCATGGCTAGCATGATATGTCTAATCAAGTCTACGATTGTTTCAAAAATGGTATATTACATTATGGTTTATAAATGGCCTACTTATCTCTTAAAGAGAATAAATTTTTTCATAAAAAACTTTGTGTGGGGTGGGATCAATCTTTAAAGGAAGCTGGTAACCATTCCCTGGTTTACCTATTACATGCCTTTGGATAAAGGTGGACTCGGTATAAAAAATATAATTTTTTTTAGTGATTTCGTATAATAGAGACTCACTTGGAATCTTCTTCATAATAAATATTCATACCTCAATTCATCAAAAACCATTTTCTTGATAAATTAAATAAAGGAAAGATAAATTATATGAGCTCATACATCTGGACTTCCATTAGGAATGCTTTTTCCAATATCATGTCAAACTCTAGATGGATGGTGAGCAAAGAGTCTAACTTGAACTTATATATTTCTAGATAGACTAGTTCCCCTCTCATTTATATGGTTTTTCCCACTCAATATCCTAAAAACTCTAATAATACCATTAGAGATATGTTAAGCTCTCAAAACTCTAACTTTCCTAAAAATTTTAAGCAGGTCATTGACAATTATCCCTTTACCACCACTGATGATATTTTAATTTGGGAACTTTCTCATAATGGAATTATTGATTCAAAAAACTTTTATGATCATATTTTTAACAACTATGAAAATAATTTTAGTTGGTTAATTTTTTTAATAAATTATGCTTAAAGCCCTCGAGATTCACTATTGTTTGGCATATTGTGCACAAAAGGTTCCCAACTGACACATTACTTCAATATTTTGGGATTAAAATTTTCTCTAAATGTTGTTTTTGTCACCAAAATTGAGAATAAATTAATCACATGATTATTTCATGTGCTCCAGACACTGCCCTTTGGAATTATGTCCTTGATATTTTTGAGTGCAGATGGTTACTTTATGAGTCTACCAAATCTAAACTTCAACATTGTGTGGATATAAATAACTCCCAGAAAATTAATAATCTATTTATATAAGCTATAGGTGAGTTACTCCATGTGACATGGTATGATAGAAATTATTATATTCATAAAAATTACTCATTTAGTCTTAATTCACATAAAATAAGAATCCTAATTTCCATTTGGGAAGCCGCCTCAATTCAAAAGGATCTTTGCAGCAATAATGTTAGAGGCCTTGGGAATATCGAAAGGCTTGGGATGAAAGAAATTTATCCCCAACCTAGACACACTTTTGATATATTTTGGCAGGCTTTGCTTCTAGGATAGATCAATGTTAATGTTGATGGTTCTTCTAAAGGTAACCTAGGACCCTCAAGGTGTGGTGCTATCTATAGAAACCACTATGGATAGACTATAGAATACTTATATGGTGGATTAGGTTTCACCCCTTCTTTGGATGATGGAATGATGAGTGTGATTTATGTTATCTCTTTTGAAAATCATCTTTTCTAGAACAATATCTGGATAGAAATAGATTCTACGACCATTGTGCGTAATTTTTGGAATGGTGTAGTTCACCTTGCATAGACACTTACTTCATGTTGGATGGGCTGTCTACAATCTCTCATGGAAACCAAATATATTTTCACTCATTCCTATCATGAAGTGAACAAGGTAGGAACTGACCTTGATAATATGGGAGTCAACCATGACATTACCTGGCTGAATGACCCCCCTTTTGACTTACTTTCTCTTTATGATTGGGACAACAAAAGAATCCTATCTTTTAGACTCATCTAATTTTTTTCTGTAATTTTTCTTCAGTAAAATTAGTGTTTTGGTCTTTTACTAGAACACCGCTATTTAAAAAAATACAAGTAATACATCAAGTTTACATTAATGAAATTTATTGACTCAAACCAATTCTTTTGAATACACATGATGTGAAATTAAAACATCCCACTATTATATCACATAGAATCTCACAATCATTACATGCATATAGGTGTTTAACCAATCCTTTTTTAGCATATAGATACTTTCTCACTGGATTGACATCAAAAAATTTGTTCAATGATTCCTCATTAATATTCATGTGCACATTAATTATATAAAAGGATCCATGTTCGCAAGATCATTAATAAAAAACTCATCATCATTATCAATAAAAAATACATGAGAATAGATATGTTCACATTTTGGTGAACAAATAATGATGATGTTATGTTAGAGTTTATCATCACCCTTAATATTGAAAAGTATATACTAATCTATAGCACAATCCCAGAAGACACAATGGATTCACAAGATTTTAGTGTCATTTGAATGATATAAATGGATATATTGATGTTTAATACTATCAGAAAATGAAAAAAAAATTATAATGGAGTTTAGTGTCTTATAAAAATACATAATGGGTTATGCTAATGTTTTTTTCATCAAAGAAGGTAAATGGTTTATCATGGAGTTTTTACTCACTATGATGGTGAAAAGGAAAGATATATTTTATTATGTTCCATGAAAAATTAAATGTAAATATTTATTTTAGATCAATTAGTGAACGCTTATAGGTTTAAACTAACAGTTAATGTTTTATATAAATAAATAAAGGGATAAACTAATGTTTATATTAATTTTGGAATACATAATGTGTTATGCTAGTATTTTTTGGAAAATAAAAAGTAAAATGTTTATATATAAGTTTTACAAAAACCTAAAAGTATAAAAGTTTTATGGTAATTTTGTGTAATTCATGAATGTTATGTTATTTTAAAGTGGTTAAATATATCATGTTTTTAGGATTGAGATTATAAAATATCTCATTAGTATCCACAATGGGTGAATCTAAAATATTATAGTTTGGAATCATAGTTTAAAATAATGGTACTAGGAAAAAATTGTTTCGTATTTATGTATAATTTATTTCTTTATAGTATTACTAGGAAATAATTATTTTCTTTATGTATAATTATTTTTCTTATATTATGGTGGTTTGTTCAAATTTTTTCTTTCTCATGATATATTTGAAAAAATATGTTCTTTTCTAATGGAATAGGAAACCCATGTTTCTTGAAATGTGAAGTTTTTTAGGCAGTATGATGTCACTCCCCCTCACATGAAGAGGAGTTATGACAATGAGGTTCTCTAGAATCCTTTAGAAATATAATATTCTCTACCAGGATTTGGAATATTCTATTTTTATTTGGAGTATTGTGAAGCACTTAATTGGGACATTAAGGCCCCACAAAAGATAATGGGGAAGGCCAGGACCCGTTACAATGAGGTTTCATCTTACAGAATAATAGAGCATGTTCTCTATTATTTTTATTTTTGCAGATATTTGAAATAAAAACACATATCACATACTCAATCAACCGCACCTCAATCCGAAACCCAGTTCTCTCGATATGACTTAGACTGTTTTTTTCTAGTTTATAATTTACATTTTAGTTCAAAACACACATCAAATACTTAAAACCATGAATAAACATTTAAATAGTTTTGATACTTTAGAAAACTAATCTATAATTCATTTTAGATGTGTAGGAATTAGCCTAACCTCAATATGATGAATGATGTTATATATTCTATCAAACATAGTGCTTTTTTAAAATATAGGGGTGTTATAGTTTTTTCACAAGATGAATGAAAAAGGTGAGGTGATAAATAATAAATCAAAACTTTTTTACAAGGTTTATTTTTAGTCCAAAAGAATTTAATTTGATGAAACATTTTCCCCAGTTGAATTGATTAAGAAGTAATGAATTTCTCTTTCTATCATTACTCAAATATGATAAAATATTTTTCTAATTGGATGTAAAATTAGATTTCCTTAGTGGTGAACATGAAGTGGATGCATATATTGATAAAACCAAATAATTATTTCTTAGATAAGATAATGTATATGTTTACATGTTAAATAAGTCTCTAAAACATTAATGATATATTTGATTATGGGATAAAATATTATATAAATGGAAAGTTAAACATATATTTATTTTTTTGATATATATTGGGATAACAATGTTGGTTATAGAAATTATACCACCAGTGGAATGTTATTCTTGGGAGTGAAGTGTGCAACTTAGAAAATAAAGAAAAAGAGTTATGTTAAATTTATTATAACATAAGTGACATATGTTACTATAACTAAAGCCACAAAAAATGTTGTAGATGAGAATTAAACATTATGATCTCAAGGGGGTGGTAGATATAACATTATTACTATGTTTAGATAATCAAAGTTCTCTAAATATTTTGAGGAAATCAATTCAAAAACATTAATCAAAGTACATAAATTTAATGTGCCACTTCAATAAATAAATTTTTTACTAAGGCACACTAGAGTTTGAATTTATTCCTACTAAGGAGTAAGTGGTTGATGTGTTTTCCAAACCATTGAAAATGAATTAATTTTAAATGTTAAGGTTGATGATGGGAGTTACACTAAACTATTCTCAAGGCTATGACATGGAATACTACCCCATTTCATATTATATTTTAATTATTTTTTACAATGAGGGATATAACAACATATATTGAAAGAATATGTTTTCCCTTAAGGGTTATAATGTATTTTAGTGAATTTTTTTAAATTTTGAAAGCTTTTAATTCAATAAATGTGTTTTTTGGTTTGTGATCTATTCTGATTTTAATTTGAGATATATAATGGATTGAGTGTTGAGGATGAGATTTATTGTAAAATAGTATCAATTGGTGTTTTATCTTATTGGTATATCATTGAAATCAAAGTAAATATTGTTCAAGAAATATCAAATCATCTAACCATGATAAAATACTAATTATAAATATAAATGAATTATTGGTAAGTTGGGGAAGTTCCATTGGAGATTTGGGTAGATTAGAGTTGTGTATGGTATGATGTTTTATGTAATGAGATTTATATTTTGGGAGATTATTAGAGTTGGAATAAATTTATTTTTATGTTTCATCATGTGTGTGAATGGTTTTTATTGTTTTTGGGAGAATAATAGAAAATAAAAGAGGACAATACAAGATTACTATGTTTCCATCATAGTTCTGGTGAATTGAAATTAGAGTTCTAGTGGAATTATGTTGGAAACTATTAAGATACCTATTTGTTAAATATACTTTTATGGAGTTAAATATAATTTTCCTCTATACAGAGAAATCTATTTTTAGAAAAGTTATTCCATATTGGATATCTAGTTCCTTATAATAAATTTATGGTGGGTTTTTTACAGTAAAAATTAATTTAATGTGTTGATGATGTGTCTTAATTGGTGCTACATGAAATTACTCAAAATCAACCCAAACATAACTAAATCATATAAAAAATATATTAAACCTTAAGGTATCTAATGGATTGATCTTGAATGGATTTTTATGAGAGTTGATGGAAGTTATAATTTTTGAATATTATTTTAATATTCAAAGAGAAAATACGGGTTAAATATAGAATGTGTGTATGTCATGAATTTAAGTGAGTGTAATAGAGATAATGGAAGTGGAAGACACCCAGGAACATGATTTATTATAGATAATATTCATTAAATAAATTATTGATGTTAAAAGACTTTTAGTTGATGATATAATTCATTATATAAGATAATTTGGATTTATTTTTCATATGGAGTGATTTTATCTGTTATCTCTTATTGATTAAAGTTAAGATGATTTTTCTTTTGTCAAGATTTCCCATAGGGAATTTTAAAAAGTTTTTTGTTTTCAATAATTTTTTTTATCTATTATTTCATCAAATATTCTCGGGTGTGAAAAAGATAATTAGAGTTGATACACATCAACAATAAGGTGGAGTTACATTGCAGAATTTTAAGACTCTTGGTATTGCATCATTTTAATACATTATTTTTTATTGTGAGGGATCATGTAATACAAGCAAAGATAAATTTATATATAATACAAGTTAATAATAAGAAATTATCATTTATATTCCACATGATGATTCCACAGGAGTGTGAGATCTCAAAAGTTTTGATTCATGCCAAGGATGTATCCATTCATATTATATTATAAGCCTTATAAATTTATATTCTCATAATGTCTTTATTTTTTAAAGTATTTTATTACTAAATTAAGTGAATAAATTCATCCAAATTAAACAATTAAGATGGAATAAAAACATGAAATATATATTTTCAATCATCATAATTAGTGGTGAATAATATTTTTAATAAGAAATATTTTTTTTGAATTTATAATTCTCTCATCTTATTGAATCTTTATATATCCTTATAACTTTTGACATAAAGGTATCCAAAAAAAAGAAAATTAGTAATGTTGTCTAATGAAATATTTTTATTTATTTAAGGGAGAACCACACTTTTTTATAAAATACTAGAAACATACTTGAAGTTTATATAATTCAATTTAGGTAGTAATGATCACAGTCTATATAGGAAGATCAGAAAAAATAATAAAGCACGGTAATCATCTATGCTAATAATATTATATTAGTAGAACCAAATCTAAATAATGTGAGTATTTTTGAATCTTAATGAGATCATATTTTGAGTTTTTTACTATTATATAACTCATTTACTTTCTTGGGTTGCATGTAAATCATTTTGTGAGTATAAATTTATATCTAAAGTGAATTACACAAATTATGTTAATTGAATTTTTTTAATATGTGATAGTATGTAGGATGGTACTTCCATTATAGTTATAGAAAAACCTTAAAAGGAAAAATTTAGAAATTTATTATATTCAATATTGTTTAAAATAAAAATTGAATGTTTTCTTTACTTGGTGAGATAAAAAGTCATTTGTAACATGCAAGAATCAGACACACCTCAATCTAATGCATAGTTTGACTGGTATGACTCCAAGTGTGTGTTTTTATTTAAAATTGATAATAATTTTAGTAAAAAAGAAATTTGAAATACTCAAAACTGAGAAAATTCATTCGTATTGTTTTGATACTTTAGGAAAATGATCCATAAGATATTTAAGATGTGTTGGATTCATCCTCACATCAATCCCATGCATGGTGTTACCGATATGACTTCAAGTGTCTTTTTATTAAAAATTAACATTAATTTTAATAAGAAAGACAAGTGAGATACTGAAAGCTAATGAAAATAATTCATATTGTTTTGATACTTTAAGAAAATAATCCATATGTCATTTGTGACATGTATTAATAAATCCTCACCTCAATCTGATGCACGGTGTGACTAGTATAACTCCAAGTGCATGTTTTTATTTAAAATTGACACTAATTTTTGTAAAACAGAGAATTGAAATAATCAAACTGAGAAAAAAACATTCATAAAGTTTTGATAATTTATTAAAATTATCCATAAGTCCTTGGTGATGCATGAGAATTATCCACATCTCAATACGACGCATGGTGTGACTGGTCTGACTCCAAGTGTGTATTTTTATTTAAATTAAATATTATTTTCTCTGTAAAAAGGACAACTAACATGCTCAAAACCAAGAAAAAAAATTCATATTGTTTTTATAGTTTATGAAAATTACCCATAAGTAATTTTTGACATAGAGTAATCAATGTTATCTAATTCAGATCTAGGATGTTCCCGATATGACTCAAATTTTTCGTTATCGGTTTAAAATTGAAATTTTAAATCAAAAAGTGTCACTCAATAAAAACTAATAAAACAAAATCATATTTTCTTGATAATTTTTAAAAACAATTCATAAGTAATTTTTTGACATTTAGGAATCATAATCACATTAAACTAACATGCTATGTGACCGGTATGACTCAAAGTACATGTTTCCAGTTTAAAATGAAATTTTATTAAAAAAAAGTGACATACTCAAAATCAAAAAAAAACATTCATATTGTTTTGATACATTAGGATAATGATACATAATTCATTTATGATATGTATTAATTATCTTCACCTCAATCTGAAATACAGTGTGGATGGTATGACACCAAGTATGTGTTTTTATTTAAAATTGACATGAATTTTAGTAAAAAATAAAACTGACATAATAGGAACCTATAAAACAGATTCGGATTTATTTATACTTTAGGAAAAAAATCTATATTTTATTTTTTTGTGTATTAATCATAATCACATAAATCTGAGATACAATGTGATCAGTATGACTCCAAGTGTGTTTTTTATTTAAAGTTGACATTTATTTTAGTAAACAAGAAAACTGACATGCAAAAAAACTGAGAAAACAAATTCATATTGTTTTTATAATTTATGAAAATTATCCATAAGTCATTTGTGGCATTTAGGAATTATAAAAACCTTAATCTTATTCATGATGTTCTTGGTATGACTCAAAGTGTTCGTTATCAATTTAAAATTAACATTTGAGTTCAAAAAGTTTCACTCTATAAAAACTATGAAAACACACTCAGATTGTAATTATAATTTATTAAAATAATTAATAATTAATTTATAATGTTTAGGAATTATTATCACATAAAACTGACATAATATGTAATCGTTATAACTCAAAGTTTGCGTTTCCAGTTTAAAATAAAAGTTTAGTAAAAAACAAAAGTGACATACTCAAAGAAAAGATAATACATTTAAATTATTTTTATGCTGTATTAAAATGATAAATAATTAATTTTTTATATTTATAAATTATCCACACATTAATATGATGCACAACATGAATGGTATGACTCCATGTATGTGTTTTTATTTAAAATTTGCATTAATTTTAATAAAAAGGACAACTAACATACTCAAAACTAAGAGAACACATTCATATTGTTTTTATATTTTAGGAAAATGATTCATAAGTCATTTTTGATGTGAATGAATCATACTCACCTCAGTCCAATGCGTGGTGTGACCAATATGACTCTAAATGTGTCTTTTTATTTTAAATTGACATTAATGTCAGTAAAAAAGACAACTGACATACTTAAAACCAAGAAAAAATGTTTTTATTGTTTTTATACTTTTGTAAAATTATTTATGATTCATTTTTGATGTTTATTAATTATCCTCACATCAATCCAATACACTATGTGCCAATTATGGCTCAAAGTGTCTGTTATTAGTTTAAAATTGACATTTTAGTTCAAAAGGTTCACTTACTAAAAAAATGAGAAAATGAACTTGGATTGTCTTGATAATTTAGGAAAATTATTAACAAGTTATTTTTAATATATATGAATCTATATAACACCAAACTAACACATAATGTGACTATTATGACTTAATGTGAATGTTTATAATTTAAAATAACATTTTAGTAAAAAACACAAGTGATATACTCAAAATTGAGCTAATGAAATCATATTATTTTGATACTTTAAGAAAATGATCCATAAGTCATTCAGGGTGTGTAGGAATTAGAAAAAATACTCAACACTTTGAATGGTGTGCCTAGTATGAATCAATTTCCATCTTTTCAACATTTAGGTGTCATTTTAGTTTAAAATGCTCATCACATTGCCAGAACCAAGGAAATGAGATCAGATTATTTTCTCATCATTTTTTATTTTATTAATTAATTAATTTCTTTATCATTTTTAATTTATAGTTATTTAGTTAATTTTCACAAATATAATTCTTGAAGATGAACAAGAAATGGGGCGTCATGCACAAATAAACTACAACTCAATCCGATACATAGTGTTCCTGGTATTACTCAAAGTTTAGTTTAAAATTAACACTTTCTATTTAATTTATTTTTATATAGTATTACTAAGATAATAAGGATTTTATAATATAGGTGCATTATTTTTCTCGAGTTGGGATGATTTTTTTGGCAATAACATGATTGGGGGTTAGGGGACAAATACAAATAGACATTGATATTTTTTAATGTATATGATAATTTTTACTTAATCATGTAATTATATAAACCAATGTTTGAAATGTCTATAATATAGTTTTTTTCCTTGTCTGTGTGTTGTAAATTTTATTTCATTTACAATATGTATTGTACTTGTCATCTATTTCTGGTGAAATTTGTATTTTACCTGTTTTGTTTTTGGTGCTGTAAAAGCATAGATGATGAGTCCCTTTATCAATTCATCTAAAAGAAATAATGATGTGACCCTTTTTCAACACTTTTATAATCAATGATAAAATTCTAGGTATTTTAATCGCGCTACAACAGTTAAATTTTTTTAGCACTGACAAATGCCAATTTTAGCGCTGTTAAAGGCCTATTTTGTAGAAGTGAATTTGTTTTTTTGAAGGAATATGGAAGTTGTTTTTTTAGTCAATAAGTTTCTGATAATATGGTTGTGGTAGAAGATTAATAAAACTGGATTGATCTTTAATAGACCATTAAAGTGATTATCAAGTTTTAATACCACTCTTTTTATGGATTTCACACTTGAATGATGATTTCTTAAAGATAATGAGTTGGAACTATAAAAATTAATGTATTGATTTTAAATTAATGAAATATGACATGAAACAACCCATTAAGTCCCCTCATAGGTTGGAAATAATCCAAGTGTGCCACCCCGGGACCACCTCCCATAGGCCTTGAGATGGTTGCGATGTCCTGACCCAGGTGCCACTCAAAGGTGCACCGAATTTGGTCATTCACATAGCCTCAAGCGTATCTCCCCAAATTTTAGGGGATTTTGACTAAAATTGGGGGCCTATGGAATGTTTTTGAGGAGACTATGTCTTTATTACCAGACTGTACCAAAATGGATAAATATAATAACAAGTAAATAGTGGAATCATAGATCAACATATGTCACAATAGACAATAGACACTATAAAAATTGGACCAGTAACCCACCATAGTGAAAGAAGATAGAAACAATAAATAACAAAAAAAATGATAATACATGTCACATGTCTAAAAAATAAGAAAATTGGTGTACATGGAAGCAAGAACAACATGCTATACAAAAGAAAAAAAAGAATCCAAATCTATCCAAGCACACTAAGATCTAGCTTGGTCATCTGCTACCAAGATCCATCCTAATGCAATAAACAATATCATGTGTATAAGGCGGGATGATTCATCTTTTCATAACATATATATATGTAATATTCTCAAGTACCAATGGAAGCCAATATAGAGATTGAGATAAATCTCAGTAGGTCGCCACCAATAGAGTCTATACCACCTAGTCCCTATAATATAAACTGAAATAGTTTGCAACATGCATATATAAAAGTAAAGAAGTTTAATAATATAAATATATTAGTACCTTATTTAACCTCAAGTGGTGTTTAAACATGTAATTTTTTTATTAATTAATTATTTTTTAGTTTATATAAGTCACATGAGGAAGTACGAGCACTAAAATTATTTCATGATAATAATATTTAAGGATCCAAGGTATAATACGGAATATTGTAAAGATAATAATAATGAAGATAATCTAAGGTAATAACCAAGGAATTATTAACCTCAAGGGTCCATCCAAATCAATATTATCCTTTATCCATGCTATAAGGGGACTAAGTTTAATCTAGGGGGAATCATCAAAGGAAATCCACTATAATATGATTCTAATAAAGTCCAAGGAATTCAACCAAGGTAAAATGGAATAAGAAATGTCTGGGCCCAATGGGTGTATCCATGGAGCTATGTGTCCAAGACATCATTTTGAATCCAAAGAGTGTATCCAAGGAATCCTATAATGATATTGAAGGGATCCTATGACATCAATTCAGGAATCCACTAGTAGAAAAGGATTGGGTTCCATGGTTGGAATCATCCTTGTTAACAAGAATCCTTGATTCAGAATTTAATCCATGAGTGTTTAATGCATTCCTTTGGGAATCTAAATCTAAATCGAGTCTGACCACTCCTATAATGATGTCATGGACCATATATAATAGGAAACTTATATTTAATTGATTATTTAATTAAGTTCATGTAATACTGATTCCTTTTAATAATTCAATTACTTCATTTTTCTACCTATCATACAAATGACAAGGTTAGAAGGACATGAAACCATTTAATAGTTCAATTACTTAATCATTAATAAGGTTCACTCTACTTCCTTCCATTAATCATGGATAGAAGTGCTACATGAATTCAACCAAAGAGACCAATTCCATTCAAATATGCTAAGTAATATGTATATTATACTTTCCAATAACATTTGAGATTTATTTATTATATTGAGGAACTTACCTTATAAGGGTCAGGTGATATGCATAATTAATAATAATTAACAGTTCATTCATTTAATTTAAACACTTACCTTTATCAAGGTCAAGTCAGAGAACACCCGAACAGTGGCACATATAGGCATAACAAGCTAGTAAAAGAATAATTTAAGGAGCACCCTAATTGGTGTGGTCGATGTTGAGGTCATACCTTCCAATGACATGAGTTACAGTTATGAAACAAACTCTAGAACATGATCTTAAAAAATATAATCAAGGATTATGAATTTAATAGGCCATACCCAATGAAATCGATACATGCAGAGCTATGATAGTTTATAAAATGGAGAGAATTGAGGGATGAGTTATAGACCACCTATTGTATACTCGTAGCACTCTCTCATCCTGTATCAGCCTTTAGTTTGTCTTGTATTTGAATAATAACAAAGAACATATCAATTCTTTTAAAATAGGGAATATGATCCTGCATGAAAATAGTGTCATCGAGGGAAATAATAATGAAAAGTGGGTCAAGATGAATCGATCACTTACCGATGTACATCCAACGCGACAAACATGGATCAAATAAAACCTCAAATTAGAGAATAGGAGATAAACCTATCACATAGGGATTGAGAGATTCAAAATGGGATAGGAGAGGTTTACCTATCTACTAGAATGAGCCAAAGAGGAATGGGTAAGTTTAAAATTTTATTAAGGGAATTTTGGGAAGTTTTACCAAGAAAATCAGTGGTGCGCGGTTTTCTCACATGGTTAGCCAAACCATATGACAACTGTACACATGGAATTGCCTCAAGAGGGGACCCACATAGTTTGGGAAACCATGGGCCAACCATGTGAATAGAATCTGTTAAAATCTACAGACCATCTAAATGACCATACAGCTTAATATATAAGGTTCTTTCAAACTATTCAACCTCCCACTACTCACTGTCAAGCCCTATATGATTAGGGGTCACTACAGGGAAAAACTAATTTAGCGATAGTTTTGAAAATATAAACTAAGTGTTTTTTAAATATAATTTTTTATGTTTTTAATTTTTTTGAAAAAAAATTAAATTAATTTTTAGCATGTGGTTTTTAAAAAACAGATAGGAAATAGAGACAGTGACAAGGGGGGTCCTCGATCGCGTTTTTTGAGGCAAAAAATTCCCAGAAGGCCTTAACCACTGAATTTTTAGTCAAGGAGTCCCAATTTTTTTTAAAATTAGATGGAAATTAAACCTAGTTTAAGGGGGGTGTTATTGTATTTTTTTTGTGGTGGATAAATTTATTCTCAGGGATTACATTCATATTGATATTATGATTTGGATATTTTATCATCTTTCATAATTTAGTTTCATTTATAATTAAATATATGCATATTTTATAATATTTACTTATAATAAATCACTTGTATAAATAAATATTTATATAGAAATGTATTTTTAAACATAAAAACCATATGGAAATAAATTTTATTTATTCATTACATTAAAATAAACAATTACCTACTTTAATTATCATATAAAAATGCATTAATTTTTATATATATACCTATGAATGTAATGTTTATATATAAACATGTGTGCCAATAAAAAATATATATTTATGTGTATATTATAATATATGTAAATAAATATATATATGTAAATATTTGTGTGTGTATTTGAAAAATATAAATTTGTAGTCATGTTTCAGTAATATTGTGTGTATACAATATATATAAATATATTTTTATATAAATATATCATTATCAATAAATATAGTATATAAATGAATTTATAGAAAAACTATAGGAATATATATATATATATATATATAAGCACACATGGGTAAATAATGTTACAATATACATATACATGTGTGTGTATAAATAGATATATATTTATATTCAAATATATGTAAATACATATTAATATATAATATATTGAAATAAATTTAAGTATATACATATATCATACACATTTGAAAAGATTTTATCTTCATTTAAGAATTTCTTTAAATGATTTTTATATCATTTATAAATTTATTCCATTAATTTACATTCCAATTGATCTGATGGTGTGGCAATTATTACGGTTTCCCCACTTTTGGTAATTTATTATCAATTATATATATATATATATGTTTATATGAATTTATGAATATTTGTGTATATTTATATACAAATTTAAATATTTACACACATTTATGTTTATATATTTTTATATCATATATATGAAAATTTATATATAGAGAGATATTTATATTTACTTGGGTTTATATATATATATATATTAATATATAATTATATATATGAGTGTTATTATATATAATCATGTAACATAAATGTGTGTTTATATATATTTATGTAATTTTTTTTATATGTATATATATTTATAGATATTTATAACAATTTATTATTTTAATATTCAATATTTAATATTTAATATTTAATATTTAATATTTATTATTTGTTATTTGTTATTTATTATTTTAATATTCATTTACTATTGATTGATTTTTATTATTAAATTACTATTAAATAAATATTTAATAAATATTTAATATTTATTTATTTAATATTTATTATTAAATTTATTATTTATTATTTATTCATTATTTAATAGTTATTAATTAATTAATTGATATTTATTAATTATTAATTATTATTATTTATTTATTCTTGTATGTGGGTATTTATGTATTAATGTATTTATTATTTATTTTTATCTATTATATATTTTCTATTATATATTTATTTATTATTTTGTTATTGTGTATACAATAATTATTAATTTTTTTAATTTATAAATAATTTATTATTAATTTACTATTATTTTATTATTAATTTATTATTAATGTCTTATTCATTATTAATTTATTATTAATTTTCTATTATTTTGTTAGTAATTAATTATTAACAGCTTATTTATTATTTATTTTTCATTATTATTTTATTTATTTATTTATTATTTATTAGTTTATTGTCTATTTGTTTATTATTTATTTGGTTATTATTATTTTTATTTTTTATACGTTAATTATTAATTTTATTATGATATATTTATTTTTTGTTAATTTATTATCAATGATTTATTAATTATTGACTATTAATTATTAATGATTTAGTTTATATCGATTTATTATGTATTATTTATTTTTTCAATATATATATATATATATATATATATATAAGTATATTAAATTCTATTTATTCACCATATGAAGAGTTTGTTGGAGTGATAATGTCTTTGGAGAATTAGAAAGAGGTAAGGGGTTCAAATCTCACCCAATTCAGAATTTATATATATGACTTGTGAATGTGTAGGCACATTGTAATTAATAGAAAATAAAAAATTAATTACAAGAATTAAAAAATTAAAAAAAAAATAATAAATTAAGAATAAAATATTAAATTAAATAATTACAAGAATAATAAATAATAAATAATAAATATAAATAAAAAATAAAAAATAAAGAATATAGAATAAAAAATAAAAAAATAAAAAATAATTTAATTACAATAATTAAAAAGGTAACAAAATTAATAATAAAAATAAAATAATAATAATAATCATATAATTAATATTTTATTTTGAGAATAATAAAAAATAAAATAAAGAATAAATTATGAGAATTATAAAATAATAAAATAATAAAATTTTAAAATAAAAAAAAATTAATTATGAAAATTTTGAAATAATAAAACAAAGAGTTTTAAAAAAATAAAAAACACCACCATGAAATGATTTAGTATCAGTTTAAACAATTGCTAAATGATTCCCTCGATTTTCAAAAACTGCCATTAAATCATTTACAGTAGTTTCGAAAAACCACCACTAAATGAATGCTGACACATGATTTAGCAGCGGTTTTCCAAAACCATTGTAGAATGATTTAAAGGTTGTTTAAACTACCGCTAAACACTTATTTTGGCATAGTGGGTAACCGTGCGACCTGCCCCGACACAGTTTCTCTTAACTGTACGACCAATCTATTTTTCTCATCGACCGAGGTTCTAAGCTCTGAACAAGCCCCAAACATCCTCCAAGATTTTCTAACCTCAAAGGGAATCCATATTAGGTCTAAAATAAATAATTAGGCCAAAATTTAATGGATCCATACCTGAGGTAAAAATTGGGTTCTTACAGTCTTCTCCACTTAATGAAACTCGCCCCCCTGAGTTCACCTTTCAAGGGCCACGAAACATCATCTAAGAATGACTCGAACCACTGAGCACATACATCTACCTCCCACTCCCAAGTCTCATCTTTTACATGACTATGCTACTACAACACCCATACTAAGGAAACATACCAGCCTCAGAGAGACTTTATTCTCCAATCAACGATGTATATAGGATACTCCTCAAATGAAGTGCCAACATCTAACTCAACCTCCTTGGGATCCAAAGTATGAGACTAGTCCGCATGATAATGATGAAACTGTGAAACACGGAAGACATTGTGCATGGAATGGTACCATTGAGGTGGTAAAAACTAATAGGATATCGGTATGACTCTTTTCAGAATCACAAACGACCCTACAAAACGAGGCGAGAACTTCCCTTGGTTCTATATCTGTCAATGCCCAAACCTGTGTGATACCTTGAGGAAAACATGACTCCTGAACTTGAACTCAAGAGGTCTTCAATGGTGATCAAAAAAATATTTTTGTTTATACTGAGCAGCATACATATGCTTTCAGATCATCTAAACCTGCTTCGAAGTCTCCTAGACAAGACAAGGACCTAGTAGCACGACCTCTTCTACCTTTAACCAACACAGGGGTGAATGACACAACCTACCATACAAGGAATCGAAAGGATCAATCTAAATAATCTATTGGAAGCTATTATTATAGGCAAACTCTATGAGAGGGATATGATTCTCCCATGAATCACCAAAATGAAGGATGCATTCTCGAAGAATGTCCTCTAACACCTGTATTGTCTATTCCTACTAGCCATTGGTCTAGGGGTGAAAGGATGTGGTCAACAGCAATTGGGTAACCATATCCTTCTACAACCCCTTCCAGAATTGTGACATGAAGTGACAATTGATATATGAATCTATAGTACAAGGGACCCCATGTAGCCATATGATATCAAAAAGATACAATCTTCCCATCTCATTAACTGAGAAAGTCTCCCCAAAAGGAAGGAAGTGAGATACTTTTTTCAATCTGTTAACAATAACCCAAACTGTGTTGCTACCTTGGGGCAACCTCAGTAATCCAACTAAAAATTCCATGGAAACAACTTCCCATTTCCATTCTAGGAAATGAATCAACTATAACAAGCCTATAGTTTTCTCATGCTCCACCATTACTAGCTGACAGGTGGAACACCAAGTGATAAAACCTTCTATCTGATTTTCATCCCAGGACACCAATACTGGCATCACATATCTTGTTACATCTTTGAGATTCCTGGATGAACTATCCACTAAGAAGCCTAAGACTCATGCATCAGTTACTCTCTCATATCTGTAAGAAACCAGATATTCCCATAAATACATAGAATATCATCTCCATTGACAAATAAATCTGGAGGTGGATCCTCACTAAAAATACTCTCCAAGGGAACCAAGCATTCAGGATTTGAAAACTGCCTACTTTTCACCTTATCAAAGAGGGTATAGGTAACTATTAAGGATGGGGGATTAGACTACTTGTTGATAGGCATAAATTTGGTGTATGTTTTTATTCAATTTTCAATGTTTTTTAGTTGTTTTTCAATGAATTTATCCATGGTTTTCAATGTTTTAATAAATAATTGGTTTTGTGAATTATGGATTGAAAGTGTATTTAATTGGATAAAAGGTTGAGGAATTTTTACTTTTGAATTTTTTTATATGGATCATTAAAATTTATTAAAATTATTTTAATCTCTTGATTTATTTTCTAACTCTTTTTTAGAAGTTCATCAAATAAAATTGGCCACTTTGTGAAACCTTCAACCAAGAAATCCACATGCCCCTTAGGAAATCCATAGAGGGGTCACCTGACCATGCCACAGGGCCATCCTAGTGGAAGGATGCACATGCGGAAAAAATCCCATGCATGGGTCCAAAATGATCAAATCCATGAGTGACATAGGTTGGACGATGCACAAGTGAGTGCCTACATGTGGTGGTATTGCCTACATAGAGTTGGGAAGAGAATCTCATTGGGATAAGGCATTCTATAGTGGTAGCAGGCATCCTACGACACCCTAATGACTTCGCTGAATTGATGAAGCCACATCGAGGCTTATAGGAACTCACCCAAAGATGCCTCATTTTGATGTGCGATTGTTATGACGCCATGCCCTGTAGTGCCCTTCCACTCCATTATAATCCACCAATCCACCACCGCTACCCCTTACATCAGCCATGCACCACCACTTTGCCTCTATTATTGCACCATCAACATCACCAGACGCTTCTTCTATCACAAAAAAACCTCCATGGATACTCCCTAGAAATCATGAGTGCTCTCCAGTAGTTTCCACAAATCAAAATTTCCACCACTACATCCACCCCTTCTCTTCTCTCACACTACCTAGTGTTGACAACCACTGTTTCAGCACCAAATACCACCACATCTATTGATTGAATTTGGATCAAGATCCTTCTTCATTATCACACCTCTACACCACAACTCTACCTACTTAAGTAGTGCCTATTTGTACTTATAATCCCTATCGACATGAATCTCTCATAAACATAAGTATCAAGCCTTCTATGACCACTTTGAAGGCTTTAGGAGAAGAAGACCCACCTTCCACTGCTCGTTATAACCCATGAAAGCCTCCAAATCTTATTCCTATCACTAAGCTACTACCATAGAGTACCAAAAATCCCCAATGCAATAATTGAAACCCATGTGGACCTGAAAGATCCACTAACCTGTGTGGATCTCATCTACATTGTGGTATTCAAAATCCTCAGAAATAATGGGTATCACCATTCTGTATAGCGGGTCTTAGTGGGTTTAAAATTTTAAATCCTCGATTCTTAGGGAGATTTGAATATTGATGATGCTGACACCCTCCCTTGATGCTATATATAAGGGAGGCTTGAACCCACAACAAAAAATAATGAGTTGACTCCCGAAGGTGGAGGAGAATTCCCCATGCCATGGGATCAGAATTCTATATCTCCCCCATATTTTCTTTCTATTTTATTTTATTATTTTATTTTATTTTTTGTTTTATTTTAATTCAATTGTAATTTCAATTTTAGTTAATTAAATATAATTTCAAGCATTTTTATAAAGTTTTGTCCACCCTCAATTTCCCTTCTTCCTATATTCTTCTTCTTCTTTTAATTATTCTTCTTTATTATTATTATTATTATTATTATTATTATTATTATTATTATCCTCTTAACATTATTTTTTTTATTTTTTTTCTCATTTTATTTTTTTTATTTTTCTTCCTCTTCTTCTATTTTATTTTATTTCTCTCTCTTATCTATCCTTACCAATTATTTTTAAATTATTCTTTTATTTTATCAACCTCATTTTATATTTTATTTTTTCTATTCTATTTTATTATTCTCTTCTTCTAACACTCCACCACTGTGATCTCTTTCTCTAAAAAATAAGGGGCTGACCCTGAGTCTTGGCCTAAGGGAGGTTAAGGTGTTATTAAATTTTTCTTAAAGTTTATTTATTTATTTGTGGTATATTTGAGTATCATGCATATGTGAGGCCAATTTACCAAGTGTGTTGACTGTCCCCAATGAAATTCCACTCTATTAATTTATATTCTTTTATTTAACCTATTTTACATCTATATGTTGGTTAGTTCTTCACAAGATGGAGTTGATCGAATCAATGGATGAAAGGAAATCAATAGAGATGGATCCTATAATATGGAACATCCTAGACTAAGGTGTGTCATGAAATTTGATTAAAAGAGGAGGTTGAATTGAGATTTATTCGGCATTCAATGATTTACATAATTTCTAAATAAAAATAATAGTAATTGAACAAGAAATTTCATGTATGGATTATCAAATTGAAATAAAAAATATAAAGGAGAATAATTATTGAACCCAAAAATAAACCCAAAACCAAGTCCTTTATTCCTTAACACATTTTTTTAGCATTACATGATAGTTTATATTTTTACATTTCATTTCATTTCAATATTAATAAAATTAATTTAAAAAATATATTTTACCATTGTTTTCATAAAATAATAAAACAACAAAAAGAAATAGTTTAGGTGATTTAGATTAAGTATATGAACAAAATGAGAAGATCCTCAAGTGAGACGACCCCAGTCAGACACTGTGCTGCATTAGGAAAATAATTTTCTTTTTCCACACCCCATAATTCATGCATTACTCAAGACTCTCATGAAAATATAGATACAACCTAGAAAAGCGAGCCATCGATTTCCCTTCATCATTGGATTCTTTTATAGACTATGTTTGAGTTTTCCAACTCAACACAACCACTATCGTATTACCTTTTCCAGGAATATAGGCAAGATCAAAATCGAAAGATTAAAGATAATTTACCCATATTCATTATTTTAGATTCAATTCATACTGTGTAATGATATATTTTAGGCTCTTGTAGTCCGTATACACCAAAAAATACCTAACCATTAGATAGTGTCTCTAACAACATAAGGCATGGATAACTTCTACTAGCTCAAGGCCATGTGTTAGGTAGTTACTCTCCTTGGGACTCAACTGCCAAGATCTATATGGAATGAATATATCCTCTTACATCATCACTACACCTATCCTGATGTCAGATGCATTACATAACACTGTATATCATTTTCCATGATCTGGAAGAATCGTAATAGGTACTAAAACAAGCCTTCCTTTAATCTCCTGAAAGGATTCTTCATACTCTTCTAACCATAGGAACATGACACACTTCATTATGAGACCATTAAGTGGTGATTCATGGAATGATAAGTCCTAAATAAAATTTATGTAATATCCATCCATCCCCAAGAAACTATGTATATCAAACACATTATCGGGATTCTCCCAAGAAACCACAAAACTCACCTTCTTTAGATCAATTGATACTCCTAATTCTAAGATAAAATGATCAAAGAAATGAAATTTATTGATCTAGAAGTGGAACTTATCAAGATTGGTATAAATATGATGTTCTCTTAGTGTATTCAAAATGATATCAAGATGCCAATCATGGTCACTACTAGTGTGAGAATACACCATGTTATTGCTCCCAAAGACTATGACAAAATAATATAGATAGGGGTAGAAAACCCTAATCATTAAATCCATGAAAATGTTAGGAAAGTTCGTAAGACTAGAATACATAATGAAATAATCATATAGACCATAAGTTATATGAAAATCTATAATAGGCATGTCTAAAGGTCTGACCCACACACGATGATAGCCTAACCTCTGGTCAATCTTCATGAATACACTAGCTCCTCAGATTTGGTCAAATATATAGTCTATTCGAGGTAGTGGATACTGATTATTAACTATAAGTTGGTTCATCCTTTGGTAATCTATACATAAACTAAGGGTCCTATCAATATTATTGAAAAAAAAATACCGGTGAAACACAAGAAGAAGTGTTGGTTTAGATAAAAAACTTATCCTTTAAGTCTTCCAACTATATCTTAATCTCCTGAATCTTAGTAGGTTCCATCCTATATGGAGGAATAGACACTGGAGCTTCTCCTAGAACAATCTCAATCATAAACTCTACCTCTCTCTCAAGAGGTAATCTGAACAAATAATCTGTAAGGACATAACTATAATGATATATTATAAGAGGATAATCAATCTGAGGCAAACCATGATCTTTTATATAAAGACTAGAAATATGGGTGGTCACTCCACATAGATCGTGATTCTCTAGTCTAGATATATTATCTTAGAAATCCAAATAACCCTTATGTAGATAATTTCCACCCTATAGAGATGTAATCAATACCCTATGGAGATAGTAGTTTACAAAGGTGTGATATTCAACCAATAAATCCATCTCAATAATTAAATCAAATCCCATCATCTTAAGGAAAAAGAGATCCCATAATATGGTGTAACTTCATACCTCAAGGGGGTTGTCTCTACATTAGCATATACCCTCAGACCATACATCAAATGATGTATCTAGGGCCATGACACCATAGTAATTCAGAATTTTAAATTCAATAATCTCCATGGAGGATGAAGAAACAAAGGATTTTGAAGAACCTATATTAAATAAGGTAGATAAAATAGTGGAGTCTACTAGAATAGTACCTCGTACTATTGATGGTACATCACTCTGATCCTTAGGTATCAGATGTAATTCATCTATATGAATTGATTTACAGATCGTGCTATAGTTGGACCACCCTGAGTATATATTATTTTCTTTTGCTAATAATATGAATTCTAGATACCATGAACATGACCTCCTCCTCAGTCAGTCATATCAGTGCAACTCCAACTCCCCTCCTGGTGTGGCGTAAAAGAACCTTTCCTTGAAGGTGGAACCAATGAGGATCCTCTTCCATTGGGAGAAGATGGAATGTCATGAAATATTATGTAAAGATTCCCCATACAACCATAATCACAAAACTATTAGATATTTATCACAATGAGGCTTTAGATTTCCCTACTTTCCACATCGATAACATACAATGATGCTGCTAGTGTGGTTATTCTGACTGCCACTGCTCAGATGTGAATCCATGAAGGAATGTTTACTATAACTTGAATAACTATTTTCCTTCCTCAGCATTGATCCACTATTTCTAGTGATATCAACTTCCCTCAGGTTTATCTCATTGATAAGGATATTATTGAAAATTTCAAAGAAAGTAGGAAGGTAAAAAACATTCACCTTAGTACAAATGATATATTAGATATCATCCTCAAAACTTCTAGAATGTGATAGATCATCACCATATAGAGGAAATTAAAATAACTATAAATCAGTAAAACATAATGAATAATCCATACCTTACATTACAAAATTTTCTAGATGCATGGAATCTATGGATGAGTCAACTCTTAGTGTAGTAGGAAAGAAGTGATCATAAAAGGCAGTCTGGAAACCAGACCAAATCATACCCTGATGATGACTAGCTTGGGTTATCACATACCACTAGAGCTTGTTCAAATCACTCAGCATAAATGTGGAAATCCTGACCATCCTCTCTAAAGGCATCTCCAGATGTTTTAATGTTCATCCAAATGATTCCCCATATTATAAAAAACCACTGCAATATCATTTTGTGATTGTTTTGAATAACCACCACGAAATGAATTCCAAAACATGATTTACTAGTAGGTTTAAAAAACCATCACAGAATTATTTAAAGGAAATTTAAACCACCACTAAATGAAAAAAACAACTTCTGAATTCCTATTTTGATTTAGTGGGTAACCGTGTAGCCTGCCCTACATGATTTCTCCTAACCATACGACCAGTCTGTTTTCCCCACCAGTTGGGGTTCCAAGCTCCTAACAAGCCCCGAAAACTCCCAAATCCTTTATAACGTCAAATTGAATCTATATTTGGTCAAAAATAAATAATTAGACTGAATTTTAAAGGAGATATAATTGAGGTAAAAACTAGGTTCTTATAGTCTTCCCACCTTAAATAAACTCACCCCCGAGTTCACCTTCCATGGGTGAAAAAACACTATCTGAGAACAACTTGGACCAATAAGAAAATACATTTAAATCCCACTCCCAAGTTTCATACTATATAAGGATTTTATTCCCTAGAAACTTTACTAAAGTAATATACTGACCTCAATGAGCCTTCATTCTCTAGTCAACGATGTGTATTGGATACTCCACAAATGAAGCATCGACATATAACTCATCCTCCTTGGGATCAAATGTATGTGACATGTTGGAATGATAATGAAAATAAGTAAAACATGGAAGGAATTTTTCATGGAATATTATCTATGAGTTAGTAACAACCAATTGGCTACAGGCTCGACTATCTCCATAATCTCAAACGACCATAAAAAATTAAGCTACAACTTCCCTTGCCTCTGTATCTGTCTATTCCCAATCTTGGGTGATACCCTGAGGACAAAAATATCCCCAAACTTGAAATCTAGAGTTATTTAATGCAAATAAGAATAATATTTAGATCTAGACTGAGCAGTAGTCATATGCCTTTTGATCTTCTGAACCTATTCCATGGTCTCATGTATGAGAGAATGACCAAGTAGAACTACCTCTTTTGCCTCTAACTAGAATAAGTGTGAACAACACGACCTACCATACAAGGCCTCAAGAGGATCCATTTGATGTTTCATATGGAAGTTATTATTATAGGAGAACTTGAAAATAAGGATATTCTTCTCCTAAGAACTACCAACATCAAGGACACATGTTCAAAGCATTTCCTCTAACACCTATATCAGCCGTTCTGACTAGCCATCAGTCTGAGGGTGAAAGGATGTGCTCATAAGTACATGTATACCCATATCCTTCAGAAACCCTTTCTAGAATAATGATGCGAAGTGATCATCCCTATTATAATATATATTATGAGTGACCCCATGTAGCTGTATGATCTAAAAAACATACAATCTTCCCATCCCATCAATTGAGAAAGTCTTCCCAATAGGAATTAAGTGGGATAATTTCATTAATCTATCAATGACAACACAAACTGTGTCGCTACCTTGAGGTGACCTTGTTAATATGTCTATAAAGTCCATGGAAATATCTTACCACTTCCATTATGGGACTAGAAGAGGTTATAAAAAGACAGCAGGTCATTGGTACTCCACCATTACCTATTGACTAGTGGAACACATAGTGATAAAAAACTAAATCGGATGTTTCATCCCATGCCACCAATATTGGAGTCACATGTCTCGATACATCTTGGAGATGATAAGACGAACATAAAATTGAGAAGAGTGGGACTCGTGCGTCATTTCCTCTCTCATATCTATAGGAACCCAAACATTCCCATGAATATGTATAATATCATCTCTATAAATAGACCAATCCAAAGTCAGATCCTCACCAGAAATACTCTGCCATAGAACCAAGAATTCAGGATATGAAAATTTACTACTCTTCATATTATAAATGAGGAAATAAGTAAATGTCAATACTGAGAGATAATACTGCTGATTTATCTCATTAAACACTATATGTATCTCAGAAAAATGGGCCATCAATTTCCATCAATCACTAGCTTCCTACATAGCATGTGCCTATGTTTTCCATCCTAGCGTATCTTTTATCGCATTACCATTTCCAGGTATATAAGCAAGATCAAAATCGAAGGAATGAAAATATTCAAACCATATTTTCTATTTTAGATTCAATTCATGATGTGTAAAGATATATTTGAGGATCTTTTGGTCTATATAACGTACAAATACCTCACCCATATGATAGTGTCTCCAACAATGTAAGGCATTGAAAAAAGATACTGGCTCGAGGTCATGAATCGTGTAGTTCCTCTCATAGGTCCTCAATTGATGAGATCTATATGCAAAAAATTTATCTTACAACATTAGAACTGCACCTAGACTGATGCCTAATGCATCACAAAACACTGTATAGCCTTTTCCAGGATCTGGAAGAATCCAAATAGGTGCTGAAACAATCCTTCCTTTCATTTCCTAATAGGATTCCTTACACTCTTTTGACTATAGGAACATGAAATAGTCATTTTTATGACTATTAAGTGGTGATACAAGGCATGGTAATTCCAGTATAATATTATTGTAATATCTAACCATCCCTTATAAAATCTGTAGATCAAACACATTATTGGGATTCTCCAAGGAGCCCATGACACTCACCTTCTCTAGGCCAACTAATACTTTTGATTTTAATAAAATACGACCCAAGAAGTAAACTTTTTCGATCCCAAAGTGGCACTTATCAAGCTTGGTATAAGGATGGTGCTCTCTCTTTGTATTCAAAATGATTTCAAGATGTTGAGCATGTTATCTATGAGTGTGAGAATACACAAAGATGTCATCCAAAAAGACTATAAGAAAAGAATCCATATAGGGGTGGAAAACATTAATAATCAATGGAATGAAAATGGTAGGTGTGTTTGTAAGAATGAATGACATAATGAGAAAATCATATTGACCCAAGATGTTATGAAAATAGATATGAGGTATTTCTGAAGGTCTGACTTGCACATTATGATATCCGTAACTTAGGTAGATCTTTGAGAATACCCTATCTCCTCAGATTTGGTCAATGACATCATCTATTCAAGGTAATGGATATTCGTTCTAAACTGAAATATGGTTCAAACATTGGTAATCCATGCATTAACAAATGGTCCCATCCTTTTTCTTGGGGAAAATAATGGGTGAACCCCAAGAAGAAGTGATGGGTCGGAAAAAACCCTTAGCCTTTATGTCCTCTAATTGTATCTTGAACTCAAAGAGATCAATAGGTTCTATCTTATTTGGAAAAATAGACACTGGTGTTATTCCTGGAATGAGATTGATCATAAACTCTACCTCTATCTCAGGTGAAAATCTAGAAAAATCATTGGGAAATACATCATTGTAACAGTCTAATATAGGAGGATAATAAATCTAAGAAAAACCCTACCCTTCCATATAAAAAATAGAAATATTAGTTGTCACTCCACATAGCCGTTGATGATCTGGTCTACGTGTACCTTCATGGACACCCCACTCACCCTTATGTGAATAATTTCCTCCATATGGAGATGTAAATGATACCCTATGAAGATATAAGTCTAAAAATTAAAGATATGGAAGTAATAAATACATATCAAGAATGACATAAAATCCCATCATCTCAAGGAAAATGAGGTCCCATAAGAACGGGAAACTGTCTACCTAAAGGTGGAAATCCTTGTATTGGAATATTCCATTGGACCATACACCCAACAACATATCTAGGGCCATCAAACCATAGTAATACTAAATTTTAAACTCAAGACTCTCTATAGTGGATGAAGAAACAAAGGATTTTGAAACACATATATCAAATTAGGTAGATACAATAGTGGAGGCTACTAGAATAGTACCTCATACTGTAGATGGTCCTACACATTAATCTTCAATTATTGACTATAATACATGAATCTGGCATGATATACAACTATGTAATACATTTGGACCACCCTGAGTGTGGATGCTCTATTAGCATTGATAATCAGAAGTTTGGATACTATGACTAGAACCTCCTCCTCAGCCAGTCCTACTGGTATAACTCCAACTCCCCTCCTGACATAACATAAAATTACCTATCCATGAAGGTGGAGCTAGTTTGAATCCTCTTCCACTAGAAGTAGATGGAATATTTAAAAATAATCTCTAAAGATGCCCCATATGGCTTCAAGAATGACACTCCATCAGATATCTATTACACTAAGGCTTCAATTTCCCCGGATGTCCACATCGATGGAATAAAATGGTACTGCCATTATGGTTACAATGACTACCACTAATATAACATGAAACATCAAAAGAATTATTCCTACAATTGGATGAATTACTGAGCTTCCTCGACACTAACCCTTTATGCCAAGTATTATCACCTTCCCTTAGTTTTCGCTCATTGATAAGATGATGATTGAAAATCTCAAAGAAATTAGGTAGAAAAAAATGTTCACCTGAGTATGGAGGGCATACTAGATCCCATTCTCAAAACTTCAAGCATGTTACAGCTCATCACCAGCTAGAAGTGATGAAAGGAAATGTAACATATTAAAACACACTGCATAATTCATAACTGACATTGCACCCTGATCTAGATGCCTGAACTCTCTATCTCAATCAACAATTAGTGTCTAAGGAAATAAGTGATCATATAGATGGATCCAGTCTTTAAACACATATAACAGGAATAAATATCCATGGGGTATATTCATTATGAAACTGGTCTTGGAGACAGTCTTTAACTAGTTCTATGTGTTTAAAGACTGTCTCCAAGATTAGTCTCATAATGAATATACCCCACGTATATTTATTCCTATTTTATGTGTTTAAAGACTGGCTCCATCTATATGATCACATATTTCCTTAGATAGTAAGAGTTGATTGAGATTGAGAGTTCAGGCATCTAGAGCAGGGTCCAATGTTAGTTATGAATTAGGAAGTGTGTTTTACTGAGTTACAGTTCCTTTCATTGCTTCTAAATATGAGTGTTATACCCTCAATATTCATTGATGAACTCCATGATATAAGACTTCCCTTATACTTTTTTCCAAACATTGCTTAATTTTTATTATTTCATTATTCATGGGATCTAACCATCGTATTTTGTATATCATGGGTTATATTCATTATGATAACTATACACATGGGGTAAAATTCCTTTCATCGTATTTTCTTAATTTTTAAATACAATGTTATATCTAAAAATTAAGGGATATTAATTATACCCCATGGATATTATTGAGGGTATATTCAATATGATAATTATACACATGGGGTATATTCTGGAGTGTATAACAATTAAGGGATATTCTTTAAAATTGAGGGATATTCTTTATTCCCCATGGATATTTTTAAGGGTATATTCATTATGAGAACTATACACATGGGGTATATTCTTGATGGTATATCTAAAAATTAAGGGATATTCTTTATACCCCATGGGTATAGTTATCATAATGAATATCCCTTAAGAAAATACTATTTGGTGCTTGAAAATACACAAATAGTATTTGCTTAATTTTTTAGATGAATAATATCCCTTAATTTTTAAATACGATGGTATATCTAAAAATTAACGAGTATAGTTTTTAGGGGTTACAATACACATGCCACCCTTTAAAGCTCAAAATTTATGCCTTTGGGTGGTGGGATATTCTTTATAGATGATGAGTTCATGTGAGCTTAGTTAGTATGCACTATAAATCAAGTGCTGATGGTTAAAAATTAAGCAATGTTTGGAAAAAATTATAAGGTAAGTATTATATCATGGAGTTCATCATTGAATATTGAGGTTATAACACTCATATTTATAATATTTTAGTGATATTCGAGTGTGATTTTGAATACACATGATAATTGAGGGTATAAAAATCAAATTTATAAGTGATGAAAGGAACTGTACCCCATGTATATAGTTCTCATAATGAATATACCCCATGTCTATTGTTTAATTTTTAAATACAAGGGCAGTTCTCATAATTAATATACCCCATGTGCATTGAGGGTATAACACTCTTATTTAAAAATACACATGGTTTACCATGTTCCTAGTTTAGTTTTATTTTTAAATACGATAGTAGTTCATTATGAGAACTATACACATGGGTTCAATGAGTATATTTTGTTATTCATGGGGTCTATCCATCATATTTGGTATATCATGCTAAACTAGGTTCTTACTAGTTCAGTTTTGACATTCCACACCCAAATTATCAACATTTGTTCCTGAGTTAGCAGTATATCAAATTATATATATTGACAATACAGATGGGTTACCATTTTACAGTATTTCAATGTCATAAATTCACCTGAAATTAATGGAATCTTGAAAATTTTGGTAATTTTGTTGAGTGGGAAACCATTTCAGATTCCCACCAAAACCATCTTTGGGTCACCTATAAAATATGAGAAGTACAAATTAATTTTATGATACTGATGAATAGTGTACTATTTATGAGAGAAGAAATAGAAGATCTGATCTTTAAGGGAAAGAAAAAAGTTTCTTTATTGAGATAAGTTGAAGAAGTTTCAATAAAGAGAAGTGGAAGTAGAAGAGAAAAGATTGAAATGTGTTCAACTGATCAACATATTTAGTGATTATCATATTCAAATGTTTATTGTATTATTCTTATCATCATATTCTGATGGTCATCATATCAGGCTGGATAATGGGATCTAGATTTTTATATTAGGATTTTTGGACTAAGGAATAAGGAATTCTGAATTGAATCAATTGTATTCTGACAAATATATATTATCGTATTTAGCATTTGGATTGGAAGATTCAGAGTGAGAAGATCAAACTGTTCAATCAGACAAAGTTACATTACAAAGTCCTTCAAGTTCTTTCTAACTTTTGGGTATAAAATTGAAGAAATTTATTTGAAAGGAATACATTTTTTAAATTTGAAAAAGAAGAAAAGTTGACATGTGTTGTTACACAAAAATTATTTTACCCCAACTATTCTAGAGAGTGAACATGCACTATTAGAATGTGTATATAGTTCTACACAAGTGTAAGGACATATCCGACTAATTTTATTCATATAAAATAGATTGTTTTCTAGAAGATTTTGTGGTTTTGGATAATTTCCAAACCATACCAAGGATGTATATATTCTTATTGAATAGTGAACCTTGAAAATACTTGTGTTCCTTTGGATGTGTGATTGAACTGTTTTCAGTAGGGAATGAAATCATTAACAGGAGGTGAAGGTTGTTTCATTTACAAAGAAACATAAAAGAAAAAGTGTCCCTGATTCACCCCTCCCCCTCTCAGTGATATAATTATCCCGACTGGGCACTTTGAGATTTTGATAGGATATTTAGTACTAGGCACCACATCAAGATCTACAATGATGTTTTGTATCCATATTACTTTTTTGGCTACCTAATAATCCACAATATACTCAAACTCTACTATATAATATATGAATATAGCCTATGTTGATATCTTCCATCTCACAACACCTCCATTAAAAGTCAATATTTTTCCCACCTATGATTTCAAATCATTTTGGTTTGTTTGGAAACTAGAATATATAAATCCTCTAACAACTAGTTCTTCATCCCCACCATAAACCAATAACATATCCTTATTAATCCTCAGATACGTAAGCATAGTATGGACATCCATCCAATGGGGGTTAATTGGGTCATATTGATATCTTTCTACTTCAATCAACACTTAGGTGACATCTATCTTAGTACATAGTATAACACACATGACTTACCCAATCAATAATGTATATGGAATCATTTCCACACATTATCTTTAATAATGTTCCAATGGACACATTTTCTTAGAAATTTGAATGACATGTGATATTGGAAACAATACCTTTTTGGATTGTTCTATATTAAGCCTTTTCATTATATTGTCAATATACATACTTTGACATAGACCAATCAGTTTCTTGGATCTATCATGATTGATCTTGATCCCAAGATTATATGATTCCTTATCTAAGTCCATTATAAGGAATATTTTATTCAACTAATCTTTAACCAACTATAATAATGGTATTTTTTTCCAATAAGTAATATGTCATTAACGTATACTGTTAAAAAAATTACTGCACATCCACTAAAAAACTTATGGACACAAGGATCACATTCATTCTTTTTGAAACCAAATTTTTTTATAGCTTTATAAAACCAAATGTTCAATGGAATAAATACTTTATTTAATCCATAAATGAATTTTTGTAACTTTAATATATTTTTGTAATTATTTGGATTCACAAAACCATATGTTGTGTCATATAGATATCTTCCTGAAGGTTTCTTTTAAGACAGGTATTTTGACATCCATTTTCCAAATCTCATATCCAAAAATAGTAATAGTGGAAAGTAAATTTATGATGTATTTCAACATAAAAACAAATGAAGAGTGTAAATATAATATATTCCTTAAATCTATTTAAACAATTTTGCAACCAATTGTGCCTTATAGGTACTGACTCACCCATCCATGTCTAGTTTTTTTATTGAATATCCATTTATAATGAATAGGCTTTACATACACTAAAGAATCTATTAAAACCCAAACTTGGTTTCAGTACATGGAATCCATTTCAGAATACATAGCTTCTTTTCATTTGGAAACATCTATGCCACTTACTAATTCCCTATAGGTTAGATGATAGTTATTTTTAACAAGTAATGAGTCACCATCCTCGATGACTAGAAAACCATACCATTCAGGTTCTCTTACCTATCGTGTACTCCTATGTATTATTTGTTTCTCTGTAACATGTTCTTGCATGATTATTTGTGTAATTTTTTCTTTTTACTACTCTTTTATACCTTAATCCTCAACTACATCAAAGTATATATCACTACTTCTATATATTTTAGAGATGTTCTCCCTCTCAGGGAATATATAATTTCATTCCACTATAACTTTTTTTTATGAGGGATCATATAGTTAATAACCTATTTTTCTTTGGGGGTATCCTATAAAGGTACACTTTATGAAAAAAGGATCAAATTTGTTACCTAAAGATTCCTTAAAAAATTCTTTACAACCCCACACATAATAATTTAACAAAATGATTTTTCTTCCACTCCAAATTTTATATGGAATGACATTTATCAATTTAGTTGGCACTTGAATTATTTTATGTGTAGTTATCTATAATCAATATCCCCAAAAGGATAATTGAATACTCACATAACTCATCATTGATCTCACTATTTCTAACAAGGTGTGGTTCTTCCTTATGCTTAAACCATTCCATTGAGGTGTATAAGGAGGAGTGAGTTTAACAGGAATCCCAAACTCCTATAAATAATCAATTTATTCTTGATTAAGATATTATACATCACATTCTGAGTGGAGTTTCTTTCTCTTCTTACCAAGATTTTTCTAAACTTCATTGTTATATTATTTGAACTTTTCAAAGGAATCTAACTTATACATCATCATGTATACATATCCATTTCTAATAAAATCATCAATAAAATTTATGAAGTATGAGTACACACCCCTTGCTTCAACATGAAATTCTCTACAGACGTCTGTATGAACTAATTCAAGAATATCATTTTCCCTTTCACCTTTTCCACTAAATTGTTCTTTGGTTATTATTCCTTGTAAAAACTCATGACATAGACCAAGTGGTTATAGTTTTAAAGTATCCAAATATTTATCTTAGGGTAATTACTTAAGAAAAATCAATTACATGACCTAGCTATGGATTCCATTGTTGGGTGTGGCATAAATCATGTAAAGTTGTTTCATTATGGATTTCTATTAATATGATCATGTAATCCAACATGTAAATATTTTTCTTTAAATATTACTTACCATAAAAAATGGTATTTATATAGAAGAGGAAACATTTATTTCATAATTTTAAAATAAATCCATTTGTGTCAAGTCTAGATATGAAAATAAGTTTTTTGGAAAATGGTTTCACATAAGAACAACTTGTTAAAACCATGATAATTCTCATTAGTAACATGAGGTGGTAGTCCCAAATATCCATAGATGAATGTTTTCAATTTTGGATTATATTTTATCTACCTCCCTTCAGTCAATATTCCAAAATCTACGTGTTTTATATACTTCAATACATATGTGATCACCATAAGATATATATAAAAACCAATTATTAGAAAAAAATAAATTTCACTTGATAATAAAAATACTATAACCTTACCCTTGAGTAATTGGTTGGGTGTTTTTTTCAGTGTCCCTTCATGCCACATGTGAAACATACAACATATTGCTCCCTAGATTAACCCTTGATCATTCTGTTCATGGAAGGGAATTATAAAGAATATTTTTAATTAGATCACTTCTTTGAACTATTCGGTTTATTCACCATAATGACAGGTGGATTTTTTCACTTTGTCTCCTTATCTAATTGGAGAAGAAAATAGAAAATATCTAGGAGAAACTCCTAAATGTTGTTCAGGTAAAAAATTTACAATAAAGTTAGGGAATATTTGAGGGAGTTATGAAAGAATGAGACAGATGTGTGGTCTATCGGGTACTTTAAACCTGATAATAGATAGATGCTATTTAGCCAATTTTCAGGACTATATGTGGCACAGTTGGGTAACCCTCTCTAAGATTTCTCTAGAAGAGTGTTTTGGATATTTCAAATCCTTCTTATCTATCTCTATCCTAGTACAAACCATATAGATTCTCGAGCATTATATATCCACAAATATATATATTTTTTATTTCAGAAGAACTTTTAAGGAAAAAGTGGGAAACCAAAATATTTCAAAATATATAAAATAATAAAACCTCATAAGAAATTATAAATCCATTATAGAAAAAATTAAAGAAATTATAATTCTTAAAATTAATAAGTCCCCATCCAATAGAGGTAACCTATAATTCCTAGTTGTCTTTAATGAGATCCTCGATGTGAGAATACATTTTGTCACAAGTCTACACATTCTCCTCCATGCTTGTTTTCCCCTCATGGAAACCACATGTCAATATCCTTTTCTATTTTTCAATCCACATTGATTATTTGAGCATTCTATAAGAATCCATGTTTTCATGAGACTCTATGAGTTCAATATATATGGATTATAGAATTAAACACTAAAATTTGACCACATCACTCATGTGTTTATCATATACATTAAAATCTTCATCACTTTCCACCTTTATAGGAAGATCGGGTAGTGAGTATTCTTGCTTGTAATATTTCTATTCCTTGCACAACATAACATTAAGGCATTTGAACCATTATTAGAAGTTACTTCCAATAATGGTAAGGTATTTCTCTAATAATTATCATAGGTACAATGTGGATGATGAACATACTATTATTATACAATTATAAAAGACCATATTAGTAGTATTTTTTTGATTAAAAAAATATATGATACATAATAATAATAATAATAATAATAATTTTATTAAATCTCCCACTATTTTATCAATCCTCACTATCCCACACCATTTAAGTCATAACTTTTTGTTTCTAGGATATTCAATTGTAAAGGATCCATATCCCCCTTTGCATAACCCCAACAAGGGTTTGTCAAGATACTTGAATATATTTAGGTAGGATGGACTTTTCCAACTGTGGGATTCCAAATCCTTGATCTATTGAGTGGATTCCACAATCCTTAAATCCTAACTACAGTTTCCTCAAATTTTTTACTAAAACATTAACAATTATATCAAGGGAAACTCTTCTTTATGTGAAATGGTTAACTCAACCCAAAACCTTCATAAGAACTACCCTTGTAAAATTATGTGCCCCAAAAAGGGTTGGTTGAATACTTGGTAATATTGGATTCATTATTAATCAAGTAATGGAAGGAAAAATATCTATTAATCAATATTTTATGGATTTTATTTATTATACATAAATTCTATATTTTTTATCCTTTATATGTATTTTTAATATTGATTAGATATTAAATAAGTTATTAACCATGTTTTTTAAAACATTTACACATAGTAAGTTTATTTAAATTTTGTTATTACATATTATTTCATTTATTTATGTGATTTAAGTATTTCATCCCTAAAATAAATAATACATAACACATATATAAATAAATAAATGGCCAGGTTATGAAATTATCTAACAGTTAATTTATTAAGTTGATAATAAATCAACCTATGACATAGGGGGGAAACTCCTGGTGCCTATCTTGGTATGAATTACAATATTTCACCTATCCACCTATGTAACACTTGGGTTGGTATCTTCTTGGTTCCATCTTGAACTGCCTCCACACATTATGGGATACTCCATTTATTACAAGTATTTATAAATCACATGCATGTGAGGGGAATGAAATTATTGGTTAAGGGGGATTATATAGATTACCTTTAACACGCATGTTCTACATAATAAAGAAGTTAAGTATGACATGTAGGCCATCAAATTTTATTAAATATTTAATAATTTCAAACTCATGAAATAAATGAAATTAAATAAATCCAATTCATCCATAGTTCTTGGTCAATCTCCTGAACGATCATACAAATGAAACATTTACACCAAATTATACTATCTAAAATTGATTTCTATTTATTATTTATCATTAAGATGAAGAAACATGCATTAGTTAATTAATTAATTAATTAATTAATTCTCTCTTAATTTAATATCCATCCAAATTCTCTTGGGGATACCCATCATAAATTCATTCATGGAAAATTAACATCACAATCAATAATTATATATAATTATAATAAATTATTTGAGAATTTAATAATTTTTTAAAACCATTATTAAATTTTTAAAAATAATAGGTTTCAGTCAATATAATATGGTTTTAATATTGAGATTATAAATTTAATGTGATTTTATTTTTTCATGTATTGGAATACTATACGGTGTGTACTATAAAGTTACACACCATGTACCTCATTTTCCTTGTACCTGAGATAAATTAATGGGGCATTAGTGTGTTCCATGACTAGATTACATGATATGTACAAGCCAGCTACATGCTATCTATCTATCTTTCCATGTGTCCATGTAACCCATCAAAATACTAACCATGTTCTTCAGAGGAGGGACAACACAACATGTACTCCAACTACATGTCATATCTTCTTCTTGTCATGTGTCTTTCGAAATCAATGAATGGATCAATATTTACTTCACATGTGGGAAATGATGAACTAAAAATTGTGTATGTCAAATACATGTCATGTATGTCATTATTTATCTAGGTTTTCAATATCACATGGTTTTGACCTTGTATATGACCACATGGATTACAATAATTTCACCACTAAGCCATGTATACTATGCATAATGCATTCCACTACACATCATGTAATCCAAAATATTATGTTCTAGGTTTTCCCAGTCTACATGTAGTGTGAAATAAATGCACCATGTGTTGTTAATACTCAGTAAATTGACTATCCCGTGACATGGAAAAGTGTAGTGAATTTGGGTAAATGGCATATACTCTGATTAAATGTTTTCTAATATTATAATATTAATTCATAATTTTTAACATGTATCGATGAAACCTTCAGTCATTATTAAACTTTTCATAGTCCTTTATGATAATGAAACAACGAATGATGATTATTAATATGGTGAAAACATGTTAATTAAAATATGATTAAAGAACTAATATTCTAGAAATAAAATATCTAAACATTATTCATGTAGATATCAACAACCAAATAAATAATTATAAATATGAAACATGTCCATTTTGATACCACTTGAATGTTCTAGAAACACTAGAAATACCTGGATGAGTGATAACCCAAAAAAAGGTTTTTCAATTTTGTGTATCATTTATAATATTCTACATGGCATGAATGACATGACCAATGCAAATTTTCCAATTAATATAGACATTGAGAGTCTTGGAAACCATAAAGTATATTTTCATGTTAAATTAACATTTAATTTATTTAATATCAAATGTAATGGTTAAATTTTTTGAGTAACCTTATCTGATGAAGATGTTGTTGATTATCTAAAAATCCTTTTCTATTTTACATTTTTCACATAGTAAAGTTTATTTCCCATTAACATTAGGAGGAATTTCCTAAAGTCGAAGGTTAATTTCTATAAATAGGTTATGTCACCAAGGAAAAAGAAAATAATTCTATAACTTTGATAACTAAATATGAATGTTCATTGTGTAATATTATATCTTTGTTGCAATATCTCAGCAAGCAGGTTGTACATATAAGTCATCAACCTATATGCTTGAGGCATCTTTCTTTGACTATCTAAAATAAACATGTAGTTACACCATGGACATGGAATTTAATGTTATGGTTTTATTCTAATCAAAAGGTCAAGATATAAACCTCCATAACGATGGAATGGAAAATCCTTCCTCTAGTTATCCATTAATAACATTTCATTCATGATGTAACCAACATGCCCTAATTCCTTTGAATATATGGAATCATTGTTCTGGTCATTAAATATAAGTGTGTTTGTCATAACATGAATTAATTATAATTTTAATGTTTAAGGACCATTACACATTCTCACATATAGAAATATATAATGACACCAAAACATGTAAAATCCATACTCGCAAGTTTGTTCTCATAATCTATCATCTTAAATATCACCAAGTGTAAACATCATGAGAAGAATATTCATCCACTTATAAGTACTAAAACATTAAATTCTACATACTATGTTACCTATCATAGTAAATTATCAGTATTTAGAACTATATTTAAGAATATCATCATGGAACTTCAAGGATCTCATCATATTGGAGAAATTTTATGACTTTATTAATGCGATAAATACTCTTGGACATTATTACATTAAATTAATCCAAAATAATGGGAAATATATAATAAGATGCTTTATTTATATTTAAATGTTTTAATATACATGTAATCAAAGTATAATTAGTTAGTTCTAAAACACCAACTTCAACACTGACTTTGTAAAGTGATCAATTATAAACCAAATGTTGTAATTTCCTTTTTAGTCTTAGGAAGACCAATATTGAAATCCATGTTGATGTTATATAATTTCCATATAGGTTTGGGTAATGTTTTCATCATCCCCATAGACATTTTTCATTCATCCTTAAATTTTTTGGAATACTAAGCATCAATATATATACTCTTAAATATCCCTATTCATGTTTTCCCACAAGAAAATCTTCTTGAGATATCTATATATCTTTAAATTTCTAGGATGGATAGATAATGATAATATATATGAATTATCCAATATATAAACCTTTAATTTTGTTATTTATGGAGAAAATATTTGTTTATAAATATTATAATTCCATTATTTTCAAAGCTAAACTCTAGAAAATTACTTATCTTATTTTTTAGCTCCATATACTCCTTTTACACCTCCTTAATATTCACATGGATGGATGGTTGAGTAGTAATTTGGAAAAAATAGGAGGTATCCCCTTAAATTATTATTTCAAGTTCCATCCTTTTGAAATACATGAATATTGGGTCTCCTTAAATCCTATTCATAGATAAGGTAACATGATATTTCCTACTCAAAACATCAACTACACTATTTTCTTTCCTAAGGTGCTAATGTGTTGAGTGGTCATAGTTTTTTATCAATTTCAATAATATCTTTGGGTGTGTGTTCCATTATATATATGTGAATATATACTTTAATCTCTTTTCATTAGTATATATTTTCTAATTTTCACCATAGAGATAATTTCACTATATATTTAATGAAAATATCACCCCAGAAAGCTCTAAATAATGTGTAAGGTAATTTTTCTGACAGAATTGCAATTAATTTGAGACACAATCTACCGCCATTTCATTTTACATGAGAACACATCCTAATAACTTTTTTAATGAATCACTTTATATCAAAAATTATTCTATACTATAAGGTAATGTGAGTATAGGTGCAGTGACCGACTATCTCTTAATCACCTTAAAATTTTATTTAAATTACTTTATCAAAAGTAAGTTAAATTCATTATGAGTTATCTTGTTTAATTGATTTGAATGTTGTGAGAAATTTATCACAAGGAATTGGCAGAATCCATCCAATTCAATAAAACTATAAATCTCTATTAAATTGGTTAGTTGAGATTATTGTTTGATTACCTATATCATTAATGGATCTAAAGATTTAGACTTTATTATAATTACCTGACACAAAAAAGATAATTTTAGTATCAATAATTCATAATTGTTAAATTTATCATAGATTTTCTCCTTTATAATGGTCTATATAAAAATACTCAAATGATATTTATGATATTACTCTCTCTTGGAATGTATGAGAATATAATTTATAAATATTATCAAAAATTGGTTAAGGTGATCTCTAAAGACTCTATTCATCAAGACCATAAAGATACTAGTTGGGTTTTTAGGTTTTAATGGAATCACTATTAATTCATAGTGTTCATATCTTAAAATAAAGGTTTTAATGGGTATAAACTCCATTTTCACCATAAATTAATAATATATAGATCAATAATCAATCTTTGAAAAGTATTAATCTCCTCTAAGTTGATAAAAGAAATCATAAATATGCGATAGAGGATTATTTTTCATGATCATGTTTTTCTTAAGTTTATAATAATCTATACAAAGGCACGTTGATCCATATTTATTATTGAAAAATAGAATAGGTTCTCTCAATTGTAATTCACATGGTCATATAAAACCCTTATCCAAATTATCTAATATATTTTCTTTAATACTTCTAATTCAATGGGTGTCCTTTGATAAGGACTCTTCAATATAGTCATACAACATTGTATGAGATCAATTTAAAACTCAACCAATGAATATAGGGGAATATCAAGTAATTAATTAGTAAATAGATCCATTTATTTACTCAAAATTAGAACATATTCAGAATTGATTTCCTTCCTTGTCATTTGATTCAAGTATCCCTTATTATCGGGTATTAATACCCTTCTGATGAAATTTATTTCTAAAGGGTTTCTATCATCACACTTGAATTAATATTTGAACATTTTTTATATGGTAAATTAAATGAGATTTTCCTATCCTAATAATTGGTATGAACTCTATGTAGGGAGAGTCAATACATGTCCTATATCACATATAATTCAACAAAGTGAAGAAGAACTTGATTTGTGGGATTTATTTTGCCACAAAAAAATATTATAGAATACTTATATATCATGGATGAAATAATAAGACAACCATGTTTTTTCATTGATAATTAAATATTAATTTTTTGAGGTATTGAATCAAAATTCTAAGTAAATATTCATTTTATGAATGAATATAAAGTACGAGAGTTAAATAATACATTTTCATTTCTTTAGTGGAAGGTGATTTTACCTTTCAAAACATTGTGTTCATAACCCCACTTTAGTAGTTGATATTGAATAATATTTCCCTTCATCCATTGTATTAGGAGGTTACCACCCTTGGATTGTGGCATATATTTGTGTAATGTCCATAATTCTTATAATTTAAGAATTGAATTGTGGGTTTTGCACTGATATTAGTTTTCTTTTAATCCATTATATTAGTTATCCTCTCTACATATATCCATAATTAATGTGGTTAATATCATTCTCTTCTAAACATGAATCATTTTCCTATCACTTTGTTAAATTTTTTATAACCTATCCCCACATTTTCTGAAAGAAGGAATACTAATTTTCATTCCTCCATTGGTTTTATCATTTTATTTTCTTAAAAAAATTATTTTTAACTTCTTATCAACAAGAATATAAGAATAATAGGAATCTACAATTTATACTTACACATTTTAAGTGAATTAAACAATCTATTCATAGGCACAGAATTCCCATACAACTAATTCTTTTCAGAGAATTAGATTTAATCAACTAAAAAAATTCTATTTTTCTTTCATGGTATATGATAAAACCAAAATAATTCCTTAAAATTATTGTCATGTTTTCTTCATAGGTGTTAATGAAATCATCCTCTTTTTCATTCAACTCTATAATTTATCTCTCTATTATAGTTCATAAACTTTTGGGAAAATACTTATTTAAAAATATTTTCATTAAAGCCTCACATTCTATAGATTTTATGTTTTTATCTTGCCTCATATTCTTAATGAGGGTCCAATATTGATCAACCCCACCTTAAAAATGATATATAGATAAATAAACCATTTTATTAATTGATAATTGTAGAATTGAAGGTATGTTTTTTTATTGTGTTGATCCATTTCTCAGAAATTAGTGGATAAGGATACCCATTAAAATAGGATTGGCATTACTACAAGAAGGAATCAATGGATTGTTTTACCTCCTTGAATACTTTTTAGTTTAGTTTTATTTTTGTTAGTGTTCATGGTTTTATGTAGTTGGGTGAGAATGGACACTAGATTTTACACTCTATATTCTATTGTTTTGGTTCCTTATCGCTAATACATTTGAAATTTCCACCACTTTCAATATTAAATGGATTACACGAAGTTCTAGCAACTGAATAAAAAATATTAGTGTAAAAATTAATAATCATAGTTTGAAAAAAAATGTTAATGAAAATAATTCCTAATATATCTAATATTATGACACAGTAATTTCAACCTATGACAATTTAGGTTCTTCCTACATCACTTTTAGTTTAGCATAGGTTGTTTTAGGTTTTGTACTCTTATTATTTATCAATAAATTCCTAAAATAACTAAACCCCAATACAATACCAACTCAAGTGATAAAACTATAAAAAATATATATTAATTCATGTAATATGATTATTATTTATAACTAAAAATACAACACACCTATAACCTATATGTTTAGTGTTTGTAGATATTACATACATAACCAATTTGCCTTAAAAAATTCTCAACATCTTCCCCAAATTTTCTTCTCACTTGATACCCTATTAGAAAAATTATATATAATAATATTCCTCATATCCTTGGGAATAAAAGTACAATAAATGTTGAGACCACATGAAAATAAGGTTAATTATAATAGATACAAATCAAAGATCATAAGTGAGTATAATATGAGCATATTCGTGTCAGAAAAAAATCACAGTACATAGAAATAACATAAGAGAGTCATACCAAATAAAATTTAGTTCATAATTCATGATTACTCACATTAGGACTCTGTAATAACTTCATTAATGATATGAATGAATGTTGAAACATCACTCAATAATCATGAGTCATGAAAACATAATATATGCATAATGTTTCATATATATAATAATATAAAATCATCCCTTATGTAATGTATCTCCATAAATAGAATAATAATATAGTAAATAGAGTCACTTAATGGATTATTATTACTCTCTAAACCCTTATATCTCAACTCATGAGATATAAGGATTTACCTAATGAAATATAGGGATATAATGGACCCACCTATCACTTAGTAGATAGATTCCCTTAGGGGGTTGTGTTCTCATACCATTCCAAATAATCTTATGTGATATAAAATTTTCCTAATTAATTATATGGATATAAAATTCCCAAACACCATATATTGATATACCATAAATATTTTTCCCACATGAACTTGAAAACATTTTTAATTCTATCATAGAATAATTAACTTGTGGTAAAGAAATGAGTTCCATAAAAAATTTATTATAAATTATTATAATAATTACATAAGAAAAAAGTTGACGGAATAATTAAATAATTCCTCTAATGTATCATAAGAAACATTAAATTATTTTTACATATATAAAAAATATTATTAGAAAATTTATATGAAAAATAAGAATAAATGTGAATTTTAAATTCAGAAATTTTTATTTTGAATTAAAATAAAATATACATAAATGGTAATATAATTATATTTGAAAATATTTGGGAATAATATTCATAAGAAAACTCATATAATATTTGGAAAATTTGTTCATTTGGAAATCATTAAAAGGAATATTTGTTTACAAACTTTATTAAAGAATGTCAAATCAATGGAAAATTAATCATATGAAAACATTTAAAAATATTCCATTAAATACCTTTTAAATAAATTAAACATTAATTTATAACGATCTTAAGATTTAATCTAGTTATATATAATAATTTCCATTTAATAATATAATGAATATGGGAATAGAGGAGAATCATTCTCGATAAAAAAGAATAGATAAGATTGGTCCCATTTACGAGCATTATTTTGGTTTAATTGTGAACCAAATGGAGGTGAAATGATATGAATACATGTAAAAACCAAGATTAACTAGAGGATAAGAAGATATATGGGGTTTTAGAGATATATAAGATATAATTTTTCCCATTGTAAATTTAGTCATATAAAATCCTGATTTCAATGTGAGATTGGTAAATAGACCCTTAAAACTTTGGTAACTTTTGAATCAAAATAACCTGAAAGATAAAACCTGATATATAAATTTAAATACATTTAATTTCATGAAAACTATAATGAATCACATACGTGGTGTGGTTTATACACCACATAAGAGAAGATAGATGGGGAATGTTGAACACATCTCAATTAATGGAAAATTGAGATGAAAAAATTCTTACATTTTCTATATAATTAATTGAATGTGATTTAAACTCAAATAAAAGTAATAAATATATCTTAAACAATTATTTTATAACCTTACTCATATATATCACCTTTTATATTATTCAGATATATTCATTCATTACACATATATTCGTTATTTTTGATTTATTTCTAATATCATATGCTTGTAATTTTGATTGTATTGTACAAGTTTCAAAATATTGATGACAACCCTAATTATTTGATAAAAATTTAATCATTATCAGATTATTAAATTTATTGGAATCCTTTTTAATGATATATTTATTATCATTTTCACATGATGGAAGGTATGGGTATGGTTCACGAAATTGAATTCAGGACAACAATGTTTCTTTTAATTTATTAATAACTGTAAGTCACTTTATATTGATCATTCATTTTTTTCATAAATAAATATTCCTATTAAATATATAAATTAATCCTTAATATCATATGTTACTAGTATAAATTTCTTGATACTCATTCATGTTGGAAACTGTGAAGATCTTATAGTATCTTTAAAATATGTGGTTAAACCACCCTAAATAAGAACATGGTGTACTAATGAATGAGATTAAGTGTAGAGTTATATTATAGTAACATAATTTCATCTGAATAATAATGTTTTTTATATAATATAATTATATTGGGAAATTATATATAAAAAAGAGTGGATATGAAAACTTAATTGAAAATGATGTTGAAGAACTATGCACTTTAACGAATTCTCTCTTTATCGACATGGGTTCCCTTGAAATGGAGGATTTTAGTTTCATTATTGGAACCAAAGGCTAACAAAATTATAATAATAATTTAAGAGAGGAATATTGGGTAGTTAATCAATATATTTTTGGAGGAAAAATTTGTTCAAAATGGGTAGATTATGAGAGTTTTTATATATAATTTTTGAGTGGCATTGTTATAAATACTCCTTCCCTAAGATGTAATGTTGTCATTTTATAATGGAATATTTGTAAAAAGTGGGAAATAATTTAAATGATTCATTAATACACTCATAAAAACAATTTAGTAATAATATTATTGATATATTAATCCCAAACCAATTAGTTAAAACCTTTTTTCTCATTTTACCTTTATTGTGATGACTCAATTTTTACCTCGATGACTTCTTTTTATACCCAAAAATGAAATTGACCTTATTACATAATTTCAATGTTCCGATTAAATTTTTTGGACCCATTTTATATAATTAAATTTATAAATATAGTAAATCTCACTTTTAAATAAAAATATAAAATATTTATAACTATTTTTTATAGAAAAGTGAGTTTTTAAACAATAAGTTTTATTAATATTATTTCTTATCAATTACTAATTAAATGAGTGTTAATATATATTTCTATACATAAAAAATCATATTAGATTCATCATTTAAAATAAATCAATATAATTATTGATATAAAAATAAAAAACACTTAAAAATTCATTTGAAAAAATATATCTATTAACATTAAATGTTTTTTACCATATCCCATTAAAATTTGTCATTTCTATTCTTACCATGTAATTTTATCAATTATTGGTATTAAAATATTTATTTTAATCTTATAAATATAAAAAATTATTATTTAATAATAATATTAACAAGTAACACATAAAAATAAAAAATAAAGTATTTTTATTAAATATTATCATTTTGTTTCATTATTTATTATTTGTGAATTATATTATTTACATTTTGTTATTAAAAGTTATAAAAAATTAATATACATATTATGTACATGAATACCCAATGAACATATATTCATCAGTTATATTTCCAATGACTATATATCCAACGATTATATTTCCAACAACCATATATATAACCATCATAATCCATTCGTATATATAGACATACATGCATTACTAAAATAATTCATCCTATTAATTTAATTTTATAACAACATGTACACTATATTTTCAATGTTTATACTTCATTCAATTATTTCAATTGAGGGTATGATCTTTATTACAAACTAATAGGATAAAGGTTTTATGGTTTTAGTATTTTCCTATACTTGTGGTTTTATTCCTCTTGTAGTTTTCTTAACTATAATTAATATTTTATTCTCACGATTCATTAATGTGTATCTTGTATTATAATGTTTTATTATAATAAAATGAATCATGGTTCATTTTTTTCTCCTTGTTGAAAAAGTTATTGATCAATGTATTAATTGAAAGATAAATACATAATAAAATAAATGTGTGTTACAATAATCTTCTTTTAAGGATTAAAACTCATTCTTCTTAATATAGTAAAATATTTTAACTAATTTTTTCAATTTTATATTAGTAATTAGATACCATATAATCTATATTCCAATAACAATGATGTTTATTTCTTTCTCTTTACTTTTATAATTCAAAACATTTTTATTCAACTCTTCATGTTTCTTGTTCAATGTAAATGTGAAATATTACTTTTATAAATATAGAAGAATTGGTTCAAAATGAATATATATTGAAATTCTAGTATCTATATGGTAAAATATTCTTTCAAGGTACTTAGAACACCCTGCCAATATACCCCTATCCTAACACCAGATGAAAAGGATTCTTTGGACCCAAAATGTCTTATTCATTTTATACTTATAATTCAACAAATTTATATTAGACAATTCATTTCAATAAATAAAATTATAAAAAAAATTAAAAGGAATTGAATTATTCTACCATATATAAAAAATATTCTCTAAAATAATCCTTTCAATTGGTTCAATGTCATTCTTGGTAACTCATGGCACTCTTGAAAATATATCTTCCCCATCCTCCAAGAGTTTTTGTGGTTCTATTAAATGATGATGGTGCTCATCAATTTTTTTGTCTTTAACTTATCTTACCTTTATCATTTTATCCATCCCCATTATTTACTGATGTTTTTCCCTGGTGTTCATATCGTACGCCTCTCACCTCTGCTCTTTTGGCCTAACCCTGCACATCAGACCTCCATTCCGACTCTTTGAATTAGTGTTTTAGGAGGTTTGGTTCAACTTCAGTGGTGGTGTTTTGTGTGATTATTCTACATTTCCCTTACTAGAAAACACATCATGCTCGACCCTATTTTGTTCAGGATCAATGATGGTTTTATGATATCTTTTTATGGTGATTGAGGTGGGATGGAAACATTATCTATTTTTTTTTCTTATTGGCATTGGCTTCTTCAACTCATATACTTGGTTCTTTTCTTCCTATGTTGGTTTGGTGTTTATTCCTAGTGAAGTGTTTCATATTTTTTTGGTTTTTTTCATAATTTGTTTTGTCTTATTTTTTTGGTTTGTTCAAAGGAAATATATATATATATATATTTTTGATTTGTTTTTAGTCACGTTCTTATTCTAGGAGGCAGTGATTTATGGAGATTGTTAATCTATTTGTCTTATGATGGTTAGTGCTCTAATGGTTGAGTTCTAGTAAATCGTGATGGTTACCTCTCTAGATGAAAATAATGTGGTCTCTAGAATGGTCCCCTATTGAGGCCTCCATCCACTCAACTCTACTATAATGTCTTGGTCCAATGTTCCCTTCCCTTTTGGTCTAGTGTGGTGGTCTTCAAATAGAATTTGGGATATATTGTTAGAGTGTCCAATTGCCTCTGGGAGGTGTGACTGGTGTACACTCTTCTCACATTAGGTCCCTACTGAAAATTATTCTTTTAGAGCATCAATGAATGATTAAACTTTAGTATGGTGTTATGGTATGTTGTTTTTACTACTGAAATGATGGTATTTTTATAGTGGTGATGATGGTGTTTAAACATCAATGATGATGGATTTTGGTTAGTAGTTCTCACTGTTGAATTGGTGTAGATGATGGGTTTGATTTGTGCATGGTGCATGACATGAGGTCGTACATGGACCAAGGTGGTGGTGAGGGTTGGGGTTTCAATTTTGAAATTTTAAATTGTTTTTTTAAGTGTAATTATAGATCAATAGGATGTTGTGTATTCTTTTTTTATGGTTCCCACTTAACAAAAATTGGATTTTCAAAATAATAAAAAAAAAATATTGATTATGATTCAATGTCATTCTCCACTAGAAATATTTATCCTTTATGAGTTTACCATTTTTAGAGATATGGTAACTCAATTCTTCATGAGTTTACCATGGCTACCAAATGTGGTCAAAATAAGATCATTAAATCAATCCTCTATTTAAATAATTACTGAATGTAAAATATTAAAATAATTACCATTAATAAAAGAACATGTTTGTGATTCGATCAATATTAAATATATAATTTCTATCCATTCTTATATAAAAAAATAATATCAGTATTAAAATTAAAAAATTTAAAAAAAATACACAAAATTAAAAAAATCATTATAATGTAAATTCATAATCATTTTCAATGTTATATGTTCCATAGGGTAAAATGTATAATTTATTGAATAATCATTTTTTATACTGATGAGTAGATATAAATATGAAAATGTTTTTAATATAATAGGCCAAATTTTATCTAATATTTAATATTATCCAACTCATTCAAAGTGAAATTAACATAATTTAAGTATAAAATATTAAAATAGTTTCAAAAAGATGATATGGGTATTATTTAAAAAAGACATGATATAATATATTTCTTATGATATTATATAGAATAGTTCTCATAAGAATCATTATTATATATTCCCTTCATTAATTTATGAAAGTTAAATTATTTAAATACTATTTAAGGAAACAGTTAAAATATTTGAATGGTGTAACTCATGAAGACAACCCTTTTGTGCTCAAAGATATATATTTTTTATTTAGCTTCCCCATTGAAGAGATTCTAACAAGATTTATAATTTGAATAAAATTATATTATATTATTTTTAATTTTATCAGATATTTTTCTTGTCTTGATACTTAAGGAACTATGATTTTTATGATTATATCTAATGATGGAATCAACAAAACATTAATTATTATAATTTTTTATAGTTTTATTATAATTTGTTATAGTTTCATTCTAATATGTTTTTTAAAAATATCCTTATATTTTATGGTTCTTTTTAACATTTTAATTTTATTTCTTATTGATTTGTGGTCTATATTTTCTATCCTAAAAGATTTAAGGTTAATAATAATTAAATAATAATATTTATTAATGAAAAACAATTCAGTAGCAAACAATGGTTGAATTTCACTATGGGAATTTTACTTTTAAAGAGTAAAAAAACATTAACTGTGATACTTACATTCTAATCCTTGTATTCATAATCCAAGTAAAATATATATTTATCCTTAAAGGAAGAAATAATAATAATAATGAATGTTCAAGTACCAGGCATACCTAGTCCATAAAATTTAATAATTAAGTTGAAAAGGGAGAAAATATTAAAAATCAAGTTTACAAATTCATGTGAAAAGTTCACCCATCACATATAAGCCCACCAAGATAAGAAAAATTGGGTACACCAAAGGAATTCATGTAAAAAACCTCTAAAATGGATTTCTTCTATAGTTTATCCACTACCCGGTTCCCCTTTCTATAGACATGAGAAACTTTCATGTGTATATTATCAATAGATGAAATAAATTTAAGCCAGTATAAAAGAATATTCTTTTGAAAATTCCTAAATATTCTCCTCAAAATCACCATAGAAAGTGTTCAGTTGGATTCAATCTAGATGTGACTCCATCAAAAGTGATTTTATTATTTGATAGTATATATTATCACCAAAATTACATCCTAAAAAGTTATCTAATGAACACATAGTGATAAAACCATCCTTTTAAAAACCCTTGATATGTTTGAAAGATACCTCCATTTCCATAGGTATCTAGTTCCCCCAATCCTACACCATCAACATTCAACTTGACAGATGGTGGAATCAGAAGAATGTATTGGATGAACAACATCACAAGCTCTTTTCTACTCCTTCCATTTGCACCAAGAATACATAGAATATTAAGACCAAAGATATCATTATACATCAAACTTGTGTGGATATTGGTATCTAATTGAAACTCTCTATGTGTTACAAATATTACCATAGAGATAGATATTATTTAAATATTAAATACAATATCATTCCTTATATACTAAAAACGGGTAGTAATTATATAAATGGTAGAAATAATATTTTTCAAAATTAGCTCACTATATAAAGATTAAATGATAAAAATCATGAGTTCAATGAAATTATTATCTAGACAAAACCTATCATTAAAAGTTTCTTATAAATAGCTCTATAGATTACTTACAAAAGGGTAGTGAATAAAGGTATGTTGCATGTTTCTAAGTCCCTTATACAAAGAGATAAAATCAAGACATACTGTAGGATATATTTTTGAAATTGTTCATCAAGGGGTGATTGATTCTGTTATAAATTCTAAAATTAAAGATATATATAGATAGGGAATGAAAGGATTTTTGAATATGGTTAACCATTTGGGAACATGTATATTCAATCACATTATAATCTATAAATATCTTAAACATTAATCAATCCCTTGTTAATTGGATTATATATCAGTGGTTTTCTTTCAACATAATAATAATTTTCAATTTTTATGACAATGCGAGTTGGTAAGATTATATTAACCTCAAAAAGATTAATATTGGCATCCCCTGTTGATAGTTTCTATGATTTCAGTTTTCCATTAAATAGAAGCTTAATCAATCTATCCAACCAAAATTTATTCTATATATTATGGTTTGAATCCCTACAGACTATCCATCTAGTTCCAAACATCATTATTAAATAAGATGATTTAAGTGTTTTCTAGATAGTTGATTAAGGGTTAATGGAATAATTTTTAAACAGTTTATAGAACAAATATCCCTAATAAAGGTTAATGATTCAATATTATATGTAAGAAGGTTCCATGTAAATTTTGGAAGAAAGACCTCATTGAATTTTGGATATCTCTAATTCTTAAGCCACCAATACTAGTAGGCTTGAGATACTAATTACATACAATAGATATCAATTTTATTTTATAGGTTCACCCAACTGATATAAAACATTTGATCATGCTTTGAAGTATTTTGATGAGGCTATAAGGAAATCTATAAATTGAAAATGTTTATAAAAATATTACTATGATCATTGAGTTCACTAAGTGGATTTAAACACTTGGTACATGATTTTTTCTATCAACCTATAAATTTGGGAAAATATTCTAAATAATATATTTTCTAGGTAACTAATTTTGAGTTTCCCTAAAAACAAAGGGAGGCCTAAGTAAACCAAAGGTAAAGAGACACTCTTCACCCCAATAATTCAAGATATCTTATTCTTCTTGAAAGTTAGTTTCACTTCCCCAAACACAATTAAGGATTCATTATAATTTATTAAATACCTAACCACTTAATCAAAGTTCTTCAAGACTACATTGATAGTTTATAAATTACTTTTAAAGTCCTCTACATAGGGTAATATAACATCAGTATAAAAAAGACGTGAAGTTGAAATTAGTCTTATTTAGTACTTGATTTTACTATATCATCCATCTTGTGAAACATCTGTGAGGAAACTACATAAGTAATCCTAAAAAAAATAAAAATATGATACCTAAATTAGAATATCCTTTTATAAAATTCCCTAAAACAATCAAATAAGTCACTTAGAGAATCATTGATAAGGGTCCAATGTTTGGAACACTTAAGAATGATACTGACTAATTAAATGAAATAATTAGAGAAGACATACCTTTTGATGTTTGTAAAAATAAATATCTTTTATTTTTCATAAAAGTATTTAGAGATATCATGTTTCAAAGTGAAGTATTCAGTTTATGACTTCATATTTAAGTCATTGGTCAATAATGAACTAGTAAAAATACAGTTATTAATAATTATACCTTGGAAAAATTCAAATTTATTAGAGGTTATGAAATCATAAATAATAATACCAATCCTCATTTCCAACATTTTAATAATGGTCTTCGAGATAATGTCCCCAATTTCAACAAGCCTATAGTCTTTTATATCAATTTTATGATCCTTCTTGGGGTGTAGTAAAATAAAATAGAAATTTATACAACATGTAATTGAGGCTAAAATAAAGATGTTTTTAACATCATTTAAAATATCAAAATTAAGAAAATATAAATAAAACATGATGAACATTTTACTAAAACCATCAGGGCCTATAGTACTATCCTATTTTAACAAAAATAATGTATATTTTACTTCACTTTCTAATAAGGCCTCTATTAATATCTGATTAATATTACAATCATTGAAAATAGGAATATTATCAATTAGATAATTTATCATATCATTCTATTCATCACTATATGATATTTTAATGTATTCAATTATAGAATTTTAAAGTTCAATTTCAGTGGTAAATAAACAATCATTAACTTGAATGGATTGATCTATTTTCTAAACTTTTTCTCCTTGTGTAAAAAATGAAATAACCTAGAGTTTCAACCACCATATTGGATCCATTTTATGTTGTATTGATTCCCAATTATATTTTCCTTGAGTTATAGAAGGTTTTAAATATTAGAATGCAATTACAACTCTATGTAAGATGGTACTACTAATCTATTTATAAACAATACAACTCCTTCTCAACTCCCTTAATGTCATTATCTAAATTGTAAAAGTAATCCTTACTGTAGTATTTTAAAAGTGATTTAGCCTTCTTATGTTTTACAATAAGGATATAAAAATAAATAACATGGAACTCAATTACCCACCCATCAGTTACTATTTCACCACATCCAGGGTTAGTAAGCATTGAATTATTAAATTTAAAAGGTAAATTAAGTGACCTTGAATAATTTACTTGAGCTTAAATAATAATATGATTATGATCAAATTTAAATATTTTAAGATTAAATAAGTATAAATCTATAGTTTGACTTTTATCATTAATATAAAATATAAATCTACCCCTTTTAGTTTCCTTATAATAATTTCTAGTGTTACATTACCATGTAATGTTAGCTACAAAAAAAACTCCAACAAGGTTAAAAAATTTAGTGAATGAAATAAGTTCTTTATAGGAAATTATTATAAAATGGGTTTTAATTTTCACCTTAAGTCTTAGAAAAATGTTGAAATTTAAAATAAAGATTAATTTATAATTTAATAGATTATACCTAGTATCCATATCTTTCTATAATTCCCTTACATTTATGTATGATTTACTCTAATATATACATGGGAAGACAATGATAATTCCATTCAATGGTGATGATGTAGAAACATGTTGAAAGCTAGTATATACTGATGAAATATATACATTTTCATACTTAAGAACACAAAGGGTTTCCAAGTGATGGCGTCTCACTATCCTAGATCTTTTGGAACTCCCAAATTCATCATCCACTTTCGATGTGTTTTTATCGTATTTGTTCATGTTGTCTTGTCCCACCATCCCTTCCATCATGATACTTCAACTTTGGGATTTATAAGTAGATGAGTTATGTGTTTATTTATTGATAGCTTGATCTATTCCCATTTTTTCTTTACATGATCCACTATTCATCATCAGGTTCTCCTCTACCCATGTTTTATGTTCTATATTGGCTCTTATTTTCTAGATCTTATGTTAATAGTGGTTATTGAACCCATCGGTGGCCATCCTTGGTTTGTGTGTGGATACTAATTCTCTATATCATATCATATTTAGTGGTTTCTATGAAAGTTTTTGATAGTAAGAAATGTTTTCACTGGTGTTCTTCATTTTTTTCATCAGCATGAGTCTTGGGGAGGAGGTTACTAGGTGGATGGTGATGGAATGGGGCTATATGGATTCCAATTTTCGGAACAAACCATAGATTGGAATGACACAGTGAGATATTGAGGGTTGTATGATGGGGATCTCAAGGGTGTTTTGATATAGAGAATATCTTATGTCAGTATTCAATGGTGGAGTTGTTTAGGTGGGTGGTTGTCATTAATTGTTTTAGGAATGGTTCAGTAGTATTTTGTACCGTGTTTTAGGATTTCTTGTTTGTTGGGTTGTAGATTTATTTTCTATAATGGGTTTTTGTTTCATTTCATTTGAATACAGTATAACTTATTACTGATGTTTTAGAAAGGGTGACCTTAAAAGATGGATGGGTATGCTAAAACCAATCATTCTTCCATATATTCTCATTTCATGATGGATATATGAGAACCCTTCCATGGACTTTCACATATGGTTTTCTATCGGGTTTTTCATTGCATCATGTTGGTAGTGTTGTGATTCCGTACAAGCATTATTGGGTGGGAAACTCAATAGAGAGTTAGGTGTGATGTAACATATCATCTCCCCCATATCCCATATGTTCATGTGGGTTGGATGGGATCTCTTCCACATTGTTTTGGGAAAGCACATCACAACTTCTAAGTAGATGGGGCAATGCATCATCATCGACTAATTTCATTATTTAGTAATGGAAGGAGGCGATGAAATTTTTTGGGTGCATGTATTTATGTTTTTTCCCTTTAGACATATAATACCATGTTAAGACCTTTGGTTCATGTTTCATTAATTCATCTATTCCTATGTGTCATGTTATGGGTTCCCTCTTTTCTCAAACCTAAAAACATATTTTCTCTTTTTTATGTTTATTAAAGGGGTCTTGACCCCCAACCCATTTCAAATAAAATCCAAAGGTTTCCCACTAAACTATCATTAATGTTGTGAGATACCAAAGAGTATAGAAGGGAAAATTAGTTAATGAATTAATAGTTTTCAAACATCGTGATGGGTTTAGAAATTCATACCAACAATGGTTTGTTGGTGTTAAGGAAGTGTTTTAGGGTTGTCGTAGTGGGTGTATTTACATAACCTTGAAAATTCTAGAACACTATCATCATTTATTTTTTGAGGATGAACTTGTAATTTACTTATTTATAGGGGGATTCCCATTTATTTTCATTGATATTTCCCCTCATTGAAAGGGGAATCATTTACTCAGTTGCCTATGGACTCACCCATGTTAGACAATATATCTAATTTAATTGAGATAATAATGGTTTCATTGTTAACAGGTATCTATATTACATCATAATTAATAAAGATTATAGTGTTAGTAGAATTAAACCCACATTCTTGTGTTTAAGACTCAGATCCTGGTTATTTATAGGCCTCAATAATAATTGACCTTTAAGATAATAAATATGTTACAAAGATAACGTTGGATTATATTACTAGAATGTTGATATAGAATAAAGTATAATTAAAAATTAATTAAAATTAATAATATGAATAAAGATAATTTGGGCCTAAAATACATAATAAATAAGTATTATATGTAATAGAGACTTTATTGGGAGCCAATGGATAAAATAACCTTGAAATAAAAATGAGTTGAATATTCCAATGAGACTATTTAAAAATTCAACGGTGAAAAGAATAGAATAAATTCACAAACATGAAAAATCAATGTTAAAAATATATCTACAAGATGAATCTATTGAATTTATATAACATAATATAATAAATTAATTCATACAAAAAAGGATAACCCTAAATTTAAAATAATTATACATATAAAATTCAAAATTGGAAAATAAAATAAAGTTCAAAAGGAAGAAAAAACATAGAGTACTACCACTATAGACTTTATTGTACCTTAAAATTAGTGGAATTTATTTTAATGATAGATACTAGTGTGAGAAAGATCACTCAAATGAATGATACTAGTTCAATAATTCCTTCATAGAAAAATTTGTAAAAAAAAGTAAAGGGTGACAGGATTTTGAGAATCAGTAAAGAAGATACCAAATTTAATATGTGAGAGAAATTGGGGAGGAGGAAGTAGGAGGTGGCCTAATAAAATTTTGGGGGCCCTACTTCCATTAGTTATTAAAATAATATTAATAATATACCTATATCATAACTCCCTAAGACTTTAAAATAACACTATTTTGATAGTCTTTATGACACACGACACCGAGCTTAAATGAACCATGGATTATTATTTTTCAAATATGGCCATGATAACACACCTATTGAATTGGTGGATATGAAGAGGAGTAACTAAATTATGAAATATATATAAAATTTTCTTTCTCAATAAAAATTTATCTATTAATTATTATCAATAAGCACACAATTTTTAGTAAAGTCATTTTATGCTTCAAAATTTTGTTTTCATCAAAAAGGGTTTTTCTTAATTTTTTTGATTGAATATTATAATTAATCTATACCAATATTATTAATATTATTTGAAAAAATGATATTTTTTTGGAAACTATCATATCAAAATTATCTTTGGATGAATTTTTTGGATTTTTCTGAATAGATTGATTTTTAGTGAATAGTGAAACAAATTGATTTTTATAAATTTTTAATTTATTTCCATTAAAAAGTAACATTATTATTTTAAATTTATATTAAATTTAAATAATTTTCCTTTATATATAAATAATATAATTAATTACATATGATTCATCTTTACACTTTTTTTGGCATAATTTCATTTTTGGGGTTCAAAACACATTTTTCTAAAAACTTTATTTCTTTGAATATTATGAATTTATATTGAAATTTATTTATTACAATTATATTAATTGAAACTATAAAAATTAATTCCATATTTTTAATCATTAGTCTCAAATTTTGAAAATAGTTCAAATTTAGTTTTTTCATAATGAAAAGTAATTGTGGTAAATATATGTCACTATGGTAAGGGTAAATTAGGTAATTAAGGTTAAAAATAATTTGATAAAATTTAAAAAATCTATATAACATCTAAAATATTTATATTGAGTGGTTCTAGATCAACTAACCCCTTAATATATTTTCAAATATGAAGTTTTGGTTCTATTTGTCTTTGATAAGGACATTTATATTATTTTAAGTAAAGGAAGATTCCAAAATGTCACTCTCTTATCTTTAATTCCTATTATATGTAGGCATAGGAATAATAAGATGTTATGAATGAATAAAAAAGTTTATTTTTAACTTTATTTAATTATTTTTATTATTTAAATTTACATTTAGTTTTTAGTTATGGTATAATTACCTTAAATTATTACACAACACTGACACAGTGTGTCTTCAAGTAGTTGAAAAATCTAAGTAAATGATTTAAAATATATCAAAAGAAATATTAGATGGATAAATTAAAGTGTAAAATAACTTTTAGGGTTATTAATAATTTATAGTTTATGTTTACATAATTTATAATCAAATTCCATACATTTATTGATGTCATTAAAGTCAAAATATGTGAATAGTTCTTAAAATGACATTAAGGCTATTTTATGTTAGAAAATATATTATTAAATGATTTAACAATCATAAGAATCTTGAAAGTGGATAATGGGTATGGTATATGATCTAAAATTTCATCTTTTGATCATTTTAAGTCAATTTTTACCTTTGAATAAAATTTATAATCCTTTTGTATTGAAAAATTTATTACCATGGGAAATGTTAAATTTGGTTAATGGAGAGGTTAAACCAAAAGATAAGGTTTAAAATTACAAATAAACATGCCAAAATTTTATTATTTAGAGGGAAAATTTTGGCCACTTTTTTCAACTTCCACATAAAAAAATTTATTATACTCAAATATTTTATATAATTTTAGGTGTGTTATTTCGTTCACTATTAAAGGAAACTGCCTATACTATATTCTTCACACCACCATGAGAAAATTAGATCAAACAAACCTGGAAAAAACTTATTCTAAAGATACATATCTAAGTGATATATATTATTTTCTCTTCAAATGACTAGAAAGGACATCTCTCAATGAGGATGTGGTCCTTTTAACTAATCTCTTTCATTATACTTATTATTTTACATGATTAAATTATATCCTAACCATTCCAATAAAATAAAATCAAAATATAATATATACTAATATGTTATTATTCAAAGGAAACAACCTTATTCACTACCTATTCTATCCAATGGGGAACAAAATCACCTTCTATGTGTATGTGTGGAAAACTATATCCATAAAGCGATGTATTATGTTTTTCATCACTACCTCACCAAGAGTATTATTATGATGGATTTAATAAATATAAATTATATTCCATAAATAATTTTGATTCTTTAAATATATTATATTAATTTTATTCTTACCCTTCCGCCAATTAAAAAATGTAGTTGCACTCATGTGTTCATATAGAATACCACCTCTATAAAGTGATATGAATCATTTTTCAGATCTACCAATCATGAGTGATTATAAAACTATATTTGATGTATAAAATTTATAATTACTTCATGATAATTTTTCATTATATGATAAAAAATAATGACCCATTGACCATGGTCAATATAATGAATTCATTTCTCAATTATGAACTGAACTTCCTCAAAAATCCCGACGTGGATTTAACCAATTGAGTAATTAAATATTCCATTGTAAAAAATGAAATGAATGGTTTAATTATAAGGTATTAAACATATAAATGGTTCATAATAAAGTACATAATTAGTATAAATTTATTATATAAGAAATTAATGGACTAAATAGAAATTATGGACTCTAGGTTAGGGGTTTCTTAACTCATTTTTCATTCATTGGATTATACTTATACTTCATTCACAATGTTATGAATATTTTACCCGTTAAATAACCAATTATTTTTTTGTGTTGTATTCCCACTTAGTTTTTTTAAATTTCTTCACATAATCACTAAATTGATTAAATTCTAACTTTAGTGATACAATCTTTGTAAAGATTATTCTTCTCAATATTGTTTCTTTGAGACATATCGGTGATTATGAATGTAACTCCTTTAATGATGTGTATATGATGATTATTTATATATTATATAATTAATTAATCTCTTATCATGATATTTAAAGTTCCTATGAAATTATACCTTTTATGATATATTGATTAAAATGTTATAAAAGTTTTAAGGGTTTTTATGATCTCAATTTCAATTCTTCAAGACATAATTCAAGTTAAGCACTATGAATTATTTTATATGTTTTACTTACTACCCTAAAAATGTGTTTTAACAAATTATTGCATGAAAATTATGTATTTTATGGAATCATTTTATATTCCTTCATTCAATGGATTTTTATTCAAGTATTACCCAATATGCTAGGGTTTCTCGCCTCAAACTTCCATCTTAGAGGCATGTTTTGGTTGATACACCTATATTCATTTATATGGTTCATATAAAACTATTGTAATATAATATCTTAAATCTTTTTATACTCATGTAATTATATTTTTAATCTTATATTGATTCTTTCAAATAGTTTTGGGTTTTAAAATTTTGTGAAAGTTTTTTCTTAAAAGATGTTTTTTAAAGGTTTTAAAGACTTTTAACCAAATTATTCCTCCAATTTATTTATCTTATTTTCATAATTTTAAATTCAAAACATAATTTATTTCCTAAAGTTATTTTACATGATATTTTTCCTTCTTTTAAAATTTTTTAAAATTAAATTTCATATCTTTTTCCACATTTTTCAGTTTAGAATCTCTCTACAATAGTTTGAAAAATATTTTTTAGTATTTATGGCATGAACTTATTTTCACACCATTATGAATGTTATATTATTGGAATATTATATTTTTAATTTTATATAAAATTATAAATAGTATATTATTTAATTTCTTTAAAAAAGTTACTTAAAGTGTAACCCCTTGAGATTTTATATGTATTTTCCATTAAAAAATGAGAAATTAAATAAGTTATTTTACAAAAAACCCTAACTCTAAATGAACTATTAAATAATAATACTTTATAAACTAGCTATTAAATTGTAATGTATTAGTATTAATTAATTTTTTTTGAAAAATATGTATAAATTTCTTAAATAATGAAAATAAATTTATTAATTCATAATAAATAATTACTCAATTTTTAATAATGTCAAATTATGCTTCGAAAATATTTTTTCTTCACAAAATGTTTTTATTGATTTTTTTCATATATATTATAATTAATTTATAAATTTTTCAAAAATTATATCAGAATTAATTGATATAAAATTTTAAATAAGAATTTAAATATTTTCTTAGGGTGAATTTTTAGGATTTTTTCTAAGAAGAATTATTTTTTAGTGAATAGTGAAAAATATAGATTTCATGTAAAACTACAATTTCATTTCATTTAAAAGTACTATTAGATTTTAAATTTTATTATAAAGTAACTTAATCCTATTTTAATTATAAATAATATAATTAATTTCATATAAATTAATAACACACTTTAATTCATTGTAAGTTCATCTTTTTGGCTTAAAAACACATTTTTATAAAAAACTATTTTTATCCATGCGTTGTGTTTTTATCTTAGTAAATATTATTAATATTTATTTATTAATTTTTTTAATGAAATTTATAAATTATTTATTTAATAATATATTTTAACATTCATTTTATGTTTCTTACAAGTAAATTAATGGATATAGATTAAGTTTTATGCTTAAAAATTCATTTTTCAAAAATGAGTTTTCGTTGTGTTTTGTGTGCTTATTGAAATTAAATTCTTCCAGTTCTAGAATTTTAATATTTTAAAATAGATTAAATATTTTTAATAACTATTATTAATATAATTTAATAGGTTTCACTTAATTTTTTGACAATGTGAATAGTAAAAATTATACACTTTTTTTACCACAGTTAAGATTAAAACGTGTTTACTTGGGGGGGGGGGGTTAAACCAAGATATAAGGATAGTAATGACACCCAAAACCATATAATTATTATTAGTTTAAGATATTATAACCTTATCTTATACTAAATTATAATAATTAACTCTTTTGATCCACTTTCACATGAAAGTGACCTTATATTATTAAAATATTTTAAGATATTCCATGTGTGTCCATCCCCTCAATTATAAAAGGGAAACTGTTTTTATCATTTATTTACACAATTTTAACATTATATATAATACAAGTCCTACTAAAAAACATTAATATATTAATTAACTTCATCATATAGCTTATATTATTCTCTTAGGACAAATATTTCATGGTTTAAGGTGTAATCCAAAGGAGGTCCCTTAGAGAAGAGGTATAGATCTTAACCGATATCTTTCAATTTTATTTATTCTTACACCAAATATTAACTTTTTTTTTATCCAAAAAATATGATTAATCTAGTATCAAAATTTTATTTGGATGTTATTATGATTATGGAACAACCATTTCCCACCTCTTATCAATAAAATGAGTGATGAAAGTATTGCTCATGTGTATGTGTGGAATACCACCTCCACAAAGCGATGTGTTTTTTTTATTTTCACTTAACATTGTTGGTAATGAGGATATATTTAATGAATATATAGTATATTTATGATATAATAAATATTTTTTAATTTTAATTTTCATTTACCTTAATTTAATTCCATCTAAAAAAAAGTGGGACCATCATTCATGTGTATCTACAGATTATCCTCCAAATCCATTTTTTTTATTTTTCAAAATCTACTTTATGGTTAAGTGGGAATCTCACATGCCACAGGATTGAAACTGTATGTATATATTATCATCTCCATAATGTTATGTAATTAATTTTTCACAACCACTCTATATTAAATTTTAAAAATTTGTATATAATTATTAAATAAGATAATTTTGAAATGATTAAGATTATGTAGATGATTAAAACTTGATCAAAGTTCATGGACCATAACTATAGAATCGAAAGATACATGAAAAACGAAACAGCTAACACCCAAATCGATGATTTTATTATATATATTTTTTAAAAAAAGGTGTTTAAATGTTATAATTGGATCGTATGATATATTATAATTATTTATATAGTTAAATTTTATAATTATTATAAATATAAATTTATTATATAAGAGTTTAGAATGCATACAAATCCGGTCTAACATAAGTAAAGGGGTCTTTATCTAAATTTTGTTTCATTGAGACATGTTAGATGTTATGTGTCTATTTATGTTTATAATTAGTATATATATATATATATCATTTTAAATGTATATAATGTATCCTTATTAATTAATCGTATTTAATATTTCTATTAAAAGTATTACATCCAAGAGGATTTGATTAAAAATTTACCAAAGTGGTAAGGGATTGTCATCCCAAATTATCTTCTTTAGGACATATGTTATGTTATACACCTATATACTTTTATGAGGAGTGTATAATATCCCATTTCATATTTTGTATCATTATTATCCATATATTCATTTTATTTAAATATTCATTTAATTTTACACATTTCACAAGAATTATAACTCCAAAGTTATCAATGTGGCAAGGGGTTTATGTTAAAATCTCATTTTACTGGGATTATTTATGCTTAAATTTATGATCATGAAATTATATGATATATCTCTCCCAAATAATATTTATTTTAATATTAAATGGCTAATTTTTTAAATAACATTAATTTCCTTTCATTTTCCTTTATTTAATTACTCAAGAGACAAAAATAATGTTTTTAAGTAAAACTTACTTTATTTAACTATTCGATCAGAAATTTTTTATTCCATATCCATATTATTTTTTTTAAAATTCAATAAATGTTTTTCAATTATCCAAATATTCATTAAATTAATTTCTACTCGTTTTTAATTTATAAAAAAAATTAAAATGAATATTCATATCTACTTCCAAATAAGGTACTTTTGACTTTTTTACCAAAATTTTGAAATGATTTTTGGTTTTATCATACCCCACATGAATAGATTTTCCCACCATTATGACTAATTTTTTATTTCAAACTTTATAAGTTTCCATGGTTATTTACAATGAAAAATTTCCCTTAATATTTTGTATATTTATAGATTTTAAATAAGTTGTTTCAAATTGAAAAGAGTATTTTCCTCAAGAAATATTTCAGTTATACTTCAAATGTATTTCCATCTATAACAACATCTTTTGATGTTTTTTAGGTTTTATTGTGAATATGATCCAATACAACCTTATTTACTATTTTTTATGGTTTATAAATATAAATATGAAATATTTTAAAACACCATTTTCTTTCCATGGTTTATGCTATAATGAAATGATGAATGTTTTAAGATGTTATGGTACCCATATATATGGAATATTATTACGTAATGGGTGAGAGTGATATATATAAAGATGGTGGGTTGGTCTATTATATCCCTATAATTCATTGGGTAATGATTATGGAGTTCATAAACTACTAATAGATTGCATATTCAATAAACTCCTAATAGATGATGGAGTTAAATAGATGGAAGTTACTTCTACGAGAATGTTGGAAATAGTCAGGTAGGAATTTACACTATGGGAAATTATTCACAATGGTAGTCTAATGAACCAATATTTATATATATAAATATCACATGTTTTTATATTAACATGTAATACATTTCATAAAGACTTGCATGAGTATGGTAATATTTTAGATTATTTACAGGCTAGAAACACAATCTTCTTATTTCATGAATTATAATCAACATCTACAATAATGATTTTCTCACATAGAACTACTCTTAAAAAATCCCTACCTAAAAATATATTCATAACTTGGGTAAGTAAACATAATAAAGGTTGAGCTCATATACTCAGTAAGGGTAAACGTAAGAGATATCAATATATGATCACGTGAAATAGTAAGATAAAAATAAGGGTATGTTATCATAAGCATAACTTACAATGTTCATAACCAACCTGTCATAGATAAAAAACATGAGTCATGGAATCAAATATTATAATGCTAGAAAACATGGGCAATAAGAGTGATAAATCATCATAAATCAATCATGAACCATAAACTCATGTCATAAAAGTGTGGCACCATCATAAATATAGAAAATAATTTCCTATTTCATTGTTAACTACCAAGACCATAAACATATTTGTAGAGACCTGATTTTTTCCCTATAATAATTTGGAATATTTCTACATATGTTACCAGAGCTAGGAGCTAAGACGGCGTGCTATTCTGAGGCCCGGTGTGCCTTGAATAAATATTATAAATATATTAAGTTTTTTTATACTATGCACGTGGTGGGGTTATGTTTTCTCATAAATGGTAGCTAAGATCAGAAATCCGAGGGCATGATTTCATCTGGAGCGTGTCGTTTACCCTAGGAGGGGTGTAAAAGTTGTTGGTGCATACCTTCTATGAGAGATGTCACCTAGGGGAAAAATTGTTATTTCAAAATAATTACTTAGTGATATTTATCACTGGAATTCTTTTCAAATAACTTTCGAAAGAAGTCTCAGAATGGAAATCTGATACTTCTGTTGAATTCAAAATGGGTCATTTTTCCTATGCGCGATAAAAAATGAGAGGGCATGACAGTTTCATATTCCGTTCTAAGAGGATTTTTATATAAATAGAAAAATAGGAGTCGGAGTTAGGGTTCTCCCTTCTCTATCCTATCTCACTCTCACTCACTCACTCTCTCTTCCTCTCTCTATCAACTCTTCTTTGGCTTTCTTCACCGTTCTTCACTGAATCGAAGAGCGACCTCCTCTGGAACCTTGGTGGATCAAAGCGAGAGCGTCGTGGATGCGTCGCCAATGACAAACGAGTGGATTGAGGTAGGAATTATTCTATTTTTGAGTTATGATTCATGTTTTAATTTTAAAATCCCTTGTTTCCCCTTTTTTCTTTGTGTTGGTTAATATCGTTTATGGCCATACGAATACGGCCATCAAACCATGCTGCAAATCGTGTTTTCTTGGTCATAATCTTCAACCGTTCTTTGTGTTCTTGGACCCTTATAATTAAGCACATCAAATATTCAATGATTTGTCGATCAGAGGCAGGCGATGTGATGATCTCATCACAGGGATCGAAATAATGGGTTCAGAATAATTTTCGGTTAACCGGATGGAGTTTCACCGGCAGCGCGAGGCCTTGACGAGGCGGCACTCGACCGGTATGCGGCGGCGCGGTCGAGTGGATCAAGCGAGGCCAGGGTGCAATCGAACGGAGGAGCACTGGGAGGAGGGGTCCATCGGCGTGTTAGTTGGAAAGCATGGATCACCGGGGAGGTGCGGTTGAGCGGAGAAGAGGAGTGTGGGGCTTTAGTGGAGCCGACAGCTAAGGCAGCAGTGTCGGGCGAGGTCGAGCCAGAAGCGGCAGAGCGTGGCAGCTTCAGGGAGAGCGGTGGCTTCAGGGGAGTCGGCGGAAGTTGGAGAGGCGGTACCGGGTGGTGTACCGCTGGACAATCAGGCGATGGGCCTGTTGTGCTCAGATGACAGGAGGAGACCCCGAGGTGCTGACCTCAGGGGGTGGAAGGGACAGGACCAGCCTCCTGCGGGTACTTGGCGCACGCGGAGAGACCGACCAAGATGGCCTGTCTGTTCAAATGAACCGGGCCATGTGGTCTAGTGCAAGTGAGAAAATCCATGGCCAGTGGGCCATGGAAAACTAGGCTGGACCCGCGGCTGGGTCGTGGTCCGGCGGTCTGGACTGGGCCGGCCCGTCTGGACCAGCCCAATTTTGGGCCCCCTTTTAGTCAAGGGGGTTTATCTCCTAAACGACGCGTCTGTTTGACACGTTGTCAGCGACTACGGGTTCGTGTCAGTGAGACGTACTTTTTGAATTGGGTTTCTTGGTTTTTGGGTTCTGGGCCCCAAGATGGGTGACCCTAAATGCTTTAATTTAATAATAGTAAATTATTATTGAATTTTATAACAGACGTATTCATGAGCTGAATGTCCATTTGATGTGCCGTCAGAGAAGATGTGGCCCTGGAGTTGAGACAGTTCTTTCATAGTTGGTTCAGAACCCTTTTGTTTTGGATTCGCTGCTTGGTGGCATGAAACACTTAACTTGAATAATTATTTAATTACTTATTCTTTCGTCGGACCTAACTCTTACTTGGGATGTCCGATTGACATGTTGTCAGCGGTGGCGTGACCCCAGTCCTCCTACGGACTTTTCGAGATGCTTTATGAAGTGTTCAGGTTGGAGACAAGGTGCAGGCCCCATAGGGCCTGGTTTACACATTTTACAGTGAACCACCACTTTTTCACCCGACATCCATTTGGGGTGTTTGAGCACTCGTTTCTGAGTGTTCTCCCGAGGGGATTACGACGACGCAATCCGCCCGCGTAAATTCGGGCCCGAGGCATGGGCACCCGGAGGCGGCTTTCGGACGTATGCTACATTTTTATGATTTATGCTTCCTAAGTCCGTTCAGGGAAAATGAATAGCCTATGCCTCGTGATTACCTATAAGGAACACAATAGTGTGATTTGCATGACGTGTTTCGAGGTCAAGGTGTGGGCCCCACAAGGCCCTGTTTGCATAATGCGGGGAGTTGCAGCTTCTGCATCAAGAGTCTGTTTTAGGCACCGTCTGCGGAATTGTGACCCTGGCATCGAGGTGAAGTTGACTAGGGTGGTTTCATGCATTGAATCTAGAGTTGAGACGTGGGCCCAACAGGCCATCTTTTAAGTTGTGTGCAGCGTAATGTGAATTTTTCATCAGACGTCCATTTGGGGAATATGAATAGTCGATTTGGCATGTTTTTCCCAGATCATCATGATTGCACAGTTCGCCCGACCTTTTTTGGGATCGATGTGTGGGACCCACAAGATGCCTTATGAGCATAAAGCGGTGTTGTATAACTTTTCATCGGGAGTCCATTTCCAGCGATTAAGTAGTCTATCTCGCGTGTTTTTTCACGAGGATTACAATAGTGTAATTTGTTTGGGTGATTGGTGCCTCTTTCGAGATCTCATTAAATGTGGAAGCATGAAAGGGAATTGATCATAGGTTCCTTTGACGCACTCGAAACCTGTGCATGGTAGCGGTGTTAGTGATACCCAGTGATGACACAGGTAGTGTGGTGTTATCAGACCAGTTCCGAGTTTACCCTCCAGCAGGACTAGGTAGTGTGATTCCCATTGGCCTTAGGGTTTACCCTCCAGCGGGGCTGGGTAGTGGGTTACCTGTTGACCTTAGGGTTTACCCTCTAGTGGGGTTGGACAGTGCGTTACCCTTTGACTTTAGGGTTTACCCTCCTGCGGGGCTGAACAGTGGGTCACCCGACGACCTTTTAGGGTTTACCCTCCAGCTGGGATGGCCAGTGGGTTACCTGATGACTCCATTCAAACTCAGCCCTTTCGATGAGGCTATTAAATGACTTTTCTCTGTGATTACTGGAGCGTGACCCTTGGTTGTATGGTTCAGCGATGAGACAACTTTGTCGTACGAGACTATTGGGCATCGGTGGTGAATACCCTTTGAACTGGTGGTGAATTTTCTTGGGCTGAGTTTGGAGATAGAGATCCCCTTTCACACTCGTTCAGGTTTCTTGTTGAGAATATATATATATACACACTAATTTGTTCCCACTCCTTGGGTTCAGTTACTCTCCTTCGAGGAGAGGTGAAGATGCACTGGGTATGACACATGCTTTCCGTGTCTAGTTCTTCTTGGTTGGATGAGTCCACTTCTTTCCTTCTGTTGGGTTGAGGTACACTCTCTCTATTTTACTATTCCAGTGTTCTGGTTCTTTCTACTAATCACCATTTTAGTATCTCCTTTGTTTGTCCCTCAGGCTTTTGGGGCATCCTACTGAGTATCTTTATACTCACCTCTTCTCAGGATTTGTCCGCACTTGGTTTGCCTTTGCAGATGATGAACATGTTGATTGAGACTACATAGTAGCAGAGAGGACACAGGATCTTGGGCTGTGTTTAGTGGACGTAGTTGTATTTTCAAATGTGAGACTCACCGGCTATTTACTTTCGTTTCCCTGTTGCCAGGTTGTGGCACCGTTTTAGTTGGGCGCGTGTTTTTCCCTTTACTGTTTAGTTTACTTTTCATCCCACCTTTCAACACTTTAATTGTTCTGTTTTAGAATTTGATGCATGACTGAGGTTGGGTTATAGTTTTTTGTACTTCGGTTTCCTTTTTTACACTGCACTTCTGCATTGAGTGGGGTGTGTGTGTGTACAGGTACTTAGGAAAAGGCCTCTATGAGATTGTTATGCCTTCGGCACTTGTCGCCAGACCCTGGCCTATGGAGGCGGGCTAGGGGTAGTTGTGGATCGAGACCGGTAGGGTCAGGTTGTGACAAAGTGGTATCAGAGGTGGTTCGTTCCTTGGGGCATTGTTCGGACGTCCCTAAAAAAGAATTGTTTGGGATTTAGGGAAATAGTGTCAACGTGTCTCGAGAGCTGCTCTCAGGCCAGGTAGTCTAGTGATGGTGCGATGACCGATGTATCCATTCACCAAGACCCTGATAACCCTATTGTCAACTCGGAATACTAAGACACTTGTTTCAGGGAATTTGGTTTGTGAATCATATAGGATTGAGTCTTTGACTATCCTTCTTAAGTCAGCTCCCCATCATGGTGGGTATATATATGCTCATTTGACCACATTAGTCCTTGATCAGATTCAGGATGTCTCTGTGATGATTGCCTTCCAGGATACTAGCTCCGGTTTGTGATGACAATTCCATGAGCGATGAGGCCTCAATTCAAGATCCATCATACGATTACCCTTTCTCCAGGAGGTCAGACAGCAGCACCCCCACCTGGGGAGTACCAGATAGTACCGATAGTGAAGGCCATTGACAAGAACATGTTGGGTGCGCTACATGAGTTCCAGCATTAGAGACCACTGATGTTCCATGGTGAGCCATACCCTCAGACAGTAAAGGGTTGGCTAGAGTTGGTGGTTCGCCATTTCAGGCTTGTTCGGACACTGACAAGTTTATTGTGGCATTGACACCCAGTTTTTTTCCCACCAAGCAGTTTGGCGTTAGTAGATCTAGGGTTACTCAGATGCACGATGAGTTTGTAATCTCGTGGGATGACTTCTAGCTACTATTTATTGAGGAATACTACCCCTCCTACTTAGGCTTTATACGGTTTCAGGAGCTTCTGGAGCTTTAGTGGGGAGTGATGGTAGTAGCTGAGTATGCGAATAGGTTCACAGACCATACTCGGTACTCTTTGGACATGGTCCATGACAGAAACTTTTGAGGATATAAGTTTGAGTGAGGTCTCTATAGAGGATATTCGTGCCAGTGTAGTGCCCTTGTGCATCCTCACCCATCTCAGGGTGCTGGAGTAGGCACATGTGAGAGAGAAATTTCTGTCAGGGGGAGGTCAATTGGAAGGGCCTCGGTGCTGGAGGTCTCCCCTTGATGAGACTCAGGAACATGGTTGGGGACAACATAGAGCACCAAGACAGCCCCGAGAGGACTAGTGGTATGATTGTGATTTGAGAGGTCACGTGGCGTTAGAATACTTGACCAAATGTGCTAATTGTTCTAGATAGTTGGTAGATGCACCTCCACGACAGAGGCAATGTTGTGATCAGAGAACTCCTAGGTGAGGATAGGGTGGTCTGCAGGGAAGCAGTGTTGGCAGAAAAGCAGGAATAATTTTGTTTGGAGGATGAAATTCAAGGTCCTTCCACCACAACTTGGCGTCCCATGTCAGGCTCAAGGAGCTGACAGATGAGGCCGCGGGCGGCTGTGTGCTATGGATGTCTACAATCCTGCAACGCATGAGATGATAAGAGGCACACTCTGTGTCTTTTTCTACTTTTCTTAGTAGAACTTGTTAGACAATGTGTGAGGTACTCTTTTCATCTAACTCCTTGTTTGAGGGGTTACCGAGGGTGACACAGGGAATCGGTGTAACCCAGCATTGGTGTTGTCTGACATATCTTTGAATGCATAGGAAAGAGGGGTTCGTCCCCCACTAAGACACGTTTTTGTGATGCGATCAAAACTGTGAGGGAGATTCAGTACCACCCAAAGATGATATTTTTTAGGTGTAATAGATGAGCCCCTCTGACATATGCATTCATGGAGGTGTTGTGCGGTGGAGTGTCAGAGCATGTTCTGGATTTTCCATAGGGGCTTTTCTGCTTGATCCACCCCTTTTTCTTGAGGTTCCACAAGTGGGTTTGTAAGAGTTCCTGTTTTGAGTATTACTCTCCTTCTAAGAGGGGAAAAGACACGTGGGTTATTCCACGTGCATTCCGTGTCTAGCCTCTAGCTGTTGGATGAGTTTTCTCGCCTGTCCTGTTTGTTGGTACCAAGCGTGATCAACGTCAATCTCAATACCGTTATCAAGTACAGGCCGAGGTGATGGAAAACCCATAAATAGAACTACATGCTTCACTATGTGGTGATGGTATTGGTAGTCTTTTCCATGAGAATGTGGATACACTATCTTCTAGGAGAGCGCTTCTTAGTTTGCTTATACCATATTGTCTCAGGTGCACCATCACCCAGAGAGACTTGAACCACAGACGACGGTTCTGGTTGAAATTTCTGCAAGACTATGATGTCGAGGTAGTCTATGTTCCGGAAAAATGGTAGTGTTGTAGTAGGTTCCCTTAGAAGAAAGTCCCAGACTTGTCAGGTGTAGGAAGTTTCGTAGTTGTTAGCTTCCCTACAGTTGATCCTGTTGGACCAGGAGGGTACAAATTTTCTTCAGTCGATGGTGTTGACTAATCTACTTTTTGAGTGTGTAAGAGAGTCTTGGTTGTGATGCACCGACTATGAAAACTTGTGTGACCGAATATCCTTGGGTGTTTCTGTAGATGGGTATTCTGATGGAGGGAATCATGAGACCATGTTCTAGGAACAAATAGTGATTTTGGTCATGACGTTGAAAGTAGAGGTTCAGCCAAGGAAGTCCCCCAAGTTTCTTTGGGCTGTTCGGGAATCGTGCAAGAGATGGCGAGGTTGCTTACCGTCTTGACCTACCCTCCCAATAGTAGAAGTGGGGCACAACGTCTTCCATGTGTCGCAGCTGATTAGGTGTGTGTTTGTTCCTACTAACATCATCAAAGATAGTAGGCCTTATGAGCACGAACCATCCCTTTGGTTCGCGTGTTGTGCTAGTATGGTGTTGTGAAAGTTTTCTTGGGAGTGGGTGAGCTAGGTGTGAGCTCTGTATCCTGAGTTGTTTTTACTAGTTTTTCATTTCGAGGATAAAAATATTGAAGGAGGGAATGATGTATAGACCCGGTTTTTTCCATATAAAACTTTGGAATATTTCTTCATATATTTCCAGAGTTAGGAGCTGAGACGGAGTGCGATTCCGAGGCCCGGTGTGCTGAGAATAAATTTTATAAAAATATTAAGTGCTTTTATACTATGGACATGGTGGGGTTTTGTTTTCTCCTAAATGGTAGCTCAGCTCAGAAATTTTAGGGCACGGTTGTGTCTGGAGAGTGTCATTTACCCTAAGTGGGGTGTAAAAGTTATGGGCGTGGGCCTGCTGTGAGAGATTTCACCCAGGGGAAAAATCATCCTTTTAAAATAATTAATTAGTGATATTTACCACCAGAATTCATTTCAAATAACTTTTGAACGAAATCTCATAATGGAAATCCAAGACATCCGTTGAATTCAAAATGTGGCGTTTTGCCGAGGCACGATATAAAATGAGAGGGCACGACAGTTTCAGATTCTGTGCTAAGATGATTTTTATATAAATAGAAAAATAGGAGTTTGATTTAGGGTTCTCTATTCTCTATAATCTCTCTCAATATCTCTCTCTTCCTCTCTCTCTCAACAGTTCTTCGATGCTCTTCACTGTTCTTCACCGAATCGGGGAGCGACCTCCACCGAAACCTTAGCGGATTGAAGCGGGAGCATCGTGGACGTGTCGCCAATGACAAACGAGCTGATTGAGGTAGGACTTCTTCTATTTTTGAGTTTCCATTAAAGTTTTAATTTGAAAATACCTTGTTTCCCCTTGTTTCTTTTTTTTTGGTTAATATCGTTGATGGCCGTATGAATACGACCATCAACCCATGCTGCAAATGAAGTTTTCTTGGTCGTAATCTTCAACCGCTCTTCAGGTTCTTGGACGCTTACAATTAAGCACATAAAATATTCAACGATTTTTCGATTAGAGGCAGAAAAATAGATGATCTCATCGCAAGGATCGCAAGAATGGGCATGGAATAAGTGTAACCGGCCAGAGTTGCACCGGCAGTACGAGGCCTTGGCGAGGCGGCACTCGGCCGGTGTGCGGCGGCGCAATCGAGCAGATCAATTGAGGCCAGGGCACTGTCGAATGGAGGAGCATAGAGGGGGGGGGGGGCCTTCAGCGCGTCATGTAGAGAGTAGGGAGAACCGGGGCGGTGCGGTTGAGTGGTGTAGAGGAGCGTGAGACTTCAACAGAGCCAGCATCTCACGCAGTGACGTCGGGTGAGGTCGAGCCGGAAGCGGCGGAGCACAACGGCTTGAGGGAGCGCGATGACTTCAGGGGAGCCGAAAGAAGGGTGGAGAGGCAGCGCTGGGTATTGCAACACTGGCCAGTCAGGAAGCGGGACTACACGATCAGATGAATAGAGGAGAACCCGAGGCGCTGACCTCGGTGGGCGAAAGAGATAGGACCGCCTCCTGTGGGTCCTTGGCGCCCGTGGAGAGACTGCCAGGATGGTCGGTCTGTTCAAACGAACAGGCTACGTGGCCCGGTGTAAGTGAGATGGGCTATGGCCAGCGGGCCGCGATGAGATAGGCAGGACCCGTGGCTGGGCCGCGGGCCAGCGGTCTGGACCGGGCTGGCCGGTCTGGACTAGCCCATTTTTTGGCCCCCTTTTGTTCAAGGGGCCTTATCTCCTAAATGGCGCGTTTGTTTGATGCGTCGTCAGTGGCTGTGGGTTCATGTCAGAGAGAAGAAATTTTTGAATTGGGTTTCGTGGTTTTTGGGTTCTTTTACCGAAGACGGGCGACCCTAAATGATTTAATTTAATTATATTAAATTATTATTAAAGTTTACAACGGACATATTCGCGAGCTGGATGTCTGTTTGATGCGTCATCAGAGGCACTGTGGCGCTAGAGATGAGACGGTTCTTCAAAATTTGGTTCATAACCATTTTGGTGTGGTTTTGTTTCTCGGTGGCACGAAACACTTAATGCAATTAATTAATTAATTAATTATTCTTGCATCGGACCTAACTCCTGCTTGGGATGTCCGATTGATGCACCGTTAGCGGCGGCGTAAACCAAGTCCTCGTGCAGAATTTTTGAGATGCTTTCAGAAGAGTTCTGGTTGGAGAAATGATGTAGGCCCCACATGGCCTGGTTCACACGTTTTTTAGTGAAACACCACTTTTTCACCCGACATCCATTTGGGGTGTTTGAGCACTCGTTTCTGAGTGTTCTCCCGAGGGGATTATGACGGTGCAATCCACCCACCTAAATTCGGGCCTGAGACGTGGGCCCTATAAAGACCCGGAAATTTCAAGTATTTTGTTTTTGAATTCTTTGAAATTTTACAAGTATGTGGCTTCTGACGGCACTTGATTCCGTGGCCTGGTGTGCCCGAAATCAATTTTTGAAGTTTTATTCAGGTACGTTCAGTAAACGTACATGCGTGTTTTTCTATCTTTTGAACTAGTGCTAAAAATTTATGTCCTATGGCACCGATGAACTTGAAGAGCCGGTATTCTCTTAAGGGGACCTTTACCGCAGTTGCGTTTTATGTTGTTTGAAGTTAAAAATAGGTGTTTAATTAAAAAGTTAAATAAAATTGTCTAGAACAATTTTATTCACCATGGTGGTTAAATCCTACATAGGGAAGTTAATGGTGGGGCTCACCCCCACTGTAGATACCCAAAGAATGATGTACATGGAAATTACATTACTTTTGTGGAATACTTAATACATAACAAAAACAGACACACAAGGACCGTAATAGTTTAGTGTCTTTGGAAACTCAGAATATAAATTTCTAATCATGTTGAAATATCTTCAACAACTCCCATAACAATCTTCCACTTTTTGTTTTCTTACCTAAAACCTTTCTTTATTTCTTGGGGAAAATAAAACCTAAAAAGAGTGAGCTCAAATTCTTAGTAAGGGAAAACATAGATAACATAAAACAATCCATAAACATTTGGAAGCAAAAACATGAACATGAAATTTAAACATCAAAATCTTGAGTAGAGACATAAATCGTGGAAGTACGTAAGGCATATATCATAATAGAACATCAACCATGATAAAATATAATGGGAATAAAACATGTAATTGTGGAAACCATTCAACACATGTTATGATTTCCATAGTAGCCAAGGCATTTCTTCCAAGACCATCTTAGTGGACAAAGTCCCTTTCTGAATCGAGTTCACTCCTCGTTTCAGTCCTGTAACACTGAACCGGATTAACTTACCGTTCCAGCCATGTCTATCTCATGAGATATAAGTCTTTACCCAATGAATTGGAGGGAGATATAGGTCCCACCCATCTTATAATGAAATCATTCTTACTTGTGCCACAAAATAAACACACATCATTCATAATAACCTAACGAATAAAATGGGTTTTATAAACATCATCCCATCATCACATAATCCATATAAAAGAAATGGATAACATTTCATAATAAGAAAAGTTAAACCATGTAAATCATAGAGACATTACACTTGAAACAAACACATATGAAATAATTTCATCTTAGATGGAAAATGGATTTTATAAAACACTTGAAATGAATTCTTGAGGAAAATATCCTTTCTTCGTCAAAATCATTTTTTTCACAAAATTCCATGGAATTTTAAATGGAAAGTATTTTGTTCAAAATATTCATAAAATATTGTCGAGTAATCTTCATGAAAATGAGGCGTTATGAAACCGTAAAAATCCGTTCATGCCGTATAAGTTAAAAATAACATTTTTCTCGTACTTTTGTCGAAAAGTCAAAAAGTTCCTTGTATGGTAAACAAAAGGAAGATTCCTTCCATAACACCTAGTAAAAGTAAAAAAAGGGGAAAAGGGACTTTAAAAATACATGAAAACATTTTTATAAAACTTGTACATGGGTGATAAATATAACCCCAGTAAATACTTACGAATAAGCAATCTCAGATAAAAATGAGATTTGAAAAATTATCCCTTACCTTAGATCTGATATGCTTCATACGTTTCCGAACCTCATGTATAATGATTTAAATAATGTCATTTACTTATTACAGAATCATATTCATTGTTATGATATCATATATGGTTCACTTATGACTTTATATTACCCGTTCTTTTGTAAGTTCCATGTTAAAGTAGTGTTTTGGGTTAAATCGTTTTATTTATCATACGTGTTTGGACTTGTTGTTCTTGATATTATTACATATATCAGGATTTTCTTAATTAAATAATGTAAAACATTATCTACATATAATATATATTTCATTATATACATATATATATGATAGATCGATTAAATTAAATGAAATACACCGTTCATGGAGATGGTAGGCCGTACGTACGCATGAACGCTGTTTTCGTTTCCTTATTGAATTGAATGAAATTAAGTAGATGACATACATATATATACACATAAATACAATATCATTATTATGTCATATATTCCATGATTACTTATTATATATAGTTTATAATCATTCATGAATGGTTAACATGGAGAATGAATCTCATCGCGTCGTGGAGACGGTAGTCCGTACGTACGCACGAGCGATGATATCATTCCCATGATCATGGAATTATATTGGAGTGTATGTATAATATTTCAGAATCAATATCACTTTACAATAATCATATATAGTTATTATTTACACAATTATACCCATCCAAGTAAGGTGGTGGTGGGAAATAGATTACACCACGGCGTGGAGACGATATTCCGTACGTACGCACGCGCGATGATTTTGTTTTCCGTAGGATGGATAGATGGTGAAATAGGGTTGTTTCATACTTATAATAACATATCAGTATATGATTTATACTGATGTTATTACTTCATAATGAAACAACTAAAGAAGAAGAAGTGGAAGAAGAAATAAAGTTGAAAGAATCGGTAACAGACATTACCTCTTCTTTGAAGCACCTCTTTGAGACCTCCTCTTAGGGCACCAAAATTGTTCTTTGAAGAAGACCAGGACCTCTAGTATGTTTCTAGGGATGTGTACAAGAGAATTTGGCAGGGTTTGGCCGAGCATGAAGGCTCAAAGTGGTGTGAGGAAGAGAGGGGGGAGGTTCCCTTTTATAAGGGAGGAGAGGGGCACCTTTGGAATAACTAAAAATATTATTTTATTATAAAGTCATATTCGGTTTTTAATAGCTCCAAATTGAGTTATTTAGAATCTAAGGTAGGGATGGGTCGAAATATTATAATCCAATATAATTTAGACAAGTTTAGGTTTCTATTTTAACCTTATCATTTAGATTTAACTTTAAGTTAAATAATTTTTCTTTTACCGTGTCTTCTTGTTTTCTTACACTATAAGGTTAATAAACTTACTATAACAAGCCAAACGAACCCCAAGTTGTTTATTATTAATATATATAACATTATATTAGTCATTTGGATGAACCTTATATTTTTAGGAATAAAATAACAATTAATAATATAATTTTTGTTTTAAAAAACTATTTTATGTCAATTATGACACTATTTGGTAATTGATTTTTGTGAAAATAATAACATAAATATTAGTTCAACAAAAGTTAATTAAATCAATAATAACATCTCATATTAACATATAAAATTATTTTAATTCATAAAAAGTCTCAAATTACATTTATTTGGGTATTTATAACATCAATTATGTCAATATTTCATTAATAATATAATTACTGCATCATCATTGTGTCATAAATAAATTATATTATATAAAGTTTAAAAATTAAAAATAAAATACAATTATATATGAAATCTTTTTATATTTACATTGAATATTTATAGTCGAATTTATCTTATGTATAACCCTATATTAAAAAAGATTTACTTACTAAACTTTGATTTTAACTATTATAACCCTTCTTTGAATAAATTAATAATAAATGTCCTAATCTAATCCAAGTGGGCCTAAATGGTCATATTTTATTCCTAAGGTTGTTTTTGGTCGAATTACTTTTATCCAATATAATTAGGATATGTGTTAGGGTAATAATAATATCATTTTTACCCTTAATTACCCTATTTACTTTTAACCGTGGTAAATAAAAGTAAAAAGTTGCTATTCACAAAAAAATATTTTCATCTCATTGAACCACATATTAATTACTGACATCAAACGTGTCTCTTGGATTTTTGAAATTCCATTCACAAAAGCGGTAAAATTAATTTTTATGTAAATTTGCACATTCTCCTAGGAGGTGGGTAAAAGACGGTCAAAAGTTCAATAAAATTTTTACATATCTAAAATTATTATAAAATGACTCCAATGAATTACATTGAACTTATATAGGAATTATATGTAAATTTTGACCTAAAATAAATTTAAATAAAATAAATAATTTTTTAAATAAAAAGTCGTTTTTTAAATAGTAACCCAGTGTTTTCACTATTCATCAAAAATTGAAAGTTTTCAGAAAAATACCAAAATTTCACCCTCGGCTAATTTTGATATTCCGAATCCAAAAATGAATCCCATTTTGAAAGATGAATTTTACAAAATTTAAAAAAGTGGTTATTACTATTCATAACGGCTAGTTTTAATAATATTTTAATAGCATATTGTTGTTTAGTGAAACTCGGTATTGCGTACAACACACGCTATCGAGGAAGGTCGCGATTGCGTGTAATGCATCCAAGTTAGGGTTGCGTGTTGTGCAAGCCTCCTTTGTTGTAGCGTACAACACAAGACATCAATAAAATTAAAAAGAATATTTTTCATAAAATCTCGGGGTGTTACACCCACATAATTTCCCATGTGTGGATATTTGTGAGGTGGGGCCCACATGAACCCCAACATTTCATCTCCCTTAAACCTCCTTTAAAATCCCAAATTTTACCCCCCTTTCTTAATTCTTGAAAAATCCCCCATTTAATTGGGTGGAGCCTCTCCACATTCCACCTCCATCACTCCATTTAATTCTTTTCCTGCCCATCTCAATTAATTAAACAACTCTTCAATTAATTAATTAAAGAGTTTGATTTATTTTGAAAATACATGGCATGTTATATTATGGGAGGGTCATTTTATTATTTTGGGTGGGAAATATTGGTGGGAGAGATCTTGAGAGGATTTAGAAGGAAGTGTTCTTCTCCGATGAAGAACACCAACCTTCAATGAAGAACGACTCCGACGTAGAACTTGGAAGACTTCTCCATCAATTCTTCCCTTTAGACACACCCCGACGTCAATGTAAATTACTTCCATATACCGTGACGCCCGACCTCTGTGACTCTTGTCTTCCGCGACCCATTGAAGTGCTCCGCGCTCGAAATCGAGGTAGGGGGTTGTTTTTGTATAATTTTATATATGTGTTTTGTACCTTCGTACTTGGGAATTATTTTATGATGAATTATGGTTTGAGCCTCTAATGTGGAGGGTACGGGCTAAAGAACAAGTTTGGACCCTCCACTGGTTGTTCGTTTGTGCGCGGATTGACGGGTGACGATGAAACGTGACCACAATGGCGATTTGGGGCTTTCGCAGTGAAGTTTGTTTCTTGAGATGACCTTAGGAACAATCAGTGGGAGGAACGGACCACCAGAGCACGTCTGGTGGTCCGCGGAAGGTGGCAGCGACACACCGCCAGAACAGTCCGCCGCGGCTCAGCTGCAGCGGTAGAAGGAAAACCAGAACCTCTTTGTCGTTCCGGAAAATTGGAGCGGTGCAGCTTAACACCGCACTATATAGCCAAGCCATCGCCCCCCCCATCCGGGCCGGGGAGGGCCACGTGGGTCGGGCCATTCCCAACCGGGCCGGAATCGGACCCGGGTCGGGTCAACCCGGTTCGGGCCGACCCAAGGTGGGTTGGGCCGGGTTGGACCGGGCCCAGACCCCCCTTTTTCGGACCGTTTTCGGTTAATTTCCCATAACATGAGCTACAGGCCTCCTATCGATGCACCTTCAGTTGCGTAGGATTTTTCGTATTGAGACGGTCGTTTAGGTATATTACACTCAAGGTTTTGGCTGGGTTGGTTTGAACCCAAAACCAACTAGGCCCTCAGAGCGGAAACACTTATAACATAAGGACTGAACGTTCGATTGACATGCCGTCAATTAAGTTGGATTCCATATGATGAGATAGTACTTTTGGCATACTCCACATAGGACTCAGATGGGGTTTGGGTATGGCTGGGTTGGATTGTACCCAAAATCCAACCGGGCCCCTCGAACGGAAATGCTAACAACTCACAGGCTGGGCGTTCGATTGACGCGTCGTCTGTTGAGTTGAGACCCCTATGATGAGGCGGTCCTTTGAGATACTTACAAGTGAGATTACATGACACATGGAATTATCGACCAGTAGTTCTTGGAGCGTACCCTCCTAGAGATGATTGTACGGTGTGCAGAGACCTAGTAGTTGTAGACCTGACGACAGTTTGACCGATTCGACTCAGAGTGGTTCGATTAGCCCAGTGGATGAAGAACCCGGTTTGGAGGAAGACCCACAGAGGATAGAGAAATTGATTTGGTAGTAAACCCATAGTACTAGACAGGAGGATTACCTCTGTAGGCTATTAGGGGGAGCACTACTATGTTGGGGCGGCAGACCCATGGCAGAGAGCGCTACTGTGCTGGGGCGACAGACCCACGGTACTCAACAGGAGGAGTACCTCAGCAGTCTAAGGATAGTGAGTAGTGACTTAGAGTAATTACAAGGCCACTGTACTTGACAGAGGAGGAGTTCTCTAGCAGTTGTGGTTTCAATACTAAAAATCCTGGTTTGAGCTGAGTCAATCACCTTTGTTTTTTCTTAATATTGAGATGGGTTACTTGATAACTTAGGTATATTTATGGTCATATACCTAAGTAAAGGTAATATATTAAGATATTTTTTGTGGTTATCCTTGTTGGATTTTGTGAGACCTAGAGGGTCTCAAGGTCCCTACTGAGTATCGTTATACTCACCCCTGCAAGGGCTATACCCGCACCTTGTTGTGTTGGATGCAGACGACGGACAACGCTGACTGAGGCAAAGTGTACAAGGACTGGATGATACTTGGAGGTGGACACTCAGCATGATGACACATGGAGCAGAACGATATATGCGGAGTGCTGAGGAGGACATCTACACCTACCCTTCAGGTAGGAATTCGGAGGACGATCAAGGAGCTTCTTCACCATTTTGCTATTTGTCTTTTCAGTTGTACTTTCATTCAGTTGTAGCTGTAACTTTCCATTGGGCTTGTATTTTTAGCCCCTTTTAACTTTCAGAACACTTGTTACTGCTTTACTTAGTGTTTTCTTCCCCTTGTACTCTGGTTGTTTGTGTTTACATTTTATAAAGGCAATGCATTCCCAGTTTTTAGGGAGTTACACCTTTGGTGCTAGTCGCTAGCCACTGGCCTATGGAAGGCGGGCTCTGGCTAGTCACAATACGGTCCCCAGGGGACGGATCGTGACAAATTATTATCAGAGGAGTCGGTTCTACTACATAACTTAGGACTCTGATATTTTCTTTTCTGTGAATCAATAGTGTTAAGCGTACTGAGTGAGGTTTTCAGTTCAGGGAGTCTAGTATTGGTGCGGTGGCCGACATATCCATACACAAGGACCCTGATTACAGATTTCCGACTTAGTGCACGGAAACACTGATTGCGTGTGTGTTTATAAAATATTTCTTTAAGTCAGCTCAAACTAGTTTAGCTCACCAGTTATAGTACTTTGACCGTGTCACATCTATTTAGGATGCCACCACGCAGACAGTCAGTTGGAGTTCCAAGAGAGTACCCGATGATGGACCAACGAGCGATGAGGCTCCGATGAAGGGCCCTCTTGATATTATGACATATTCGGGTGGTGTACCAGCAGCATCACCACTCGTTTGGTATAAGATGCCACCATCTATACTAGAATACGATGCACGCCGACAGAGCATGTTGTACGAGTTCCAGCAGAAGAGGCCTCTGAGGTTACGAGGTGAGACATATTCCCAGGTAGCAGTGGACTGGCTGGAGGCGATTAATAGAGTTTTACACCTAGTTTAGACACTGGTAGAGTAGATGGTGATCATAGCTACTAGTCTTTTTCAATGAGTGACCATGATGATGGTCCGCATTGTGATGGTACTTCGGTACGTGGACCATTTCCCGATATAGTATCTTTGGGTAGTGCTTCAGCAATACCACTGCCCGTTAGTCAATAGTTACAACTGGGGGTACCGATAGATGACACTTGTAGGATTAGTGCCTTACACATGATTCAACATTAGATACCCCTTAGGTTCTGAGGTGAGCCCGACTCATAGGCGGCTGAGGAATTGTTTGAGGAGGTGGCTTGGAGTTTTATTGAGTTTATACAGCTTCGGTAGGACGACATGTTCGTAGCTGAGTGTTCATCGATGCATACCGACCATTACTGGTACTCGATGAATACGATACGATCAGTGCTTCAGAGATCGGACCTCTGAGCAGGGTGTGTTTAAGGACATCTGATCTAGAACTTTTCCTTTATGCATTCCTACTTATGCTAGGGTGCTAGAGATAAGCTTTGTGGTTGAATGTTCTTTGGTTGAATGGATACAGCTATAGAATGTTAGTAGTGAGAAAGAAGGGAACTGACACTAGTCTCAGCGACTTGGGCATGTAAAATGTTTCCAGAAGAGGAAGTGTAAAGGACAGATGAATCTGAAGAGCAGCAGACGTAGAAGCAGAGCTAGGAGAGAAGCATTAGGTGGTGTACATCTTGACATGTTACAACCACCCGCCTTTGTAGTCCCCACTAGGCTCTGGGAGAAGGAGGGAGGGGGAAGTGAGTAGCTGCATGCGGTCCAGGAGTGTGACCTAAGAGATCTAGGAATGATTCGAGGTACAGTCTGTGTCTACTACTAGCTTCCATAACAACAAACATCGATACGAATCATTCCTTCCTTCCACGAATCTTTACCTAGACCTAGAGTTTCCGGTTAATCCATTGACTTGACCCTCATATCTGGAGATACGTTTTGGAGGAGACTCGATAATCACGCTTATGCCGATGGTGTGATCTGACCCGTGAGGAGAGAGTTTCGATTGGAACCTCTTGGTGGTACCGTCGAGTCCTTATGATTTTAGTTTGGGTATGGACTGGGTAACCACAGTTCATACATAGAAAGACTGTATTAGGAAAAAATGATGTTGTTTACCTACAATGTTGGGATGGGTTTTCCTTGGTCAGCAAGAAGGAAACCCTAAGAAGCACATGATGGAATCATGCATAAGTGGGTGCAGTCGATCACTCATGATTCGACCAGACTTAGATTTGTGCCAGACTTCTCCAAAGTTGTTGCACCGCTTTTAGCATTGACAAAGAAGGGGAAACCCTTTGTGTGGTTAGAGAGATGCCAGCAGAGATTTTCAGGAGCTAAGGCATAGGTTGACCAATGTTCCCATCATGAGGATACCAGAGAAGGTTCAGATCATCCACGAGCGGATGAAGACTGCACATAGCAGAAAAAATTCCTATGCTGATAGGAGACAGAGACCACCAAAGTTTGAGTATGGCAACCACGTTTTCCTACGGGTCTCACCTTGATGATGTCTATGGAGATTTGGTCCGAGAGGCAAGTTATCTCCACGATTCTTTGTGTAGTGACCCACATTTTGAACCTGATTTAAAAGTGGGGGGAAATTGAACTATTTCAACTACTGAACTGGTCGTTTTTAGAATCGGCCTTCAGAACGAGGTTCCGAAGGTTTGAACCCTTATTTTTAATGTTTTTGTACATGGGAGAATGCCCGTTAAGTTTCTTGGGTGGCCCGAGGGGTTTCAGAATCATCAGAACCTTGTTTTTAAAGTGCTGTAGAGGGCGCACGGTTGGCGCACGATATGGAAAACCGTGTGTCCTTATTAAAGGAGGAAGTGACGCGCGCACGGGCTGTGCACGATTTCCCCAAACCATGCGCCTATCCCGTGCGAGATATCTCTTGGTGGAAGAATACTTCGCATGGTTTGCGCACGATTTTGCAAACCGTGTGGGTCAAACCGTGCGCTCAGATGTGTTTCAGGTTTTTGATTAAAATTAATAGAAAAGAAAATTAAATTAAATAAAAACCTAAAATATAATTACACTCCCTACCCTATCCTCTCGGTATAAGCGCGACACCATCCCAAGGGGGGGATCTCCCTGCCACGCGCTCTACCCCCACCTCAACCTCCCTTCGACTGACGTCTCCTCCTCCGTTTCTTGGGGTTTCTTCTCCGGATATTTATGGTAAGGTCTCCTCCCTCCTTCCTCTTCTTCCTTTGCCAATTTTCGGCCTCCCCTTTCCCCTAATCGAATTAGGACGAACACCCCATGGTTAGGGTTTTTTTAAATTCATTTTCGTTCTTGTTTCTCTTGTTGTTAAGGGATTTGGAAGGTCCCCCGTGAAATCGTGTGTGCGCGTTTGATGTCCGCCGCCGAAGGCAAGGCAGGTTGCGGTGATTTCGATTCGCCGTTTTGATTCCGAGGTAAGGGTACTGCCCGTTTATAGTTTGCGCATCCTCGAAATTAATGTCTTTAGTTGTTTTAAGGATAGTAGTGTGTTTTTTCTAGTGTATTTGTGGCTTCGGGTTGGTTTCGGGTTGCCGGAGCTTAGGCAACTCACCTGCGTAGTAATAGGTACATATTTCTATGTACGTAGGTTCCCCTGGTATGCGTATATTCTTCCATGGAAGTGAATATACACGTACGGGGCTAGTTGTCCCCATTTCATATATATAAAGTGCATGCGCAGGTGAGCGGAGACAGGTATATGTGTAAGGATCCTCTTGTTCACGCTCATGGCCATGCAGGGCGTGTTCATAGAGGCAAGGTGTCCTTATACGTTTGTGAAATCACATATGCCTCGTGGGGGAGCAGCAGCAGTAGCTTTAGTTAGAAAGCACCAAGAGCCGGAGTGGACGGATGGATCCACCTTGAGGTAGGGTCCATCTCCTTTCCCATTTATTTAATGTAAAGTAATAAAGAGTTATTTCTGCAAGTTAGTCTTGAATAAGTGCTTCTGTGAAAACAATGTGAATTGCAAGAATAAGATAAAATGGTTGTTTGGTCACTAAACTAATGATTTAATAATAAAACCCCTCAATCAAAGGTGCACTATCTTCAAGATAAAAGTAGGAATTAGACACTTATGCCTGCCTGCTAAATTCTTGTTATGATTTGGTGAAACTTGAATGAAATGGATTTGGATGGTAATACCATGCCTTAGGATAATGGAATAAGAATGGCTTATGTTAATGGAATGGGTCTAGTGAGTGGGACTTACCTAGGAGGAGTAGTCCTCAGCACCTCTTATTGCTTTGTAAATCCTTATATGTCTTTGAAATGAAATGAAAGCAATAAAAAATGAATTGGGGGTTATCCAATACCGTACATGAGAAGGTTGTCTCATGTACCTTATATCAATGTGATGAATATGTTAAATGATGTGATTATGTGATATTGTGAGATGGAAATGCCCTATTTTGTTGATATGAATGTTATAAGAAGTGTATGCCTCATAACCCATTATAATTAAATGATTAAGCTTCGGGCCAGGGGTAGACTATGAGAGCTCCCCTATGATACAGCTTTGGGTTAGGGGAAGACCGTGAGAGCTCCCCTAATTAAATGATATAGCTTCGGGCCAGGGGTAGACTTTGAGAGTTCCCCTATGTTACGGTTTCAGGTTAAGGGTAGACTGTGAGAGCTCCCTTGAATAATTATTAAGCCTTCGGGCTAGGGGAAGACCGTGAGAGCTCCCCTAATGAAATTATATAGCTTTGGGCTAGGGGTAGTCCGTGAGAGCTCCCCTATGTTACGACTTTGGGATAAGGGTAGAATGTGGGAGCTCCCTTGAAAAATTATTAAGCCTTCGGGCTAGGGGCAGACCGTGAGAGCTCCCCTAATTAAATGATACAGCCTCAGGCCAGGGGTAGACCATGAGAGCACCCCTATGTTATGACTTCGGGCTAAGGGTAGACTGTGAGAGCTCCCTTGAATGATTATTAAGCCTTTGAGCTAGGGGTAGACCGTGAGAGCTCCCCTAATTAAATGATACAGCTTCAGGCCAGGGGTAGACTGTGAGAGATCCCCTATGTTATGGCTTCAGGCTTAGGGTAAACTGTGAGAGCTCCCTTGAATAATTATTAAGCCTTCGGGCTGGGGATAGACTGTGAGAGCTTCCCCAAGGTTGGGCCAGGGGTAGGATCGAGAGCGCTGCCCCTGGGTTAAGGACATCCGTGAGTTCTGTCCCGGTCCTACACAACATATTATATATATATAGTGACATGATTGGGTTACTTTACCGGCAACGAGTTGAAGCTGGTATAGCCGTCAGCTTTCCTTTGGGAAACCGGGATAAGTGTTGTTGTTCTTTATTGTTCTGTTTATCAAATCCTGCTATACCTACTTACTGCTTTAATTATTATTACACTGTCTGGATTGGGATAGACACCGGTGGTGCCGGCCTACTGAGATTTATATCTCATACCCTACTCGGGCCTCCATTGCATTGGGGTACCTGAGTAGACCTTTCTTGTTTGCAGGACCTAGGTTGGTTTTTGTGCTATTTGTACCTAAGGATTTATGAGCAAAGGACCAAGCGAGAGCTTGGGATGATTAGGAGATCGCCCGTCTGGCCTTTCTGTCTTTTCTTCATTATTTTTCATTGTATTGTAAGCATGCTGTATTGTTTCTTGCTTTCACCTTGTATCATTCATCATCCCTGTATCGTGTAAACTGGCTTTGGCCACCTTTTATAAAAAGCATCACTATTTGTTTTCCACTGCTGTTTGTTCATTGTTTATCTATTACTTCTTCCGCTATTGAATGTTATTTAATCTGATATACCATTGTGAAACTCTGATAGGAGGGTATATTATCCCCATTATCACCTCTCGAGACCCTCAATGCTAGTCGGTAGCCTCTGGCATACATGGAGATGCGCTTGAGGCCATGTGGCGACCGGTCCGGCCACCGGGTTGATGGTGAGTTGGGTCGGGACGTTACAAAGTGCTATCAGAGGAGTTTCTCTTCTGATTTGTTTTACTGTTTGGCGACATTAGATAGGGATAGGAAGGAATTGGAATTTGGTAGTGAGCTGTGTCCGGGATTGGCCACCCCTTGCACAGAGAAATTCCAAATTTCCTCGAATACAATTGTTATTTTAATGATTTTGATTATTACGGTTGATTTTATTTCACTGTTGGGTGACACACATGATTTATGATGATACTATTGATGCAATTGTGGGTTCTATTTCAGTTGCAACCTGATGAGACGAGGGTATGCCATCTCATGCATCATATAGGAACCTTGTAAGAAATTGCATACCATGCATTATGCCATGCCATCTAGGATGCATTAGTAATGCCTACTATTGTGATATGTGTTGTGGTAGTTATTCCATGCTTCTGTGATATAACATGTTTGTGTGTTACTGATTTCGATAACATGCTAGGTTCAATTAATATGAAATTGGTTTCTTTGACCAAATTAAATTATTGTGGTTACGACAGGTGCCAAGTTTCAGTTGTAAGGTGTATGGTCGCCTTATAGCTGGGAAAGGGTAACCTGTGTAATCGGATTTCCGAAAAAGTGCTTCTACAGTTTTAAATTGTAAAATGGAATTGGTTTTGATTAAAGGGATCCAAATGCAAAACTGTAAGGTGTATGGGAAACTTGCAGATTGGTAGGTGGTCACCCTTATTATTGGATCGTTGTATTTGAGCATGTTAATTTCTGAAATGTGATCTATTTTGCTTTATGGGAGCCACTTTTTCAATTTATGGAGTGTGTGGGCGCTTCATGGGTTGGGAAAATGGAAACCCATAAGGAATTTAATGGCAGGATGCCTTATAAAATTCTTAATGGTGTAAAAGTTTTTTGGGTTTTATCTGATGTGAGTTGGCTTGTTGGAACCCTCATAGGTCCCCTGATTTGTTTAAAAGGAATTTATTATGATAAATTTCCAGAACAAGATGGGATATCTGATTAATGTTTAAAGGTTAAAAGGAAGTTTATTGAAACTTTCCTGCTTTGCTTTGAGCTGTTTGTTAAAAATGATCAAGTTCCTAGTGATTTTGGTTTTTAAAGGTCACTTGAAGTTTGGAATTGAATCTTTTAAAGTGATTAAAATAATGAACGTGATTAAATATGAAGGGCTTGGAAAAGGAACATGTAGTGGTGTCCTCTGTTGAGAACCCGTGTGTGGGTAGGTTAAGTCTTTCTTGTGAGTGCCTTGGAACGGAACCTTACATGTTTCCGTAGGTTGTTTTCTTTTTTCAATGATGTTAAATGTTAGGCTTTGAGCCAATGAATTTTTTTGGGCATGACCAAGTGCTTGAGTCGACGCTTGTTCTTTGTGAGGGGCTAGCCTGTGGTAGGTAGCTCCCTTAGATCTTATGTCCTTGGATTATTCGGTGAACCTTCAGAAGTTTGGTACTTTTCTGTACCATTATCCCTTGTAGGACTTCCAGTTCTAATGAAACCCTTGTTCGGACATGTGGTCATTCTCCTTTTGATCTTGTTATGGGATTGAGCATCGGGTAATGATCTGTAGAAATGCCTCGGGCATGGTTGGTTGCTTTGTCAGTCATTTGACCTTTTCTTATCTGCGGTAATGGACGATTGGTAAGTCTCCATCCATGTAAATGGTCGTTTAAGGTGAAACGATGTTCGGCTAAACCTCTTGTCCTGTTGTGTACGACTTTGGGTCATCTCCATGGTAGAGTGACCTGAGCATTTTCGACTCAAGTTTTCCCAATGCTCAGGATGATTTTCAGAAGACTCAGGTGGTTGACACACTGGCCTTGTTGATTTGGTTTTCCTGTGCATTTGAATGTGGTTATCAGGGCTCGAAGGAGCGACACACATCTGTTTAATCACTATGAACTAGTTCTCTTATGAGCAGATTTCCTTTCTCCTTTCGATGACATTGAACCTTCTAAGGTGGGAAGCATCATGCTAGTTGAATAAAGTGTGTTCTTTCGGGTATAAGGAACACGTCAAGAAGGACCATTTGGGAATGGTCGGGTTTTTTTTGAATGCCTTTGAGGCTTGCTAGTGTCATTATGTGTCGATGCTTTCTCGGCAGCACGAATTTGATCTGGTTGGCGGTGTATGCAACCCCTTTTTAGAAACACCGTCAGTTTTGGAGGACTCCGATGCTAAATCGTGAATGATCACAGAATTCCTTGTGTGGGAAAAAAAGAATTGTGATCGGTTTAGAAATCTTGAGGTGCCGGCATAAGAAGTCAGGTCTTGTCTTGAAAGTCGACCAGTGGTGGTTCGACTGTTCTCCTTTCCAGTTATTGGGTATAAATAACTAGAATCCGTTTTAAAATCCTCTTAGTGTACTCTGTTACGTGACAAGCATGTCCCCTATCTTGATTTCGTCCTGGATGCACTAAGAGAGCATCGGCCTTATGCCACGCTAATGTTTTCAACGGCTGGTGATCTTTTTTGGTGGTCCCCTTTCGGCGTTTCATGTACAAGGCATGGTTTCTCTTTGTGGTTTTAACTTAGATACGTCACCAGGAGTCGGGTATGAGCTTCAGTGAACATTCTCGTGGTAAGTGTGAGATGCCTTGGGAGAAGGAATCGTTGTTCAACTTATAAAACTCCAGCCGTCTAAGTCATGTGTCTTCTTGAATAGTCAGCCGAAGTGGCTTGACTCTTTTTGACTTGGGTTTAGAGGTCGATGGGGAAATCGACCGTTTAATCGTTTCAAAATCACGCTAGGTGAGTCGTTGGAATTCTTAGAGTGTGATTTTGAAAGACAGCTCAAAGGTGGTGGAGCTGTGGTTTGAGTCTTGGTCGTTTGACATTAAAACCTAAGGTGGGAAGTACCTGTGGCTGGATGCTTGGAGAGACGATGATGTGATCATGTCTCTTGTAAAATGGGCTCGAGTAAGAGCTTCCGTGTTGGTTCTGTGGGGAAAACGAGCGTTGGCTCGGGTGTTGACGGCTTAAGTTCCATGTGGTTTAGTGGATGTTCGTTGGTGCGTGGAAAATTCATAAAAGTAACAAGATCGTTTGAACGAAGCTTCACGACCCTTGTAGGTCGAGTGAGGTGCGTTGTTCCTGAAAGACTCTTGGGGATGAGAAGTTTTATTGTGGGAAGGTTGTAATGACCCGCGTTTTGAACCTGGTTTAAAAGATGGGGGAAATTGAACTTTTTCAATTGCTGAACCGGTCGTCTTTAGAATCGGGCTTTGGAATGAGGTTCCAAAGGTTTGAACTCTTGTTTTTAATGTTTTTGGACATGAGATAATGCCCGTTAAGTTTCTTGGGAGTCCCGAGGGGTTTTGGAAGTTCCAGAACCTTGTTTTTAAAGTGCTACAGAGGGCGCACGGTTGTCACACGGTTTGGAAAACCGTGCGGCCAAAACTGTGTGGCCTTATTAAAGGAGGAAGTGGCGTGCGCACGGGCTATGCACAGTTTCCCCAAACCATGCGCCTAGCCCGTGTGAGATATCTCTTGAAGGTAGAATACTTCGCATGGTTTGCACACGGTTTGGAAAACCGTGCGGGTCAACCGTGTGCTCGAATGTGTTTTAGGTTTTTGATTAAAATTAAATGAAAATATATGTAAATAAAATAAAAACCTAAAATCTAATAACACTCCCTCCCCACTCCTCTTGGTAGAAGGGCGACACCAGCCCAAGGGGGGGCTCTCCCTGCCGCGCGCTCGACCCCCACCTCGGCCTCCCTTCGACCGGTGTCTCCTCTTCCGTTTCTTGGGGTTTCTTCTTTGGACCATTTCCGTAAGGTCTCCTCCCTCCTTCCTCTTCTTGCTTGGTCAATTTTCAGCCTCCCATTTTCCCTAATCTAATTCGGTCAAACCCCCCATGGTTAAGGTTTTGTTTAATTCATTTTCGTTCTATTATCTCTTGTTGTTAAGGGATGTGGAAGGTCCCCTGGGACCTCATGTGTGTGCGTTTGATGTCCGCCGCCGATGGTGAGGTGGGTTGCGGTGATTTCGATCCGCCGGTTTGATTCTGAGGTAAGGGTTCTTCCTGCTTATGGTTTGCAAATCCTCTAAATTAATGTCTTTAGTTATTTAAGGCCAGTAGTGTGTTTTTTCTAGTGTGTTTGCAGCTTCGGGTTGGTTTCAGGTTGCCGGAACTTAGGCGACTTGCCTGTGTAGACATAGGTATGTATTTATATGTACGTACGTTCCCCTGGTATGCGTATATTTATCCATGGAATCAAATAGAAACATACGAGGCTAGTTGTCCCCATTGCATATATATAAAGTGCCTACGCAGGTGAGTAGAGATAGGTATATGGGTTTAAGAATATGTGTAATGATCCTCTTGTGCATGCTCAGGGCCATGCATGGCATGTTCATAGAGGCTATAGGTGTCCTTATACGTATGTAAAATCACATATACCTCGTGGGGGAGCATCAGCGGTAGCTTTAGTTAGAAAACCCCAAGAGTTGGAGTGGATGGATGGATCCACCTTGAGGTAGGGTCCCTCTCCTTACCCTTTTATTTAAAGTAAAGTAAAAAAGATTTATTTCTACAAGATAGTCTTGAATAAGTGCTTCTGTGAAAACAGTTTGAATTGCAGTAATAAGATAAAATGGTTGTTTGGTCACTAAACTAACGATTTATTAATAAAACCCCTCGATCAGAGGTGCGCTGTCTTCAAGATAAAAGTAGGAAGTAGACTCTTATGCTTGCGTGCTAAATTCTTGTTATGCTTTGGTGAAGCTTGAATGAAATGGATTAGGATGGTAATACCATGCATTAGGACAATGGAATAAGCATGAGTTATGTGAATGGAATGGGTCTAGTGAGTGGGACTTACCTAGGAGGAGGAGTCCTCAACACCTCTTATTTCTTTGTAAATCATTATATGTCTTTGAAATGAAATTAAAGGAATAAAGAATGAATTAGGGGTTATCCAATACCGTACATGAGAAGGTTGTCTCATGTACCTTATATCAATGTGATGAATATGATAAATGATGTGATTATGTGATATTGTGAGATGGAAATGCCATGTTTTGTTGATATGAATGTTATAAGAAGTGCACTAAAACAGAATCTCCGTTTAGCAGCGGTTTAAACCACCGCTATACTGTTTCGCGGCGGTTTACAGAAACCGCCGCCAAATAGGGCGTCAACAACCTATTTGCGGTGGTTTTTAACGTTTAACGGCGGTTTCAGGAAAGCGTCTTAGGTTCCTCAATTCACGGCAGTTTTCCTGAATTTAGTGGCGTTTTTACGAGCCCTGGATATCTCTTTATCTGCGGCGGTTATAACCTCCGCGAATAAACATTCCAGTGGTAGTAAAACCGCCACTCCATTCAGGTAAACCTCCGCGGAATGAGGCAGCCACAAAGCTTCTATTTAGCGGTGGTTATAACCACCACTAGAACTAAATTTTATTTTACGTTTAGCGGCGGTTTAAACCGCCACCAATATACTTTTCGCGGAGGTTAAAACTGCCGCTAAAAGCTGCCCAGAATAAAAAAAACAATTCTCGGATTCTGCTGCACCACTGCCCTGGAAAACAAATAAAACCAGAAAAAACAATCAAAGGTTCCAACACATTCCTCATACTCATGTATAAAATATACTAAATAGTAAATACTAGGAAGATAAAACTCCATTGATATAACATTGTAACATCCCAAACTGGATTCCACTAAATCTTATAACTTCACTTTCTTAGGATAGATCATCCATAGTGATTCCACTCTACTTATAAAAATTGATAATTGATGAATTAGTATTTATATTAGTACCAACCCATTTATATAATTATTATTTTTAGTTTTGTGGCCTAGAAACCATCCATAATACTTATAATAAATTTGAACTGATGAAATAGCTTAAATAACACATTAGAAATATATTGTTATAAAAAATCCTATTGTGGGAATAGTTTTAGAGTTACATTGGGATAGAGCTTTTATAGGAATGTGGATATTTCCAGTGAGTCTTAGTTGACATCTTTTTATGCTGTAATATAGGTTAGGTATTAACTATGTTGTGGTGAGTGATGTAGACCAGAGTTTTTAGTAGCAAAGCTAAGTTATCCTAGTTCTGTGGATGACTATGTAAGAGGATTGAGTTTTATAACATCATCAATCTGGGTTAAAGTTCAAGATGTAGTTATTGATGTTGATTGAATGTTTGCACATGGAATAATGATTGCATAATACATGTGATTATGAATATACCATTTCTATTTATTATTAAGTAGATGATGTAAATCTATGTGGTAGGAAGTGAACCACAGGTTGTTCAAGGATGGAATATTAGTTCCAGATGAGGCTTCAGCATATGCCAAGGATGGATTGTCGTGATGGAACATGGTATAATTATGCTTACTCACATCTAGAAACCATGTTTAGTGGTGGACAAAGTGTTTTTCATGGGAATTAGATTCCTATTTTTATTAAAATGATTAATATTAAAATCCTATGGTGGGGAGAATCACATAGGTCATGGAAAATCTAACCTTTGGGAGAGTGGTTGTAGAAGGAATAGTCATGAATGGTAAAGAAGAAAGTTCTGGAATTCCAGTAATTAAAGTTTCATGACAGGATAGCTTGTAATGAATCAAAAAATGGAATTAAGAATCATAATATAAATAATTCAGGGATATAATGATAGGTAATAATTACTAGACATACCATGATTAAGTGGAAATTGTGTTGGGAATGCAGTTCAAGTCATGCAGTAACAGTTCAGTGATCAAAACAGTTATGGTTGGAAATGGTCCATTGTAACCATCCTAATATTGAAGTATTTGGTAGAAGTTCTTTTCTTAAAATTCATGTTTTTATAAGACATACCAATTGTGCGTCAAGTCGACATCCATCTTCGAGATTATATTTTAATTTATAAAGTATTCTTGCCTATATTCATGGACTTATGCTAATTTATCACCCCTTAGTCACACCTATATCTTAGTGAACCACCCTTTATTTAGAACATCCTCATGACATTTTAGAAGAGCTAGAGCATGTTTAGATACTTTTGACACTTAAATCGGACATTTTCAACAATGTGCCTCACCAAAGTGTCCACAACACTATCCCCTTGATCACTATGAAATGACCCAATTTGTTCGACACATCAACAGTGGGTTTAACTCCTAGTCATCCAAAATCTCGACTACCAATTCAAACACAGACCTAAATGGAATGATGTATACCACACTGGAGAAATGAATACATAAAAACAAACATCAGAAATCAATAAAATGCATAAAAAGAAACGTGAGAAATCAAGGAAATTTTAGGACATGAAAATGTGTGGTGGAAACTATGTGCCACAAATGTTACATATAAAAACCAACTATTTTCATTTTTGTTAAACACATTAACAACACAACTACTCGGGGTCCGATGATGCATCGTTACCCTCTCCACCTTCATTTCCACTTTGTGTTGTCACCTGTAAGAACATTATATTGAAAATTAAATACGGTTACATATTTATATTAAAACATAAAACAAATTAAAGTTAGAAAACTAAATGATTCTGATTTTATGTGATTTACCTGCATACCACCAATCTATGGACTCCCACCGGGGGCATATCTGCTCATCTGCTGATGTAGTTCAGTCAACTCTTTCTACAATGCAGATATCTGATCCCCCTACTAGTGAACTGTGTTTCATAAAGAAACAATCTCTTTCTTAGCATCTCTGGGTTGACTATAGTCAGGAGTAGATATAACAGCTATCCCTAGTGGACTGCTAAAAACCTCAGATGGCACGAGTCCCAAACCCATCCCACGGACTCTCCTAGGATGCTCCTTCCTAAGGACTTTACCAACCAGGTCATCATGGGAGAAAGAGTAGGAATGTGCAGGATTGGCATCCCATAGTTCTTTAATTTTGACCTATAAATCAAATATCAATATATATTAACACAGAAAAAATTGATAAGAAGTTATTATGATAAAAAATTGACTTCATACCCCAACTTCTTTAGCAGGCTCATTAACAAAACATCCATATGATTTCTTGTAAACATCCAACCACAGTTCAGTTCTGGATGCTTCATGGCCTAAACTCTGTGACTGCATTAATCAAAGATAAATCAACAATTCAATATATTAAACAGATAATATTGTCTTATAAATATTTAAACTATTTAAAAGATTACCAATGAACTTCGATTTCTAGAAATACTTTTTGAGCCTGCAGTGTGTGGGATGACTTTCTTCGCTCGGTTTGACGCATTCTATCTTGATAGATCCTAAAATAAATAAAATGAAATTTAATAATGATGTATTGAATGTCATGTACTTTTCATATACATGTATAAATGTAAAATGTGGATAATATAATAATATATATATTTCAATACCATCCGCTTTTGATCCCGATGTCTGTCAACAAACACTTTCCACTTCTCTTTTGGTACCCCACTGGGTAGCTTCTCATACATTTGCAGCATGGTCAACGAAGCATTATTGACATCACACCACAATCTCCATTTAAAATCTTTCCACTTCTTACCTAGATTTTTCAACGCCCACTTCCATGCTATCACATCAGCAACGGTAAAGTGGAAGAACATTTGTATACAGAAATTCATTCTTGGGTGGCCTGAGTGGTTTTGGAAGCGCCAGACCCTTGTTTTGAAAGTGCTACAGAGGGTGCACGGTTGGCACACGGTTTGGAAAACCGTGCGGCCAAAACCGTGCGACCTTATTAAAGGAGGTAGTGGCGTGTGCACGGGCTACGCACAGTTTCCCCAAACTGTGCGCCTAGCCCATGTGAGAGATCTCTTGGAGGCAGAAGACTTCGCACAGTTTGCACACGGTTTGGAAAACCATGCGGGTCAACCATGTGCTCGGATGTGTTTTATCTTTTTGATTAAAATTAAAAGAAAATATAAGTAAATAAAATAAAAATCTAAAATCTAATAACACTCCCTCCCCTCTCCTCTCGGCAGAAGCGCGACACCAGCCCAAGGGGGGTCTCTCCCTGCCGCACGCTCGACCCCCACCTCGGCCTCCCTTCGACCGGTGTCTCCTCCTCCGTTTCATGGGGTTTCTTCTTTGGATCATTGTGGGAAGGTATCCTCCCTCCTTCCTCTTCTTCCTTGGCCAATTTTTGGACTCCCCTTTTTCCTAATCTAATTCGGTCGAACCCCCCATGGTTAGGGTTTTGTTTAATTCATTTTCGTTCTTTTTTATCTTGTTGTTAAGGGATGTGGAAGGTCCCCTGGGACCTTGTGTGTGCGTGTTTGATGTCCGCCACCGATGGTGAGGTGGGTTGCTGTGATTTCGATCTGCCTGTTTGATTATGAGGTAAGGGTTCTTCCCTTTTATGGTTTGCACATCCTCTAAATTAATGTCTTTAGTTGTTTTAAGGTCAGTAGTGTGTTTTGCCTAGTGTGTTTGCGGCTTCGGGTTGCCGGAGCTTAGGAGACTCACCTGCATAGACATAGGTACGTATTTATACGTACGTAGGTTCCCCCGGTATGTGTATATTTATCCATGGTAGTGAATAGAAATGTACGAGGCTAGTTGTCCCCATTTCATATATATAAAGTGACTGCACAGGTGAGTAGAGACAGGTATATGGGTATAAGAATATGTTTAATGATCCTCTTGTGCATGCTCATGGCCATGCAGGTCATGTGCATAGAGGCTACACTACAACAAAACCACTATTTAGCTGCGGTTCTAGGAACCGCTGCTAAACCTTTTGTAAAAAAGGTTTCGTGGAGGTTTATAATAAACCGCCGCGAAACGTTGTTTTTTTAACACCCGACCCTCCTTCCCCCGCGACCCCGGCCCCCCACTTCCCCCGCGACCCCGGGCCCCCGCTTCCCCCGGCGACCCCACAACCTCAACCCCAATGACCCCGCATGACCCTGGCGACCCCAGCAACCCCGAGACCCCGCGACCCCCGGCCCCCCGCGACCCCGAAAGCTGCACCGTCTTCCCCTCTAGGTAGGGTTTTGTTTCTCCTTTAGTTTTTTTGGTTTTCTAGTAGGTATAAGAATCAAATCCCCAATAAGGGTTTGTGTGTAATTAATTCTATATAGGGCTATCCCCCACGGCCTCATTACAACTTTTGATGTTTTCCTATCTATCGAAAATGATTTTTTGGTGGAGGATCTTATGCTCGTTTTTAGGGTTTTTGATTATTATTTTGATTTCTTCTTGTCAGGATCAAATAAAAAATTCAAACTAGATGATTATTCATCTACCATGATAAGTTAGGTGGTCTATAAATTTTCCCATAATGCCACATTGTGTATATATTATTGCTAATGTGACACAAATTTTACTTTCAAGGAGATTATTTATAAATTATTTGGACCAAAGTCTAATTATTATAAACATGTTAAGGAATTACATTGACATATTTCTTCAAGGTTGGATGTTTTTTTTACCTCAACCTGGACTACCCAAGGGGTGGGTTCTACATTTATATCACCTTTGTATAACCCTCAAGGTGTGATGATCATGACTTATATAATTTAGAGTTGAATGAGGTATTAAAGTGTACTGTAGAAGGTTTTAAACACCATATAGTACCTTATCAATTGTAATTGAAAGGTATGAATTGGATGACCCCTTGGTTTGTACATGATCAAGAATGGAATAGATAAATGATTCATTGAATGGTTAATGAATTGGTGAATGGAATATTTTGGATTCCTTGTACATTAATAATCATTAGATATGAGGACCATATCTAGATTTCATGGAAATTTCAACTCCATGGGTCCTACTTACTTGGATTCCTTGGACATTTCAACTCCTTGGATCTAGTTGAATTGACTCATAATTATTTTATAGATATTTTTTATCCTCATATATGATTTATTGGACTTGTTCTGATGCCTGATCCATTTATAATCCGTATATTCAATGATCACACTAGGATTTGTTATACATTTCTATTCATTGGATCCAATTTACTTGGATTATATGGATACATTGGACATTATGACTCCAATGATAGTTATAGTATAAGGTTTTCATTATGATTGGTGGGGGTGGTTAATGATAGCCTCCACAATTATAATTTAATGAATGGTTCCATCCTCTACCACATTCCACCTTTTGGATGGTCTCTCATTAACCAATGGATACTCCATACACTGTTTTGAACCATTTCTATGTGTTGAGTTTTGTTCACACCCTATAGCCCCTCTAACTCTCCTTTTCCACATCTTTTATTTTAAATTACACTTAAATGATTATTTTACTGGTTTTTTTCATTATAGGGAAGTATGTAAAGGTGTAATGAGGCCGTGGGGGATAGCCCTATATAGTGGGTCTATAGGGATCTTCTAAAAATTGGTTGTGGATGTTGATTTATTTGGAGATAACCTATTAGGATTTGATACTAAATATCACACCTTTCCTCAAAGCATATAAAGTTATCCCTATGGGATATTTTAGTCATGGAAGATAGTTCCACTTAAATCACATAATCAATCAATGGACTGATTGAGAAAATATCCAACCTACTACAACTAGATTCGATTGAATGAGAATGGTATTAGTATTCCACTATTTGTAATGGTCATTGTTCACCAGTTGGTCTCTATTTCTTATTGCCTCAGGCATTCATAATGTATGTTTTAAACCTTCCAAAATCATTCTATTCAATGTGATTGTTGTACCCTGAAGTTTAAACATTTGAGAATCATTTTAACAGTTAAATAAATTATGAAATTATATTCTTCTCCCCCTTCAAATTTGGGTATGAATCTCTTTTGGATACCCCAAATACATAACATTGGATTCTCCATTTGTAATGTCTTATCAAAACCATGGTCCTCTTCATAGGATATTAAACTCTGTGACACAATGGTCTAAACATCATGACCATAAAATTAATGTACCCCTCCAAGGAATTATATGATACTAATAATCCTTAATTCACATCAGGTTGTGTTTTGGAATATCTATGAAGACTAACCAATCACTGGTTCTATGTTTTTATATATAAAAATGTTAGCATCTACAGGTCTGAGAACCATGACCATAAAATATCTGAGTCATCCCCTAAGGATATATGCATATGTGTGTCAAGATCTACATCCATATCATATTTTTATTCCTCTCTTATATCGCTATATATATCACATAATTTTTTTCAAGGATACATTCCCTTAAACTCTATACATAGATTGGTCTATGAACAAGGAAATTAAACATAGTGTGAATATCCATGATAAATAAGTCTTGGTTTTGTAATAAAACCCCTGCAATAGAGGTGCGCTGGCTGCAAAAACTCACAGTGGTGTACCTTGCTTAACATTATTGCATTGATGTTTTCCTTGTACTTGATGACGTTGTTAGTCATAACGCACACATCGTACTTGACCCTTTTTATATCCCTATAGAGGGTTTCCATCTTTTTATTAAAATGATTGTTTGAACAAAGACACTCTTTAAGTGCCGTTAGACTTTTAAGATGGGTCCCATGTTGTGTGACCATGTCACATGGCATGTGATATTTAAATCCAACCAAAAGCCCAGTTCCACAGCCAAGGGGTCCCACGGTACCAGTAATATCAGATTACATGTTATGTAACCTGTGATTTTCCTAATCCCATGGGGTATTAATTCCTCTAGGTATTCCTACACATTGCTGATCTCCAAACCTCACCGAATTAGGTATGTCAGGGGTCATCCAATCCTCTAGTCATCACAGATTAGCATTCATTTCTTTAAATCTTATGAGAAAACACCCTCTCATGCCATCCATATCATCCTATTTGAAACTAAGTGGAAGATGCTGCCCCGCGGATGTCGCTGGACTAGGCCAACACGCTGCGGTCACGCCGCGGTCACGCCACGGTCACGCCGGGGTCACGCCACGGTCACGCCGCGGTCACGCCGGGGTCACGCCGCGGCACGCCGCGGTCACACCGCGGTCATGCCGTAGTCACGTCGCGGTCACGCCTTGGTATTGCCGTGATTTGGCCCTGCTCCAACCACATCCTGCCCACACCATCCCCCTTCCACCTTCATTTCAGCCCACTGCCACCAACATTCCAGCCCACAACAGCCCCCTGCAACCTTTGAATCAGCCCGCACCATCCCCCCAGCACCTGTAACCAGCCCCCTTCCACCAGCATTCGATCCCTCACCGAATTAGGTATATCAGGGGAAATCCAATTCTCTAGTCATCACAGATTAGCTTTCATTTCTTTAAATATTCTGAGAAAACATCCTCTCATTCCATCCATATCAATCTATTTGAAACTAAGTGGAAGATGTTGCCCCGCGGATGTCGCTGGACCGGGCCAACACGCTACGGTCACGCCACGGTCATACCGCGGTCACGCTGGGGTCACACCGCGGTCACGCCGTGGTCACACCGCAGTCACGCCGCGGTCATGCCACGGTAATGCCGTGATTTGGACCTGCTCCAGCCACATCCAACCCACACCAGCCCCCTTCCACCATCATTTCTGTCCGCTTCCACCATCATTCCATCCCGCAACAACCCCCCTTCCACCAGCATTCGAGCCCTCACTGAATTAGGTATATCAGGGGTCATCCAATCCTCTAGTCATCCCAGATTAGCTTTCATTTCTTTAAATATTCTGAGAAAACATCCTCTCATTCCATCCATATCATCCTATTTAAAACTAAGTGGAAGATGCAGCCCCACGGATGTCGCTGGACCGGGCCGACACGCCGCGGTCACGCCACGGTAATGCTGTGATTTGGCCCTGCCGATGTCGCTGGACCGGGCCAACACGCTGCGGTCATGTCGCGGTCACACCACGGTCATGCCACGGTAATGCCGTGATTTGGCCCTGCTCCAGCCACATCCAGCCCACACCAGCCCTCTGTCTTGATATATAGTAAATTCTACATGACCTCAATCTGGTTGTTGTATAATAACTTTATTAGATATAAATATGTACATGAGAGTCAGATAAATAAAATATCTCAATATAAACATGTTCCCCTACCCATGAATCCATGGTATGTTAATGATGTCCCCTATTATACATAGGATATATTTCTACATGATATATTTCACCAGAGGCTTATTCATCAATGTACTTATATTTAAATTCAGTCCTTATATTTAAAATTCAGTCCTTTAACTTCATGAATGTATGAATTGGAATCTCATCAAGATTTATTTTTTTAATGGTTATTTTCTAAGGGAATGAATGTAGAGAAATAGACTGAGCTCATGAGACTTTTTATTGGTGAGAGATCAGTATGGGAGTATGTCAATAACCTTTCAAGGTTTGTTATATATTCTCCAAAGATAGGGGTCATCAATTATGAGAACGATCATTTCTTTGGTGATGGTCTTCACCCAGACCTTGGTACATCTCTACTTTCATTGGGCACAACATCCATTTTGGAGGTTGTCACTAGGGACATGTGAACGGAAGTTAAATATTCTTGGAAATCGATGGTTGTTCATTCCTTAGTTTTATCATGTATGCAACAAATTAATAGTGGGAATGAAGAGAATCCAATGTGCAAGGAGTAGAGGCAGGATGAACCATAACATGATGAAAATGCCCATTCTTATAGAAATAGTTCGTCCATTTTGTGCTTCGAGTTTAGGGACTTTGAGGAATTGTGAGACCCATTTCTTGATATATCATTGAATTTTTCTCTATTATGGAAATTTTGTTCATCATTATTTGTTTTTGATGATGGGGTTATAGATGATGTCTCATGTTTGATTCCTTGTTTTTTTGTGTAGTCGCATTGTGATATACAAGGATAAAAGTTGGATCACATTACCGAGGAACACACCTCAGTATGTTAAGGGTTTGAATGAGTTTTTAGATTTTGCAATTTCTAATCGATCCGTTGAAGGGAGAATAAAATGTCTATGTCCTAAATGTAAATTTAGATCATGGTTGAAGAGAGATGAGGTTTATGATCATTTAATACTGATGCAATTCCCTGCCCAATATTTGTGTTGGATTTGGCATGGATAATCGAACGTTACAGAAAGATTGAGCACTGATGTTAATCTGCATAATGAGGTCCCATGTTCATTGACAATGGAAAATGAAATGCAAAACCTAATAAATGATGCATTCGGCACTACAAGACACCACTATCAGCATCAAAACATATCAGAACAACCAGAAGAGGGTGCTACAAATTGCAACGTGACAAGTGATGTTTTTAAGACCGTAACAAAGGAAGAACAAGATTGTCACATATCATTGGATATTCCTCTTGATTCTGTGGAGCCAAATGTAAGAGAAAAATTCATTGAGGAAAATGTGTTTCATTATTTAGTTGATGATGAAAATAAAGAGTTGTATAGTGGGTGTTTGAAATATTCAAAGCTTTCATTTTTTCTGAAGTTGTACCATATCAAATGTCTATGTGGAATTACAAATAAGGCAATGTACATGATATTGGAATTGATTCATGATGCATTTCCTGAAGTAAAAATCTCAGAATATTTTTATGATATGAAAAAAGTTGTTAACAAGATTGGTCTGAATTATACAAAAATACATGTGTGTCCCAATGATTGTATGCTTTATTGGGGAGAGGATTCAAGTAGACAAAATTGCAAGAAATGTTCTTCTTCTAGATGGCAAGAAAAGGGTGATGTTGGAAGTCTTAATGAACATAATTTCATAGAGAAGAAGTAAAGGATCACACCTGCAAAGGTTTTGCGTTACTTTCCTTTGAAGCCTCGATTGCAAAGATTATTCATGTCATCGAAAACCGCCAAACACATGAAGTGAAATTCTGTAGATAACAACAATGATGGGTTAATGAGACATCCACGAGATTCCCAATCGTGGAAGACATTTGATTCATTAAATCTTGATTTCTTAGATGATCCTAGGAATATTTGATTGGGATTGGCTGCTGATGGATTCAACCCATTTGGGACTTTGAGTACCAATTATAGCATTTGGCCAGTTGTTTTGATCCCTTATAATCTGCCTCCGTGGATGTGTATGCAACAAACATATTTTATCCTTTCAATGATTATTCCTGGAAAACAAATGCCTGGAAATGATATTGATGTATACTTGTAGCCTTTGATTGAAGAATTGCAGGAGTTATGGAGAAAAGGTGTTGAGACATTTGATGCTTCTTCTAAAACAATGTTCAAAATGCATGCTTCTTTAATGTGGACCATTAGTGACTTTCATGGGCTTGTGAATTTATCTGGTTGGAACACTTACACGGGTTTGGCTTGTCCCGTTTGTAACTTTGATTTTGAGCCCAAACGGCTACCTCACAGTAGAAAATGGTGCTTCTTGTGTCACCGAAGATTTCTTGATGCATTTCATAGATTTCGGCTGAACAGATCAAAATTTAATGGTTCCATTGATCGTAGACCACCTCCAAAGTTCTTAAATGGTTTTGAAATATTGGCAAAGCTTGAAAATGTTGAAACAGAATTTGGGAAGGTTCATTATTTGAATGATATTGGAAAACGGGTCTGAAGTGTATCGTCAAGCGAAACCGGAATGCAATAATGGAAGAAAAAAAGTATATTCTTAAAACTTCCGTATTGGGAATTTAATTTGTTGCGGCATAATCTTGATATGATGCATATTAAGAAGAATGTTTGTGACAATTTGATTTTCACATTTCTTAATGAGCATGGAAAGTTGAAGGATCATCTCAATGCTCGTAAAGAATTACAAGAAATGAACATAAAACGCGATCTCTGGCCAGATGAGAATGGAAAGTATACTCCGACAATTTTTGCAATGAAAAATAGGGATAAAGATACATTCTTTCGAATGTTAAAGAATGTTAAGGTATTTGATGGGTATTCAAGTAACATCTCGAGGTGTGTTGACTTGAAGAATCATAAGTTACATGGATTGAAAATCCACGATTCACATATTTTGTTACAACAATTACTATCATTGGCATTGCGTACATTATTACCTGAAAAAATTATTGCTGTTGTACTCCAGTTCTGCACATTTTTCAGAAAACTATGTGAGAAATCTCTACATCCATTTCAGCTTGACAACCTCCAGGAGAGGTTTGTATTGACCCTTTGCGCAATGGAGATGATCTTTCCTCCGTCATTTTTTACTGTAATGATGCATTTAACTGTGCATTTGGTTGAGGAAGCTAAATTCGGAAGCCCAGTTCATTATCGATGGATGTATCCAATTGAGAGGTACTTTATTTATATGTTTTCCAGTTAAGTAAACAATTTTTGGTACTTAATTAAATGCATAATTATGTTTATTTTATTTCACAGATATCTTGGGAATTTGAAATCATACGTGAGAAATAAAGCTAAACTAGAAGGCTCAATTGCTGAAGGCTATGTGGCTGAAGAGTGTCTTACCTTTTGTTCTCGATACATGGATGATATTGAGACAATATTTAATCGAGTTAGACGTGTTGACGACACATCGAATCAATCTCAAATACATCAGAAATCCAAAATATTTCCTGCTATTGGCCGATCAGTTGGGAGGACCTCAAATGTGACATTGACTGAATTGGAATTATTACAGGCACATAGATATGTGCTGCTGAATAGTGAAATTGTAGATCCATTTATTGAAGAGTTGAGGATACAAACAAAGAGATGAATGAGAGTCCAACCATGAAATGAGAAACATATAACGAAAGCTGTTAATAAAGAGCTTGTAGAATGGTTTGCACGACATGTAAGTTCATAAATATTGCAATAAATACGGATATTAGTTTGACACATACATTTTGTAAATATAATAAAGTATATTTCTTTTTTTAGATCATGAATACTGATACTTGAGCAGAGGTATCAAAATATTTGAAGTTTCTTGCTAGAGGTCCTTTAAAAGAAGTTAGAAAGTTTGACGCTTATAATGTGAATGGATTTAGATTTCGTACAGTCGATCGAGAAGTGGGTTTGAGAACACAGAATAGTTGTATATTTACATTTTCTGAAGTGGAATACTATGGAAAGATGCATGATATTATTGAATTAAACTACCATGAACATTTTTCGATTGTTTTATTCAAATGAAAATGGGTCGATATTATCAGAGGGGTTAAAAGAGATTCCTTGCAATTTACTTCTGTGAACTTCTCTCGCTTGATGGATGTTGGTGATCGTGAACTGCATGATCCATATATCTTAGCATCGCAAGAAAAAATTGTATATTATGTGAATGATGTTTCCGATGAAGGGTGGAGTGTAGTTGCTCACGTAATACAAATAGATTTGTATGATATGGGTGATGAAGTGGAAAATTTGACCTCTGAAATTGAATTTAATCAGCAACAGGAAGCAGAATTATTTGTCCATCATGATATTGAAAATTTTAGTCTAGCAAGGATGAATGAAGTGGATGAAGAAATGGAGCAATAAAATGACATGATTTAAAGGGAGAATGATTGTATGTACAATTATTTATTTATTCAGCAACCACTTGTTTCATATCTGCAGTCATTCATTATCATTGTTATATATATTCTGTCTGTTAGTACTCCATCTGTTATCATTTTTAATTTTTTTTTCTACATAATTTTTTTGAAATATATATTTTGAACTAAATTTTATTTGATTAAATGATAGGAATGCCAAGGAAGAAGTGTTACATTATTTCATCCAGTTCTGCGATAGATGAATATCCATCTAGCTCCCTCCCCACGACATCTGATGCACCAGCTGCCGACACCCTTGCACCATCTCCCGCTGCACCATCTCTCACACCATCTGTGGATGTCCCAGTAGAGGCTGAGTCATAGACTCCCCCTTCAGGAGCCTCAGCAGTGGGGCAGCGACGTACCCCTTCTAGTTCATCCTGGACATACTGGAGTGTCACTATCATAGGTACAAATTTTAAATAAATTAATTTATTGAATTTTGTTTATACTAATTGTTTTCTCATTGAAGATGACAAAAATGAAACCATGGAGAAAAAAATAAAAAGTTTAGATGTTTAGAATCTGAATGGAGAGAATATTTTTGTGCCATTTGATTCTTACGGGGTCCCTACGGATGATATCGCGGGGTTGCTTGGCCAGATTCTAGGCCAGCTGGAAGCAGAGCCCATTTCCCTTCCCATTTCATATGACGATTGGAGACATATGCCTCCAAGCTGAAAAAATGAAGTGTTTGATTATCAAATCAAGTTAAATTTATTACATTATGGTTTAATTTAATGTCATGTTACTAATATGTTCAAAATGAATTTCTGTATATAGATGTTCTTCCACTTTACCGTTGCTGATGTGATATCACGAAAGTGGACGTTGAAAAATCTAGGTAAGAAGTGGAAAGATTTTAAATGGATATTGTGGTGTGATATCAACGATGCTTTGTTGACCACACTGCAAATGTATGAGAAGCTACCCACTAGGGTACCAAAAGAGTAGTGGAAAGTGTTTGTTGAAAGGCATCGGGATCAGAAGTGGATGGTATTGAAATATATATATTATTATATTATCCACATTTTACATTTTTACATGTATATGAAAAGGACATGAAATTCAATACATCAGTATTAAATTTCATTTTATTTATTTCAGGATCTATCAAGACAGAATGCATCAAACCGAGCGAAGAAAGTCATCCCACACACTGCGGGCTCAAAAAGTTTTTATAGAAATCAAAGTTCATTGGTAATATTTTAATTAGTTTAAATATTTATAAGACAATATTATCTATTTAATATATTGAATTTTTGATTTATCTTTGATTAATGCAGTCACAGAGTTTAGGCCATGAAGCATCCAGAACTGAACTGTGGTTGGACGTTCACAAAAAATCAGATGGATGTTTTGTTAATGAGCCTTCTAAAGAAGTTGGGGTATGAAGTAAATTTTTTATCATAATAGCTTCTTATCAATTTTTCTATGTTAATATATATTGATATTTGATTTATAGGTCAAAATTAAAGAACTATGGGATGCCAATCCTACGCATTCCTACTCTGTCTCCCAGGATGACCCGGTTGCTAAAGTCCTTGGGAAGGAGCATCCCGGGAGAGTGCGCGGGATGGGTTTGGGACCCGTGCCATCTGAGGTTTTTATCAGGAAACCAGGGATTGCTGCTCTATCTACTCCTGACTTTAGTCAACCCGGAGATGCTAAGAAAGAGATTGTTTCTTTATGAAACACAGTTCACCAGCAGGGGGATCAGATATCTACATTGCAGAAAGAGTTGATTGAACTACATCAGCAGATGAGCAGATATGCCCCCGGTGGGAGTGCATCAATTGGTGGTATGAAGGTAAATCACATAAAATCAGAATCATATAGTTTTCTAACTTTCATTTGTTTTAAGTTTTAATATAAATAAGTAACTGTATTTAATTTTCAATATAATGTTCTTACAGGTGACAGCACAAAGTGGAAATGAAGGTGGAGAGGGTGACGATGCATCATCGGACCCTGAGTAGTTGTACTGTTGATGTGTTGAACAAAAATTAAAACAGTTGCTTTGTATATGTAACATTTGTGGCACATAGTTTCCACCACACATTTTCATGTCCTAAAATTTCCTTGATTTCTCACATTTCTTTTTATGCATTTTATTGATTTCTGATGTTTTTTTATGTCTTCATTTCTCGAGTGTGGTATAAATCATTCCATTTAGGTCTGTGTTTGAATTGGTAGTCGATATTTTGGATGACTAGGAGTTAAACCCATTGTTGATGTGTTGAACAAATTGGGTCATTTCACAGTGATCATGGGGATAGTGTTGTGGACACTTTGGTGAGGCCCATTGTTGAAAATGTCTGATTTAAGCGTCATAAGTATCTAAACATGCTGTAGCTCTTCTAAAATGTCATGAGAATGTTCTAAATCAAGGGTGGTTCACTAAGATATAGGTGTGACTGAGGGGTGATAAATTAGCATAAGTCCATGAATATAGGCAATAATACTTTATAAATTAAAATATAATCTCAAAGATGGATGTCGACTTGATGCACAATTGGTATGTATTATAAAAAGATGAATTTTAAGAAAATAACTTCTACCAAATACTTCAATATTAGGATGGTTACAATGGAAAATTTCGAAACATAACTGTTTTGATCACTGAACTGTTACTGCATGACTTGAACTATATTCCCAACACAATTTCCACTTAATCATGGTCTATCTGGTAATTATTACCTATCATTATATCCCTGAATTATTTATATTATGATTCTTAATTCCATTTTTTGATTCATTACAAGCTATCCGGTCATGAAACTTTAATTACTGGAATTCCAGAACTTTCTTCTTTACCATTCATGACTATTATTTCTACAACTACTCTCCCAAAGGTTACATTTTCCATGACCTATGTGATTCTCCCCACCATAGGATTTTAATATTCATCATTTTAATAAAAATAGGAATCTAATTCCCATGAAAAACACTCTTTCCACCACTAAACATGGTTTCTGGATGTGATTCAACATAATTATACCATGTTCCATCACAACAATCCATCCTTGGCATATGCTGAAGCCTCATCTGGAACTAATATTCCATCCTTGAACAACCTGTGGTTCACTTCCTACTACATAGATTTACATCATCCACTTAATAATAAATAGAAATGGTCTATTCATAATCACATGTATTATGAAATCATCATTCCATGCGCACACATTCAATCAACATCAATAACTACATCTTGAGCTTTAACCCAGATTGATGATGTTATAAAACTCGATCCTCTTACATAGTCATCCATAGAACTAGGATAACTTATATTTTCTACTAAAAACTCTAGTCTACATCACTCACCACAATGTAGTTAATACCTAACCTATATTCCAACATAAAAAGATGTCAACAAAGACTCACTGGAAATATCCACATTCCTATAAAAGCTATATCCCAATGTAACTCTAAAACTATTCCCACAATAGAATTTTTTATAAAAATATATTTGTAATGTGTTATTTAAGATATTTCATCAGTTCAAATTTATTATAAGTATTAAGGATGGTTTCTAGGCCACAAAACCAAAAGAAATCATTATATAAATGGTTTGGTACTAATATAACTACTAATTCATCAATTATCAATTTTTATAAGTAGAGTGGAATCACTATGGATGATCTATCCTAAGAAAGTGAAGTTATAAGATTTAGTGGAATCCAGTTTGGGATGTTACAATGTTGTATCAATGGAGTTTTATCTTGCCAGTATTTACTATTTAGGATATTTTATACACGAGTATGAAGAATTTGTTGGAACCTTTGATTGTTTTTTTCTGGTTTTATTTGTTTTTCAGGGCAGTGGTGCAGCAGAATACAAGAATTATTATTATTATTCTGGGAAGCTTTTAGCGGCGGTTTGAACTGCCATGAAATGTATACTGGTGGCGGTTTAAACCACCACTAAACATAAAATAAAATTTACTTCTAGCGGAGGTTATAACCGCTGCTAAATAGAAGCTTCGTGGCTGCCTCATTCCGCAGAGGTTTACGTGAACTGAGCGGCGGTTTTACCGCTGCTGGAAATTGAGTTTATTCACGGCGGTTATAACTACCACGAATAAAGCGATATCCAGGGCTCGTAAAAACGCCACTAAATTCAGGAAAACCGTAGAAAAATGAGGCACCTACTGCGCTTTCCTGAAACTGCCGCTAAAAGTTAAAAACCACCACTAATAGATTGTCGATGCCCTATTAGGTGGCAGTTTCTATAAACCTCCACCAAACAGTTAGCGGCGGTTTAAACCTCCACTAAACGCAAAAAAAAAAAACCGCCGCTAAATGGAGATTTTGTTGTAGTTCTAGGTGTCCTTATATGTATGTAAAATCACATATACCTCGTGGGGGAGCATCAGCGGTATATTTAGTTAGAAAACCCCAAGATCCGGAGTGGATGGATGGATCCACCTTGAGGTAGGGTCCCTCTCCTTGCCCTTTTATTTAAAGTAAAGTAATAAAGATTTATTTCTACAAGTTAGTCTTGAATAAGTGCTTTTGTGAAAACAGTGTGAATTGAAGGAATAAGATAAAATGGTTGTTTGGTCACTAAACTAACGATTTAATAATAAAACCCCTCGATCAGAGGTGCACTGTCATCAAGATAAAAGTAGGAAGTGGACTCTTATGCTTGCGTGCTAAATTCTTGTTATACTTTGGTGAAACTTGAATGAAATGGATTAGGATGGTAATACCATGCATTAGGACAATGGAATAAGAATGACTTATGTTAATGGAATGGGTCTAGTGAGTGGGACTTACCTAGTAGGAGTAGTCCTCAACACCTCTTATTGCTTTGTAAATCATTATATGTATTTGAAATGAAATTAAAGGAATAAAGAATGAATTGGGGGTTAGCCAATACCCTACATGAGAAGGTTGTATCATGTACCTTATATCAATGTGATGAATATTATAAATGATGTGATTATGTGATATTGTGAGATGGAAATGACATTTTTTGTTGATATGAATGTTATAAGAAGTGCACTACAACAGAATCCCCGTTTAGCGGTGGTTTTTTTTGCGTTTAGCGGCGGGTTAAACCGCCGCTATACTTTTTGGCGGCGGTTTAAAGAAACCGCCGCCTAATAGGGCTTCAGCAATCTATTAGAGGCGGTTTTTAATGTTTAGTGGTGGTTTCAGGAAAGTGTCTTAGGTGCCTCATTTCGCGGCGGTTTTCCTGAATTTAGCAGCGTTTTTACGATCCCTGGATATCGCTTTATTCGCGGCAGTTATAACCACCGTGAATAAACTCAATTTCCAGCGGCGATAAAACCACCACTCAATTCAGGTAAACTGCCGCGGAATGAGGCATCCACGAAGATTCTATTTAGCGGTGGTTATAACTGCCGCTAGAAGTAAATTTTATTTTACATTTAGCGGCGGTTTAAACCGCCACCAGAATACATTTTGTGGCGGTTAAAACCGCCGCTAAAAGCTTCCCAGAATAAAAAAAATAATTCTTAGATTCTACTGCACCACTTCCCTGAAAAATAAATAAAACCAGAAAAAACAATCAAAGGTTCCAACACATTCCTCATACTCATGTATACAATATCCTAAATAGTAAATACTAGAATGATAAAACTCCATTGATACAACATTGTAACATCCCAAACTGGATTCCACTAAATCTTATAACTTCACTTTCTTAGGATAGATCATCCATAGCGATTCCACTCTACTTATAAAAATTGATAATTGATGAATTAGTAGTTATATTAGTACCAACCCATTTATATAATGATTTTTTTTGGGTTTTGTGGCCTAGAAACCATCCTTAATACTTATAATAAATTTGAACTAATGAAATAGCTTAAATAACACATTAGAAATATATTGTTATAAAAATACTATTATGGGAATAGTTTTAGAGTTACATTGGGATATAGCTTTTATAAGAATGTGGATATTTCCAGTGAGTCTTAGTTGACATCTTTTTATTTTGGAATATAGGTTAGGTATTAAATACGTTGTGGTGAGTGATGTAGACCAGTGTTTTTAGTAGAAAAGCTAAGTTATCCTAGTTCTATGGATGACTATGTAAGAGGATCGAGTTTTATAACATCATCAATCTGGGTTAAAGTTAAAGATTTAGTTATTGATGTTGATTGAATGTGTGCGCATGGAATGATGATTGCATAATACATGTGATTATGAATAGACCATTTCTATTTGGTATTAAATGGATTATGTAAATCTATGTGGTAGGAAGTGAACCACAGGTTGTTCAAGGATGGAATATTAGTTCCAGATGAGTCTTCAGCGTATGCCAAGGATGGATTGTCATGATGGAACATGGTATAATTATGTTGACTCACATCCAAAAACCATGTTTAGTGGTGGATAGAGTGTTTTTCATGAGAATTAGATTCCTATTTTTATTAAAATGATGAATATTAAAATCCTATGGTGGGGAGAATCACACAGGTCATGGAAAATGTAACCTTTGGGAGAGTGGTTGTAGAAAGAATATTCATGAATGGTAAAGAAGAAAGGTCTAGAATTCCAGTAATTAAAGTTTCATGACCAGATATCTTGTAATGAATCAAAAAATGGAATTAAGAATCATAATATAAATAATTCAGGGATATAATGATAGGTAATAATTACCAGACAGACCACGATTAAGTGGAAATTGTGTTGGGAATGCAGTTCAAGTCATGTAGTAACAGTTCAGTGATCAAAACAGTTATGGTTGAAAATGGTCCATTGTAACCATCCTAATATTGAAGTATTTGGTAGAATTCCTTTTCTTAAAATTCATGTTTTTATAAGACATACCAATTGTGCATCAAGTCGACATCCATCTTCGAGATTATATTTTAATTTATAAAGTATTATTGCCTATATTCATGGACTTATACTAATTTTTCACCCCTCAGTCACACCTATATCTTAGTCAACCACCCTTGATTTAGAACATTCTCATGAAATTTTAGAAGAGCTAGAGCATGTTTAGATACTTTTGATGCTTAAATCAGACATTTTCAACAATGGGCCTAACCAAAGTGTCCACAACACTATCCCCTTGATCACTATGAAATGACCCAATTTGTTCAACACATCAACAATGGGTTTAACTCCTAGTCATCCAAAATCTCGACTACCAATTCAAACACAGACCTAAATGGAATGACTTATACCACACTCGAGAAATGAAGACATAAAAACAAACATCATAAATCAATAAAATGCATAAAAATAAACGTGAGAAATCAAGGACATTTTAGGACATGAAAATGTGTGGTGGAAACTATGTGCCACAAATGTTACATATACAAACCAACTGTTTTAATTTTTGTTCAACACATCAACAATACAACTACTCAGGGTCTGATGATGCATCGTCACCCTCTCCACCTTCATTTCCACTTTGCGCTGTCACCTATAAGAACATTATATTGAAAATTAAATACGGTTACATATTTATATTAAAACTTAAAAAAATGAAAGTTAGAAAAATAAATGATTCTGATTTTATGTGATTTACCTGCATACTACCAATCGATGAACTCCCACCGGGGGAATATCTGCTCATCTGCTGACGTAGTTCAGTCAAATCTTTCTGCAATGCAGATATCTGATCCCCCTGCTGGTGAACTATGTTTCGTAAAGAAACAATCTCTTTTTAGCATCTCCGGGCTGACTAAAGTCAGGAGTAGATACAACAACTATCCCCGGTGGCCTGCTAAAAACCTCAGATGGCACGGGTCCCAAAACCATCCCACACACTCTCCCAGGATGCTCCTTCCCAAGGACTTTAGCAACCGGGTCATCCTGGGAGATAGAGTAGGAATGCGCAGGATTGGCATCCCATAGTTCTTTAATTTTGACCTATAAATCAAATATCAATATATATTAACACAAAAAAAATTGATAAGAAGTTATTATGATAAAAAATTTACTTCATACCCCAACTTCTTTAGCAGGCTCATTAACAAAACATCCATCTGATTTCTTGTGAACATCCAACCACAATTCAGTTCTGGATGCTTCATGGCCTAAACTCTGTGACTGCATTAATCAAAGATAAATCAACAATTCAATATATTAAACAGATAATATTATCTTATAAATATTTAAACTAATTAAAAGATTACCAATGAACTTCTATTTCTAGAAAAACCTTTTGATCCCGCAGTGTGCGGGATGACTTGCTTCGCTCGGTTTGACGCATTCTGTCTTGATAGATCCAGAAATAAATAAAATTCAATTTAATACTGATGTATTGAATGTCATGTCCTTTTCATATACATGTATAAATGTAAAATTTGGATAATATAATAATATATATATTTCAATACCATCCGCTTCTGATCCCGATGCCTGTCAACAAACACTTTCCATTGCTCTTTTGGTACCCCACTGGGTAGCTTCTCATATATTTGCAGCGTGGTCAACGAAGCATCGTTGACATCACACCACAATATCCATTTAAAATCTTTCCCCTTCTTACCTAGATTTTTCAACGTCCACTTCCGTGCTATCACATCAGCAACGGTAAAGTGGAAGAAAATCTGTAAACAGAAATTCATTTTGAACATATTAGTAATATGACATTAAATTAAACCATAATGTCATAAATTTACCTTGATTTGAGAATCAAACACTTCATTTTTCCAGCTCGGAGTCATATGTCTCCAATAGTTATATGAAATGGGAAGGGAAATGGGCTCCGCTACTAGCTGGCCTAGAATCTGGCCAAGCAACCCCACATCATCATCCGTAGGGACCCCGTATGAATAAAATGGCACAACAATCTTCTCGCCATTCAGATTCCAAACAGCTGAAATTTTTATTTTATTCTCCACGGTTGCATTTTTTTCATCTTCAATGAGAAAACAATTAGTAAAAACAAAATGCAATAAATTTATTTAATTTAAATTTGTACCTATGATAGTGACACTACAGTATGTCCGGGATGAACTAGAAGGGGCGCGTTGCTGCCCCACTGCTGAGGCACCTGAAGGGGGAGTCGACGACTCTGCCTCTACTGGGACATCCACATATGGTGTGAGAGATGTTGCAGGGGGAGATGGTGCATGGGTGTCGGCAGCTGGTGCATCAGATGTCGTGGGGAGGGAGCCAGATGGACAGTCATCTGTCACAGAACTGGATGAAATAATGTAACGCTTGTTCCTTGGAATTCCTATCATTTAATAAAATAAAATTAAGTTCAGAATATATATTTCAAAAAAATTATGTAGATAAAAAATAAAAAATGATAATATATGGAGTACTAACATAAAATATATATATAACAATGATAATGAATGACTGCAGAAATGAAACAAGTGGTTTCTGAATAAATAAATAATTGTACATACAATCATTTTCCCCTTCAATCATGTCGGTTTCCTTCTCCATTGCTTCATCCACTTCATTCGTCCTTTCTAGACTAATATTTTCAATGTCATGATGGACAAATAATTCTGCTTCCTGTTGCTGATTAAATTCAATTTCAGAGGTCAAATTTTCCACTTCATCACCCATATCATAAAAATCTCTTTGTATTACGTGATAAACTACACTCCACCCTTCATCGGAAACATCATTCACATAATATACCATTTTTTCTTGCGATGATATGATATATGGATCATGCAGTTCACGATCACAAACATCCATCAAGCGAGAGAAGTTCACAGAAGTAAATTGAAAAGAATCTCTTTTAACACCTCTGATAATATCGACCCATTTTAATTTGAATAAAACAACCAAAAAATGTCTGTGGTATTTTAATTCAATAATATCATGCTGCTTTCCATAGTATTCCACTTCAACAAATGTAAATATACCACTATTCTGTGTTCTCAAACCCACTTCTCGATTGACTGTACGAAATCTAAATCCATTCAAATTATAAGCATCGTACTTTCTAACTTCTTTTAAAGGACCTATAGCAAGAAACTTCAAATTTTTTGATACCTCTGCTCGAGTATCAGTATTCATGATCTGAAAAAAGAAATATACTTTATTAGATTTTCAAAATGTATGTGTCAAACTAATATTCGTATTTATTGTAATATTTATGAAATTACACGTCGCGAAAACCATTCTATAAGCTCTTTATTAACAGCTTTCATTATATCTTTCTCATTTCATGTTTGGCCTCTCATTCATCTCTTTGTTTTTATCCTCAACTCTTCAATAAATGGATCTGCAATTTCACTATTCAGTAGCACATATCTATGTGCCTGTAATAATTCCAATTCAGTCAGTGTAACATTTGAGGTCCTCCCAACTGATCGGCCAATAACAGGAAATATTTTGGATTTCTGATGTATTTGATATTGAGTCGATGTGTCGTCAACATGTCCAACTAGATTAAATTTTGTCTCAATATCATCCAAGTATCGAGAACAGAAGGTAAGAAACTCTTCAGCCACATAGCCTTCAGTAATTGAGCCTTCTGGTTTAGCTTTATTTCTCACATATGATTTCAAATGCCCAAGATATCTGTGAAATAAAATAAACATAATTATGTATTTAATTAAGTACAAATTTTTTTTACTTAACTGGAAAACATATAAATAAAGTACCTCTCAATTGGATACATCCATCGATAATGAACAGGGCCTCCTAATTTAGCTTCCTCAACCAAATGCACAATTAAATGCATCATTACAAAAAAAATGATGGAGGAAAGATCATCTCTATTGTGCAAAGGGTCAATACAATCCTCTCCTAGAGGTTGTCAAGATGAAATGGATATAGAGATTTCTCACACAGTTTTCTGAAAAATGTGCAGAACTAGAGTACAACAATAGTAATTTTTTCAGGTAATAATGTACGCAATGCCAATGGTAGTAACTGTTGTAACAAAATATGTGAATCGTGGCTTTTCAATCCATGTAACTTACGATTCTTCAAGTCAACACTCCTCGAGATGTTACTTGAATACCCATCAGATACCTTAACATTATTTAACATTTGAAAGAATGTATCTTTATCCCTATTTTTCATTGCAAAAATTTCCGGAGGATACTTTCCATTCTCATCTGGCCAGATATCGCGTTTTATGATCATTGCTTGTAAGTCTTTGTGAGCATTGAGATGATCCTTTGACTTTCCATGCTCATTAAGTAATGTGAAAATCAATTTGTCACAGACATTCTTCTCAATATGCATCACATAAATATTATTCCGCAACAAATTAAATTCCCAATATGGAAGTTTGAAGAATATACTTTTTTTCTTCCATTGTTGCGTTCCGGTTTCTCTTGATGATACACTTCGGACCCGTTTTCCGCTATAATTCAAATGATAAACCTTCCCAAATTCTGTTTCAACATTTTCAAGTTGTGCCAATATTTCAAAACCATTTAACAACTTTGGAGGTGGTCTATGATCAATGGAACCATTAAATTTTGATCTGTTCAGCCGAAATCTATGAGATGCATCGAGAAATCTTCGATGACACAAGAAGCACCATTTTCTACTATGAGGTAGCCGTTTGGGCTCAAAATAAAAGTTACAAATGGGACAAGACAAACCCGTGTATGTGTTCCAACCAGATAAATTCCCAAGCCCAGGGAAGTCACTAATGGTCCACATTAAAGCAGCATGAATTTTGAACATTGTTTTAGAAGAAGAATCAAATGTCTCAACACCGTTGCTCCATAACTCCTGCAATTCTTCAATCAAAGGATGTAAGTATACATCAATATCATTTCCAGGCATTTGTTTTCCAGGAATAATCATCAAAAGGATAAAATATGTTTGTTTCATACACATTCACAGAGTTAGATTATAAGGGATCAAAACAACTGGCCAAATGCTATAATTGGTACTCAAAGTCCCAAATGGATTGAATCCATCGACAGCCAATCCCAATCGAACATTCCGAGGATCAGCTGAGAAATAGAGATGTAATGAATCAAATGTCTTCCATGATTTGGAATCTTATGGATGTCTTATTAACCCATCATTGTTATTATCTACAGAATTCCACTTCATGTGTTCGGCAGTTTTCGATGACATGAATAATCTTTGCAATCAAGGCTTCAAAGGAAAGTAATGCAAAACCTTTGCAGGTGTGCTCCTTTTCTTCTTCTCCATGAAATTATGTTCATTTAGACTTCCAACATCACCCTTTTCCTGCCATCTAGAAGTAGAACATTTCTTGCAATTCTGTCTACTTGAATCTTCTCCCCAATAAAGCATACAATCATTGGGACACGCATGTATTTTTGTATAATTCAGACCAAGCTTGTTAACAACTTTTTTCATATCATAAAAAGATTCAGAGTTTTTTGCTTCAGGAAATGCATTACAAATCAATTCCAATATCATGGACATTGCCTTATTTGTAATTCCACATAGACATTTGATATGGTACAACTTCAGCAAAAATGATAGCTTTGAATATTTCAAACACCCACTATACAACTCTTGATTTCCATCATCAACTAAATCATGAAACACATTTTCCTCAGTGAAGTTTTCTCTTACATTTGGCTCCACATAATCAAGAGGAGGATCCAATGATATGTGACAATCTTGATCTGCCTGTGTTACAGTCTCAAAAACATCACTTGTCACGTTGCAATTTGTAGCACCCTCTTCTAGCTGTTCTGATATGTTTTGATGCTGATAGTGGTGTCTTGCAGTGCTGAATGCATCATTTATTAGGTTTTTCATTTCATTTTCCATTGTCAATGAACTTGGGACCTCATTTTCGGATTAACATTAGTGCTCAATCTTTCTGTAACGTTCGATTCTCCATGCCAAATCCAACACAAATATTGAGCAGGTAATTGCTTCAGTATTAAATATTCATAAACCTCATCTCTCTTCAACCATGTTCTAAATTTACATTTAGGACATGGAAATTTTATTCTCCCTTCAACGGATCGATAAGAAATTTCAAAATCTAAAAACTCATTCAAACCCTTAACATACTGAGGTGTGTTCCTCAGTAATGTGATCCAGCTTTTATCCATGTATATCACAATGTGCCTACACAAAAAACAAGGAATCAAACATGATACATATTCTATAACCCCATCATCAAAAACAAATAATGATGAACAAAATTTCCATAATAGAGAAAAATTCAATGATATATCAAGAAATGGGTCTCAAAATTCCTCAAAGTCCCTAAACTGGAAGCACAAAATGGATGAACTATTTCTATAAGAATGTGCCTTTTCATCATGATATGGTTCATCCTGCCTCTACTCCTTGCACATTGGATTCTCTTAATTCCCACTATTAATTTGTTACATACCTGATAAAACTAAGGAATGAACAACTATTGATTTCCAAGAATATTTAGCTTCCATTCACATGTCCCTAGTGATAACCTCCAAAATGGATGTTATGCCCAAAGAAAGTAGAGATGTACCAAGGTCTAGGTGAAGACCATCACCAAAAAAATGATCTTTCTCATAATTGATGACCCCTATCTTTGGAGAATATATAACAAACCTTGAACGGTTATTGACATACTCCCATACTTATCTCTCACCAATAAAAAGTATCATGAGCTCAGTCTATTTCTCTACATTCATCCCCATAGGAAATAACCATTAAAAAAATCAATCTTGATGAGATTCCAATTCATACATTCATGAAGTTAAAGGACTGAATTTTAAATATAAGGACTGAATTTAAATATAAGTACATTGATGAATAATCCTCTGGTGAAATATATCATGTATAAATATATCCTATGTATGATAGGGGATATCATTAACATACCATGGATTCATGGGTAGGGGAACATATTTATATTGAGATATTTTATTTATCTCACTCTCATGTACATATTTATAGCTAATAATGTTATTATACAACACCCATATTGAGGTCATGTAAAATTTACTATATATCAAGACAGGGGGCTGGTGTAGGATAGATGTGGCTGGAGCAGGTCCAAATCACGACATTATCGTGGCGTGACCGCGGCGTGATGGCAGCATGACCGCGGCGTGACCGCGGCGTGACCGCAGCGTGTTTGCCTGGTCCATCGACATCCGCAGGGCCAAATCACGGCATTACCATGGCGTGCCCGTGGCGTGACTGTGGCGTGACCGCGGCGTGGCCGCGGCGTGACCGCGGCGTGAACGCGACGTGACCACGGCGTGACCACGGCATGACCACGGCGTGACCGCGGTGTGACCGCAGCGTGTCGGCCTGGTCCAGCGACATCCGTGGGGCAGCATCTTCCACTTAGTTTCAAATAGGATGATATGGATGGAATGAAAGGATGGTTTCTCAGAATATTTAATGAAATGAAAGATAATTTGTGATGACTAGAGGATTGGATGACCCCTGATATACCTAATTCGCTAAGGGCTCGAATGCTGGTGGAAGGGGGGCTGTTGCGGGCTGGAATGCTGGTGGAAGAGGACTGAAATGATGGTGGAGGGGGGATGGTGTGGGATGGATGTGGATGGAGCAGGGACAAATCACAACATTACCGTGGCGTGACCGCGGCGTGACCGCGACATGACCGCGGCGTGACAGCAGCATGACCGCGGCATGAATGCGGCATGACCGCGGCGTGACCGCAGCATGTTGGCCCGGTCCAGCAACATCTGCGGGGAAACATCTTCCACTTAGTTTCAAATAGGATGATATGGATGGCATGAGAGGATGTTTTCTAAAAATATTTAAAGAAATTAAAGCTAATCTGTGATGACTAGAGGATTGGATGACCCCTGATATAACTAATTCAGTGAGGTATCGAATGATGGTGGAAGGGGGCTGGTTACAGGTGCTGGGGGGATGGTGCGGGCTGATTCGAAGGTGGCAGGGGGCTGTTGCGGGATGGAATGATGGTGGCAGCGGGCTGAAATGAAGGTGGAAGGGGGATGGTGTGGGCTGGATGTGGCTGGAGCAGGGCCAAATCATGGCATTACCACGGTGTGACCGCGGCATGACCACAGCGTGACCGAGACGTGACTGCGGTGTGACCGCGGCGTGACCGCGGCGTGACCGTGGTGTGACCGCGGGATGACCCCGGCGTTACCGCGGTGTGACTGGAGCGTGACCGCAGCATGTTGGCCTGGTCAAGCGACATCCGCGGGGCAACATCTTCCACTTAGTTTCAAATAGGATGATATGGATGGCATGAGAGGATGTTTTCTCATAAGATTTAAAGAAATGAATGCTAATCTGTGATGACTAGAGGATTGGATGACCCCTGATATACCTAATTTGGTGAGGTTTGGAGATCTAGTAATGTGTATGAATACCTAGAGGGATTAATACCCCATGGGATCAGTAAAATCACAGGTTACATAACATGTAATCTGACATTACTGGTACCTTGGGACCCCTGGGCTGTGGAACTGGGCTTTTGGTTGGAATTAAATATCACATTCCATGTGACATGGTCACACAACATGGGACCCATCTTAAAAGTCTAACGACACTTAAAGAGTGTCTTGGTTCAAACAATAATTTTAATAAAAAGATGGAAACCCTCTATAGGGATATAAAAAGGGTCAAGTACGTTGTGTTCTTTATGACTAACAGCGACATCAAGTATAAGGAAAACATCAATGCAATAATGTCAAGCAAGGTATACCACTGTGAGTTTTTGCAGACAACGCACCTCCGTTGGAGGGGTTTTATTACAAAACCATGACTTATATATCATGGATATTCACACTATGTTTAATTTCATTGTTCATAGACCAATCAATGTATAGTGTTTAAGGGAATGTATCCTTGAAAAAAATTATGTGATATATATAGCGACATAAGAGAGGAATAAAAATATGATATGGATGTGGATCTTGACACACATATGCATATATCCTTAGGGGATGACTCAGATATTTTATGGTCATGGTTCTTAGACCTGTAGATACTAACATTTTTATATATAAAAACATAGAACCAATGATTGGTTAGTCATCATAGATATTCCAAAACACAACCTGATGTGAATTAAGGATTATTAGTGTCATATAATACCTTGGAGAGGGACATTAATGTTATGGTCATGATGTTTAGACCATTGTGTCACAATGTTTAATATCCTATGAAAAGGACCATGGTATTGATAAGACATTACAAAAGGAGAATCTAATGTTATGTATTTGGGGTATCCAAAAGAGATTCATACCCAAATTGGAAGGTGCAGAAGAATATAATTTCATAATTTATTTAACTGTTAAAATGATTCTCAAATGTTTAAACTTTAGGGTACAACAATCACATTGAATAGAATGATTTTGGAAGGTTTAAAACATACATTATGAATGCCTGAGTCAATAAGAAATAGAGACCAACTGGTGAACAATGACCATTACAAATAGTGGAATACTAATACCATTCTCATTCAATAGAATCTAATGGTAGTAGGTTGGATATTTTCTCAATCAGTCCATTGATTGATTATGTGGTTTAGGTGAAACTATCTTCCATGACTGAAATATCCCATAGGGATAACTTTATATGCTTCGAGGAAAGGTGTGATATTCAGTATCAAATCCTAATAGGTTATCTCCAAATAAATCAACATCCACAACCAATTTTTAGAATATCCCTACTGACCCACTATATAGGGTTATCCCCCAAGGCCTCATTACACCTTTACATACCGCCCTATAATGAAAAAAACCAGTAAAATAATCATTTATGTGTAATTTAAAATAAAATATGTGGAAAAGGAGAGTGAGAGGGGCTATAGGGTGTGAAAAAAACTCAACAAAAAGAAATGGTTCAAAATAGTGCATGGAGTATCCAATGGTTAATGAGAGACCATCCAAATGGTGGAATGCGGTAGAGGATGGAACCATTCATTAAATTATAATTGTGGAGGCTATCATTAACCATCCCCACCAATCATAATAACAACCTTATACTATAACTATCATTGGAGTCATAATGTCCAATGTATCCATATAATCCAAGTAAATTGGATCCAATGAATAGAAATGTATAACAAATCCTAGTGTGATCATTGAATATATGGATTATAAATGGATCAGGAATCCGAACAAGTCCAATAAATTAGATATGAGGAGAAAAAATATGTATTAAATAATTATGAGTCAAGTCAACTGGATCCAAGGAGTTTAAATGTCCAAGGAATCCAATTAAGTAGGACCCATGGAGTTGAAATTTCCATGAAATCCAGACATGGTCATCAAATCCAATGATTATTAATGTCCAAGGCATCCAAAATATTCCATTCACCAATTCATTAACCATTCAATGAATCATTTATCTATTCCATTCTTGATCATGTACAATCCATGGGGTCATCCAATTCATACATTTCAATTACAATTGATACGGTGCTATATGGTGTTTAAAAACTTCTATAATACACTTTAATACCTCATTCAACTCTCAATTATATAAGCCTTGATCATCACACCTTGAGGGTTGATCAAACGTGATATAAATGTAGAACCCACCCCTTGGGTAGTCCAGGTTGAGGTAAAAAAACATCCAACCTTGAAGAAATATGTCAATGTAATTCCTTACCAAGTTTATAATAATTAGTCTTTGGTCCAAATAATTTATAAATAATCTCCTTGAAAGTACAATGTGTGTCACATTAGCAATAAGATATACACAGTGTGACATTATGGGAAAATTTATAGACCACCTAACTTATCATTGTAGATGAATAATCATCTAGTTTGAATTTTTTGTTTGATCCTGACTAGAAGAAATCAAAATAATAATCAAAAACCCTAAAAACGAGCATAAGATCCTCCACCAAAATATCATTTTCGATAGCTAGGAAAACATCAAAAGGTGTAATGAGGCTTTGGGGGATAGCCGTATATAGAATTAATTACACACAAACCCTTCTTGGGTATTTGATTTTTATACCTACTGGAAAACCAAAAAAACCTAAAGGAGAAACAAAACCCTACCTAGAGGGGAAGACGATGCAGCTTTCGGGGTCACGGGGGGCTGAGGGTCGCGGGGTTTCCGGGGTCTCCGTGGTCGCGTGGGGTCACTGGGTTCGGGGTCGCAGGGTCACTGGGGGAAGCGGGGGGCCAGGGTCGTGGGGGAAGCGGGGGGCCGGGGTCGCGGGGGAAGGAGGTTCGGGTGTTAAAAAAACTACGTTTCACGGTGTTTTATTATAAACCGCCGCTAAACAAGGGTTTTGTTGTAGTGGTGTATGCCTCATAACCCATGCTAATTAAATGATTAACCTTCAGGCCAAGGGTAGACTGTGAGACCTCCCCTATGATACGGCTTCGGGATAGGGGCAGACCGTGAGAGATACCCTAATTAAATGATACAGCTTCCAGCCAGGGGTAGACCATGAGAGCTCCCCTATGTTACGGCTTCAGTCTAAGGGTAGACTGTGAGATCTCCCTTGAATAATTATTAAGCCTTAGGGCTAGGGGTAGACCGTGAGAGCTCCCCTAATTAAATGATACAGCTTCGGGCCAGGGTTAGACCGTGAGAGCTCCCCTATGTTACGGCTTTAGGCTAACAGTAGACTGTGAGATCTCCCTTGAATAATTATTAAGCCTTCAGGCTAGGGGCAGACCATGAGAGATCCCCTAATTAAATGATACAGCTTCTGGCCAGGGGTACACCATGAGAGCTCCCCTATATTACGGCTTCAGACTAAGGGTAGATTGTGAGAGCTCCCTTGAATAATTATTAAGCCTTAGGGATAGGGGAAGACCATGAGAGCTCCCCTAATTAAATTATACAGCTTCAGGCCAGGGGTAGACCATGAGAGATCGCCTATGTTATGGATTTGGGCTAAGGGTAGACTGTGAGAGTTCCCTTGAATAATTATTAAGCCTTCGGGCCGGGGATAGACCGTGAGAGCTTCTTCAAGGTTGGGCCAGGGGTAGGATTGAGAGCACCGCCCCTAGGTTAAGGACGTCTGTGAGTTCGTTCCAGGTCATACACAACGTATTATATATATATATGGTGACATGATCAGGTTACTTTACCAGCAATGAGCTGAAGATGGTATAGCCGTCAGGTTTCATCTGGGGAAACCAGGATGGGTGTTGTTGTTCTTTATTGTTCTGTTTATCGAATCCTACTATACCTGCTTACTGCTTTAATTATTATTACACTATCTGGATTGGGTTAGACACTGGTGGTTCCGGACTACTGAGATTTATATCTCACACCCTACTTGGGCCGCCATTGCACTGGGGTACCTGAGTATACCTTTCTTATTTGCAGGACCATGGTTGGTTGTTGTGATGTTTGTACCTAAGGAGTTAAGATAAAAGGACCAAGCGGGAGCTTGGGATGCTCAGGAGATCACCCGTCGGGTCTTGTTGTCTTTTCTTCATTCTTTTTCATTGTATTGTAAACATGTTGTGTTGTTTCTTGCTTTCACCTTGTATCATTCATCATCCCTGTGTCGTGTAAACTGGCTTTGGCCACCTTTTATAAAAATGTTCACTATTTGTTTTCCTCTGCTGTTTGTTCATTGTTTATCTATTACTGCTTCCGCTATTGAATATTATTTACTCTGAGATACTGCTATACAACTATGATATGAGGGTATAGTCTCCCCACTATCACCTCTCGAGATCCTCGCTACTAGTCGGCAGCCACTTTCGTACGGGGAGACGCGCTTGAGTCCATGTGGCGACCAATCCGGCCACCGGGTTGATGGTGAGCCGGGTCGGGATGTTACACTTTGGACCTTTCCAGGTCCTCAGTAGAGTAGGCGAGGTGTCTTACTGCCTGGCCCTTCCACCTTAGTTGCACCGGGTGCACGACCTCATCCACATATCTCAGCTGAGGAGGTGCGTGCATGACCTATCCGTCATCATCGACCACAGGGAGGTGGACATCGAAGATGGGGAAACATTCACATATGTACCCGTGGAGATTGAGGATCGACTGGAGTGGGCTCTACGTGGACGGTCGATTCCTCTGGTTCACATTCGTTGGAAGCACAAGAACCTCTAGTGGAGCACATGGGAGTAAGAGGCTCAGATGCGTGCTTAGTACCCCTTTAGTTTCCCTAGTGTGTGTTATAACTTTATGGGGATGTAAAGATCTGAGGTGGGAGTAATGTAAAGACCCGGAAATTTCAAGGATTTTTTTTGAATTTTGTGGAATTTTATGAGTCTGTGGCTTTTGAAAGTACTTGATTATGAGGCCCAGAGTGCCTAGAATCAATTTCTGAAGTTTTGTTCGGGTACGTTTAGAAAATGTACGTTCGAGTTTTTCAATCTTTTGAACCGGTGCTCAGAATTGAAGTCTAAGGGAACTAATGAACTCGCAGTTCCGGTATTCTCTTAAGGGGACCTTTACCGTAGTTGTGTTTTATGCGGATTGAAGTCAAAAATTGGGGTTTAATTAAAAAGTTAAATAAAATTGTTTAGAACAATTTTATTCAGCATGGTGGTTAAATCCTACATGGAGAAGTTAATGGTGGGGCTCACCCCCACATAACATCCCATGTGTGGATATTTGTGAGGTGGGGCCCACATGATCCCCAACCTTTCATCTCCCTTAAACTCCCCAATTTAACCCCTGTTGTTTAATTCTTGAAAACTCCCCCATTTAATTGGGTGAAGCCTCTCCGCATTCCACCTCCCTCACTCCATTTAATTCTTTGCCAACCCATCTCAATTAAATAAACTATTATTCAACTAATTAATTAAAGAGTTTGATTTAATTTGAAAATACATGGAATGTTATATTATGGGAGGGCCATTTTATTATTTTTGGTTGGTAATATTGGTGGGAGATCTCTTGAGAGGATTTAGAAGGAAGTGTTCTTCTCCGACGAAGAACACCAACCTTCAATGAAGAATGACTCTGAATAAGAACATGAAAGACTTCTCTGTCGATGCTTCCCTTCGGACGCACCTCGACATCAACTGAAATGACGTCTATATACCACGATGCCCGACCTCCACGACAATTGTCTTCCACGACCCATTAACGTGCTCCGAGCTCAAAATCGAGGTAGGGGGTTGTTTTGTATAATTTTGTATATGTGTTTTGTAGCTTCATACTTGGGCATTCTTTTATGATGAATTATGGTTTGAGCCTCTAATGTGGAGGGCATGAGATAACGAACAAGTTTGGACCCTCTGCTGGTTGTTCGTTTGTGCGCGGATTGACGAGCGACGATGAAATGGGACCGCAACGGTGATTTGGGGCTTTTGCAGTGAAATTTGGGTCCCAAGATGACCTTAGGCGCAATCGGTGGGAAAAACGGACCACCGGAGTGCGTCCAGTGGTCCGCGGAAGGTGGTGGCGGTGGCGTGCCACCGGAATAGTCCGCCAAGGCTTAGCCGCGGCGGTGGAAGAAAAACCGAAACGTCTTTGCCATTTCGAAAAATTGGAGAGGCGCGTCTTAACGCCGTGCCAGCTGGCCGAGCCAACATCCCCCAGTTGGCCGGGCTGGGCCATGTGGGCCGGGCTACACCGGCTAGGCTGGACCGGGCCATGCCCATCTGGGCCGGACCTGGACTAGGGTCAGGTCGACCCGGTTCGGGCCAACCCATGGTGGGTTGGGTCGGGTCCGACCGGGCCCAGACCCCCCTTTTTCGAACCATTTTCGGTTAATTGCCCATAACATGAGCTACGGACCTCCGATCGGCACACTGTCAGTTGTGTAGGATTCCTCGGATCGAGGCAGTCATTTAAGTATATTACAATCAAGATTTATGCAGTGTTTGGGTATGAACAGGTTGGTTTGAACTCGAAACCTACCAGGCCCTCAGAGCGGAAACACTTATAACATAAGGACTGGACGTCTGATTGATGTGTCATCAATTACGTTGGATTACTTATGATGAGATGATCCTTTTAGAATACTCCACACTAGATTTAGGTGTGGTTTGAGTATGTTCGGGTTGGATTGTACCCAAAATCCAACTGGGCCCCTGGAACGGAAATGCTAATAACTAACAGACAGGGCGTCCGATTGACGCGTCGTCTGTTGCGTTGATACCCCTATGATGGGGCGGTCCTTTGAGATACTTCCACGCGAGATTACGTGACACATGGAAGTATCTACCAGTAGCTCGTGGAGTGGACCCTCTTGGAGATGAGCGTACGAATTCAGAGACCTTGTAGTTGTAGACCTGACGACTGCTTGACCGATTCGACTCAGAGTGATTCGATTAGCCAAGTGGACAGAGTGCCCGGTATGGCAGCAGACCCATGGCAAGAGGAGCGGCTGGTTTGGAAGCAGACCCATGGTACTCGATAGGAGGAGTTCCACTGTAGGCTATTAGGGGGAGTGCTACTGTGTTGGGGCAACAGACCCATGGCGAGGAGTGATACTATGTTGGGGCGACATACCCACGATACTCGATAGGAGGAGTACCTCAGCAGTCTAAGGTTAGTGAGTAGCACCTCGGAGTCGCGACAGGGCCACTATACTCGAAAGAGGAGGAGTTCTCCAGCAATTGTGGTTTCGATAATAAAAATCATGGTTTGAGCTGAGTCAATGACCTTTGAGTTTTTTCATGATTTAGATGGGTTAATTTATAACTTTGGTATATGTATGGGCATATACCTAAGTAAAGGTTAACTGTTGAGATCTTTCTTTTTGGTTATCCTTGTTGGAGTTTGTGAGACCTAGAGGGTCTCGGGGTCCCTACTGAGTATCGTTATACTCACCCCTGCACAGGCTATGCCCACACCTCGTTGTGTTGGATGCAGATGATGGACAATGCTGACCGAGGCAGAGTGTACGAGGACTGGATGGTACCCAGAGGTGGACACTCAGTGTGACGACACATAGAGCAGACCGATAGATGCAGAGTGCTGAGGAGGACATCTATACCTACCCTTCAGGTAGGAACCCGGAGGATGATCCAGGATCTACTTCACCATTCAACTGTTTGTCTTTTCAGTTGTACTTTCATTCAGTTTTAGCTGTACCTTTCCGTTGGGCTTGTATTTTCGGACCCTTTGTACTTTCACCACACTTGTTACTACTTTAATTACTATTTTCTTCCGCTTTTAATCTAGTTGTGTGTGTTTATGTTTTATAAAGGAAACACCTTCCTAGTTTATAGGGAGTTACACCTTTGGTGCTAGTCACCGACCCCTAGCCTATGGAAGGCGGATTTGGGGTAGTCATGATATGGGCCCCGGGGGATGGGTCGTGACATGCCCCATGAGGCGGCTTTCGGATGTATGTTGCATTTTTAGGACTTATGCTTCCTAATTCCATTCAGGAAAAATGAATGGCCTACGCCTCATGGTTATGTACAAGCAACGCAATGGTGCGATCTGCGCGATGTGTTTCGGGGTCGAGGTGTGGGCCCCACAGAGCCCTATTTGCATAACGCGGGGAGTTGCAGCTTCTACATTTGGAGTCCGTTTTAGGATCCATCAGTGGCATTGTTACCCTGGAATAGAGGCTATGTTGACTAGGGTGGTTTCCGATATTGAAGTTAGAGTTGAGACATGGGCCCCACATGCCGTCTTTTAAGCCGTGTGCAGCGTACTGTGACTTTTTCATCAGATGTATGTTTGGGTATATGAATAGTTGATTTGGCATGTTTTTCCGAGAGCATCACGATGGCGTATTTTGCCCGACCATTTTCGGGACCAAGGTGCGGGCCCCACGAGATGTCGTATGAGCATAAAGCAGTGTTGTATAATTTTTTCATCAGGAGTCCATTTCCAATGATTAAGTAGTTTATCTCGCGTGTTTTTCCACGAGGATTAAAATGGTGTAATCTTTCTGGGCGAGTAGAGCCTCTTTCGACATCTCATTAAATGTGGAAGCATGGAAGGGTGTTGGTTGGAGGTTCCTTTGACGCACTCTGATCCTACGCATGGAAGCGGTGTTAGTGACACCCAGTGATGGCACGGGCAACACGGAGTTATCAGACCAGTTCTCAGATTACCCTCCAGCGAGTCTGGGTAGTGGGTTACCTGTTGACCATAGGGTTTACCCTCCAGTGGGGCTGGGAAGTGGGTTACCCATTGAACTTAGGGTTTACCCACCAGTGGGGCTGGAAGTGGGTTACCCATTGACTTTAGGGTTTACCCTCTAGTGGGGCTAGGCAGCGGGTTACCCGATGACCTCTTAGGGTTTAACCTCTAGCTGGGTTGGGCAGTGGGTTACCCAACGACTTCTTTCAGACTCATCCCTTCCTATGAGTCTAGAAAGTGACTTTTCTATGTGATTATCGGAGCAGGACCCTTGCTTGTACGATTCAGTGATGAGACAACTTTGTCTTACATCACTGTTGGGCATCAGTGGTGGATACCCTTTGAACTGCTGGAGACTTTTCCTGGACTGAGCTTGGAGATAGAGATCCCCTTACACACTCATTCAGGTTTCTTGGTGAGTATATATATATATATATACCCTACTTAGTTCCCACTCCATGGGTTCAGTTACTCTCCTTCCAGGAGGGGAGAAGACGCACGAGTTATGCCACGTGCTTTCCGTGTCTAGTTCCACTTGGTTGGATGAGTCCACTTCGTTCCATCTGTTGGGTTAAGCTGCACTCTCTCTATTGTACTCTTACACTGTTCTTGTTCTGTCTACTGCTAACCATTTTAGTATCTCCTTTGTTTCTCATTCGACCTTTCGGGGCATCCTACTGAGTATCTTTAAACTCACCCCTTCTTGGGTTTTGCCCACACTTGGTGTGCGCTTTCATATGACGTATAGTTTTATTGAGACTACGAAGGAGCGTAGAAGACATGAGAGATTGGGATGTGTTCAGTGGATGCAGTAGGATTTTCAGATGTGAGACTCACCAGCTGTTTACTTTTATTTACCTGTTGCCGGGTTGTGGCACCTTTCTATTTGAGTGCATGTTTTTCCCTTTACTGTTTAGTTTACTTGTCAGTACACCTTTCAACACCTTACTTGTTCTATTTTATAAGTTGATGCATGACTGAGGTTGGGTTATAGTAGTTTGTACTTAGGTTTCCTTTTTACTCTTCATTTCTACATTGAGTGGGCTCTGTGTGTGTGTACAGGTACTTAGGAAAAGGCCTCCCCGAGATTTTTATTCCTTCGGCGGTTGTTGCCAGCCCCTGGCCTATGGAGGTGGGAATGGGGTAGTTGCGGCTCAAGAATTGTAGGTTCGTGTCATGAAAATATTAGATCATGAACTATCACCTATTTGAAATTCTGGATCAGGATGAACCTATTTACCATATTAGATCAAGACACACTATTTCCCAAATTATATTAGTATGCACCTATTTCCTATAGTGGATCAGGATGTACTTGTTTCCCATACTGGGATCAAGCCCATCGACTTATTTCTCGTTATGGTATCATAAGATATTGAGCTTAGACCAATGAATTTAAGGGATATATAGTTCCCACACATCACATAAATAATGTCATAAATATTTGTTCCACAATATCATAAAACATTCATTATTTTAGAACTCATGAAATGAAATAGATTTCATAAAAATTTCATCAAAGTATAAACCATCCAAAGGGGAACAGTTTTCACAAAATTATTGTCATTATAAACATAGGTCATCCATATAAATAATAATTATGGTATATTTGGATAATATACATAGTAAATATTAATTAGAATCAAATTATGTTATCTTAGATATAAAAATATTTTTAAATATCACTAGTAATAATTCTTGAGGTTAATAACCTTTTCATTTGTGAAATCATGACTTTTTTTAAAAACTAATCACTTATAAATGAAAAAATATATTTGAAATTAAACATAAAAATTTTAAAGGATTATTAAAATTATTTAGGTTACATTATAGTAGTAAAATCCCCTCATTTTATATAATTTAAAAAAATATTCCTTCTACACTTTTTTTAATAAAAAGTTAAAAGGTACATCATTTGGAAAACAATACAAAGATTCCTTTTAAAACATTTTGTAACCAGTAAAACATGGGAAAAAATTAATTTAAAAAAATCATTTTAGAATATTAAACACAATTTTTAAAAGTTTTTTTTAAAACATGGACTTTTAAGAGAAATATGACTCAACTAAGACTTAAAAATAAACAATCCCAAATAATGATGAGATTGGGAAATAAATCCTTAGTTCGAGTCTCTCTTTTCTTATTCATTTACAAAACTCATTTATAATAAATATGGATTAATTATATATTCATTACATAAAAATATATCAATAATACCATGTATGATTTATTCATATCATCTTATCTCCTGTTTATAAATATTTTGTTACTAAAATCACTATTTTGGGTGATAACTACTTTGTTTTCCAAGAATGTTTTGGTTTGGAAGCCTCTATCCTTATACTTATATCATAGTCACATAATTTATAGAATGAAAATAATGGTATAAAATTCATATATATTAATTATATACATATTTATAATAATTCATAAATATTATAGGTAGAAAAATAATTACACTGTTTAGGTTGAGGGTAGGTCGTACGTATGCATGAACATTGTTACCATTTTTCAATTGATAGAATAAAATAAAGGTAAATAATAATTCACCTTTAAAGAATAAACATTATATAATATATATATCTTATATATCATATATATTCATCAAATTCATCCTAATTATCATCCATGTGAAATATAAATGAAAAATGATTCACATTGTATCGTGAAGATGGTAATTCATACGTATGCACGAGCGACGTTATCATTTCTCAAGAGATTGGATGATAAGAAGGTGGATATGATATTATCATTCCAAAAAATTAATTTTATAAATATAATATATAAATATTAAACTCAAAATAATTATCACCCATAAAATACGGTGATGAAAAATGAATTACACTTCTATATGGAGACGGTAAGTCATACATTCGCACGAGCGATAATTTCACTTCTTATTTGATAGAAAAGAGGGTGTATAATGGTGTTTAAATAATCCTAATAAACTTTTAGAATATTTAGGATACTTAAGGTGTTATTTTATGATGAATAACATAGACTTATAGTAGGTAAATAAGTGTAGAAAATGAAATTGATCGTTTAGAATAATTTCCCCTTCTTCGAAATAACTCCTTTAGATCTCCTCAAAAGTGATATACGAGATGTATTTTTGGAAGAACAACACATCTATAATGTGGATAGATAAGTGTAGAAGGCAATTTGATAGATCATAATCAATATAGAAGGCTAAATGTGGTGTAATAAAGTGAGGGAGGAGGTTTCCTTTGATAATTACAGTGAGTGGAACTTTAGGAATTTCTCAAAATATTAAATTATATTCAGACTATTATAGAGAAAAATGCTTCCAAATGGCCAATAAATTCATATGTAATGAAATATTCAACCATATATTATCCCATATTTATTTATTTAATATTTTTATAACTTTTAACAAATTTAAGAAAATATCATTCCCATAAAATAGCATTGTTTCCAATTTTGATATTTTTCATTAATTTGATATTAAAAACATCAAGATAATAATTAAAATTTGAACCAAATATTTTAGTACATCCTAAAAATTACATGTTCATCTAGAAAATTTATGGATCACCTTAAATATTTAAAATTATGTTACTTTTAATATTTTTAATATCATTTATTTTATTTTTCCATTAATTGAAAAATTATTGCATCAGCGTTGTGTAAGAATTTGAGGAATCTATTTATACCCAAAAAACTAAAAAAATATCATGATGAATATAAGACTTTATTTTTTAAAAAATAATATATATATTCCAACATATCCTCTAGTTATGATAGGAGGGGGGATATTTCCTCATAAGTCCAACTAGGAATTTCTTGAATTCATGAAGTGTGTTGGTCTGTTGGATATAGGGTATTATAGGGAGAAGTTCACTTAGTGAAATAAAAAGAAAGGAGGAAAACCCAGTGTCATCTAGAACATTTTATGTCTAATTATCATGATATTTCCATGTTCCTGAATGCTCAGGAATTTCATCTAGTCATGGAATTTTGAAATCACTCCCTTAACCGGGTTGTACTTTCTACTAACCAAGGTAGTGGTGGCCTTTTTTATTTTTATCCTATATAGATCTACACCCATGGATATCATCAATAAGTCGAGAAGTATTGGTCTAGGACTATGTAAGGTTATTTTAGGATTGTCTTGAACAATAAACTAAGATGGTTAAAATTGGATCTCTAAGCAAGGACCAGCTACCAGCCTCCTCGCATGAAAGATTTAGCTGATCTCTCTACTAAGATCCAATGGATTGAATACAGCCTTGGGAACAAATGGAATGAGGCATCGTTTAGTTACTTATCTCACAAAAAATATCTTATAGAGGATTTTATTTTTAAATATGAACATTTATCCCATGAAAACCCACGGGTTAAATGAATTATAGAGGGGGGTTAGAATTAAGCTTATTTTCAAGCTTGAATTTTTTAAAAAAGGTGTATCATCTAACTAAAAATTATTCTGGAGGATGGATCTTATATATATTATAGGTAACTAGTGTGAGGTATGGAATATTCCCATTTTATATCTTTACTTACATTTCATAATTTTTTGACACAAGAGGGATATCCAAGAGGTTATTATGAGTTTCTCAATGTTATCCCCCACTTGGTATTGGATAAAGAGAACTCTCTCTTGGAGTTCGTCCCAAGAGTTGAGGAGGTTATCGACACAGTGAAGTTTCTCAAACTCAATAATCCAGTTAGCCTAGATGATTTCCCAAGTCTTTTTATGTTCACCCATAGGGGCTGGTTGGTAATGATTTGATTAATATTGTGTAGGAATTTTTTCATGGTGGGAATCTTCCTCGAGTGGCCTCAGCCACCACCCTTATTCTCACCAAAAATATGAATGATCTACCTACCTTTCACCCTTATAGACCAATTATTTTATGCAACTTATCTTAAAATGTTATAGCTAGTGTTTTAAATATAATTCCCACTATGTATCTCCCCAAATGGATTTTAGTGGAGCAACGTGGACTTGTGAAAGGTAGATAAATTCAAGAAGCTATTGTTCTTGCTTGGTAAATGGTATGTGATATTAATAAAAATGTTTTGGGCTCTAATATTTTAATAAAAATCTATATAGTAAAATGTATTGACAGAGTTGAATGGAATTTTATTCTCAAATAGATCTCCTTCTTGGGCTTCTCTTCTTGGTCCTTTGGCCATCTTTTCAGGTGTTTTTTCTCATCCTAGATATATATTTCATTCTTGGGGAGTAACTATAGTTTTTTCAAATCTATTAATGGTCTCAGGTAGGGATACCCTCTCCCACTGATTTTGTTCATCCAATCTCAAGATGGTCTCAATGGACTTATTAATAGGCACATAATGTTTGGTTATATTATTCAATTCTGTTCTCATTTTCATTTTGGAATCATTTCTCATTTGATGTTTCCATATGATACCATTATTTTTACAATGCCAAAAAAGTCTATCAAAGGTATTAACAAGGTACTCAATGAGTATTAAAAATGGAGAGTCCAAATTATGAACAGGGAGAATAGCATCTTGTTCATTTCCAGTAGGTGCTCAGAAAGTCATGTAGGCAATATCGAAAATATCATAGGCATGAAAAGGAAAATCTTCCCAATGGATTATCTGGGAACCTCGACCTCTAAAAATAGCCTCTATCTTCATCATTTTGATCTTCTTATTAGAAAAATTAGAGGGGGCATTTTGAATCGGAATAATTGGTTCTTTTCATTCGGAGGTAGAATGGTTAATAGTGTTCTTTATTATAATCATATACATGCATTGTCTCCGATAAAATTTCCCAAAGGTGTGATAAAAATAATTGGTAACATCATTTATTCTTTTATTTTAAATGATCACTATAAGGGGAACCACCACTAGGCTTCTTGGGATAGACTAGAAATACCAAAAAGGGAAGGAGGTATTAATGTTAGGAGTGTCTTTTATACCTCTTTTTATCTTCATGCCAAGTTAGTTTGGGTGGAAATCAAAGGGAAAACACTTTGGGATATATTATATAAGAAAAAATATGGGAGTAATCTAGATGCTTCATCTAGTATAGTGTATCCTCTGTGGTGGATGATCCATCCTCATGTATCAGAACTAAAAAATTACTTTGGATGGATAGTTTGGTGTGGTGGAATAAATTTCTAGTTCCATGATTGGATTTGATCTAAGTTGGGTTTCCCCAGTTGTCCCACGCTAGAAATCAAGGTTAGAAAATAAGTCAGATATCCAAGTTTCAATCACTCTATTCTCAACTCCAATCACCATAACGTTTTCCAGAATATTGAGATGAGATTAGAACCTAATAAATGCATGTTTACACAATCTTCATCTGGTGTTCATACTGTGAGGAAATATTAGAGAGTGTTGCCAGATTATAATGGTTTTAATGAGTGGGGTGAACTTCTATGAGGTAAATAGTTCCCAAATCAGTTAAAATTTCTTCTCTAGAATGTTAGAAATTGTTCCCTCCCAACTTATGATAATGTTAGGCATGTGGTAATTCCTATGGTTTTTAAATGCTTCTATTGTAGGTTGAATCAATTTGATACTTCGATTAATTTTTTAATGAGGAATAAGGATGCATTATTTGGATAAATTTCGTAGAATTCACTATATTTTACACCAAAACAAACTTAGACTCCTCCTTCTTTAACTTCTAGTTCAGTGTGGCGAGATCAGTGGGGTTGAGAAGAATGAAATGGTGTCTATACTAAATGTAGATAGCAGGTTCATTTGGAAAGAAATAAATAAGGAAAGTTATAAAGGGTTCTCCAACAATTTTTATAGAATTATTTTCAAGACCAAAAGATTACATTTATATCTAACCCACCTAATGAAAAAATGGGAAGGGGCTCCTTATATTTGCATATTTTTTTTAGGTTTCAACAATCTCCATGGTGTAAGTAGACCTCTTCATGGAAATAGGGTTAGGTGGTACCCCCATAGTTTGGGTTTGAAGCTTAATACTGATGAGAACTATGTTTCAGGCATGATGTAGGGACATGGTGTTGTTCAGAATTATCAAGGCTCTTTCTTCCTCACCTTATCTTCTTTTTTTGATCATGGATTATCCCTTCAGGATGAGGCTCTTTCCATGCACAATTGCCTCCATTTTTGTACCCAGATAAATATTCCCATAGCGGTTTCTGAAATAGGTTCTTTGGTTATTTAGAAGTCACCACTAGTCCTTGATACCACCCCATGGTCCATTAATTTTATCATTCACTAGTGAAAGGTGATCATTTCAAATACTTTGGAAGTCCACTAAATGAAGCATGAAGTGAACAACATGGTTTACTTCTTAGCCTCTTTTCCTATCTAGGAAGGCATGATCATTTTTTCTAGATTGGGTACCTTTCCCTTCGATGGGACCTTAATTGTCAAAGGGTATGCCCTCGATCTCCGCTATTATAGACCCCCTTAGTTTATTGTCTCTATATCCAGGGTTTATTTATTTATTTTTTATTTTATTTTTTTCCAATTGTTTGGAATAAAATAAAGCATTATTGTGCAAGAGTGTGGCATGTTGGATTTTTTTTGAAAAAAAATATTATAAAGGTCATAACTCATAAAAATGGGAAAAAATATTATAAAATACAAACTTTTAGTATTATAAACGAAAATAACTCATAAAATAAAATTTAATCAAGTTTTGGGGTTATTTAATAGTCCTTATCAATTTATTTTTATTTTAAATTACTTGATTTACCCTTAACATGGTAATAAAAGTACTATAGTTTCTATTATTAATAAAAAAATTAAAAGTGAAATATTTAACAAATTTGGACCCACTGATTCCAAATATCTAATCCAATTTTCAAGATTGTACTTACAAAAATTATATAATTTATTTTAAAGTTAATCCTGCAAAAATCAAGGAAAAATATTTTCTTAGAAAAAATTTGTTTTAGGCACAAAAAAGTACTTATTTAAAAAAATGTATAAGGATGATTAAAATGAAATTAATTAGAATATATATAAATAAATAGTACATAAGTTACTTTTATATAAAATTAAAATCATAAATGGATGTTTTAATATAAACAAAATTATAGTTTTATAAAATTTGGTGTTTTCACTGTTCAATTAAAAATTAATCTTCTCAGAAAATTCTCAATAAAATCATCATAGGATAATTTTGAAATGTTCAATTCAAAAATGAAATTATTTTTTTCAAATAAATTTTATAAACCTTCTATAAATTATTTATAATATTCACTCATAAGAAAAACCATTTTTGTAGAAAATGTATCTTTGATGATTATAATGACTTAACTAAAAATTTAATGGTTTTTTATAGAAGGTGGTTCCTTGGTCAATGAATGAAGCATAAATTATTATAAAAAAGGGGTTACATGAGTTTGAAATATATAATATTTTTACAATACTTATCATAAAGAGGATTTAAATCAACGGGAAGTCCATCCATCCAGGTTATGTCATGGTTAACTCCCTTGTTAGAACTACCATCTGTAGCCATGTTCGCTTCAAGAAAGGTATGAGTGAAAATCTATCTGATCTCAATATGAAAAAGGACAAAGTTCATCCAATGGGTTGTAAGCAGCTAGACAAGATATGCCACACCACCCCAAATAGCATAGACAATAGTGGATGAATCACTTTCAATCCAAATATTGTTCCAACCCTATTGCTTAGAAAAGGAAATGGCATGGATCACACTCGTAATTTAAGATTCTATGGATTAGGAGATTCCATAGCAGACAAAGAAGCATCTGTGACACTACACAAGGTGGTTTGTGAATATAGAACCAGAACTAAAGGGTCCTGAATTACCTTTAGAATCGCTATTAACATTCACATAAATACAACCTAGGAGCGGGGATTTCCAAAACACATCAAAAGTGTGTCTAGGTGGATGATAGATTCCATCAATATGAATTCGTCAAAGGATCCCAAGGTCTTTAACAATATTTTCATGATTATACTTCTGAATTGAGCTAGCTTCTTGAATGGAAATGAGAATCTGTGTCCGAGCTACATTTGGACTGGATGAGAAATTATTATGAAGAAGAGCATTTCTATCATACCGGATCACATCAAGAATCTCAGAAACATTAGTTAAGAAAAGATTCATGATTTTATGATATGTTTCTATATCCACACAATTCTATAGTTGAGAGTTGATTGAATAAAAAAAGTAACCATCTATAATAAAACTTGACAAAAATATAGTTTCAAGGAGATAAAGTTGAAGAAAAAGACAAAAATAGATGGTTAGTATCTTCTCTATGTTGGTTACAAAGAAGACACATAGAGAAAATTTAATCACAAAATATTGAATTAAAATTTCATTGTGGACTCTGTTGTGACAAATATGCCCAAAAATAGTAATCCTCGAGGTCTTAATCCATGGCTTCTCAAAAAAATTAACCAATAAAAATTATTATCATAATTTTGGAAGTTGTGGGTGTAAAAAAATTTAGAGTCTATGATGTCACTATAATCAGGTATGTAATTCCTCATTAGTGATTCAAGGAAAACATCATGAACCCAAGAGAGTTTCAGTGGAAGCACCAAATAAAAATCTATTGTACTGATATGATCATGTATTTCAAAGGAACTGATATACCTAGGGCTTAGTTTTCCCCTATTTATTCCATGGAGAAATTCATAGAAGGTATTTTTCACCAACTTCAAATTCCAGATTTCATAAACGATTATCAGCATAACATTTTTATCATCTTTTTATTATCCTTATTTTTTTCTGAATAGCCTAACATTCTCTACCAGCTCATTAGATTTCTATGTTTCTAATATCTTTATTTATACAATGTAATTATATTATGTTGTAGTTCTACATTTCATTCTATAAAGGGCTTCATAAGGAGCTATTTGAATTCTCGAGTAAAAGTTATTTTTTTAAGAAAAATGAACATGAAAAAGTTGTTGATACCAACCACCTTTAAAATCCCTAGAATAATATCTTATAATATCCTTTAGGGTTTGAATTTTTCTCTTAGACTCACCATTTTTATGAGGATTTTACATAGTTCTGAAACTCAAATCTGTATCAATATCTTTCTAAAGATATTACCAAAATTTCAAGGAAAACTTTAGATCTTAATCAGATAAAATTGAATGTGGTACCCCATGCAACCCTGAAACTTCCTTAATGTATATTCTAGTAAGAGGATATAGAGAGAAATATTATCTGAAAGAAATTAAGTGTGATGACTTTATAAAGTGATCCACAACAACCCATAATTACCTCAACATCAAAGATAAGAAAACCCTAATGGTTACCAAAAACCTTTAATCATATGTCTAAAAAGGGTAAAGTAATTCCTCCTTAAATTAAATTTTCACTGAAATATATAAAAAACCAAAGTGTTTTATTTATATAAATTTCTCTTAAAATGTCCTTAATCTTTCTAAACTCCCATCACATAAAACATAAAAAAGGGTGTCAATGAATTTGAACTTTTTATCAACCTTGAACTCATAAACCCTTGATGGTATCAATAACTCTTAAGTCAATGGAGATATGTACACTTCAAAAAGATAATTGGCCCTTTACTCCTTATATAATCTCTTATCTTATATAAAAATATTTTCATTAGAATCTTGGGATCAACTTTTTAACGATATAATATAAAATGTGACTTCATTATTTCGTAATCCATATTAAGGGAGATAATCACATGAAATTTCATTAAAGGATGAACAATAATAATTTGAGAGGGATCATTTATACAAAATAAGACATTAAACTCCCACTAAGGAGGGTAGGATAAGTATTCCTAATTATCATGATTCAATTCATCTATTGTGATTTCATATGATTTTCCTTTCTCATTTTTATTCAGATGTTGTTTTGTCTTATCATCCACATTATCCCTTAGATTTGTGAATTGATTCGAATAATTCTCAAACTCCATGCTCACGAAACACTGGAGTGTGTTTGTTTCATTAATTGGATTCCTATTATCTTCAATTTCATTAACCCCCATTAATCTAATTTCAACATTCACAGGCTTTATGACCTATATTACTGCATTTAAAGCACCTCTCATTTCCATTCAACCAATTCTGTTGATGCTTCTTCCCACATTTATGGCATGTAGATGGATGGATTTTCTTTTCAACCATTTGAGTTTTTATGAGACATTATCTTAATTTTCTTATCAAAACCTAAGAAATGGTGGGAATATCCAATTTCTATTTCTACCTTCAGTGTTAATCAAACATCTTATTCATAGCTACTAAATTCTCTTATATCCAAGTTATTTTGAAGAATTTTTTTTGTCCAATAAATAATTGATCAATTTTTCCTTATGGGATTATGATTAAATAAAGATAATAACTTACATATCTTTTAAAAATAGATTCATATGTACCAACAGATTCATTTTCTTTTTTTGTTATGATTAATTAATTCCTTCTCTAACCTTTTATATAGAATATAAGGGAAGTACTTATTGATAAATATCCTTTTAAACTATTACCATTGAATAGATTCAATTTCTTCTTGTTCTCTTGTTTTCATAATAATACTCCACCACTGGTCTAAATCTCCATAAAAATGATAAATATCTTGGATATATATTTCATTTCCCAAGCCTTTAAGAACAAAATATATTTTATCAATTGTATTGATCCATCACTCAACCACTAGTGGATCAAAAGACCCACTAAAAGTGGGTGAATGTTTAATCATGAAATATTCAATGGTATGTAGTTCCTTCCTTTCATCAATTAGAAATTTGGAATGGTTCATAGATTTAGAAATTCTTTTGAGCATAGAAGCATGATTCTATATTCCAACTCCCAAAACATTTTTATTCTATAGAGGATAATAATTGAATTGTCCATAGCGTCCAGTGTTAACATGGTTCCTTTGGGTTCAAATAATTTACTAAAACCATAATTCATAATGTGAGAAACAATAATCATAGTGGAAAACAAATTAAGATGGAAAAATATATTATAGAATGTCTAAATCATAAAACATTATTTTATATCTATAACACCTTCGTCTTAATTTGGTTCATTCATGGTCATTAATTAAATCCTTCATGATGGTTCAGAATGAGTTTATGAATTTCCAAAACATATCCCTTTGGAGTATCAAATCAGGTGTGTACCAAGGCTTGTTATCGTGTACTAGGTGATGATCGAGTCGAGCTCAATTCATATTTTTTGGAGATTTGATCCCTAGGCACCTCTATGATAGAGGGATATCCACTTTTAATATCTAGAAAAAGATATAATTTACTAGAACCCCATTCTTTATCCTTCAACAAAATTATATGATATTTTCCTATACCTATATTTATCCTTAGACTTATCATTAGTCATATCCTTATAAATATCCCTAGGAATATACTTAGTAATATCCCTAGAGATCTCACTAAAGTTTTTCTAATATTGATATCAAAAGGATGAATAAACATTTTATCTAACACTAACTATAATGAACTAGTCATTTCATATATAAATATCACATATTTTTAGAAGAATATTCAAAAAATTTCATAAAAACACACTTGAGAACCATAGTAGTTTGGTGTCTTTAGAGACTATAAAAACAATATTCTTATTTCAGGAAATTGATTCAACATCCCCCACAAATATATTCTCAAAAAGTACTCCTCTTAGGTATAACCTACCCAAACCTTCCCTTATAAAATTGGCGGGGAAAAATAAGAAGGGTTGAGATTAGATTTTTAGTAAGGGTAAACATTAGAGATATCAACCTATGAACATAAGAAACTATAAGATATATATAAGGGTATGTGATCATTAAAAAACATATAAAGTTCATACCCAAACATTCATATATCATAAACATGAGTTATGGAGTCAAATATTATCATGTCAAAAATCATGGTCCATAAGAGTTATAAATCATCATAAATATATCATGAACCATAATATTTTTTCATAAAACTGTGGAAATAACATAAATATAAAAAAATATTTCATATTTCAAGTTTGAATACCAATATAATCAATATAGTAGATCAGGACTTATCACTTGTTTCCAATTATGTATCAGGGATCACCTATTTCCAATAATAGATCAGGTGTAGTTGTTTCACATAGTATATCAAGATACACCTGATTCCTAGAGTGGATCATGATGAACCTATTTCCCATAGTAATATCAATCCCATAGACTTATTTCCCATTATTATCACATGAGATATTAAGATTTCATTAGAGTATAAATTGTGGAAAAGGGAATGATTTTCACCAACATCTTTTCATTATATATATAAACCATCTGGATAAAAAATAAGGATGTAATACTAGGATAATATCAACAATTATAATTAATTAACCTAAAATGATTTTATCTTATATGGAAAATTATTTTGAAATATCACTTGTAATAAATATTGATGAAAAAAACTTTTCCATTTTTAAATCACTTATTTTTTTACTGTACACTTATAAATGAAAATATTTTCTTTGAAAATAAACTTTTATACTTATAAAGTAGTACTAAAATAATTTATTAAACATAATCTTATAAAAATATACTCATTCTATATAAATTTTAAAAAAATACTATCACATTTTTGTAAGAAAAATTCAAAAAGTACCTTGTTTGTAAAAAAACAGAAAGATTCCTTTTAAAATATTTTTTAAAAAGTAAAAAAATAGATAAAAATGAAATTAAACAATAATTTTATAATAATTAAAATATTTTTGAAAATATTCTTATAAAACATGTAAATTGAAGATAAATATTTCCTAGTTGATATTTAAAAATAAACAATTCCAATTAATGATGCGATTGTGAAATAAACTCTTACCTAAAGTCTCACCATTTATTTTTTGTCATAAAAACACATGTATAATAAATATAGATTTATTAGAAATTTATTTTATAAAATAATATCAATCATAAAATTTATAATTTATTTGTAACATCTTATCACCTATTTTTTAATATTTTCTTACTAAAATCACTATTCTGGGTGATAACTGCTTCGTTTTCTAAGCGTGTTTTGGTTTGGAAGTCCCAATATTTATAATTTGAACATAATTCCATAAATTACTGAATCTAAATCATTATAAATATTAATATTTATTAATTATATACATATTTATAACCATTAATAACTATTAGAGATAGAAAAATGAATTGCGCTCTTCATAGAGAATGCAGGCCATATGTACGCTTGAACGTTGTTTCCATTTTTCAATTGATGGAATTAAAAGAAAGGTAAATAATAATTCACCATTATATAATTATTATTATATCATATATATATAATATATTTATAAAACTAATCCTTGTTACTATCTATTTGAAATGTAATTGAAAAACAAATCACATCGCATCGTGGAGATGGTAGTACATATGTAAGCATGAGCGACGTTATCATTTACCAAAATATTGGATGATAAGAAGGTAGACCCAATTTTATCATTATATATGTATAATAATTTTATAAATATAATAAATAAATATTTAAGTCATAATAATTCACATCAATAAAATATAGCGATGAAAATTGAATTCTATCACTACGTGGAGACGGTAAGTTGTACATACGTAAGAGCAATACATTCACTTCTTATCTGAATGAAAAGAGGGTGTATAATGTTATTTTTATAATAATAATAAAATTTAAAAATATTTAGTATAATTAATTTATTATTTTATGATTAATATCATTTATTTATAGGGTTTAAATAAGATTAGAAAAATAAAGTGATCGATTAGAGTGATTACCACTTCTTCGAAATGAATCCTTTAGATCTCCTCTAAAGGGCTCCTGGGTTGGTCTTTTGGGAATAACATCACATCTATAATTTGTATATGGAATTTTATATGATAATTTTTCATATAATGGTTGATATATAAATATCAATGTGGTGTAATTAACTAAACAAGGAGGTATCCTTTTAAAATTGAGGTGAGGGTTGCTTTTGGAATTTCTCAAAAGATTAAGATATATTAAGACTATTCTAGTGAAAAATTATTCCAAATGGACTATAAATAAACAAGATATCAAAATTTAAACCATATATTATCCCATTTATGCTTATTTAATATTTTATGATTTTTAAATAATTTAATAAATTATTAATTCCATAAAATATAATTAATGTCAATTTTGATACTATTTAATACTTTGACATTAAAAACATCAAGAAAATGGTTGAAATTTAAAAAAACAGTTTTATTATATCCTAAAAATTTCATGGGAATCTATATAACTCATTTATCACCTTAAATATCTCAAATAATTTTTTTTAATATTTTAAATATCGTTTATTTTTTTCTATTAGTTGAATAACTATTGCGTCATTGTTTTGCAATATTTTAAGTAAATAATTTATTTCCTAAAAATTAAAAAAATTACCATGATTATGGTAAATATATATATATAAAAATAATATTTATAGTTGAACATATGTTCAAGATAACCCCATATTAAAATATTATAGTTGTTAAAAAGAAGAGTGCGATATGTTTAACTTTTCTTGAAATAAAATACTATAATGGTCATAATCTCATCCAAATGGACACAAAAGTTTATGAAACCCAAAATAGTATTATTTTGGATGAAATCAACTCATCCAATAAATATTCTTCATGTTTTGGGGTTATTAATTACTTATTATCATTTTATTTTAAACCTAAATTACCCAATTTACTCTTACTGTGGAAATAAAATAACTATAGTTACTATTCATAATGAAAAAAAATAAAAGATAATTATTTAAAAAAACTGGTCTCATTAATTATAAATATGGAATCATTTTTTCAAGAATCAACCCACATAATTTATTGAGTTTAATTAAAAACTATTCCTGCAAAACACAACAAAAAACAGCTTTATTTACTAAAAATGCTTTTTAAGCCCCAAAAATGTAATTATACAAAAAGAAGGTATAAGGATTATGAAGATGTAATTAATTATAAAATATATATATAAATAATTTTTAAGTTACTTTGATATAAAAGAAAAAATATAAAGGTAAATTTTCATATAAAATAAAATGACAGTTTTATAAAAATTGGTATTTTTCACTACTCATTGAAAAAATAATATTTTAATAAAATTCTTAAAAAATCATCCAAATATAATTTTTAAAATATTAATTGAAAAATGAAATTGATTTTTTCAAATAAATTTTCTAAAACGTTCAGAAATTATTTTTAATATTCACTCGTAATAAAAAATAGTTTTGGAGAAATCATATTCGAGAATGATGAACTAGACAAGCTCATTTTTATGTGGTCAACATTGGGTTCATTATTAGTTAAAGGACACCACTCAGTGAATATATGTTTTTATACTATAGTAATCACAAAGAGGAATCATATTAGCACCTATTATTTGAGATTGACTGGGGGGGATCAGTTTGGAATGGTCTGTGTGCGGTCATCGTGCTAGGAGTTTGAGTCGACACCCAAGTATCCTTTCTTCAAGCTTGGTTTACAGGAACTGAGAATAATTCTCTAGAGTGTAAGCTAAGGGATATACTACTTGTGGGTGGTTTTTTTAGTATATTTAATGTGAGTAACCAAATTCTATATAGGAGCATGACTTTTTGGATCCAGGGAATGGTGGTTAGAACTAGAAGCATTGTGGCTGACCTGGTCCCACTTCTCAAGTTATGGGAGGGTTCAACCTCACTGAGAAATATCATGGCTGGTATCCCTATGACTAAAGCTCCCAAAAATATCAATTGGCAGGGGATATGGGTGAAATATAACCATCCTATAAGTTTATTCATGTCTGGGACTATATAGGGGGAGGGGTGGTTCATGGCCATCAAGTGGTGGTGGTCTTAGCTTTTAGTGATGGATTTGATGAGGAGTACACCCTCATGGAAGAGGATTTCACAATGCTAAAGGGTATAGAGATGTTCCACTCTCGAAATATTAGGATGGAGGTGGGGGAAATGGAATCAAATATTATACAAGGTTTGATGTAGGGGATGCTTTAAATTATGTGGACAATTACTTACATCATCTGCAAATGAAGAAATATTCTTAACTCATGGGTGGCCCTTATTCACACTTGGAATGAGGGGAACAAGGATTCAGAATTATTAGCCTTTTGGGCATCTAATGGGGACCACATTTTTCTATTTTCCATGATGGGGTATCTTCGACATCCATGTATTAATTTTTCTAGGGTGGATGCACTCGGTCTCTGTTACTTTAGACCACTTTAATTTTTTTCTATCTAGGGAACATCCCAACATAAAATATAAAAGTTAATGTTGGATGGATGAATGAGTATTTACAAAGAATTTATCAATACATTTATATTAAGTAGTAATTTTACATAGATTTCATAAATTAGTTAACCATATTTATACCCACAAAAGTAATAGCTATGTTATAAATTTCTCATTAAATAATAATGTTCAAATGATGTAATTTGGTTCCTTTAAATAGGGTGTTGTGGGCAATGAAATTCATCGAAGAAATAAAATTATTTAAAGATAAATATTTAGTAATAATATTAGGATGTTGTAGATAGTATTGGGAGTGAACCTTGACTAAGTAATTTTATATTCTTATGTGTATGACACAAACTTATACATTTTTCTTTTGTTATGTTCTTATGTCTCATGATGGACTATTGATTATATTTTGCTCTTATGAATTATTTATTCTGTTATGACAAATCCTTATTCCTTGATTCATTATTAAATATCCTTGAATGATTTGGTATGACTTTTTTTATGTTATGATCATTTTATCATACCCTTATTCCTGTCTTATTCTTGTTTATGATCATCAATTGTTATCTCATATGTTTACCCTTACTGAGTATCTAAGATCACCCAAATATATGTTTTATTTCCCCTAGGATGTGAATCAAGGATTTATGTAAGATTTGTATATGAAGGGTTCTAGTTGGGTGAACTCAGTTAGAGATGATGTAAATATTTTTCGTACCATTTCTTTATGTATCCAAGATTCTGAAGACACTACAACTTTATGTTTTGAGAAAAAATCATAATGATATGTAAGTAATATTAATATAATAAATGTAATATTTATGTATGTAATTTTTGGTTCACCATTATAGGTATCATAGAAAGGTTTATTAATTTTTGGAAACTTGGAAGAGAAAAATTTCAGGAATATTCTTCTGATAATCCTATGTATCAGAGATCTGAACATCCTATGTTATGGTAAATAAAGGAGTATAGTTTTCCTAGAACTTTCATACCTCTCTCGATACTAGCTAGTGGTTATGTTTATGGAATAGATTCACCAAGGGGTAAAAAATTTGAACGGGGAAGGTTGGTTATTAACTTGATCTTCACTAGTGCATGATGAGTGGGACTAAGACTACACACCTGGCTTGAAACTCATGGGGTATTTTCTTGGATTAATTCACATTTTTTATAAGATCCGTTATGAAGGATTTGATTATAATGAGAATGGAAAAAAAGGTTGAACATAATATTTCAAAAATTGAAAATAATGTGTCATGATATAGAAATATTATGAAATATTTTCATGATTTTATAATTTTTCATTATGATAAGTGATATTTAATATCCCGAACCAAACTATAAAATATTTTGGGCACAAATTGGATTTTATTATATAAATATAATATCAATTACTAAGGAAGGGAAATAACATTTAATATCTCGAACAAACCTATGATTTCTATATTTGTGAGAATATATGTGAACTTCTAATAGAAATTACATCCATTAAATGGTCATTGGTTCCTATTCAAAGGGGGTATTTATCTCGGATGGTTGAGAAGAAAATCAACATTGAGGATATGATTATTGTATAGAAGTTTGTTGATGTCTTTCTGGAATATTTTCCCAATATTCCTCTAAATTTATATGTTGTGTTTTTAATAGAATTCATACCTAGTTCTAAATATATTTCAAATAATCCTTATAGAATGGACCTGATTTTGTTATAGGAGTTGGAGAAGTAAATCAAGGATAATCATATTAAGGTACTCATTTGTTCATGTGTGCCACCATCAGGTGCACCTATCCTTTTTGTTAAGAATAAAGATGGATCAATTTTCCTCCTCTTGGATTATCTAGAACATAAAAATATCATGATAAATAATAAGAATCATCTTCCCCATATTGATTATTTTTTTGGTCAATTATAAGGAGCTCAATATTTTTCCAATATTGATTTTTGATCTAAACACCATCATTTGATCATCAAAAGTGAAGTCATACATAAGACAACCTTCTATTAAATGTATTGAAATATGAATGTATAGTGGTTCTATTTGGTCATACTAATCACCCCTTCCATTATCTTCATGGAATTAATGAATATAGTATTTAGATAGTACCTTAACCAGTTTTTTGTAGTATTTATAGATGTTATTATTATGTATTTCAATAGAAATGAGGAGCATAAATATCACTTGATGATTATACTAAAGACCCTAAGGAAAGAGGAGTTTTATGAAAATATTAGAAAGTGTGAATTTTGGATACATAAAGTTTAATTTTTGTTTTATATAATCCCAAGTGAGGTTATATTGGTGGATCCATAAAAAACGGGAGTTATTGAACATTATCCCAGACCAAACATGGTGACTGAGATTTGTAGTTTTCATAGAATTTTTGGATATTGTATATTATTTTTGAGTGATTTATAATGAATATATAATACACTCACCATGTTTAATATTAATAGATTTAAGTTCCATTAGATTGATAAATGTGAAAAAAATCAAGGAGTTGAATAGAACGTTGTTTAGTTCATCTATTTTCCTACTACCCTACAACAGAGAAGTGTTTGTAATTTATAGTGATGCATCAAATAAGAGTCTAGGATGTGTTCTTAATAATAAAAATATTGTGATATATTATACCATTAACTCATTTAATTTTAGGATAAAAATTACTTGACTCATGATATAGAGTTATCTATAGTAATTTTTCAATAATTATATAGAAGCATTATCTTTACAGATAAATGTCTGACATATATAGTGAACATAAAATTTTAAATAATAAATTCTCCCATAATGAGTTTAATATTCAATAGAGAAGATGGTTGGAGTGGATTAAATATTATGATTTCTTAATACATTACCACCTGAGGAAAGAGAATAAGGTGGATCATGCTTTTAGTCAAAATGAGCATTCTAGATTATCTATAATAAGGATAAAAAGGATCTAATATTTATATATTTTCAATGGGAATTCCTTGAAATCTTTAAGGAATTGTAGAAATCATATCTTTCTCAAATTATTGTTAAACCATATTTCCATGTGGATATTCAATAGGCATAAAAGGAGGATTTGGATCTTTAAAAAATATTAGAAATTTTCAAAAGTTTAACATTGATTATGATGGAATAATAATGTTCAATAACCATGTATATTTTCGATCAATACTATACATAATGAAATAGATATTTAAAGAATATCCTATCTCATCATTCTCTATTTATCCTAGATGTATGATGTTTTATAGAGATCAAAAAGATTATTTTTGGTGGGACAACATGAAGAGAAATATTAAAATGTATATATCTCAGTTCTTAGTATCTAAAAAATTAAATAATGGGAGATAAATGACTAAATGGATTTTATGACCATTACCCATACCATAATGAAATTGGTAAAAAACACCATGTATTTCATCATCATACTCCCAAAAATGTTTTGAATTCTATAATGTTATTTTTATTATCATCGATCACCATAAAAATTCATTACACATAATTTCTATCAGATAATATTTATCTCTTGATCTCGTTTCCATGACATATATTAAAGAAGTTATGTGGTTTCATAAAGTACCACATTCTATTATATCTGATAAATATAAAAGGTAAACCTTGAAGTTATAGATAAGTATTCAGTAGGATCTGGATATAGAGTTATGATTTAGTACTACTTATCATACTCACATAGATATTCGGTCTAAGAGGACCATTAAAAACATGGAAGATATGTAGAAATCCTATTCTCTATATTTCAAAGGTGGTTATCAACACCTTCTTATAGTCAAATTTTCATACAGGATTTTCTTTCACTAAATAATTCAGATAACACCTTATGAATTCCTCTATGAAAAGAAGTGTATAACATTTACATGGTAGGATGAAGTTGGAGAAATAAATCTATTGGAACCTGATTGAGATGAACAAATAATAGAGAAGGTTAAATCCATTAAGCAACACATCAAGGTAGCTAAAATTCAAAAAAAAAATATTTTTTCAAACCATATTAAGTGAGATCTATAATTTTATGTTATTTATAAGGTATTTCTATGAATTTTAATATGGAATAAATCTTGGATATTAAAAAATAATTTAATGTTGAGACCTAGGTATATTTTTCATTTTTATATTCTTGATCGTATTGGGATGATTTCTTATCACTTAAAACTCCCACCTAACCTCCCTCAAGTTCATGATGTGTTCCATATATCACTCCTATGTAAGTATATACTTGATAATTCACATTTATTAAGCTCATAGGTTCAAAAATTGTAGTATGATCTTTCATATAAGGAACAACCAGTATAAATCTTTTATCTCAGAGATAAGGTTTTACCAAACAAGACTACTCACCCGTCTAATGTTCTTTGGAGGGATCATAAATTCAGGGAAGTTACATGTGAACCCATGGATGTGATGAATTAGAGATATACTCATTACTGTGTATCATAGTAATTTAATTTAAAGGATAAAAATTAATTTTAGGGTGGCATAATGCAACACCCCATGATTTTATATGTATATTCTATAAAATAAACTCGAGACATTCAATAGCTTACATTAAATACAACCACGAGTCTAAATAAACTATGATATAATAATCCTTTATAACGTAGTTGTTAAATTGGAATGAATGAATATTAATAACAAAATTCTGAAAAATAAGTATTAATTAATTAAATAATTCAAATATATTAATTACTATATAATAAAAAAATTACTCACTTTTAATTAATGTCATTATATTCTTCAAAGATGTGTTTTCTTCCAAAATGTTTTTAATAAAATTGAGCACTAACATTAAATTAATGACTAATATTTTAAAAAAATGAATTATTTTTAATGAAAATAATTTTTTAAATAAACATGTAAATATTATCTTAGGGTGAATTTTTAGAATCTTTTTAAAAATATTGAATTATCAGTGAATAGTGAAAAATATTGATTTCTTATAAAACTATGATTAATTTTCACTTTAATGGGCCATTTTATATTTAATTTTATATTAAATTAAAATAAGTATAATTTAATTATAAATAATATAATTATTTACATGGTAACCAATATTATACTTCAATTTTGTATAAGTTTATTTTTGGGCTTAAAAACAGATTTTTCTAAAAAATTATTTTTATGACCACAATGTGTTTTTTCTTATTAAATTAAATTAATATCTATTTATTAATGGTTTTAATTAAATGTAAATATTATATGTTAAATCATATATTTTCAAATTTATTTTTTGGTATATATAGGTGAAGTAATGGATGTAAATTATGTTTTATGCTAAAAAATGGATTTTTCAAAAATGGGGTTTTGTTGCATTGCTTGGTATTATTTAAAACTAAATTATAAAACTTATCGAAATTTAATCCAGTAAAATAGATTACATATTTTTTAATCATAATAATTATTTTATTTTATTAGGGTTAAATTAATTTTTTTGTTCATAGTGAATTGTAAAAATAATAAAATTTTGTTATCATGGTTAAAATTAAAAGGGGTTTATCGTGAGTTAAAAAAGTATAGAAGGTAGGAATTTTAAAAAACTATATAATTATTATATATATATATATATATTTATATATATATTTAAACATTATATTATTCTAACTTTTATTCCTTGTACATTTGTATCCAATTTCACATGAAAGTGACCTTATATTATTGAATTCTTTTAAGAAATTCTAGGCGTGTACCTCCACTCACATATCAAAGGGAACCTATTATCCTCCATTATTCACATGATTTCATCCTTCCATATTAGAAAATAACTTATCAAAACCTTTATATATTCCTTAAATTTATCCCAGAGCTTTTATTATTCTTTTAATACCAACATTTCGAGGTAGGAGGTGTAATCTAAAGGTGCTCTCTCAAAGAAGTGGTGTAAATCTTAATCAAGAACATCAAATTTTATTTCTACTTAAACCATATTTAAAATTTTGTATCTGAAAAAAGTGTTTAATTAAATATCATAAACATATATTTCTATTTGTTTGATGATTTTACAAGAATTTACCACCTCTTCTTTATCAAATTGAAGATAAAATTATTGCTTATATATATGTGTGCACTACCATATCCATAGAGAGATGTGATTGGTTTTTAATTTTTACTTAACATGGATAGTAATAAGGATATATTTGATTAATAAATTTTATATTTGTGATATAATAATTAGTTTTTTTATTTTTAATTATCATTTACCTTTCTTTCATTTCATCCATTGAAAAGTGGAAACATCGATTTTGTGTATGTATAGATTACCATCTCCACAAAGTGATGTAATTAATTTTTCATCACAAATTTATATGAATGATTATAACAGTTTGTATAATGATTAAATATTATACTTATGAAATTATTAATATTTTATAGATTATGTAATCATTATTAATATGAAAGGAACTGAAACATACATGAAAAATGAAACAGTTAACACCCAAAAATGATGATTTTAACAAATAATTATTAACAAAAAGGTTTTGAAATGATATAAGGGGTTGATATATGATATTATAGGCATTAATAAGGTTATTTTATAGAATTATAATAAATCTAAATTTATTATAAATGAGTTGAGATTTTATGTGAATAAATTTGGATATAAGGTAAGGGTTATTCATTTCAATTGTATTTCACCGAGACATATTTAATGTTATTAACCACTATATATTTATGAGATGTATATTATAATAATTTTCCATTTTATATCATGGATACTTATTAATTAATGGCATTTAAAGTTACAATTAAAATAATTTCATCCAAGGGTATCTGATTCAAAAGCTACCAAAGTTGTAAGGGATTGCCATCTTAAATTATCTTCTTTGGGGATTAAGTTATGTTATGCACCAATCCTATTTTATAAAATGTGTCTACCTACCATATTGATATTTTGTATCATGAATATCCTTATATTCATGGTATTCAAATTTTTATTTTATCTTATTCCTTTCATGAGAATTTCATCTCAAATGTTATCAAAGTGGTGTGGGTTTTATGTTACAATCTCATCATTACAGGGAGTGTTTATGCTTAAATTTAGGATAATGAAATTATATAATCTATATCTAGATAGTAATATGTATTTTTTTATTCTTTAGTTATTTATTAAGATTATATTTTTTCATTTAATTCTTTACTCTTTAATTATTCAATATACTGAAGGAATGTTTTAAAGTAAAATCAAATTTATTTCTCTCTTGGACCGAGAATCCTTTTTTTAGTGTCCTTATTTTCAATAAAATATTTTCAATAAAATATTTTCAATAATATTTTTACAATTATCACAAGATTTATTACAATAATTTTTTCATGTGTTTTAATTTCTTTAAAAAAAATACAGTAATCTTCTTTATATTTTTAAAATGTGTTACTTTTGACTTTTTTACAAAAAATGTGAAATGAATATTTGTTTTAATGTACACCACAAAAATAGATTTTCCAATAATCATTAATACTATTTTCATTGAGTATTATTTTACAAGTTTCCATGGTTCATTATAAATAAAGTTATTTCCTTGATATTTTGAAAAAAATTAGATTTTAAATAAGTGATTGCAAAATGAAAATGGTATTTTCCTCAAGAAATGCTTTAGTGATATTTTAAATGTATTTTTATCTATAAGAACATCCTTTAATGTTTATTATACTTTAGTAAGGATATGTTCTAATGTTACTATATTCATTATTTACCTAGATGGTTTATGAATATGTTAATGAAATTTTTATAAAACTCTCTTTCCTTCTATGTGTTATATTATAACTAAATGATGAATGTTTAGTAATATTTGGCACTCATATATACGTATTATTATTATGTAATGGGTGATATAGATAGATAAAATGATTATGGATGGGTCAATTATATACCTCTAATGCATTGGTTAATGATGAATGAGTTGAGAAACTATTAAGAGATTATATAGTTTATTAGCTACTAAGAGATGATGAATTAAACTAGATTTATGTTACTCCTAAGAAATTATTGGAAATTATTTAGAAGGAATTTATATTATGTGAATTTTTCCTAAATTATATTTTTTGGAATGGAACTTGACTAAATAGGTGATTTTCTATTCTTATGTATATACCAAAAATTTATTCCTTATGTTTATGTTATGTTCTCACAGACCATGATGATTTAAAACTCTCACGACTTATATATTCAATTATGAAAAATCCTTACACCATGATTCATGATTAAAGATCTTTGACTAATTGGGTATGAATTTTGTAAGTTATGATCATTTTATTATACCCTTATGTTTTTATTATGCTCATTTATGATCATCGACTGATTTCTCTTATGTTTACCCTTATAGTGAATTTAATCAAACCCTTTACACTGTTTCATTTTCTCTAGGATATGAATAAATATTTTTAGTATTATATGTTTATGAAGGGTTTCAGTTGTGATGAACTCGGTGAAAGATGATTTAGATCATATATGTACCATTTTTTATGTATCCAATTTTCTAAATCACACTACACATTTTAGATTTAAAAATGGATCATAATGATATGTAAGGAATATTTTTCTAATAAAATGTAATATTTTGGTATGTAATGTTTGGGTTGATATAAAAATAAAAGGGTATTTTACCCTATTATCAATGAAACGTTTGAAATTTTATTTTATAACTATTTTCATCTTTGTAAAAAACTTATAATGATTCATATTTTTCACTAGGGATATGAACTTATGGTCCCATTAAATTTATTTCTCTGAATAGATTTGGATTATGTTTTAAGTTGATTTTCAGTAATTCTATTTCCTCTTCCTATTTAAATAAAGTATTTATTGTTTTGATGAAACAAAAACGTCCATGTGTTTTGTCCATGATATGGTGCTAGGAAATTATTGATGAATGTGGGATTGGGGATTGAACCCAAATCTATAAGTGACTTTTTCTGATATGTGATGAGTGGGTCTATTACTAATATTCAATTCGTCAAGTAATGATATGGAGTTAACTATATAGAAGTTACTCCTAATATATGATTTAGTTATGTTACTCCTAAAAAATGGTGTAACTAATTGTAAGTTACTTATAAGAAATAATGGAGTTATATGATTATATGTTACTCCTAAGATATGATGGATTTTACAAGTTATAGGTTAGTTCTAAGATATATGGTAATTGTTTAGTTAGGTGATTCCATGATGAATGTTTGATGTTCAATGACACCACAAAATTTTCAATTCTTGATATGAGTTCTAATGGATCCTTTGGTAATGGATTACTTTCAAATGGATCATTATTGTTGAATTATATGACTCCAATATTATCTTAAATATTTAGGACATGTCTAATGATTTATGATCCAAATTTTTATGGGTAATAATTCTCTTATGTAATTATTATTCACTTTGATTATGTCTTAATACCCCTATTCACATATTACTCTCAATGATAACATTAAATTATTAATTCTTTTTTTAACCTTACTGAGCATGTGATCTCACCCTTATTATGTCTTCCATTTCTGTAGGATATAACGATTGGTGTTAAATGAATTATGGGTATAAATGTTTCATGTGTTAATAATTTTATGGGACATGATAAAGAAATAATGTGAAATAATAAAATAAAGGAATAGTGGGGAAAATGAAAACCTGAAGACATCAATATTGTTATGTAAGATTTTTTCCTATTTATCTAAAACTATAAAATAAAAATATCCTTGGATATGTAAGTGATCCAATATTTCTATTTGATTTTGGGTTTTTTTATGTATAAAATTGGGTCAGGTTTATTTGTATCCAATATTGAAATATAAAGATAATATTTTTAGAACTAGATCCAAGAGTGCGGGTTTGGGTATATTATACATATCCACTAGCCACCAGGTCTGTTACTATAGGGTTCCCTAAAAAGACTTATATCCATTGGAATTTAATAATTTATTACAGGAACTTCTATATCCATGACCATTTAATCCCATCAATTTATGTATTTGTAAATACCCTACATTTATAAAAGTGTATGGTTAATAATCACTGATGTATTCAGATTTTTTTTGAAATGAAACCTTGTATTAATTTAAAATTATATATCTCATGCATTTGTATATCCCATTTAGGTGTACCTTCCATATATGATTATTTATAAATTAAATAAATTGAAAAATTTTATTTGTTTTATACCTCATTTTGGTTACCATAAATTATTCCTTGATTTTAAAATTATTTTAAAGTGTTTTTCATTAGTATTGAAGTATTTCTATGTGATTTAATGTCTAGTTTGATAAAAAATAACTATGTTTTAATAGACTATTATATTATTGAACCCCCTATTTTATATTGGTAGAATATGTGTGATTAACATTGATTTTGAGTATATTTTAAAAGTTATAAATTATTATTACTGTATTTTGAAATGTTTTTTATCAATGTGACCGTGGTTGTTTCTATAAAGTATGTTCAGAGTAGTGATATGTGTGGTTTTAAAAAAATGATGATGACGATTATTTTTGTTTTAAAACCTCATGGATTGGTTTTTATAGAGGTTACCTTAGATATATGGCATCACTGATTTGGCCTTGAGTGTGCACACAAATTGGGTACCCTCCAACTATAATTCCCAAACCCATATAACCAAAACAATACCTAATTCAAGGGAACTAAAAAACCTCAAGCACACATCCCCATATACCTTATGCTGTGTACTAGAAATAAAAGTCTATGACCAAGGTTATACTCTCAATATAATCAACATGAATAATAGAGAAATAACTAAACATAATTCTCACCAAATAATCGTAGTACATAAAAATGGAATTATAGCTAGATAAAAACCATAATAAATAACATACACCCATGTTATATCCAATAAAAAATATAAGTCATGCATCGAAAAATAAAAATGAATTTACACTTTTGAAAGTAAATTAAAAAAATAAATAAATGAACAAGTTTAACTAGATTTTCCCCCCTAAAATCCTCATGACTCACCTCAATCCCATCCTTAACTCTATTAATCTACTCCAACCTCATCCCATTCACAACGATCTACCTTAAACTAGGCTTGTAATTTTTTTATGTGCAATAAGGTTACCATGAAAGGTGTTTGAAAAAAATTAGTAGTGAATCACTCACAATATCTCTAATAGATTCCATGATATAACAATTTATTCTTGAGAAAATTAAATCTTGTACACACTACATACAATAATACATTTCAAACCATCATCACTAAATGCTAGAAGGAATCTTGGACCCCTTCTAGGCTTGACCATGGGAACAAAATGCTTGATGGAATGCCAAACTATCTTCTAGTTTAAAATTGAAAATTAAATAACATATGGTACATTGAGCTCTATACCAGTCTGAAAAAGGTTATTAAATTCAATATGGGGTCTCATAATTTCTGTATATCTTACCATAGGCACTAAATGTAAGATAGTATCTAAAACTCTATCAGTTAGAGTAGAACTTTCAAATACCAAATGGAATCCGGATATATCTATCATTTTTACCATAACCTCTAAATTATATATGGAATTAAAAACTAAATTCCATTCTAAATATAGAAACTAATGATATTAATTTGAGAAGACTAGAACCTGGGTGGTGTAGATCAGCACCTCAATTCCCAGGGCCCCATGCCACCATCACCTCCATACTTGTATCAAAATATTAATGTTTAATAAAATTAACATTGAAATATATCTCCAAATAATACCTCTATACTATTATCTCACAGATACCATGAATCACACACTCTATATCATAACTTGGACACTAGTCCCCATGACATAGATACATTACCCATCTCAAAATTCATCATCAACATAGATTTAATGGAAAACCTCCCCATGTTGGACCCTATAACACAGTGAATTATAAGTTAAACTAATTGGAATTGAAATATTTCTAAAATAAGGTAAAAAATAAATTCCTTAGACCTTAATCAGCCATAAACCATTGATAAAAACCTATATCCAACACCCCACTAGTGATCCCACATCACATGGTCTTTACCTGACCTAAGCCTCAATAACCTAATACAATTCCCTTTCTAATTTTCTGCATCACCATCCTAATAATAATACTAAAATATCATCCCAATACAAACATGATAAAGGACCCTTGGAATATATTTATTAGAATTTATTTAATATCTTGAAATTTAAAAATGAAATACTATGTTTTATAGTATAAAAGATATTCAAAAATGAGCTTAAATGAAAAATGAATTATTATTATTTAAATCTAACAATTCTAACCAAGCTATTAAATTAGAGAGAATGAATGTTATTCACCATATAATGAAATATATATAATTTTCCAATTCATTTATAATTTATTAATAAAATATTTTTAAATAATCACTTTATTTTTAGTAAATTCGTTTTATTCTTTAAAAATATGTTTTCTTCAAAAATGAGTTTTCTTTCTTTTTTATGAGTGAATATTATAATCATTTTTTTATACATGTTAGAAAATTAATAAAATTAATAAAATTAATTTTTAAATTCATTAGGTAAAAATTATTTTAGTATGAATTTTTAATTTTCTTTGAAAATATTAATTTTTAAATGAATAGTGTAAAATGATTATTTTTATTGAAAATCTTGTTTTGTATTAAGGTGTTTAAAAATTAAAATAATATTTTGGATTAGTTTTAAAATTTAATTATTTTATTTTCATTTAAATATTTCCAATTATTGTTTTTAAAATTAATTTTATTCTTCATTTTAGTATAAAAATATTTTATATTTAAAATTTCTATTTTTCCAAAAAACTGTTTTTTATTACGTTTTTCTGATTTAATTTTAAATTAAATTTTTTAATTTCTATGTTTTGAATTTTTTTAAAAGTATTTAATATTTATAATAATGAGTTCCAAATTTATTAAATATTTTCATTTATTTTTTGTCAATATGAATAGTAACCTTTGTAATATGTGTTACCACGGTAAGAGGTAAATCAAGTAATTATAGTTAAAAATAAAATGATAAGAATTATAAAATGAACCTCAAACTTTAATTAATCTTATTAGATGATTAAATTTCGTCTATAACCATCCAAGATTTTGTTATATGTAATTTTATCACCATTTTGATGAGATGATGACCTTTATATTATTTTATTTCATAAAGAATGAAACATGTCACACTCTTATGTTTAATAACTATAATATTTTTAACATAGGTTTAACAAGAGGGTATATTTTTTTATAAATATTATTTTGAAAAATAAATTATTTTTCTTCATCGTGGTAATTTATTTTTAATTATTAGTAAATAAATAATTACCTTATAAATTTACAAAATGATGTCGTAGTAGTTATTCAATTAACTGAATAATAAAATAAATGACGTTTAAAATATGAAAAGTAATATAATTTGATATAAATAATGTGATCCATGAATTTATAAATACCCATGTCTCTTTAAAGATATAATAAAATATTTATTTCTAATTTTAATTATTTTCTTGAGGATATTGAAATCAAATTAATGAATACTTCTAAAAATTAACAGTGATGATATTTTAAAATAAAAAAATAATTTATTAAATGATATAAAATTTATAAAAAATTAGATTAATTGTAATGACTCTTATATGGTCAATAATATCAACCATTATCCATTTATGGACCATTTTTCATTTATAGTAACTATCTAGAACCTTAAAGAGTAAAAAACCTTGTTGTTAGGGTATGTTTAAAAAGGGTTAATGAGGGGTTAAATCCAAAAGGGAAGGATAAAAACATAGTCTAAACTTATCTAATTTTTATTTTTTAAGTGAATTTTGACCCATACTCCGAATATATTCAAAATAAATTATTTTTGAGCAATTTTTAATTAAATATTAATTTATATTAATTTAATATTTTGATGAATTCCAAGAGTTCCCATCCCCTTACTTATAAATGAGAACCTATTATTATCATTTAATCAAACAAAAAACCCATTTGGTTCAGCCATGGCCTACCCTAATACATTACTATAATCCTTAACCTCTATCTATAAGTATTTGTTTGGACATAAAACCAAACTTAGTGGTCTTAATTTGTTAAGTAGAAGAGTTTATCTGAGGAAGAGTAAGATAAAGAATATATGTGTCAATTTGGACTCTAGGTAAGGGAATTTATTAAAAAAACTCCTTTAATGTTTAAATTTTAAAAGTAATGTGTTTTTTTATCTTATAAGGCCTGAAAATAATTTCCCTCCATTATGATACCTCAATTATTTTAATTTTCCGTTTATAATTTTCCATAGATATTTTCATATAAAATTGTTTCTTTATTATATATGTGGTTTTTAGATTTTAAAAAGTTTTTCTAAAAGAAAATGGTATTTCATTAGTTAAAATAATTTTTTATGTGGGTTCAAAAATGTTTTTCAAAGGGTTTTATGATAAAAAGGTGTGAGCATAAATTGTTTTAGTCATTATATGGTACATAAGAATTATATAGAATATAGGTGAGCCTCATATAGTTTATACAATGGGTTGAGCCCCATTATAGCTCATGGTTGAGCCCAAAATAGTTTATATGATGGTTTGATCAACATTATAGATCATAAAAAATTTGTGATCTCAATATAGATTATATGAAGTTTGATCGCCATTATATATCTCCAATGCATTGGGTAATGATTATGTTATCCATAGAATTTTATTGGAAGTAAATTGTATGGTTATAGAAATTACAAGGGTTTTAAAATGGTTTTATGAATAAAATTCTGTATGTTTCGAAAAATGTGTTTTTATTTCATTTTTGTGGGTCTTAAATGTTTTCTTTAAGAATTTTTTTTGCGTTTTTCATGTGGAAGTTATTTATTTCATACACCCAAATAACTTTGAAAGTAATGGTGAACATTACCTGGATTTTCATGATTTTCACTAGAATAATTGATTTATTATTTTTATGTCCCTTACATAGCTTATTTATGATCATTTTATGTTTTAAATTATTTCTCACATGGTTTAATGATGGGTAATAGAAACGAAGTAGTCAAGATGATAGTCTTAAAGATTAATCATGAAAATAATTCATGTTTTATTTCAAAAAATTTATATAATGGAAAAATGGATACTGATAAAAAAGGTCCATTTTGTATTATATATTTGGTAATGTATGATTTATGACATGATTCTCTAAAACTCTAAACCTGAAAAGATCCTAAAATATAAGAAAATAAATTCTTGGCCTAGATATCAAGATTACGTAATGTATAAGGTTGGGTCCTTAGATTTGGTATTATAGGTGGGGTTTAGATAACTTTTGAAGTGAGGATGTTATTTAAGAATAAGTTACAAGTCTTATATAACCACAATGGTTAATATGTTATGGAGAATCGTAGTTATTTGGGATAAATTAAAAAATTTTGAGATAACATGGATAAGGATATATTAGTGTTAATCCTCCTCATAATATAGTAGAATATTATTTTATTGATATGATCACACTAACCTTTTTTGTTTTATTAAATGGATGGATCAAGCATAAATCAAATTAACAATGGAAGTAAAATAAAATGTGGTGGTTGTCTGAATGAAAATTTTATGAAATAGGAGATATAGCGTGAACAAATTTTGTTATTCTTAAAAAAAACTATCAGGAGTAATGATTAACAACTTGAACCTATGTGGTTTTCATATTTCATCAATTATAAGTGAAATGAATCTATGTGATTGTTTAGGTGGTAATGGTTATAAAGATAAATATATTCAAAAAGATATGTGTTAATAATATGGAAAGAAGAAAAAAATTAAATTTCGTAAAAGAATAGGAATATGTTTTATATGTGGTAAAGGAGGTCATAAAGAAATAATATTACAAGGAAAAAAGAAACCATTCATTTAAATTCATGAAGAGGAAATATGTTATTCCAGAAGTTTTAATGAAAATTTTTAAATGTTGGGAGAATAGTCACTATAAAAACTTGTGTCCTAAGGGGATGGCTCATGAATGGGACCCGAAAGACTCAATTGAAAACTATTTATAAATATCTAATGCCATTATAGTTTAAGATAAGGAAACTGCAAATGAAAAATGAGAGGTATGAAATATTTCCTGGATTATGCTTTGAAAATGTTTAATTTTAGGTCATGATTCATATTTTTTGTAATAATTAAGTATAAATGAATAAGATGTAAAATCATGGTTAATGGATTATGAAGGATGTTTAATGATTAAGGTTTATAAATTCAAGTGTTATTATATAGTGGTAGATTTATGGATAATCATAAGATTAAGAGTATTAATACTCTTTTGATAATTGGAGGATTTTAGGAGAATTTTATTGAGTTTTCATATATTTTTGAGGTATTTGTAGCCCATAAGTTTATCATCTAAAAATGTTATTTAAGGAATACCAATCCTTTAATTTTTTACACAAAACCATAATGGTATAAATAACCATTAGTATTTATTTGATCATTGATTTTGAGGTAATTATGGGTTATTACATTTTTTGAGATGAAAAATAAATGGTATGATATAACATTTGAGGTTAAAACATTATTTAAAATTTTAATATATTAAGGTTATTTTTTAGGATGTTTCTCACATTATTGGGAATTTTATAAGGATTATATTTTTAAAAAAATAACAACCTGTAAACCAAGTGACAACCCATCGCATCTAGCAAGGCTGCATTATTTGAAAACAAAACCAAAAGGAGACAAGTTTACATCACCTACCACTAGCCTAAATGAATTTTTGGTTAGTATAACATTGTATTTATACTTAAATGATTGGGAAAATAAACATTAATTTTATTTTGGGAACATAGGTTTTGTCATGTAGATAACCAGGGAATTACAAATTTATTTCGTTATTAAATTATAAATGTTATTTTGGTACAATTTCACTCTTTGGGGAAACCTTATAATGTCAAGGTAAATAGAAAAATATGGTATTTTATTTTAGAAATAAAGGTTTAATTATCTATTGGAAGAATATTTGATTTTATTATTTCTTATGGTGATAAAGGTTATTTATAGAAATGACTAGAGGTTGAATTATATATTGGTAGAATATATGATTATATTATTTCTTATGGTGATACAGGTTTTTTTATAGAAATGAATAGAAAATATTTGAGATAATGGGACTTGGGTAATTAAATTTTTGTTACAAGACATTAAGAGTGATTGATTTTATTTTAGAAGATAAATATTAAATTTCCATTAGAATACTATGTGCTCAAATTATTCTAATTTTTGGTTTTCAATCTTAATATAGAGTATTTTTTGGGAAATTTAATAATAGTTATTTTTTAATTATAAATTTATAACATTGGGTATTATTGTTAAATTTTTGATAATAAAGGATTTTTTCTTCATATAATGGTTTATTAATATTGGGAATTATCTTACCTTGTGCTAAACATTTTGGTTTTAGTTAATGCCTAATGATAAGAGGAATATATTATTATTATTTTATGTTTTTTGGATCTGTATAAGTTGATTCTTGTTATTTAGGCATAAAAAATCATCTTGAATACTCACTGACTAGAGAAAAAGATGAGATTATGGTGGGTATTGATTAATGGATGAAATTATACTTGTGAAGTAAATATATTTCCTTATGTTCTTAGTTTAGGAAGTAAAATGATTCCTCAACTTTAGGAAAATTATTTTTAAAACAAAAAATTTCATATTTTTTATTTTCTTATTGATTAATCAATTCAATTTTAACTAATTACATCTATACGGTATTATTATTTTTAACATTATCTTGACCATGTTCTTTATCACTCTATAACAGTCTATAAAAGTTATATTTTTCTTATATATCCATATTTTTACTTCCCACTTATGTTATCCAACTTCTAAACTTATTACGTGTTATTCTATATGACCTTTATACTTCCCTTTCTATCCTTTCAATACGATGTTTTGTTGATCCTTTTTACGATGGGGGATTTCAACGAAGGTATTTTGAGAATCCAAACCCTAGTTACCTATCCCAAGTTAAAATTATAAGGAAGTAATTTCTAAAAGTGGGGATAATGTAATATCTTGATATTTTAAATGGAAATACTATGTTTTTTTTCATACAAGATATGCAACATCAAGCTTAAACGAATAATGAATTATTATTATTATTATTATTATTAAAATGTGGTCATTATAACCTATCCATTAAATTGGACAGAATAAATAATATTAACTAATTAATGAAATATATATAATGGTCCTACTCATTTATAATGTATTAATTAATTATTTTTAAATAATCACTTGATTTTCAGTAAATTCATTTTATTCTTCAAAAATATATTTTCTTCAAAAATGGCTTTTCTTTCTTTTTATGAGTGAATATTATAATTAGTTTTTTCAAAGCATAGAAAAAATATTTTACAAAATGAATTATATTTTTTAATTCATCATGTCAAAATTATCTCAGGATGCTTTTTTTATAAGTTTTTTAAAATATTAATTTTCAAATGAACAGTGAAAAATATTGATTTTTATAGAAAGTCAAGTCTTTTTTAACTATTTATAAAGTCAATTTATAATTTGGGTTAGTTTAAAAAATTTAATTAGTTCCTTTTCATTTAAAATTATCCAATTAGGGGTTGTTAAATGGAATTTATACTTTAATTTAGTATAAAACCATTTTATATTCAATGAGGATATTTATCTAAAAAACCATTTTTATTGTGTTTATCCAATTTAATTTTAAATTAAATTAAACAACTTATGTGTTTTTAATTTTGAAAAAATGATTATAAATTTTTAATAAGGAGTGAAAAAATTATTAAATTGTTTCCTTTTATTTTTCTCAATATGAATAGTGACCTTAGTAATTTTTATTGCGATAGTAAAGGGTAAAACAGGTAATTAGACTTAAAAATAATATTATAAGGACTAAAAAATGATATTATAACTTGAATTAATAGTATTTAATAATTCCATTTCGTCCATAATCATTCGATATTTGGTTATATGGAATTTTATGGCCATTGGGAGGATATTATGACCATTATAGTATTTTATTTCAAGAAAATTCAAAGAAGTCACACTTTTGTTTTTAATAACAATAATATTTTTAAAATTGGTATAATCTAGGGTTATGTTTTGTAATAAATATTATATTAAAATATAAATTATTTTTATTCATCATAGTAATTTATTTTTAATTTCTAGTTAGGAAAATTTTACCTTAAAAATTTACACAACACTAACACAGAAGTTATTCAATTAATGGAAAAATTAAATAAATAATATTAAAATACTAAAGGTAATATAATAGTAGACAAATAATGTGATCCAATAATTTTATAGATGATCATGAAATTTTAGGGATATAATAAAATATTTTTTTTTAATTTTACAAATTTTATTGATGTTATTAAAATCAAATTAATAAATAGTTCTAAAAATTGACATTGATGATATTTTTAAAGAAATAATATTTTATTAAATGATATAAATTTCATGAAAATATTGTATATTTAAAAATTTATATTATTTGTTTTATAGTTTCAACCATGATCCATTTATTATCTGTTTTCCATTTATTGTTAATATCATTAACCTCAAAGTGTAAAAAGCCATGTTGTTTGGGTAATTTTGAAAAGGGTTAAAAAGGAGTTAAAACCAAAATATAAAGAGAAAAAAATAGTAAACACTTTTATAATTTTTATTATATGAGATTATTTATGTCCATAATCATATTATATTTAAATAAATTAGTTTGTATCCATTTGGAATTGAATATTACTTTATATTAATTTTATATTTTGAGGAATTCCAAGAGTGCCCCTCCACTCTTATAAAAGGTCACCACTTCTAATTTATTCACACTTCAAAACACATTTGGTCCAACCCAGACCTACCCAAATACATTCATATAATCCCTCCCCTCATTCTATAGGTAATGGTTTAGGTAGAACACCAACCTTAGTGGTCTTAAGTTATTAAGAAAAGGAGGTTGTCTGAAGAAGGGAAAGATAAAGAACATACATGAAGAGTTGGACTCGGTGTAAGGGACTTTATTTTTTAAAAATATATTATTTTAAATTTTATCATTAAACTATTTTTACCAAATTCAAAAGGAATTTCTTTTTTATCCAATATGGCATGAATGCAATTTCACTTTGTCATGAAGCATCAATACTTTGAAGTTTCCTGTATAAGTTTCCATTTTTATTTAAAAAAATGGATTCATTATTATGTTCATGGTTTTTATATTTTATAAAGTGATTTCAAAAAAAGGATATTTTTATATCTGAAATCAATTTCTATATGGGTTAAAAAAATTCAAAGGGTTTTATGATAAAAAGTGACAGTCATAAATTTTTTTATTCATGATATGGTACTTGAGCATTATATGTAAAACATGTGAGCCCGATACAACTTATTTGATGAGATAATCCCCATTATAGCTCATGGGTGAGCCCAATATATTTTATACAAAGGGTTAATCCCCATTATAACTCATGAAAAATGGGTGATTTTGATAAGTCTTAAATAAAGGGTGATCCCCATTATAGCTCCCCAATGCATTGGGTAATGATTTATGTTCTCTAGAAAATTATATTGGATTTCGGTTGTGTGGTCATTTCAATTAAAATTGTTTTAAAAGGGTTTTATAAATAAGATGATCTAAGTCTTCATAAATGGTTTTTATTTTCTTTCAATTGGTTTTAAAGGTTTTCTTTGAGTAAAAAGGGTATGTGTTTTTCATGTGGGAAATTTTTATTTCATATTCTCAAAGAACGTTAAAAGTAAAAGGTAAATAATTCATGGATTTTTATGTTTTTCATTGGAATAACATATTATTTCATTATATGTACCTTAATGTGTTTTTATGCTCATCCCACATTTTAAAATGTTTTTCACATGGTTTAAGGATGGGTAAGGGGAAATAATAATTCATGTTGAATGTTTTGAAGATTTATCATGAAAAGAAATGATGTTTTATTTCAAAAGTTTTATATTATGGAAAAATGGATACTAATCAAAAGTGTCTAGTTTGTATTATATGTCTTTATAATGTAAAAGTTATGGACAAATTATTTAAAAATATAATCCTGAAAGGATCCTCAAATGTTATATCATGAATTATTTACTTAAAACTCAATATAATGTAATGTCTAAGGTGAGGTCCTTACATTATAATAATAGAATTATCACATCATGTGCATAGTTCCAAGATAATTTCTCTTAATTAGATCTTACAACTAATAATTTTATGGGAATCCTTCCACAACACACTACACCAATCCATGAAGTACTTTTTATGCTCCCAATAAGAACCAAGATTCATACCCACCCTTGAGAGGGTTCTCCTAAAAATTCGTGAGATGAAGGGTCATCAAACATATTACCTCTAGGATCCATCTCATCATGAATTCCATAAAATACTTATATTTCTAACCTAGGATATTAAAAAATATTATCAATACTGAAGACCTACCTAGGACCCTCATATACTAAACTAACATCCCCACCCCTTAGAAACAAAGTCACTGAGTGATTCTAAATAACTAAATATGTGGTAGTGCACTTAATACAAGTCTAGGTGATATATACCTCCTAATTATATTCTTAAAAAAACCCATTCTCTATCCAAATTACCCAAACCCAAGCCCCAATGAAATCCTACACAATCATACATACATGGAATAAGGTTAAGTATTTTAGGGACCAACTACCTCAATACAGAGTTATGTTCCCTAATCAGATCGCATTCATCCTCATCAAAGCCCATGGTAATCCCATAAAAGACCCTGAATTAGGTCTCAGACCACAAAACACACATAAATAATTCAGTTCAAAGAGACATAACCTCTAAATTCTGACCAGGATATACAGAGACAATGAAACCACATCCATGGTATATCCTCGTCGCTTATACAATGAATGGATATATGAATAAATTCTCAATTTATTCATAATTTCAAATAGAACCAGTGAAATCTATTGGAAAAAATTCCATCCAATATTTACTCACTAAAATGATGAGAAATAGTGTGTGTTCATCATCTATCATTGTTCTCTAGCCACCACATCAAGAATATCCATCATTTCACGACATTTTATCCATGATTCAGTTGAATATTCATCAAATCTTTAAATATTACATCATAAAAATAGAGGGGAATTAAGAATAGAAGGAAATTAGGAATAATAGGTGGGGTTATACCTCATTTTTTTACACTAATGACCACTAATTCACCCTAGATCAAAGAAGGGAATTTAGAGGGGAAAATAGAAAGATAAGGATTTCCAAAATAGAATCCTCGTAGTGACTTATATGTATAAAATTAAATCAATAATATGAAAATATGGTAGTGTCCCACATTTATAAAAATAAAATATAGGTCTAACAAGTTCCTGGTAGTATTTATCAGGTGATCGATGCACCAAAGGGTGCCCGATGGAATCCCACTGACAACTAAATGTACCAGGTAGTAATGTGGCACCATTGGACAATTTGTTAGGTACCCAGTGAAACCAGAATGGGTACCCATTGACCCATGTGGCTACCAAATTCTCCCCTTTTCATCCAATGAACACCATAGAATCCAATATGATCCTCTTTTACCTAAAATTTAAACTTCACATATCCCACTTTACTTTTGAATCATGTTAAAAAATCCATTCCTTTAATTTTCAATCAAAATTGAAAATCACATATGACTCCATGAAATTAAAATTTTTAATTTTATTATTATTTTACAAAGATTATAGTTTTCAAAAACTCACCATTTATTGATTTTGATTCAAGAAATAATCAATGAACATGTCTTGAATTATTATTAATTAAATAAAATTTGATACCATCCCTATATCAGGATTTTAAATAAGAATTGGTCAACTGATCCATATACATGACTCAGTGGACTAAATTTTACTGAAAAAATCCCACATTAATCTTCATTATGCACCAGATTCCTCCAAAAAACACATCAGATTCTAATTCCACATTTCTATATCCAAAATTACATGAAAAGTTCTAATTGATCCTCCACTACCTAAATACCCTTCATAACACTCATCCTACATGTTGATGCATCATCTCCATAACCAGATTATGATGTCTTAAATCCCATAGGCATTTTGAAATCACAAAAACACACATACTAGAGTTCTACATCAAATATTGATGTAATACAATAAGAAAATCCACAACCTAACCAATCTATTATCATACTCGCCTCAAAAGTATTGAAATCCTCCTGATCTAACCCCATTTTAGGTCTATCATCAAAATTTACTCTAATTCAGTCATCTACATACTTTATCCACTCCAATACTATAGATAACCCCATGTATAGTTTTTAATGATGAACTAAAAGGAGGTGATATATCTGCACACTATTATTAGGGGTGAAATCTCAACTGCTCGCCATCTTGTTTCACCACACTCACAACACTTCTTATGTGAGGTTTGTACACAAAGAAACCAATAAGATTCTCCCCAATAAAGGAGTATCCATATCACCATCCCAATAAACCAAAAATACCTAAATTTTTAATCCCACATATAGGTAGTTACCAAAAAAATGTCTAGGAAAAAACAACTCACTTATTACAAAACACCATGGTCAAAAATTGAACACTATCGATTCTAGAATTTATAGAAAAATCACACTTTAATATCAATAAAATCTTCTAAATATGAGTGCTATACCCTCAATATTCAATGATGAAATCCATGAAATAAGACTCCCCTTATACTTTTTTCAAAACATTGCTTAATTTTTAACCATCAACACTCGAGTTATAGTGAATACTAACTAAGATCACATGAACTCATCATCTATAAAGAATATCCCTCCACCCAAAATCATAAATTTTGAGATTTGAAGAGCAGCATGTGTATTGTAAAGGATCACCAAGGGAAGATAATGAATATACCCTGTGGGTATAGTTCTCATAATGAATATACCCTACGTAGATATAACTCATGAGTATTTTCAATATACACAAACATTTAAGACATTGCTTAATTTTTAAATATGAGTGTTATACAATCAATTATCATATTTTCTTAATTTTCTGCTTTAAAAATTACGCAAATGAGATGAATAGGCACATGGTAGCCCATGTGTATTTTTAAATATGAGTGTTCTACCCTCAATACACATGGGGTATATTCATTATGAGAACTACCGTTGTATTTAAAAATTAATCAATACACATGGGGTATACTCATTATGAGAACTATACAAATGGGGTACAGTTCCTTTCATTACTTTTAAATATGAGTGTTATATGCTCAATTATCACGTGTATTCAAAATCACACTCGAATATCACTAAAGTATTCTAAATATGATTGTTATACCCTCAATATTCAATGATGAACTCTGTTATATAAGACTTCCATTATACTTTTTTCCAGACATTGATTAATTTTTAACCATCACCACTTGAGTTATAGTGCATACTAACTAAGCTCATATGAACTCATGATCTACAAAGAATATCCCTCCCCCCAAAGGCATAAATTTGGATCTTTGAAGAGTGGAATGTTTATTGTAAAGGATCACCAAGGGAAGATAATGAATATACCTCATGGTTATAGTTCTCATAATGAATATACCCCACGTAGATATAGCTCATATACAATTCGGTGTACTAATTATCTTCCCTTGGTGATCCTTTACATTATTCTATGTTGTTTAAATGTGTCTGTTGATTTTATAATGGTCTTAAAAGAAAAAGGGTAACTGATGTGTATTTTCAATATACATACTTTTACATAAACACATCCCAATTGAGTTTATCAATAAAAACATAGTCAGGTTAGGCCTAGCCTTGAAACAGGTGGCATGTGTATTTATACAACCTGATAGAGACAACAATAGCCCAGGTGAGTGGTAGCAGGTTCCTAACTACGGGTCTAAAAAATATGATGACAGGATGGCTCATATGGCTGTCTATGGTGCCCATTGTATCATCTGAGTGCATTTGAATTGACCAGAGCCTTCAAGAGTCCTTTCATCACCCGAAGCCACTACTTCTATGTCAATATCTCACTCTTCCTATCCCTATAAGGTTTAGTGTCGAAAATGAAAAGTAAAAAAGGTCCCCCACTGATTCAATCATCATACAATACTCTCATAGATTTCATGCCCCAAGAGATGGAAAATTCCCCAAGGATATGTCCGATGCTGGAGGGCTATTCAAGTGATGAAAAAGGGTACACATAGGTTAACACAATGAAGATGGTAGACCCCTACATGACCCTTGATGATGAGGAGCGCAAGATGGATCCTCCCAAAGTCCCTAGTCGTCGTCAGCGTTGATGGAGCCATTGTTATATGGGTCATAAGAGTTCCTCTATCAGTGATTCCATCCAGGATTTTCCTGTAATAAAAACCAGACAAGAGGAACATAAAAGGGCTTAGCATGCACAACCTTTTCATCTTGTATCACCAGATCTGCCTTCAGAAAAGTTTGTTGTACATGATTAGTTAGAGCCACCATGGTCATGCTACAAATAGCTACGTTCTATTGTAGATCCTCCTACTTCATTTAGCCCTCGTCCGGTGGACGGTCCACAAATTTTGACTAGCGAGTAATAGGACATTCCCAGCACTAACCCCTCACCGGTTCAGTAAGAATGTCCTGTCATGCCTCCTACCACAGAACAACCTTTTATAAGAAGAAGATCACGCTTAGCATGAAAGTATGATATCCTTTATAATATTTTCACATTAATTTAAGGCTCTCAATCCTAGGGGATGTTTGCCTATCAATGGATATGTGTGAATACATTGCTGAGGCTTTAAGATTCCCCCTCCAGTTTGAGACAAATCTAGTAGTCACATAAGCCTTCAATGTTGAGGAATTCAAGCATACTGAATGTTAAAAAATTATTTATTTCTATGGTGAAAATGAAGTATCTCCCATGTAGGAGAACATCTTCCCACTGTATATCACTTTCTAATTTAGTGGCATGGAGGTTCGTCATTCTCTTGTCGAAAAAGGATTTGGGATCAATTTTCTCCCGACCTGGATGATCTGAAATATGGGGTTTTATGTGGATGATATGAGCCCCTATGACCTAAAAATTAAAGGTTATAAATGGAAGGAACAATCAATGGTTGGAAAGATCCATTAGAAGACATAGTTTGGTGGCCAAGTATCTAGCACCCGGTTTATGGTTGTCTCCCAGGATACTGCCTACAACGCATTGATGGGTAGTCCATGGATCTACCTACATGCAGCAGTCCCTTCATCATATCACCAATGCCTTAAGTACTCCCTTTATGGACGAGTATAATTAATCCCACATTATGTGTATCTTTTTTCCTCTTGTGAAGCCCGCTATCTAGAAGATGATTATTACAAGTGAAAGTACAAGAAGATTCAGACCAACAAGGTTGAACACACTATAAATACGACTGACTTGTGGAAAAACCTGGATGAATCCTACATTTTCCCAATCCACCAATTGGAGGATACAACCCCGGATCTGGGGAAATTATTTGTTGTTGCTAGAAGAAGGGGGATGCATGTTCCCAATTCTATGGGACACCAGATTATTACTTCACATTCTTATACAAATCATTCTTGGGTGATCCCAGAGCCTCCTACTCCCATAAGGTATCAGGATGGCCCCTCAATGGTAATGAAAATATGTCATAAAATGTTGTTTATATGAGCTAGTATAATCGGGCCCAAGCCAACATGCCACTATATCTTTGATATCATAAAGCTTGGACCATTAGTCTGAAGACTAGATGGTATCAGGTCAACAACTTTCAACACTATGGTTTCGGCAACATAGTGTTCCCCTGACACTATGTCCACTACATCTCAGGTTGGAACCAGTGTCCTGATCGGATCTATCTACTCAGAAGAACCACCTCCCACCAAGGATCCGTCCTATATGGCTGATGAAGATTATTTGGAAGATACACCTCCCACATTTGAAGAGGGAGTTCCCACTAGGTTTTATTAATTGGTACAGGTAATCCTCGAAATCAAGATGGATGTGATACCCACATTGATCAATCCCTCAATGCGTGTCGAAGAGAAAAAATTATTCATGAACATCATAAAGCAACATCATGATGTATTTTCCTAGAGTTATGACAAGATTCTTGGACTAGATCCTCATGTTGCCATACACAACCTCATCCTTCCAAAAAATCATTGTGGGTTAAAAAAACCTCCTAGAAAGACGCAAGCTTCTCACAGTGCCATGGTCAAGGCTAATGTTGATAATCCCATTAGATCCAACATTGTTAAGGAGGTCCAATAGCCCAGATATTTTTCAAATATTTTTCCTATCATGAAGAAGAATAGATAGATTAGGGTCTTCATCGACTTCTAGGATATCAACCGTCAATGTCTAAAAGATGATTTTACCCTTCCAATGAAAAAGATATTGATTGATAACATAACTGGGTTCCAGGAACTCTCTTTCATGGATGGGTATTCTAGGTATTACCAAATCTGAATGACCCTTGAGGATGAAGAGTGTACAACATTCAGGACACCACAAGGTCCTTTCTACTACCAGGTGATAACCTTCAGTCTAACAAATGTAGGTTCCACCTATCAGGGTTCCATGCATCACATATTTTAGAAGATCCTTAGTAAATTAGTGGAATTATATGAGGATGACATGATGGTCAAATCATGTCAGTGCTAGGACAATCTCAAAGATCTTGAGAATGTGTTCAGCTTCCTCTGGTCCCACCATTTGAGGATGAACTCGTTGAATTGTGCCTTTAGGGTTATCTCTGAAAACCTTTTTCATCATCATTTTTAGATACAGAGGTATTAATATTGATCCAGATAAGATCAAGGCTATCTTCTAGATGTCTCTTCCGAGGTACATTCTGGAGCATCGAGGATTTCAAGGCCACTTCGCCTATATACGCAGATTCATCGTGAATATGGCTGGAAAGTGTAAGAGAATTTCCCAAATCATGAAAAAATTTGTCAATTATTAGTGGGATAAGGGTTTTCTGATTGATTTTTATAAAATCAAGTAGTACATTTTACATCCTCTAATCCTGATGCCACCCATTTTCAAAAAATGCTAGTCCTTTATCTGACCTCCCTGGAATGGTTTAACACCCTTCTCACCCGAAAAACTATGAGGTAATGGGTAATAGTTTATAATATCTCAACCACATGTTCCTAGATATAGAGACCATATATTCCTATATCGAGAAAATATTCCTTGCTCTAGTGTTCATAGTACATAAATTGCCACACTACTTGTAGCACAATGAGATACAACTAGTGTCCCTAGTGGATCCACTAAAGTACATTCTAAACCAACCCATTTTGACATGCCATATAGCTTGATGGGAAGTGATCCTGTAGTAGTTCTAAATTAGGATTGTCGCCAAGAAGGCCATTACGGGACAATCATTGGAAAATTTCCTTACCGCCCATCCAACTCTCGCAGACTAGTCTTTGGATCTTGATTTTCCCAATGAGGCAATCCTCTCGGAAGACCAATCCATTACATGTTGTCAAATACTCCTTGATGGTTCTTCCTAAAGACCAAACGTTAGAAGACTTAATAATCCTAGACATAATAGGGTCGGACTAGGTATCATCTTCATCACACCAACACTAGATATTATTTCATATTCATTCATGTTGTCATAAGTCTGTAAAAAATGATTCATGTACGAGGCTCTCCTCACTGGTCTCGATATGGCCCTCGAGTTGACATTCCCCAAATTCATGTGAAAGGGGACTCTGAAATAGTCATCAAATAGATTGACGATGACTATATCTTCATGAAGATAGAGCTTGTACCATGGTTGGAACATACCTTCCAGTTGATGGCCCAGTTCCCATCTTGGCCAGAAGTGACTCATGTCCCTCTTTCAAAGAATGGTCGAGTCGATGCCTTGGGCAGTTTTATTGCATCTCTTATAGAGACTGAATAGTATGATTTGATTATTCATGTGGGGACTAGAGATTTATCACTCCAATCACTCTGGATGATGATGATTGCCCACTAGTAAGCCATATTACCATCGGTACCTCCACACCAGGATCCCAAGGTCCCCCTGAAATAGTGTTTTTGGTGAATCTTGATTGGAGGACAACCTTTATTGAGTTTCTCCCACACATCAATCCCCCAATCGATCGAGACTAGTTCGATCGAATCTGACACTGCACATTATATTTTACCCTCCATAGTGGTCCCGATCTTGAGCGGATCCTATACAGATGCGAGATAGATGGGGTTCTCCTAAATTTCATCCAAGGAAGTGAGATTTCATAGGTCATGTAGCTGGTTCATGCCAGTTCCTATGGGGCTCATTAGACCAGGCCAAGTCTATCTCACCAGATCCAAAGATTGGGTTATTTTTTCCCTCAATGATTTGTTACTATATCGAGTTTTCCTATAGGTTCCATTCATGAAAAATCAATACAAATTTTGTTAATCGGCCACCATAGCCTCTCAAAACTATCATTTTCTCTTATCCAATTGTGGTCTAGGGACTCAATGTTGTGGGACCATATCCACTGGCAATAGCCTTCTAGTGCAGGTTCATCCTGACCACTACCGATTTCTTCTCCACGTAGGTAGGGACACTTCTTCTAAAGGAGGACAAGGCCCATTCTATCATTGAATTTTTCATCTCCAATATCATTTACCAATTCAAAGTCCCAAAAATTTTCCTCATCGATAATGACACCAAAATCCTGGCAGTCGAGCTAAAGAAATTGTATTCCATGTAAAACATCCATTCTAACTATACCTCCCACTATAACTTGCAAGAAAATGAGAAGATCAAGGTGTTCAACAAAACCCACTCTAACAATTTTCAGAATATGGTTGGTCAGAACAAGAATAGTTGTCCAGATAAACTCCCCAATGCTCTCTAGGACCATCGGATGATAACTCCCAATTCCACTCTGGTGACCCCATATTCCTTGTTGTATGGAACATAGGCAGTCCTTCGCATTGAGATTCATATGCCTTCATTGAACATAGTTGTCTCTAATCAATATACTCCAGATAAGGTAGTCTAAAACCATTTGGATGAATTGGAAGCACTCGATGATAACAGGATATGTTCCCTACACAATCTAGAAAGGAATTAGAATAAGATAGTGAGAGATTTCAATAAGAAAGTTTACCTCCTCTCTTTATTACAAGGTGACATGGAATTGGCATTGAGAATGCCAATTATACTTATTAGGAAACCACAAAAATTTGATCCAAAGTGGGAAGGACCTTACATCATTCACAAGGTTTACCCCAATGGAGAATTCTCTCTAGTTAGCATGGATGTTGAGTGTATTACCCCCCCCCCCCAATGAAAAATTATTCAATCAATACTTTTGGTGAGTAAATTGTTCCTACATGACCATAAAATATCACATATTTACTGAATGAAATTAAAACACATAATCCATCCAAGCTGAAGGACATAAAACAACTCAGAACTTGTCCTAAATGAAATTAAAATTTATGTCATCCTGCATGATTCTAAACATTATATGGCCCCAAATGACCGTAAATGGTCTTCAATCCCGCATGGCATTAAACTGTGTGATCCATCCAGGATGAAATAAGTAAAACTACTCATCACTCATCCTGCATGAAGATAAACAACAAAATGGTTTGTGCCTAAAATCATTCTCGTTGACTTCCCCATGGGAGTAGTTCCCTCAGATTATGACATATAGCGCTTTGTATGCATCCTTTTCCCCATCTATGTCGGGTTTGTAATGACCCCACCATTTGTCCCTCCCATTATTTTATCATCCCATGTCCTTACCACACAACGCTGAACTGCCTGGTGTCAGAACTACATATGGCTTGATTCCCATTCTCATGGGATACATAGGAACACCTGAAAATTTCATCCATAAGATCATACCAAACTTCAATATCTATACTTGGGTCCAACCCCTTAGCCTAGATGCATCTCTAGAGCACTTGGAGTGGGGTGGGTTTTCTTATCCCTCTTTCATGTCAGGTTTATCCTTATAGCACCATGTATCCCCCTCCTTGGAGATCTCCACCTCTCTCATTGTCACCATGTGATATGACTGCACATGCATAGTTGTGCTTTGCATGTATCATTTATTTGGGTCACTATCATCATGCACATCCAAAAGGACCACCGAATGACATGGATGCTAGGCCTCAGGGCTCTCTTACCATTTCGTGCCAACTTACTCGAGGATATTGAATGAAATTTTGATACAAGTCTCACACTTTGAATATGGTCAGCGGTCGATGTTCATTTGGTGTTACCATTCTAGGTCACACGATATGGATGTGGTGTTTTGAATATGGTCAACATCCATCCTCCATCATTATTTCTGCCCCTATATGACCCAAATATTGGGTGTAGTGATTCATTTTTTCCTACTATAGCTTTGATCATTAGAGTGCCTCGAGAAAGGATATTGGTCTGGGAGGGATAGACACCACTTGATCTATTTCCTTTATTGTTATTACCTTATATGATGGGTATAACCTGATCCCATTCCTCGTTTCCCACACCAAGCACTTCTCACGTGGGCTTAGGAGCATTGGCGGGGCCATACTCACATAAAGGGTCATACAAACATGGTCCGAGATATATGAACTTAAACTATGATCACCAGTATCCTTATCATAAGATGTTAAAATGTGTAATATGTATGTCACTAAAGGATTTAAAACTACTCAGTACCCACCCCGCATGACAATAAATTACACGCATGATGGGACTTTTTCTCTGTGGAACACCCTCAGTTCCCTTGACCTTTCAAGCCCCCTAGCCCAAGTTATATCCTAGGATTTTGTAGCATAGTGTGGGATCTATGTCCTCATTCACATCAGGCTATTTTTTTCCATGCCACATACATCCCCTTGAGACACCCCTCTAATTTTCATCCTTACCGCATGACGTAAAACTGCACAGCGTCTCATGAACTACGTATGGATTGATTTCCATCCTCATGGGATACGTAGGAATGCCGAGACATTTTGTATTCAAGTCCATCCATGTATCTTAGAAACCTCTTCACCACTTTTCCCCCTTGTTCTGATTCCACTAGGAGGGAGGGTATGTGGTTTGGTATGGGCTTGTGTCCTCATTCATGTCGGGATTGTAACAACCTCACCACACACCTCTCCCTCAGGGGAGAATTTCCTCCCCTTGTTCTCCACTCATGTTTTCAAATCGGCTTCTCTTTAATTGGGCCCCTCAACCCTCTTTGGATATTCACCAATGTTCCCAAGAGAACACTGGATCCGGAACTAGAGTGTTCGATTCTACATAGATGTGTTATCAGCCATTTACATGATTCATTTCCCCTTCATTTTGGCTTTCATCATTTTTCACATTCAAAAGGACCCCCAATTGGCAGGGATGAAAGGCCCCAGTTCTCTCCTACTACCTTGGTCCAACATCCCTAATAATTTTTAATGAAAAATTGATACAAGTCCTATGTTCAGAATATGTTCAGTGTTCTACACTCATTTTTTGTTCCCATTTCAGGTCACATGATATCGAAGAGGTGTTCCAAATATGGTCAATTTCTATCCTCCATCCTCACAACACCCCCATTAAGCCCTAAATATTGGTTTCATGATTCAAATCCTTTTCCACTCCATCATGTCCATGTGGAGTTTTGACACTCTTTGTACTATCCCTCAGTGAACATTTTCACATTAGGAGAACATGGAAACGATGAGGTGTCATTCAAGGATCAACATCATTTTCCCATTATCATGTATTCCACATGTTACAAAGATCTTCTCCAGCCTTGTTTCCTACATCGAGCATTTCTCATGTTGTCTTAGGGATTTTGTCAAGGTTTGCGCCCATTTGGAAGAGTCTCACATCTCATGGTCTGACCTCTAATCTCTTAAACTTTGTTCTCTCTATGTCCTTTCCAAAAGACGTTAAACTACCCCACATCATTAAGAAATACATATTGGTTGATTCCCATCCTTACGGGATACATAAGAATGCCCGGGCATATCATCTTTGGGTTCTGCTCTGGTTCCACTAATTATCTATTCTATTTGGCCTTTTGGGACCAAAATATCACAGGATTTTATGGCGTGGAGGTTGTGTAAATATTACATCACTCATGTTTGGTGTGAAATATTTATACCACACACTCCCCTTTTAAGAGATAGTCTCTCCTACCTCTTGTCTCACTTGACGTTAAACTGCACTTTCAGAACTACATATGGATTGATTCCCATCCTCATGGAATTCAGAAGAAAACCTAGAAATTTCATCCTCGAGTTCAGCCCCATATTCTCTAACATTTTTAGGCCCCTTTTCCCGAGCTTTCTTCCTAGGAATTGCACTTAGTGTGGTGTGGACCTCATACTCTTTCACATTAGGTATGCTTTATCATGCTATGAACATTTCCCTATAAAATCTTGTTTCTTCTTTATGTGTCTAAGCCATATGACAATAAGCTATGATGCCTACTACCACATGACTTTAAATAGTTGTGACATTACTGTATGACATTAAAATTCATGGGCTGATCCAATCATATGACCCTAAAATATGAAATTATCATCCCGACCACTGGAAAAAAATGGAACTGCATTGTGATGTCCTCACTCTAGGGGACATCATGTTTGTTATCGATCATCCACCATCCCATTTCCAAAGACTTCATATGGAATGATTTTAGTAGTTTTTCTTGGATTCTCCATCCTAGGTTTGTTGCTTCACAAAATTAACACACATCCATCTTAATGAAAAAACATGATCTATCAGAATCCTATTCTTTTGGTGCGTGGGCCGGACCTGCATGACAGTATTGTCCATGGTGTTGGTACCCTAACATGACACTTCTAGAACTACATACAGCTTAATCCCTATCATCATGGTGTATGTTGGGATGCCCACACACTTTTCCTCAGGCCCAATCCAACATTCATTTTCAGTCCCTTGACCAAAAACCTCCCTAGGGAGAACATGGTGTGATACAAACTCCTACTATCCTCATTCATGTTGGGTTCTATAATTAACTCACCACTTGTCTCCCTCCCTCCTTTACATCTATGGTTTAAGATCTACGAACTTATAACTAATATCTAACTTTCCTTATCGTAGGACACTAAACTGCTCAACATTTTCTAGAACTATGTGTTGATTGATTCCCATCCTCATGGGATATGTAGGAAAGACCATAAATTACGTCTTTAGGTCTAGCCTTTGGAATCATAAATCCAACCCCTTTTTCGGCCCCTTTTCCAAAACTCTTTTGGGAGCACGTGGTGTGGAGAGTACCTCATGGGTTCTCAATTACGTCATGTTTTGCAACAAGAACACCATGTTTCTTTCTTTTGTGTTCCCAACTAGGTCCAAGTTCCATGACCCTAAACTAATATTTCCCTATGGGAACTATGCATCAGGTTTGGATACTTCACCACCCTATGCAAATTACATTAAACCATCTCCTCTCTTAATGGTCCACTCTACATCCTTAAGATAGGACCATGGGATCCCAGGAACCTTGTCCTTGGAAAGGGATTCGAATTCCTACTTCTGACACATCTCATTGGCACATTCAAATATGTCGTGGAAAAGATCCCAAAAGAGTGTAATTTTCACATAAAAATCCCTTCATTTCATGTCCACGCTTCATGACCCCTTTATTGGGACCCCCATAATCTTCTATGTATGATGGGACCCCCTTTATGGCCTAGTATTAGGCTACATTGACTCACCTAATGTCTTGGGCCAACGCCACTGAAGACCCCAGAAGGCATTTATGAGAGGTCATGTGTTTCAAACATGGTTAGTGGCCGACAATCATTTATCTATTTTCATTGCAGGATAACATGAAATAGATACTGTGTTTAGAACATTGTGAGAAGTTATCCTCTACTGTCATGAAACTATCATTGTGATCCAGATCTCAGGAATCATTATTCACATCTTGAATTCCCTTATTTCTATGTGGAATTACAACACACACAGTTTTATCCCTTCACACATTTATGTGGTTATATAGGTAGATCAATAATATTGGGAAGAAATTTACCTACCATTCCATTGCTCCCGATGTTTTCCTCATTATACTACGAAAACCCCATCACTACCCCTTGTTTCCCAAACTAAGCATGACTCATGTGGGCTTAGTGGTTTTGGTGGAACAAACACAAGCACAAATGTGCCACATATGCCTTTGTCATCCTGCATGATGTTAAACTATAATTCTAGAACTATGTATGGTTTGATTCCCATCCTAATGGGCTATATAGGTATGCCCAAATACTTTTCTTTGGGTCTATCCCAAAGACAAGACACCTCTGGTATATGGACTAAAGAATCACATTGGGAACATGTGGTGTGGTGTGGAATACTTATTTCCTTATTCATTTTGGGATATGTACTACACTATTCATTTTTTTTTTCTGGGTAACCATGTCTTCAACACATGACTTTAACCTATGTTTCCCCCCTGAACATGTTCAGGAAGCCCCTTGATAACTGTCAGATGCATCATCTTCCTCTCCAGAGAGGATTACCCCCGTCAGCATTATTCTATGACCATGCTATGTTTAAGAACTATGTTTGGCTTGATTCTCATCCTTATGGGATATGTAGTGATGTACGGGCATTTATCCTGGGTCCCAAACCTAGGTCCATTAAACCCTCTTGTCCCTCAGTGTCGATTATGGTCCAGTCTCTATGACCTTAACTAGGAGCCTACAATTTGTGAAACAATACTTTTAAACTATTATCCTTGGTCTAGGAAGTATGACCCTAAAACTATGTGCATCATCCTCATCGTATGACGATAAACTACATGTCCATTGTCCTCATTGGTATTACATAAAACTACAATGTATTCTAGGTCCTCACTAGAGATGACTTGTCTTGAAGTAGGTAAGATCCCTAATTAGACTGATGAAATCACCCAATGTGTTCTCATCATGGTGGAGTAATTTCCAGAATGTTGGACTCCATTTGAACAACCCATCACTCCACCCTATGCACTTTGCATTCCCTTTATTTGGACCCTCATCCTATTTCATGCCTGAAGGTACCTCCTAACAATATGTATTCCCAACCTATCACTTGAAAACTATCTTGGGATAATGTTTCGAAAGACTAATGGATGGAATTTCGAGTCAGTCCCTGTGTTTTGAACATGTTCAAAAGATATCCTTCATTTGATATCCCTATTTAATGATAATGAAATAAGGATAATATGTTTCAAACACATTAATAGTTATAAATCATTTTCATGACACCCCTACTGCGTTCTGAATTTTGGGTATTGTGATTCACAGTTTCCACTCCCCTCTGTTTTGATTGATTCTAATTCCCCTAGCATAACCCCGCTCATGGATTATAGAATATTGGGTAAATAATAAATTTGACTATTCTGAGAACTTCATTCTCCAGTTAGGCCTCCCTCTATTATTCTAGAAATCTGGGTTGGTTTCTCAAACCCCAGATACCCGAAGCATGGTTTTCCCTCTCATATTCAAATGGAATAACAATTCAGTCATCCCTTATTTCTCACATCAAGAATGACCCAACATGAGCTTAGGGATCGATCGCTGGATATTTCCCCAATGTGATGGAAATGTAGCCAAACCAAAGAATACCTACATAACCAATGCATGAAGTCAACATAAATAAGAGAATCATGAAATTATGTGACAAGTTTACATGGATTACAACACCCAAGCTTTTTCCCCTCCTATAGATGGGTTGACCGCTTCAATAGTTCATTATAGATCTACCACTCTCTAGCTGGTTGTGTCCATTATCCACTTTTGCCTATTAAGATCCCTCTCCTCCTTGTTGGCAATGTGACTTAGTTCATTAGCCGCTATCCAGGCCCACTCCTCATCAGCTTGGATGATAGCCATCTCTTCAGATGCTCGACTCATCCATTATTTGGCTTCTTCTAGGTTGTCCTTTAGGTGTGATATGATCCCAATTGTGCATTGTGGAAAGTAGAGTACTCATTCGGTCGCACCCTCAACTACTGAATCTCATAGTTGACCTCCATAATCCTATTGATGTACAACCATTTCTTCTACTACCATCCCATACTAAGGCCACAATCAAGTTTCTAAATGTTATCCTCCATGATGTGTTAGATGAGCCTCTATGGTTGATGGGAATCCACTCCTCCAGTGCATAGTTCACATAGTTAGGAATGAGGCCTCACTATATGGTCTATCTGTTATGGTTGTGGGGCCTCCCTGATGAAGCGCTTGATCGGATTCCATGAATCGCGATGGATGATATTTCTACCCTATTCATCCGAATCCATATCATCCTGGTTCGTGTGGTCGTCAGGTTCATATGTAGGGAATGCCTCCATGAACTCATTAGCTAGTTCTTCGTCTAGTGTCTGAATGAGTAGGTAAAGACCCATGCTATCTGATTGATCCTCGTCGTTAGATTCCACCTTGATGTCATCATGTTTTGTCTTGCTGGCAGTCCCACCAGTGATCGGGAGCACAATGGTTTGGTCAGTTTGGACATCCTCTTCCATGGCCACCAACATTCCCCATGTAAAGGCAGAGCCATGAGTTCCAGTCATCCTCTCCAAGGCATTCTACAAAATTTGAAGAAATGTGAAAACAAAAAGTGAACAGACATCAGTTTACTTGATCAATGGATGAAAGGTATGAATTTTGTGCAAAATAATTACAGAGATCAAACAGTTGGTCTCTACCCAATTCTTTTTCCATTAGGACCCTGATATGAGGCCATCCATATATGATGGGGAAGTCTGAAAATTTCAGGAAAACAACCCTGGGTGTCGCAGCCCTACTAAGCGCGGTGATCGTCGTCGTCGTTGTTGCAGATCCTGTCATTCCTACAGCTGCATCTACTATTGTGAGGGAGAGGGTGTTGTATATGGGGCCCTCTTAAATAGTTCAAATGTTATATGAGAAGTCCAAAATGACCTGGATAATGACTATGGGGAAGTGGTTTTTGGTTTTACCTCAAGATCCTCCACAAAATCTTATAGCTCGGGGTCCGAATTTCCAACCTCACCATCCTATAGAGGGATCCATCCACTGGGATCTTCCCCTAAGGAGGTCCCTTATGATTCATCTGGTAAAGGGAAGATATCCCTCAATTTAGAAGATGACAACTACGAAGGGGATGTTCAATCAAGAAGCACCTTCACTCGATCCTTCATTGGATGTGGAGCACATCATGAGTGCACGAAATCCTCCAGCTCAAAAATATACTAATCCCACTCCACCTGATATACTAAAAAACCAACACTAGTGCAAACAATCCCCACAAAATCCTTCACATGACGGTTTATAAGGTTCCACATCTTGTAAGGGTTGAGGAATTGTCTTTTGACATCCCAGGTGTACCAAGCCTCTAGGAAGACAACATCCTTTGGCATATCTATATGGCGCAATTGCCTCCCCAGATCCTAGGTGGGTATCCTAAAAAATCCCCTAGGTGGCCTCCCCTTTAGATAACTATGATCCTTTGGGACAGGCGGGTATTCCACTACTGCATTCCTCTCAGTTTGTGTGGGTATTGCCGTTACTGCATCCCTGACACCATGGGATGTCCTTGTCACCTTCTAACCTCAACCTCGAGTTTGAGGGGGGACCCTATCACTGGCATGGATGGTCTGCTACTCCAGCATCTCCCCTGATTAGGTGGAATCCCAACTCTTTGCATACTCCATCACTGGACCATAGACAACTGTGGTGTGGAGGTACCTCATTCATCATCTTCCCATCTTCCCATATTCCCGTTTGAACATTACTGAAATCTTCCTCATCATACATGGGTGATCCTTATGGAGAACTCCCAACTAGATCTGTGGGGTGAACCTTTTCATGTACTAGAACACCCTCACGAAATAGTGCATGGTGTATGGCTCACAAAGAGGGTTATATTTAACCCACGCCTCTAGGAATCCACCATGAAATCCCTAGAGGTAGGATCGATGCTCTTATGTTCCATAGATGTCAACACTAAACACACCACCTATCAATGGGAATGGGTGGAAGTTGAACTCATCTGCCTTCTTGACCTAGTTCAAGACCAGTAGTAGGGTCAACTTTGTTGGAAAACTCCCCACTGCATTCAGAATTGTCGATCAAAATTCCAATATTGGAAGAGAAATGGGGTTTGGGTATTCATTGAAACCCCGTATATGTACCGCTATCCACCCATACAAAATAATGAAGGTCCCGCATACCCTGTGTTTCTTTTTCCCTTCATGTATATTCCATAATACATTATACTGATTATCCAGCAATGGGATCCCAAGATTTATCTGATCCCCCATCGCCAACATGGAGTCTATGATAAACATGCTTGGCCGCATGCCCATGTTCATGTCCCTTAATATAAGAATCCATCCACAGATGAGCACTGAAATGAACCAAGTCTTCCTAAACATCTGTTGTTACTCAGTGCTGAGACTGAACCCCTAGGTCTTCCACTGGATATCCTCAATGAGTCACCAATAGGAGTTCTTCGTGATAGGTAGAACCCCCATTGGGTAGGTTGGAGACCTCAAAGGAAACATTCTATATGCAGGGGAATTCAGGAACCGACTGAACAACCACCTAATGTTGACATCCCTCACTAACTGCTTATCCTCTCTTGGGACCATGCCCACTTGTCTCAACTCCTCCCCAAACTCATCACATAAGGCACATACCTAGTAATTCCACATCCAGTCATCAATGATGTTTCCTCCTTGGCAGAAATCCCACTCATCGGTTCACCCCTTCTCTGGGTTCCCCAAGGCCACCTTCAGAATTGTGTTTTATAGTGGGGTGATACCTCTAGCTGCAATGCCTTCCCATCAACACTGTTCACATGGTTATACAGGCATTTGGAATCTACTGGTTTGAGATCCTCCCAAGTATGACCGAAATACACCCAGAACCACGGGCACTATCATGACGTACTCCTCAACCAGTAGTCTTGCTCGTCCTTGATCACTTCAGGAATGAAAATGTCATCTCTCAGGCCAATGCTATATAGGGGCAACCTCTTGAACCACAAATAATCCTTCTGACTATCTGAAAACATTTTCACAAGAGATTCTTGGTCTTATTGGCTCCACAGACATCCCCTATGCCTAGATTATCATCCATCTCTACCCTTCAGAAAACTTCCACAAGGATACCCCAAGAACATTCCTGGTGATCCATTTCAATGTTTTTGAATTTCTTGTTTTCTGTTTTGTTCTGGATTGCAGATCTCGGTCACGAATCTAATTTGCAGAGCTCGGTCATAGAGAAAGGTCATAGAGTCCTTCCACTGACCTCATAGGCACAAGATATGGAGTAAAAGATTGTAGAGTCTAAAGAATCCCCATGTGCCATAGAGAAGAAAGCCTCAATTCACAAAGAGAAGTCACAGAGCGCACATAGAATTATGAATCGAGAGACCAAGCAAAAAAAAATGTGAAGATGAGAAAGGGAAAATGAGGGGTCATCCTCCCCTATTTATTCAAGAAAACTCCATTAGATTAGAAGTGCACCTACCCTTAGTCATCATTGTGGGGCTCTTAACCCACATATTTCTTATCCACACTGTGATCCTACTTCGTGATATGGTTTTGTGATAGGCTAATTTTTTTTGGCTATTTACCATCATACATAGACCCTCGTTTTCTCCATGGGTCCATGTCCGAGGAGGGGTATTTTTTGGTGCCAAAATATGTGTATGGAGGAAGAGGATCAAAAGGGGAAACTAGTGCAGAATATGTTGCCTTGAAAAGCTCCCTTGTAGAGCCCCTCAACACCGTGACCGACGCGAAGAAGAAACCCCCTTTATGGTCACTGTATTGTAAAAGCGACTGGAGGATCCTCTTTTATGATAAAATTGACAGAGATCTCCTCACTGCGAAGGGAACTGGATTACCTCTGTTATCCCTAGAACTTGACAGAATCCTCCATGATCACTGTAGAAGGAATGAAGGGGGTCTATGTGCTAATGAGGGGATGACGTTCAACTCCGCCATTATAAAAAACATGACACAATCTGCAGTCGATCTTAGAGAACCATGTGGCTTCGGAATGACCTATCTGAGATTCATGATACCTATTTTCAATAAATACTTAGTTTCCCCCAGAAACAAAGGATGGATACCCCAACCATTTGCATCCTCATCTCTCAAATAGTGAAGCAACATTTTCTCTATGAAAAATTGAGAAAAATGATCTCTTCATGGTACTTGAGCATTGTGATGTACCATACCCTTTTCTAAAATAACACCCCTATTCATATATGGATAAATATAGAAGAATCCACAAGAAATCATAAAGGATAACCCTAAGGGGGATCGAGTCTTCACAAAGAACTCATGCTTTGCGAAGTACCTTCCATATCACATGTGAGTCCCATGCTAATGCTGGGTCACAGTTCTTCATGAAGCAGATTACTTCACAGTGCTATGCTTTGTAAGGTACCCATGATTGTAAAATTCCTACTCCGTGAAATCATTTATACCACATGAAGCACCCTTAATATGCATCATTAACCTAGGCGCAAGCTAGGACACTCCACTTCATAAAGAATTACTCTTCATGGAGTCCCTCCACTATGTTGAGTACCAGAGCTTCACAAGCTCCTTTCTTATAAACCCATTTTCTTCACAAAACCTTATCCCGTATAACCCTCCTGGTTTGTAAGAAGTGACTTCAAGGTACCTTGTTCATTACTTCATATTTCATTGAATATCCTCATCCTTCTTCTCATAGAAATGATGATGACTATTTCTTCTTCGCATAGCCACACTAACAAGATCCCATCAATGGATCAATAAACATCCTATCTTCATTAATGAATTTATCATGCATTCCCTTACCTAAGGGTGGGTAGGTATTAGTTATCTATTTCATAGGGGTGTGGTGAGAACACACCTCATCTGAGCTACATGACATTAAATTGCCAAGCACCATCATCCTCAGGACATGACGATAAACTGTAGCCTCGCCTCATGCAATATAAACAGGGTTACCCATATTGGATATTCTCTATGCCTTCTTGTCTCCATGATTGTGAGATCCTCTTCACATGGAATGAGATCCTCTTTGTTGGAATGAGATCTGTCTGTCAGGAAGGGAAACCATTTTGGTGTTAGCACCTATCCTTTCTTGCGGGAGGTAGCATCCCTACTCCTCATTTCTTCTTCGGTGCAATAGACTGGAAGAGATATGGGCATCATGACCTTCATTACCCCATACCTCTCCCTTTGGTCTTTCTCACTATTGGGCCTCCATCCTGGATTAAGTCCCAATAACCATCTCCTTGGGCCACTATCCACGCCTAAGCCCCTATTTCCTCTTTGGGATGTTGGCCATGTGTAATACACTCTTTATTCCTTATGTACACACCTTTTGCGATGTGATCATTAGGTCTTTATTGACTTTTGTTTCTCTAACCAATAATTACTCACATGAACATAGAGTAATCATTTACCATGAATTCATTCATGGGCCTCCCATGAGTGTATGTCCCATACCTTCACACCAAACTATGTGGAATTTGATATTTGACACTATCTGAGCAAGGTACGTAGGAAGCCTCCCTGAAGTTCAAGACCAAAACCCATTATTCTTGACCACTTCACGTCAGTCCACCATCTTCCTTCATGATGTTAAAATATATCCCTCATAATAAACTGACTGGTCTTCTATCCTTTCCCCTATCCAAGTAAGGTACGTAAGAAGCCTCTTAAAGGTTCAATCCCAACACCCATCAGTCTTGATTATGTCATGTCGGTTCACCCCTATCCTGCATGACGTTAAAATGTATGCACCCTTTTGTCTAGAATGATGCTAAACTACATAACTTTGAACTATGTGGGTTTTTATCCTTGTTTCCCGGATAGGGTACGTAGGAAGACTCCCTAAGGGTCAACCCCAACCAGTGGTTAGAAATTGTAACCCTTACTAGGGTTAAGACATTGGAACCCCATCCAGTAGTAAGCCGTTGGAACCCCAACCAACAGTAAGCTATGGGAACCCCAAATAGTGGAATTTCATTGCAACCCTAACTAACAACAATCCACTATAGTCTCGTTTTTTGGAACCCACATCCTTGGTCCATCCGAGTGAAGTTAGACTATCCCAGGCTTCTAACCATGCATAATCCCTAGGATATCATCATGTTTTTGTCTTATGTGTACAACCGAATTATATTCCCCATCCTGAACTACGAGGACTTTGATCCTTGCCCCTATTCAAGAAAGGTACATAAGAATCCTCTATGAGGTTCAATTTCATCACTTATGTCCCATCATGGTCTCTCCCTCCGCCCCCTAGGTTTTGGGAAGATCATGCCCCAACCCGAAGGTTATATTTTTTTCGGGTCCCATCTGTAATGCCCCGACCCCAGTTACCCAGAGTCGGTGCATTGTTTCATAACTTTGTCATGATCACAAAAGATCAAGTCTTGAAAGACCTATTAGTTTAGTAGCCTTGGAAACATTAGATACATTCATAAATGTTACATTACATCATAAAGTGAAAAATCACAACAACATAGTCTCCGTAGTCCACACTCATATCCCCTTCAGAATATCCTTGTAGGTCAGTCATAAAATATTTCTTCACATCTTGGAAAAAATAAAACATAGAAAGGGGTGAGCTCAGATTCTCAGTAAGGATAACAATATAGCGGAAACTTTAATAAATAAACATAAAAATTTAAGGAAATGTAGAACTAAAACAAAAGCCTTTTAAACATGAACTTTATCATAATATTTAAAAATTAAAATGAAATAATTCCATTTACTTAATCACATGGATATTCTACTAGCCAAATAATCACATGAAATATCAATAACCACTTTCATAATGATGGAATTCATAATGCCAGACTATCATAACCAAGTAGCCAAGGCCTCATGCCAAGACTACAAATAAGATTTTGTCAAGGCCTCGTGCCAAGACACTAGTTTGTCTAATGAGACCTACCGATGCATCGAGGAGATATAGTGGGCTCCACACGTCACTTATTAAGTCCAATGCATTCCTCATATGAACATGTTTAAACATATCATAAACCATAACACAATCATATCACATAAAACATGCATAAAGGAAACATAAAATTTCCACATTTCAATCAAAATATATCAATAAAAAAAAACTGATATAATAAAACCATTTTCAATACAAAAATAAAAGAAAATTAAAACTTGGTATTTATTTTTCATTTAAAAAAAGTTAAGTCTTGTAGAGGAAGCCGAAACTCAAATAATGGTTACGGCGGCAGAAGTCGTAGTCTCCACATACGTATAACAAAAAAACATTCCCTTTTGTAGTTTAGTAAAACGCTTCGTATAAAAAAGATTCCTTTTGAATAAATGTAAAACTCAAAGGGGTTTATACACCGTATGAAATAAAATTGTGTATAAAACAAAATATGCCTCAATGAAAGGACATTGAGATGAAGTCCCTTACCTCATGTCCGACTTGACTCCATCGCTCTTTAATATCCTGAATAATAAACTGGAGTTAATTTCTACCTGATTATGAACCTTTTTCAATTTCATTATTCCTTTTATATCACTTATTACCATTATATGAACATTATGTAATTATCTAGGTTAATAACGGTCGTTTTGTCGATCTTTGGTACTTGAGTCAAAAATAAACTTCTTATAATTACAAGTTGTTCATGTGGTAAAATACCCATTATATCCAGAATTATATTCATGATTTATATATAATATATATCATATATATCTAGTATATACATTCATTTATAATATTACATAACATTTAGAGGTAAGAAATGAAATGCACCGTTCATGGACACTGTAAGCCATATGTACGCATGAACGCTACTTTCATTTCTATTTCATATTTAATGGAATGAAATCATAATTATATAAATTTATATTATAATTCCAGTATAATATCATATATAATATCATTTACTCCATATTTTATACATCCCACATATGGAATTAACGATTAAAATCACTTTGAGGGGGCGGTAGTCCGCACTTCCTAAAATGAAATTATCGCATTTACCCATAATGGAAATCATAAAGGTATGCCATAAATGAAAAATAAAGAAGAATAAGGAAAAAATAAACATAATATATATCATATATAAAAATAGTGTCATCATAATTGACACCATGAGAGGTTTTAAAAGAATATTGAACAATCATCGTTTCGTGAGGCAGTAATTCACCTCCCACAGAAATAGTATGTTTTTTAACAATTAAACGAAGGTGTGTGTAAGTTTAAATAAAATAATTCTCATAAAGACATCCTATTATATTTAATACACTTGTTTTTTACAAAATAAAGGAATAAAAAGAGTTTAAGGGGTTAGAGAATCAAAATAAAACAAAAGAACATAAGAGAAGACATTACCTTAAAATCGGGTAACTCTTTTTGATTTGAGCCAAAGGATTCCTTGGGAAGACTTAATCTCAAAGTGAGGCTTCTAGGAGTAATATAGGGAAGTTTAGAGAGTATTTGGGCAGAATTTGGCCGATCCAAATGGCTTTGAAGGTGTGAATAAGGTGGTAGATGTGGGGGCCTTTTATAAGAGGAGAGGAGGGGCACTCTTGGAAAGTCATGAAATGTTACATTATTATGAAATAATTTTCTAATTTTAAAGGTCCCAAAAAGATATATTTGTAGTATAAGGTGATAAGGGTTAGAAATACATCCATCCAATAGGTTTTAGAGAAGTTTAATTCTTATATTTGACCTTTCTTTTCATTTTATTAAAATTGTTAATTAATGAGGTAATCACTGCATCATCATGGTTTCACAAATAAATTTATTTATTTAATGTATAAAAATTATAAAACAATTACCATGATGTAGGAAATATTTATATCTTTACAATGAAGATTTATAGTCTAAAATTTAACTTATATAACCCCATGTAATAATTGTTTTAGTACAACAACAAATGTTTGTGACAATTTTATTTTTACTTTAAATAAAAAGTTATTAATGTCATTTTCTTACCCAAGTGGATCCATGGGGTCCCCATGTTGACCCATGGATTGTATTGGTCGGAAATGACTCATACAATAAGGGTAGGACAAGTGTAAAGGTAATTTAATATTATTATAACATCATATTTACCTTAAATTACACTAATTATCTTTAATCGCGATTAATAAAACTTAAAAGTTACTATTGACCAAAAATTATTTTCATCCCATTGAACCAAATTTTACTTAATAATGACAACCATGTATGTAGGATTTTTTAAATTCAAATAACATAAGTGGTAAAGTTTCATTTAAACGAAAAATTAGTTTTTTAACTACCACTTAGTGGTTTCACTTTTCATCAAAAATTGATGTTTTTCAGAAAAATACAAAAAATTAACCCTAAGCTAGATTTGATATTCATAATTCAAAAATGATGTCCATTTTACAAAATTAAAAACATATAAGTTGAATTAATTAATTTAATAATTAATTCCAGTTGTCACAACAAATAGCGTGTTTTTTAGAAAATATATATCAAAATATTGACAATTGTTTATGTCCAATTTCAAAGTGAAATTAATTCTAATAACCACCATTGCATAAAATGGTAAAAATATATTCTAATTATACTTTAAAACCTCTCAATAGTATAATGTATCCCTATAAATTATTTTGATTAAAAAATTTGTTTTTAAATATTTTCTTTATTCATAGAAAATTGGAAGTTCTCAGAAAATTACAAAAAAAATAAACTTAGGATAATTTCGATATTCCGAATACAAAAATGAAGTCGATTTTGAAATATAAAATTTATATAATTTCAAAAAGTGGGTATTAAAATTCATAACTGCTACTTTGATTGGTCGCGGTGTGTTAGAATCTCGAACTTGCGTACAATGCAAGCTATTGCATTATTGAAGGAGAAGAGTACCGTGGAATCTTGGGGTGTTCATTCTTCCCTCCTTCAATAAATTGTGTCCTCGAAATTTGAAAATGTTCTTCGAAAATAAAAGGTTGAAAATAGAAAATAACTTTGTGGAAAACCCATATCGGAAATAGGGTTAATAAAAATATAACTTTAAAAGAAAGAAAGAGAAGTACAAAGGTCACCCGAGATAGCCCATACTAGGATTATATGAAAAGTGGATATGGGGGAGAAACAATCCATCAAGGTCTGATATAGAGTAGTAGAAAATAGGATTAGGAGAAATTTAACTACAAGAAAATCAAAAACTTGTGATTGGTTAAACGATCATTGATTCCCCAGTAGGAAAAGTTAACCGACAACATTTTTGTTTTAAGTTACCTTTCATACAGTTGAGGAATTTATTTAGGAGATTTACTAATAACATAAGGAAATATACATACTTGTCATGTTGAATTTCATTCTTTAATAAATTTTTACCACAAACCCATCTTTCACTCAAAAAGATAATAGAACTCAAAAAAATTATATTTATCCTAATCGTACAAGGTTCCAAATATTAACACATACCATTTAGATTAGGAAAACTATTTCTTAATAACAAGAATCTTCCTGTAGGCTAGTGGTAGGTAATAAAGGCCTGTCGCACTATGGTTGTAGGTTCGATTCCTACAGCTTTGTCCGACATGACGGGTTATCCCTTGACCTACAGGTTGTCCTTTTCCTAAAACTATAGTATTATAATATTCCAAAAATAATCTTCATAAATATATTAACCTTAAACAATACTATCAATAGTTAAACTTAATCCATTCCAACCTTTATAGTTATCCAAAATACCTCTGTCCAGACTTTCTCTAAAAGGTCTCTAAATTCCAAAATCAATTCATCAGATTGCCCAAACAATGTAAAGTTTCTCTTATTGTCCCATACTAAAAATATGATTACCTTAATCATATTAAAACATTAATAAAAACAAAAAGTACTGCAGTACAATCCTTATATATATCACATTATTATTATAACCATAATATAGTTATTGAGTCCAAAAAAACAAATACAATAATTATTCAACTTCATATGTAGTAACAGCATAAGCTTGGCCTTGCTCCCTTGGCCTTTTCTGAAGTATGTTTACTTGGAACATAGGGCATTCATTTGCATAATGCCCCATTTCTCTACAATTTTAGCATTCAACATTGACAACCTCTTTCTTTCCCTTGCAATCACGAGCCTGGTGACCTCTTTCCCCACATTTATAACGAACTCCCATTCCTTTCAGGAAAGTACTGGGGTGATTTTTCCAACAATTATCGCATAATGGAAAATACTTCTTTCCCTTTTTCCCTTTATATTTCTCTTGTTCCAGCATTCTCTTATTCTCTTTCTTTACTTTATTGTCATAAGATTTAGAGAATTCCTTTTCGGTCTTGATAGAACACGATACTATATCTTCATACGTTGAGAAAGATTGTGATACTAATGCTCGATGGAGAAATGGTTTTAACCCATCAAAGAAATGATAAATCTTAATTCTTGGGTTACGTATATAATATGCAGCATGACTCGCTAACCATGTAATGTTGGCCTCATACTTTCCAAAATTCTCATCCTCCTTTTGTCTCAGACTCAGAAATTGCCTTTCCATATCTGCTCGATGGTCACGAGGAAAGTATTTTTCTAAGAAAAGCTGTTTGAACTCTCTCCATTCCATACTTGATACTTATTCATCATCATTTGTATTTTGAATCAATGACCACCATTGATCAGCATCTTCAGTGAGGCGGTAAACTGCCATGAAAACTTTTTCCCTTTCACTACTCCCTAAAGCCTGGAATATTTTCTCTAGGGAATTTATCCATTTCTCAACTACTAATTGATTTGTACCCCCATTAAATGTTGGTGGTTGTTGCCTCATGAAGCGGTCTAACATTGATCCTCCATGTTGCGGATTAGGGTGCTCCATACGAGTAAGGTTATTATTCTTAACCTGAGTGAGTTGTCCCAGTATGGTGGTAAGCTGATTAGCACCAGTTGTATCACCATCTCCACTATAATTATCTTGAATAGTAGGAAAATCCCTACATAGAGTGCGTGCATTGATACAATTTCCATTCCTTCCACTAGGCGCCATTTCTAAACAATGGCATAAACTAGATCAATTCAGGAATCAAAATACATAATTCCATACTTGTAAAAAACTTAACATAAATTGAACTATTTATGGATATAATCCATAATCATAAAAAGAAATGTTTTCTTTAAGGAAGTATATACTCACAAACCCTTCATAATGGTTTGTAAAGAAAATGAGAATTATCCAAAGCATATCCCCCGGGAGTGTCGTAACCAATAGTGGAACAAAACCCGTTATCATGCACCAGTTCCCATTCAAGTCTAGATCAAAGTGGTGTTTTCAGGTTTTACCCCTAGGTACATCTATGCTAGAGCTGCCTCTACCTACTCGTATCCAGACCGGGATGTATTTCTCGGAAAACTCACAAAATTGCTATAATACCAAAATTCTAGGATGTTCTTCTATACTAATCCGTAACGTCTATCTTAGGACTATGTGATCTAATCAGAGTTTATCTAAATCTAGCTTCCAAGGTTAGTACTAACCGTCCTATGATACCAACTATAACACCCTGACCCCAGATACCCAGAGTCAGGGAATTGTTTCGTAACTTTAGCATGATCACAAAAGATCAAGTCTTTAAAGACCGATTAGTTTAGTAGCTTTGGAAACACTAGATACATTCATAAATGTTACATTACATCATAAAGTGAAAAATAACAATAACATAGTCTCCATATTCCACACTCATATCCCCTTCAGACTATCCCTATAGGTCAGTCATAAAATATTTCTTCACATCCTTGGAAAAATAAAACATAGAAATGGTTGAGCTCAGATGCTCAGTAAGGATAACAATATAGCAAAAACTTTCATAAATAAACATAAACATTTAAGGAAAAGTATAACTAAAACAAAAGCCTTTTAAACATTAACATTAGTGTAATATGGAAAAAGTAAAATTAAATAATTCCATTTACTTACTCACATGGATATTCTACTAGTCGAATAATCACATGAAATATCAATAACCACTTTCATAATGATGGAATGCATAATGCCAGACTATCATAACCACATATCCAAGGCCCTGTGCCAAGAATACAAATAAGATTTTTTCAAGGCCTCATGCCAAGACACTAGTTTGTCTCATGGGACCTACCGATGCATCGAGGAGCTATAGAGGGCTCCACCTGTCACTTATTAAGTCCAATGCATTCCTCACATGAACAGGTTTAAACATATCATAAACCATAACATAATACTATCACATAAAACATGCATAAAGGAAAAATAACATTTCCACATTTCAATCACAAGATATCAATACAACACATTGATATAATAAAACCATTTTCAATACCAAAATAAAAGAAAAGTAAAACTTGGTATTTATTTTTCATTTAAAAAAAGTTATGTCTTGTAGAGGAAGCCGAAACTCAAATAATGGTCACGACGGCAGAGAAGTCATAGTCACCGCATACGTATGACAAAAAAAAATTACCTTTTGTCATTTAGTAAAACTCTTTGTATAAAAAAGATTCCTTTTTAATAAACGTAAAAGTAAAAGGGGTTTATACACCGTATAAAAGAAAGTTGTGTATAAATCAAAATATGCCTCAGTGAAAGGAGATTGAGACGAAGTCCCTTACCTCGTGTCCGACTTGACTCGATCGATCATTAATCTGCTAAATAATAAACTAGAGTTAATTTCTACTTTCTTAAGAACCTTTTTTAAGTTCATTATTCCTTTTATATCACTTATTACCATGTTATGAACATTATGTAATTATTTAGGTTAATAACGGTCGTTTTGTCGATCTTTGGTACTTGAGTCAAAAATAAACTTCATATAATTACAAGTTGTTCATGTGGTAAAATATCCATTATATAGAGAATTATATTCATCATATATATATAATATATATCATATATATCCAGTATATACATTCATTTATAATGTTACATAACATTTAGAGGTAAGAAATGAAATGCACCGTTCATGGAGATGGTAAGTCGTACGTACGCATGAACACTACTTTCATTTCTATTTCGTATTTAATGGAATGAAATCATAATGATATAAAGTTATATTATAATTCCAGTATAATATCATATATTATATCATTTAATCCATCATTTATACATCCCACACATGGCATTAACGATTCAAATCACTTTGAGGGGGCGGTAGTCCGCACTTCCTAAAATGAAATTATTGCGTTTACCGATAATGGAAGTCATAAAGGTATGCCATAAATTAAAAATACAGAAGCATAAGGAAATCATAAACATAATATATATCATATATAAAAATATTGTCATCATAATGGCCACCATGAGAAGTGTTAAAAGAATATTGAACAATCATCGTTTCGTGAGGCAGTAATTCGCCACCCACATAAACAATATGTTCTTTAACCATTAGATGAATGTGTGTGTAATTTTAAATCAAATAATTCTCATAAAAACATTATATTATATTTAATACACTGGTTTTGTTACAAAAATAATGGAATAAAAAGAGTTTATGTGGTTGGAGAATCAAAATAAAACAAAAGAACATAAGAGAAGACATTACCTTAAAATCGGGTAACTCTTTTTTATTTGAGCCAAAGGCTTACTTGGGATGACTTCTTCCCAAAGTTAGGACTCTAGGAGTAAGATAGGAAAGTTGAGAGAGTATTTTGGTAGAGGTTGGACGAGACAAATGGCTTTCAAGGTGTGAATAATGTGGTAGAGGTGGGGCCCTTTTATAAGAGGAGAGGAAGGGCACTCTTGGAAAGTCATGAAATGTTACATTATTATGAAATGATTTTCGGATTTTAAAGGTCCCACAATGATATATTTCTAGGATAAGGTGATAAGGGTTCGAAATACACCCATCCAGTAAGTTTTAGACAAGTTTAAGGCTTAGAATTTACCTTATCTTTTCATTTAATTAAAATTGTTAATTAATGTGGTAATCACTGCATCATCATGGGGTCACAAATAAATTTATTTATTTAATGTCTAAAAATAATAAAAAAAATTCAATGATGTAGTAAATATTTTTATCTTTCCAATGAATATTTATAGTTGAAAATTTAACTTAAATAAACCCATGTAATAATTGTTTTATTAAAACAACACATGTTTGTGACAATTTTATTTTTACTTTAAATAAAAAGTTATTAATGTAATTTTCTTACCCAAGTGGATATATGGGGTCCCAAGATGACCCATGGATTGTATTGGTCGTCCATGACTCATCCAATAATGTTAGGACAAGTGTAATGTTAATTTCATATTATTATAACATTATATTTACCTTAAATTATACTAATTACCTTTAATCGCGATTAATAAAACCTTAAAGTTACTATTCTTAAAAAATTATTTTCATCCCATTGAACTAAATTTTACTTAATAATGACAACCATTTATGTCAGATTTTTGATATTCAATTCAAAAAAGTGGTAAAGTTTCATTTAAATGAAAAATTAGTTTTTTAACTACCACTTAGTGGTTTCACTCTTCATCAAAAATTGAAGTTTTTCAGAAAAATTACAAAAATTAACCATAAGATATATTTGATATTCCAAAATAAAAAATGATGTCTATTTTAAAAAATTCAAAACATATAAATTGAATTAATTAGTTTAATAATTAATTCCCATGGTCACAACAAATAGCGTGTTTTTAAGAATATATATATCAAAAGATTGACAATTGTTTATGTCCAATTTCAAAGTGAAATTAATTCTAATGACCACAATTAGATAAAATGGTAAAAATATATTCTAATTATACTTTAAAACCACTCAATATTATAATTTATCACTATAAATTATTTTGATTAAAAAATTTGTTTTTAATTATTTTCTTTATTCATAGAAAATTGGAAGTTCTCAGAAAATTACAAAAAATTCAACTTAGGATAATTTCGATATTTTGAATTCAAAAATGAAGTCCATTATGAAATATAAAATTTATATAATTTCAAAAATTGGGTATTACTATTCATAACTGCTACTTTAATTGGTCTTGATGTGTTAGAATCTTGAACTTGCGTACAATACAAGCTATTGCATTATTGACGGAGAAGCGTACCATGGAAGCTTGGGGTGTTACACCATGAATGTGTCAATTCTCACAAGACACATCCTAAGGTGTCCCATCACCCAACCAAAATACATGGACTTTGATTCCCTACCACGAGGATATGTAGGAAGTCTCTTCGAGGCTCTATCCAAACATCACCTTTTTCCTCACATCGACCCCATCCCATTTTCCATCCACTTCTCTCAAACATCCATATCTATCCTAATTATTACTTGGGTAGCCACATCCCAGTGATATCATGTAACCCACATTCTCACTACTCCTAACAATAGTAGGCAAGCTAATCACTTGTAATCCCCACACGGTGCATAGTAATCCACCAAAGAGTGTCCCTCATGCAATGGGATGTAATACATTCGTAAGATCCAATATCATATCTAGGGAACTGTCCTCTTAGAACACACCAATTAATCACCCCTTAGAACTATGTGGGTTTTGATCCTTGTCTCTTGAGGCAGGGTACCTAGAAAACATCACTATGGTTCAATCCCATCCAACGGTAAACCCCGACGTCCCCTTTATAAAGACCCTAACATCCTCAGATATGTCTTCACAGGTTGTTCTGACCCACTCATTTGGTAAAACCCCCTTGGTTCTACCTCTTGGGGATGCACCCATCTGATTTACTCCCATCTGTGGTCCGATCAGTCTAATCCATCTCCTCAAGATGTTACACTCACAGCATACCCTCTGTTAATCATGGAAAGTTAAGGAAGACCATAGAGACATGCCCATGGAATATAATTACATGCACTTGATGTGGGATGTCTTGAGATTTTTCTCCCTCAAGAAGCCCTATCATATGGGGAAGAAACCCAGACATATCGGTGTTCAAACGTCTATGCACACTAGCGATGTCCAACATGACTATCCCCCTGACCAAAGGTTACTGCCCTAACTTGAACCCTTGGAATGTACTAATAGAAGCAGTGTAATTAGCTAGAATCCATGAAGACATGCCAATAATAAGAGTTTTACAAACAATGTCTTCACCATTAAGGGAGACTCGGACTAGGAAGTGAGTTCTGAGGGGAATCCATGGAAGGAGAGACCTACATCCCATCGTCTTGTTTCTATCAAGGAGGAAAATCCCTTGAATATGTGATGGATTTCTCCCAGATTTGGAATATAGGAATTCATGGAAATAGATCAGTGAATCCTCAAAAGATGAATTCATGCCCCAACGAATGCCTCAGAAACAATGCAATGCATATTTTTGTCTCCAATCATGTACTCAACATGATCACGTATGATAATAATAGGGTGAAATTGAAGATATTTTTAAGGATTATTCTTGATATGTAATTCATTTTATTGTCATTTTTTGATATTTTTCAATACTGTTAAAGAGTCAAAGAATTATTTATCCCATTTTCTCTAAGTGACGAGAATAGATGAACTAGGAATTATAAGTACATGTTTTGAAACGGTATCAATTGTACAATATGATAACATTTCAAACCAAAAAGAAGAAAAAATATTTGGGATGTCTAAAATTTTTTCATAGAAAATTCAACAAAGGTAATTGTATCCTAGTCTATTCAGGAAGGGAAGGAAAAATTCCATAGGAAAGAATTGGTAAAAATACATTAATGTGTCTTTGAAACTTCATGGAATGTCTATTTCATGTATTGATGTAATAGAAATAAATTATTTGGGTTTTAAGGTTATATGATACCAAAATATATACTTTACAACTATTGAAAATATATAATAATTAAAAATCATGTTATGGATCAATAAATATTTTAGTTTGTATTCAAATGATCAATCAAAAGGTCATTGAATTAAAGAATTGAATAAAAGTATATTTATGATGCTCATATTGATCTAATTAAAGGATAAATATTTTAATATTTTGTCTCTTATATTATAAGAATTTTTTTTAACCAACAATGATTTTTATGAAAAAATGAAATTCTTAATTAAATACTCCTGGTTTATGCATCATTGACTTCTATAATAGGCTTTAGAAGAAGAAAAGGATAAAAAAATTATATAGGAAAATAGTTTTTATTTATATGTTTGTTAAAGTATGAGGAATTTATATTCCACCACCATTAGAATCATATTTAGAAGAATAAATGTTTGTTTTATTATAAGTGATCCAATCACATATAAGAACTTATGTGTTGTGGAAATAAATAATATTTTTAAAATGTTACTAGTAAAATGAAATAAATATTTTTTATAATATATTGGGGGGTTTTGAATATTAAAATAATATTATAAATAGATTATAGTTTCTAAGAGGAAAGTAAAAGTATGTTTTGGACTTAAAGAAGCACAAAATTAGCGGATAAATGATTAAGTTAGCTATGATTCTAAGTTAATGTCACTTAACATCCTATAAGTAATTATGATTTACAAGTAAATAGAAATGTAAAGAGAGATATATATATAGTCACCATAATGAGGTGAATATAAATTTATATCATAATGTATTTTAGGATTTTTTGGTAGAGAAGTAATGTAAAGAGTTACATTAGTTTCAAAAATTAATTAAATGGAAATGTTTTGATAGAAAGTGTTTCAAGAATTACTATGATAAAAGAAGAATGGTTTATAAGTATTGATGAAATGTTATTAACACTATAACAATGTATATTCTGAATTAATTGAATATAAACACTTTTTCTAATGAGTTAAACATTAAGAACATGATTCCTATATTTCATCATTATTTAATCTATATTTATTATTTACAGTAATAAACTAAAGAGGTTTAGTGGGTGGGTTATATGAGATATTCACATAGAGGTGTGACTGGAATTACACAGATATGTGATGAGATTAGAAAAATATAAATAGATTAGTAAACATATGGATAACTAGGTAGTCTATCATAAGTTATATATTAGATATGATCTTATATATGGTTTTGTTATGTATTATTAAAATAGTTTAAGAATGAAAAATATATCAGGTTATGGTTAAAAGAAAATATAAACCTTATCATTCAATAAAATTAGCTATATATATATACATACACACACACACATATATTGAAATAACCAAATAATTAATTAATTAATTATATTGTGAAATGAAATGAAAAATAACCTCCCAATGTAAGATTTTGAGTTACTTATTATCGATGTTTTTCAAGGAGTATTATTTGGTGTGATGCAATTTTATAATTAACACAAGTTTTATTATTATATTTGTATATGAAATATGATCATAAGGCACAAAATAGGATTTTTTTTTCACTGGATGACCTATGTTGTATACCATATGAAGTGTTATACTCCATGTATTTGGTAAAATAGAGTTGCATGGTTCACATTTAATGTCCCATATACTAGATAATGATGAAATACCTTGAATGAAGACACTCATATTTTTATTCAATTATTTCAAAAACCATGAAGCTTAACAAATCAGGGGTGGTTGGGTGTGTTATTGGTCATTTAGATTGTTGGAGCTTAACCCAGATGGAATTTTTCCTACCATATAAAGTGTAGAAAGTTTACCCCCTTATTTACATATACCGAGGACATGTATGTGTGTATATAAATAGTAAATATGATGTGATTATCTATTAGTTGAGTGTAATGTGATGTGATTATCCATAAAGGTGAATTAAATGTGATGTATTCACTATCCAGGTTGGTCTATACTTGAATAATAGAGAATGTATGTGGAGGATATATGGGATTGACATATAATTTTCCCCATGATCACTTGATTTATTAATATAAGAGATCATATGAAAATTTAAGCTTCTATACAATGAATATGATGGATACATGTATAGATATATATGTTACTAATGAAGATTATTCTAGACCTCTTAATTTCTTGAGTAGCACTAATGAATTTATGTAGGATACTATTTTCTTACATTTATAGATTTAGTGATTCATATTTGTTGTTCATGATATAATACCCAATGGGGAAAATTTTTTTTTGAATTAATTGTGATTGATTTTTACTCAAGCATGTTCTCTAGAACTATTTTAGAGGTTATCTAAAAGGTGATTCAAAAGAATGTGGTAACCACATATGTTTTTATGTGTCTTTAATTTGAGAGTATAATATATTTTTTTGTAAATATTTTTTATAGAACTAGGTGATGAACTATGGGGGTGAATTGAGCATTGAGTTTTCAATGGAGGAGGAATGGAGGTTAAGGGGTTAATATAGGATCCACTAGCTAGCCAGTGGGGTTGGAAGGAACCCAATTGCATATAAGGGGTCACCATGTAGCCTATCCTCCTTCACTGAATCTATGGTGGTCTAGGAAGAACTGTTTATTCATAATAGGGCTCATCGTCCAGTTGATAGTGTGGGCTGTTTATGATTTAATGATGTGTTTTTTTGTTATTCTCACTAGTGATTCCCTCTTTATTTTATTACTCTTCACTTGAATTTTTTGGATAAATAATACTATGAACCTATCCTCTACTCCCTCCAAAAGATCGCCATGGTTAATAGTTGATTGAGGAAGTTCTCATGAAAATCTTGGTGAAATCCTACATTATTTGTTTCTTCATGCCTTATATTTCCATATTTTATAAAAGATATTTGTGTAATTAATTATTGATTATCACCCCAGAATGTTTAATAACCTTAAATACTAATATTTATATTATATATATACCCTATTATCCTCAATTGATCATTTTATTGTTTTAAAATTGGGAAATGGATGAAAATTCCATCATATCTAAATGGGGTTTTCCAAGATTTATGGTTCTTTGGATTAGAATGGAAAGAAGATATCTCATGATGATGAAAATGTGTTGTTGATTAGAATTTCATTGGGGGTACATCACTTAGATTTCATTAATCAAACAGATCCAATTTAATTATATTAAATTTGTGGTTATTGTGTTGTCACACAATAGGGATTATTTAAATAATGAAGTCAAAAGTTTGTTATGGTCCTTCCATGGATGGTTGGTTGTGGTTCTGACTGGGTAGTGATATTTGGTAAGCCATTCTATATATGTAACATTATCCCTTTAATGAGATCCATTTATAAATATTTAATTTTTTTATAATTTAGTTATAATTAATTAATTGAAATACTTGGTCCTGAGAAGAACCTTGTAGTGATCGCTGGAGGTCAAATAAGGTTGGATGAAGTCAAACAAAGTTGTTAGGCATTTCATATTTTGGAGTTGGCTTAATTTGAGTAAGGAGATCTCACATAATCTACCCTATGGTATTATTAATGGTTTATTGGAATATGCACGAGGTTAGATACCTTATGTGAATGACCCTTAATCCATAATTATGTTATGACAAGCTAAATTAAGAATTAGTTAATTACCACAAGCTGTAACTAATTAATGGATACAAGCATCATACTTAATTAATGATTGATCCTAATGTATTACTTAATTAAACTAGTCATAGCTAAGGTAATTGGAAATGGTGGGAAAGTATATGAAGTACATTTTTTCACTTTCTTGATGTTATCCACTAATGGCCGAGGCTTGAAAATTAATGCGTGAAAAAAAACTATAATCAATGTTAGGGTGTGTGCATGTATAAACCATGTGACCTTGTATAATTATTTATGCCTTATTATACTTATATATACTATTTTAAATTGTTTTATCTTGATCACATGTGTATTTTCAGTGACTCATTATGACATGCTAGGCTATGTTTTTATGTCTAATATTATTTTCCTTGTTACGATACATGTATTGGAATAACATGTGGACTATTCTTGATGGTGATCACATGTGGGTGTGTGTGTGTATCCCATGGGACCCTTTATGATATTTTTTTCCATTTTTATTCCTTTGTATCTTGTTCACCATGTTTGATGATGATCGCATGTATTTATTATGTTTCTATTTATTACTCATGAGGATATTCTATTCGTTTTCACTTTTCTCTACCCTATTTTGTGTACAACCATAAATTCATAGGTATTGTTATTTGTACTTAGAACATGTGTTTCTTTGTGACATCGTTATCCCTTAGGGTGTGAGTGAACACGACTTGTGATGAATATGATGATGGACCTGAGCATAGGGTATGGATACAATGATCCCTCATGGATTCCATGTGATTCAATCAATGCCTAGTGAATTCCAAGTATCATGTTTACTCAATGCCTCATGGATATCGAGTATCACAATTACAAAATTCCTAGTGGATTTTGAGAATATTACACAATTTATTCTTATTAGATTATAAGAAGATGGTTTACATGATGTTGAGAAATATGTTCACTAGCCTAATGGAATGTTTTTATTGTTTCTAACATCTGTTATGAATTTTTTTCTAACTTGGAGATGAATTTGGTGTGGCCAAGGCTTGTGGAGGATTTTTAAGTGCATCACCACTTATTATATAATTATTATTTATTGTGTTTTCTTGGTGATATTATGCTATGATTACATATTTTTATTGTATTTTTTTAATTTCTGTTGATCTAATCACATTCACAAACCCTACATTTTAACAGTTATGTGTTAGATCTTATTGGTGGTGTCATACTATGTTGTACCCATAAATTTCTCAGGAGTACATGAAACATGGTTACTTAAAAAGAAGTCAATTTTTACAGGTGAATTTAGTTTTGAGGTCCATGTTTGATCATCTATTTGTATAACACACTATAATTCAAGAGGTCCGGATGATGTGAGGATAGGTTTGGTGGAGGATCGTGATATTTTATTATTTTATATCACGTACATGATAATCCAAGAGGAAATTCAAGGTATTGTTTCTAGTGATGATTTTTGATTCTATTTTCCACATTAATTTCTATAGTTTCAATGCTATTAGTTTTTTATTACTCTGATTGTATAATATTTACATGTTTTTTTATTTATTTTAATTGTTACTCTACCTAAATGTATATTCTCTCCATCGTCCCTCTATAGGACCTATTTTATAGTCAATGAACACTAGTATATGAGGAGGGACACATGCTATCATATGGAATTTCATTATAGTCTCAATGATTAGATTTAGGATGATACATATGGTCACAAGGTATTTCATATAATGTGATATAAGGTGAATTTGATGATATATTTCCAAATTTTTTCTTGGAATATATAAAAAAATAGTTTTAGATATGGATTCACAAGATATTTTAATTTAAAAATATATGGTGAAATAGTACTAAGACTATTGGGCTTTAGTGTAAGTGGTATGTTGAAGAAGATATTCCCAAAATCCTTACACATTTTTTGTACAGTTTTCCATATCATTTATAATGATATAAGATATCATATAGTACAATATCCTTTCACTAAATATGCTTCTTAGGTATAACTTTCCTTGTGATATATATATATATATCAAAGGTCTTCAATACCTTGGATATATTATAGAACATATACTATGATAGATTGTAAAATAAGTGATAAGACTTACCATTGAGATATCATCCATCAAAAGATATCTTTAATAAAGACGTTTCAAAAGATAAAATGAGTGGGAGGTTTGGTGAATTCAAGTGATGAATTCTTCGTTATTTGAATTTTTTACTACTAACTTATAAATGTATAAGATAATTTCAGGTATAATCCTCATGTTTATACAAGTTTTAATACACAGTCAAGATGTCATGGTTTGAGCCTACCTTAAATCCTACTGAGTCTTCCTCTCCTTGAATATAATTTTTATCATTATTTTTTATGATAGGATATATAATGTTGTTAAGTGAAGGTGAGTCTTTCTCATGTAATGGGTGATTCACAATATCCCATGAATACACCACGGAAAAGGGCATATATTGGATGCCTCTTAGTGATCTTTATAAAGCTCATACACTTGAAAAAAATGTGTTAACCCATCCTTGTATGGTAAAAATCATTATATATCTTGATTATAAATATAAATGGTTTTATGTTTTAGGATTAATTATCTTAATTTATCAGTTTATAATTCTTTTTTATGTGTTTATTGACTTCCAATCAATCATTATAATTCCTTACACTTAATGCTTGCGTTTTTTACAAATAAATCATTGTAACATTCATACCTTAGAAGCATAATTTTTTATAATAAATTCTTTAGTTTATATCATATATACACTTCCACATTTTTTATATTATGTATTGTGGTCGTAAATTAAATTTTAAAAATATCATAATCCACAATTAAAATTTCTGAAAGTAGAATTCTAATTTATTTATGCATAAAAAATGACAAAAATAGTATCTTTATATACTATTTCATGATGTTTCCTGATGAATTTTTCAACCAATTTTGTTTTATTGGTACAAAATTTCCTATTTATGTCATGTTTTTTGTTGAGAAAACATTTTTAACCAACATGAATTACATCAACCAGATGATCTACCAAAACCCAAACTTGATTTTTTGCAAGGAATTAATTTCCAAATTTATAACCTCTTGAATAATTAGAACTTATAAACCTATTTATTATTTACTTATATGATATAGGTTCATTATTCTTAACTAATAATGTTTCTCCTTCATCCTTAATACTAAAATTGTTTATCTTTTTTTTAATAACAACTCTATTAATCCTATTACGTTTTTGGGTCTCCATATTAACTTCTTCCACTAGGTTTGTAGAGTTTATTCTTACTCTAAACCATTTATATCATTATCCCCAACATCATAATATTTTTTATCTTCCATAATCTCTTTTAGTGGTGTTATTCCTCTCTATAATCATGGAATGTTTTCCACTGTTAATTTTCTATTTAACAGATCAGATAAATAATATCCCCTCATCATATTAGAATATCATATATAGAGAAATCTATTTCATTGAGATTAATGTTTATTATAATAATTTTCCTTAATAAATGATTCCCATACCCACACAAATAAATATGATAAGTAAAATTTCGTTCCATGTTATATCTTATATGGGATTCCACATGATGAATTGGTTGGTGATAAATTTAGTTTATATATTGGGGATTTCAATGATAATCCCTAAAAGTACAATGGATAGTTAACATGTATCATTATAAATCTAACCATGTATAATAAGGTGTAGTTCCTTATTTCACTATCACAATTCCTTTTTTGGGGGTAAAGATGTGTGTGTTAGGATAATTCAACAAATTATATTAGATAATTGAATAATTATTGGATAATATTTTCCTCATCTCTATTAGGGAATAGATTCTTTGCCTTCATAAAAAGATGATTCCATACATCGTTCTTTTATTCCTTAAATTTCTCAATGGAATCATATTTATACCTTATCAAGTGGATTTATCCACATCTAATGAAATAAATATAATTTTTCTCATGTACGGGAATCGACCTTTAGCATATACTATAAAAATTACACAAACTATAGTGTCAACCAAATCTAGAAGCTCTGTGGGACTATGAACTTTTATATTACAGTGATATTTTGTCATTTTTCATTATAAAATATTGTTACATGTATCTAAGGGTTCCAAAACATGAGAATATAAAAACCCTTACTGATATAATATCATCCAATTCATCTATTCGACCTGAGTAAGTCAGAGATTCCACAAATGCTTTTAAAATAAGTCATGTGAACTATATTTTTTTATCAATTTACAACACATGGTTTTGACACTCTAGTATGTAAATACTATTATTATGATTTTATATATTATAATTTATATTACCTTTATAAAAGTCTCATCATTTATTTTCACACTAGAAAATAAAACAATACATGTCAAAAGTAGACACAAAATTTCTGTTATTGGTTATTCTGGGAACATAATAATAGTTCTTTAACATTTACACCATTCTAGTTGATAATATATGATGATAATATCATATAGAGAGAATAACTAATCATTCACCATTTTCATCTTGAAGACCAACCATGCCTTCAGTTATCTTCTAGAATCTACATGGTTCCTCTATTTGGATTCATATGAGTGAAACATAAGTCGTACTATGATGGATATGTTGTCTAAATACTTTATATATATGATTAGTATCTCTTATATTATAGTGTAAAATATAGGATTGTTTAATGGTATGAAATAGATTAATATATGGTATATCATATGCATTTTGTAGGTATATTGTAAGTACTGATATAAGATATCATTTCACTACCTTTGATAAATAATAGTGTATGAATTGGATATATCATATTGTAGTATATTATACTATATGAATAACATTCCATAGTAAAATTTACTGTCAGGGGAATGATAAGAATCCTCACTTAGGTATTTAACCAAATTATCTTTCATAATTGTGAATATTTTATATGGTGTAACTTATGTGAGGATTGATGATGTATTCATATGGTGAATGCATGAAGAAAACAATGGGCACTCAGGAATTTTCCAAAGACTGTATAAGGGGCCACTTCAAATAACATGGAGAGTGTTCTTATAGGTCCATTATCTTATTGATTCTCCCATACAAAATGTTAAATTCTCTACCTCCCTTTACCTTTTTAGATTTTAGAATATTATGGAAGAGAGTAGTATCTATCCTATTATTCAAGTGATTTATAGTAGCTCAAAGATACACCATAGCGGAGGGTATCCATTGGATTCCACTAAGGTATCGTTATTAAGAAATTTAACAAAGAAGGACTCTTTACCATCTATAGTGAATGAATGGCATGCTATTTTTTTAGTTTAAGCATCATTTTGGGTTTTCATTAATGGTTTATATTGGTGTTTTTGCTTTCTAATTTCTTTTTCTACCTTGATGTCATCTCACTTGATCCTTTCAAATAGAGAATTTGTATCGAGGATTCATGATGATTCATTAACCTTGAAATCATTCTTAAAAATGAATAAATCATCATATTTTATTATATTAATATAATATATCATTAAAGAGGGATATAAATATGAAATAAGACTCATTTTATGATATAATATATAATAATAAATGATATGAAAGTTTTTTGGTGCCTTATGTTATGATATCTAAAATGATAAGGCTTGATATTGTCAAATGAAATGACAAATGAATATCATTGTTCGTGATTAAATGTTATTTCCTTGGTTATCACTATATAATTATTTATAATATATTATTTCATAGTTGGTGAGATCATTGATTGATGCATAAATAATTGAGCATTATATCATCTCAGTGACATGACACATGTTTTTAAATATGTATGGTGGTGGTTGAATATGATATCACATGCTATATTCTCTATAATTTAGTAGAAAAAATAACACCTAAAATAATTTATTCTTTTGTATCATTCATGTGTATCAATTAAATGTCACAAAAAGGTGATTCATAATAAATAATATGTTTTTAAACCTTTTCTTGAACTGATATATCAAGATATCAATAAATACAACATCAATGAAAATTTAATTTTTTTAATTATTACTTTTTGAGATATAGTATATTATTTATAAATTGTCTATAAATCAGGGAAAAGGGTATTTTTTTGACATTTATATAACTTATAAACATGTTTATAAATAAATTAATTTTAAAATATTTATAATTAATTATTTAAATTATTATTTGACATTTATTAAATAAATATTCCATAATATTAATTTTTAATATTAAAATACCTTTTTCAATATATATAGAATGAAAAAAATTGAATATAATTTTTTAATATGGGATTTATTAGGAATGGTTATAAAGTGTTTATATACAATAAAATAAGGATATATATATATGTTTATATTTAACATTATGAATTGTTTAATTTAAAAGTTCCATATTTGAGAAATTATTTAAACCATATCAAATGGATTTTAGATTATTGATATGAAAAAGGTCTAAATAATATGAAATATGTGATATTTAGGATATGTATTTTTTTAACTAACAAAATTGGAATAAAAATTGTCTATATTTAATTTAATACCATATATTCAAGAAAAATTACATATAATATATTATATTAAGGGGTTCATATTAGATATAATTTATTTATTTATATATAATTATCAAATATCCTCAATGGATTTCTAAATTATAAACCGTTCATAATTCTTTTATTTATTAATTTTTCAAAATGAATTTATCTATTGTTTAATTATTTGGTTTTTATTTATTTATTTTATTCCCTCTTTCATTAATATATGTAATTTTATTATTATTAATAGGTGTATAATTTAGATTAAAATGTTAAAATGCTTATATAAATTTTCATACATGTATTTCCAGAGTATCATGCTAGGTATGATAATATATTTAGATTTTTGTAACTTAACAATGAGTTGTACTATGTTATGAGATTGAATTAGATATTTAATTATAGTTTATAAATATTAAGTGTTAGAATGAAAATGTAATTAATAAATATCTTGTTTAAAGTATCCTTAAGTAGAGAGAATATAGGTTATACTACTCATTGGTCGTGAGGCTTATACATTGTATAGAAAAGTGGGGGTTGGAAATCAATCACATCAGGCTTACTCTTTTGAGGATTGCTGATTTAACATGATTATAACAATTTACATTTAATTTTTTTCATGTACCTAACTCTGTGGATTAATTTTGATATGTATAAATGTAATTAGATTTTAACTAGGGTTAGAAACACTATATTAGAGTTTTATATAGAGTTACACATCAATATAGTTTTATCATTTTGATTTGGTGGAGGAAATAATATTAAAAACAAAAAAAATTAGAATAAATAATACAAGTTTATAGGGTAATATAAGATAATATTATGAGATTCAATCCCGATAAAAAACATGAAGTGTTAGATTCCTTTCAGTGAAGACACATATCAAGACCTTGATCCTTAAACTAGTAAGTTATTCCAATGTTGGGTTCCCCTAGATAATCTTGTATAAAAAAGTAAGTAATGTCTAATCATAATAATATTAGGTTACCACTATTGGAATTTAATTTGTGTTACACTAAGTTGGAATACCCTAACTAGATTATGTTACTAGATGAATATTTTTGAGTTTACCAATATAATTAATTAGGGGAAATATTCATAAACTTAGTTATCCAAGATTTAAATATGGTATTACTTGAATGATAGAATGCCTAAATAACTATGTTATTAGATAAATATAAAGTGACCCAAATCATAGACAAATATGTAATGTATATATTACCTAAATTCAATTCACATGATATGTTGTTTTTGGACTATACCATAGTGTATGATATTTGTATATCATTTGGAATGAGATATTTAAACTTGTGGATTATCATATACAGCAGCTTTTCTATGTCATATTGTGTAATATTAAGATGTTACACGTGTGACTCTATGAAGACATGATTTATGAATTATAAATCTCGTAATGGGTTTTGATATATGGAGAGGTTGTCAAATATTATGTGTAGCATTTGGGAAACTTCCACATGGGTCTATTATCAAATATTTTATAACATGAAACACATAGGAGAGGTGTTTCATTCATATGATGAATGCATGAACACGACATCAAATTAAATCAAATCATATTAAATTTATGAGTTAGTTCATACTAATTGGATGAGACAAATATAAGGATTCTTCTACCATACTATTAAAGTATCTAATATTTCCAAACTCTCAATTGAAGAACTCCTATTATAATAGATGTATCCCTCTTTCCCCTTTAGATAGCGAGTCACTAAAATTCCATGGAGATAGGATTCACTCTCAATAATAGAGAAACTATGGATATGTCGCATTGAGGAGATTTTTATTGTATTACTTTAACAAAATACATCAAATATTTTCCTATAAATAGCATGAGCGGTGTTCATTAGTGAAAGGATCACACAAGAGTTATTTATTTAAAAAATGCATTGTTTTTGGTATCTTGATTTGTGATATTAGGTATTGGGTTTCAATATTTCATATACTATATTAAAAAAAATATTTTATCCTATGAGACCCAATAAATATATCATTGCCCCAGATTTCCATTTGAATCATGAACTAATATTGGGAAAATAAAGTATCAAACAATACTACTGAATCATATCACCATATCACCATCTATAATTCTATGTGTTTTATTAAATAATACTGCTACATTCATGTTTTGATATATCTCTTTACATTATGAAATGGAATATCCTTACATGGTCAATATCCCATATAATAATAAATCACATTTAATGTCACAAGATAAACCGTTAATCTAATTTAAATCCATTTCAAAAAACGTTAATCCTATATAAGATCTAGGATTAATCCTATGAGAGTGCATAATTTTGATTACATAGGTTGAATAAAATGATCACTCAAATTTCCCAGTACATTGTTTAATTTTATGTGCACCAATTTAGATTAATTGTACATAAGTTATTCATGCTCCCTTGCCCTATTTAGGTACTAGGGATCACCACACAATGGTCCCCATGTGACTAGTTTAATATTATGATCACCCTTAACATATGTTTGATTCCATTTATCGTGTGAGATTAATTCCATTTGTTCTCATAAATTACTAACACACACTACAAATATAAGGTCTTTTCATTTGATGAGGCATGTTTTAATTTTCTATATTGGTTTAATACCTTTTAAAATGATTTATGGAATGATTCCTAGGAGAATGATAGTTTATAAGGGAATCTCATGGGTTTATGTGATATTAATAAAGTAATATATGCCATTATATTATTTGAGAACGGTTGTCACATCATTAGTAATAACCATGCATTGTGGACATGGATATCATGAAACTTATTCCCATTGAAGAAAGGAAAACACACAACCTCCTCATGGGTTCTCAAACCCTGTGGGTTTTCCAGCCAAACCATGTGGTCTGACTCCCTCTTGGAAATAGGGTGTTGTATGATTAGCACAAGGATTAGAAAAACTTATGGCCAAACCATTCACCTTTTAACAGTGGGGGATTTTATAATCCCCCCTTCGGCTTTAATAGTTCCTACACTGTTTCTACCAAATTTTCTCCTCCAGTAACCTAGGGTGTGAACCCTTTCCTCCGAATATTCCCATGACTGATCCTCCTTTGAATCTTAATAATTTTAAGGGTTGTAAGTTATTAATCAGTTCTCTGGGTAATTCTATCACTCGTATTTCCTCTATTTTTTTGGGAGAATCAGGATGAACTTATTTTTCTCTTTCTTAATCCCTAAACCTTTTTTCTACAATATTCATATATTGGGAATTAAAGAAGTTTTTGTTTGAATAAAGGCCATAGGATGGATGATTTATTGTCTATGAACTTTTATTTTGTTTTTATACAAGTTATATCCCATATTCTTGATGTTTAACCATGTGTATGTGGTTGTTCTATTTTGTCAGTATGCTGGGAATTTGATTCCATATTAATAAATGGTAAATTGGGCATCTAAATGATGTGTTGGACCTTACACAGACCTCATTGGATCCATTTATGAAGAGTATTCTATGACTAAGGCCACCCATGGGTTTTTTAACTCCATTTTATATTTAAATTGATTTTTAATGTGATTAATTGATGGTTTTAAGATATTGACCAATTGTAATTGTGTTTATCATTTTTACATGGAATTAATGGTAGTTGGGATTAAATTTTAATGTTAAGTAGGTTGTAAGGTAACAAGGGAAACTATGATAAATTGTAAAAAGCGGTAACTGCCTTACTATAAAATGGTTTAAAATTTAGTTTAGTGGTTGTGGATTTGAATATATGGTACTAGTGGAAATATTTGGAATTGGGTAAATTTATTGAATTTAATAAACCATGAGTTTGTTGATAAAATGAAACTGTGAAACCTTGTTGCTATATTGTGGTAAGATATCAGTAATGTTGACCTTGTAATTTTTACTAATGGTTTGTTGGGATGTTGTATTATTTCTACTATCCCTTATGTGGGATGTAATTATTCTCAAGGTGATTCAATTCATCATTGTTTCAAAGGGTAGACTTATGATCCCGACTCTAAGGGTATGGACAAGGCATTCTATAACTAGTATGGGGATAACCATACATGGTATTCTGAATCCCGATTTGAAAAATTGGACATATTCTCTTTATATATTGACATATGAACCCTGTGATAAATGATTTATATGATATTAATGGGGAAAAAGCAATTTTTTCTCACATGGGGATCAAATGGTACTAATAAAAATGTTTTTAATATAAATATTTACCAAGAATGAAACCTAGTTTATATATTATTTGACTGTTGTTTACTGTACCTATGCATAAAATTTTATTAGAATGGATATTTAATTAGACCCTTTTGGTGTTGGACTACTAAGTTATAATCACATCCTATTCATGGGGCCATTGTGTTCCCAATAATAATTCATGGTGGAAGGACAAGATATGGGAAAAGACCCTATGTTTGATAGATGATATGAGAGTCGGAAAAGAGCATGGGTGAAAGGACCATCATTGAAATAATGCACCGTTTTGGTAATTGACTATATTATCTTAATTTGGTTTCCTTTTTTAACTCTAGACTATGTTAATAGGACATGTTTACTTATTTTGTTAGTTGTTACATCCCCAGTTATGTAAAATGGTAAGTTATGTTTTGGTATTTATTTTTATTTCATGTAAATTTTTATCTTGATTTCTACTATTGGTTTAACATATTAAGGAGGGTATAGTCTCCTCACATGTTCTATTATACCTTATAAACTAGTATCAGCATTTGGAATATGGATGGTGTTATTGAGGCCTTGTGGTGAATATGGTTGATGAACCATTTTAGTGAAACCTGAGTACGGATGTTACAAAGTGTTATCAAAGTATTTTTATTTTCTATTTCAATTATAATAGTGAATAAATATTGGTAAGTAGGATATTTTAGGAATTTTAAATGATCCAATGCATGGGAGTATCTAACCCATGTGTGGGGGAAAACCCATGTTCCTTGGGTGGGATTTTTGTTCTTGATGTTTGGATTATAGTTGGATATAATTTAACATTGGGTGATATACCTATTGAGTGAAGTAATTATTTTCTGAGGTTTTTTGTGGTCCAACATATACTGGAGTATTTATATATTTTAATCCTTATAGAAACTCATCATTTATGTGACATTCCCCATATTTGGAACAAACATAAAAGAATTTTGTGGTGGGTTGTGGGATATTAATACACTCATATGTATTTATTGTGGTTTAATGACAACTATGAGTCATATGGAATTATAACGAGTAATAAATATGAAGTGATAAATTCAAATGGTTAAAATTGTATATAATTATGGGATTGTGATTATGAATGTTTTTTGAATCTATAGTTATTGATCTCCTATGATAGGGATGGTGTGGGAAGCTATAGATATGTGATTATACCAATTATAATAGTGCTGGTTGAGTTGGATGTTATGGCTAGTAGTGAGCCCTATTTTTTGTAAACCATGTAAACTATATTTTATATTTTTAAAGATGTGTGGTTTTTATTTTAGAGAGGTGAAACCATGATAAAATTTACTTGTTGGGAGACAGGATGACATTGACAAGAATGCTCCTCCAGTAGTTGGGAAATAACCCTCATTATTTCCACGTAGTAGGGGGAAGAGAAGCTCCATGTGAACATAGTCTATTTTATATATTTTATAGAGAGGGACCCAGGGCTAGATACATAGAGTATTTTTGATCTAATGAGAGGGATTTAGTTGAATTACACTATGACCTTTTTTTAGAGAGCGTGGACATAAGGTATTAGAGTTATTGATAGTGTCTGTCTATAAAATTAGACATCACATAGTAATTCTTCTTAAGAAAAGAGTTAAGATGGAATATTATATGTTATAGGAAAATTAATGAAATATTGGGATATTTAGGTTTGGGATGATATGTTAGTAGTCCTGGATTGGAAGAAATTCTTGGATAATTTCCTATAAAGAATAAAACATTTACCAGAAGACCCTGAGGAAAAATATTGTTGAAGAGTTTATACATTTGACATAAAAAATCATGAATTTATGGATGATGTTAACTGGTTAAATGACTTGTAACATTTTTCTTTGATGTTGATAGGAAATGAGACAGCTATTGGTAGTCATATTTTATATGTACTTATATCTAAGATCAAGTACTAGGTAAACATCTTTCCTTTTTTGAGAATTACTGAGGTAGCAGACAATGCTCTCATTTGTAAGGGGAAGATGAAGGAGGATTATTGTGGTGGGAAGCAAGTTTCAGTTCGGTGTTATTGTGGTACATATTCTGATAATATGACGTTTCATTACGAGAACATCCACCATGGATGTGATGGATAGAGTATCCAAGAAAAATGATTAGTCTCATAGGTAAACGATCGAGTTATCTTATATTAGTGTAGAATTCTACGCCACATGGGTGGTAGGTGTCCACAACGAACAATGGAATTATAATATTGAGGGAGGATGGGTCATATTGAAAGGTTTTTTAGTAGACCTTGATATATGGGTAGTGATAGTGGATTTAAGCAAGTAAAGAACAATGACTTGTGTGTCTTCTACCTTGTGTAGTCATGTAGTTGGAATTCCACTAGCCATATTTGTTGGGGTGGGGGACATGGTACTTCAGGAGAAGAGAATACATATTAGTAGGGTACTACATAACAAGGGGATCTGAGTAGATTCCATGGTAGAGGGGTAGGTCAGGTGTATTTAATTCATCCTACACCTGATAGTGGTGAGGTTGGACCATTGATGGTTCAAGGTATAATCCTTATAGCATCAACACATTCTAGAACATTATTTGATATGGGATCCTCAAATTATTTTATATCTATCTATTTTGTATGATGTTGGAATCTAAAGGAAAATACCATATGTAGAATCATGTCAATTAACATGCCATTTAGGGTTTGGTTTGAGGGTATCTATTAATGCAAGGAGTGTCCCATCGAGGTTGGTGGGTACCATATCCTTTGGTACTTGTAAGTGTCTGATATGATTGGTTTTGAATTGATATCAGGAAGAGACTAGTCGGTTACATACTATGTGCACATTGATTGTTACATATGAGGGTGTGTTTCACATCTCCTAATGGTGACACTTATGTGCACTGTGGAGAATGAGATATCCAGATAGGTTGTGCATGACCAGTTCCACTGAAACTAGTTGATCTCAAAACCCAAGTTATGATTTGTTTTCTTAATGATGATGCATTGTAGTGTGATGTTATTCATATAATACTGTATCAATTATAGGATTTTTTTCTTGATGATTTCTCCAGGAATCCTCATGAGAGATAGGTTATGTTCACGATTGTGATGATTTTGGGAGCTGAGCCAGTTTCTATTAAGGTTTATAAAATTGAATAAGTAGAACTTAATGAACATAAAAATCGGTCATAAGAGATAGTGGATAAGGGATTTATATATCTGAGTATGTCACCATGGGGTTCTCTTGTATTATTTTATAAGGCGGTTTATGTAATACTATGGTATTTTATTGATTATTGGAAGGTGAACTATATAATGGTTTAGAACCATTATCCTCTTTTACATATTGATCATCTCATTGACCAACTTAGGGATTCCACTGTGTTCTTGAATATTTATTTGAGATCATGGTATCATTTGTTTTGGTTGATACCACTTACATGTAAATTATTTTAAGAGAATGTATGATTTTTATGAGTTTTTTATGATGCCTTTTGGGATTATGAACATAGACATTGTGCTTATTTATTTGATGAAAAAAATATTCCACTCATATCTAGACTAGTACGTAGTTGTGTTCATGGATGAAATCGTAGTATGCTCTAAGAATCAGGATAATCATGCATAAAATAATTAAATTTGATTGAGTACATATAGACAGAATTTTCTATACACTATGCTATCAATATTTCACTTTTGTAATGATAATGTGTATTCCAAAGCCACATCAGCATAGAGGAAGGTGTTTTAATGGAAATCAAGAAGGTCCATGAATGGGGTTTTTGGGAGTATCACAATAATGTTTTCTATGTAGGGATATTTTTGGGTATATAAGGTTTATGAAAGTTGTTAAACAATGGATTTTACAACTTTGATGCTCTAATTTTAGGTTTGACAAAAAATGGTGTCTATTTTGAGTTTTCTGAGACATGTGAGAATTCTTTCCAGGAGTTGAATAAGTGTTTGATGACAATACTAATTCCAATATTACCTGATCCAGATAAAGAGTATACCTTATTTTGTAATGAATTTAGGTTTGGACTATGTTTAGTGTTGACATACAATGATTGAATCATGGAATATAGATCATTATAGTTGATTCCACTTGAATGGAATTATAATAAACATTATCTCGAGATTCTTGTAGTGGTTTATTCATTGAAATGTTTGATGCGTTATATTTTGGGTGATATTTTTTTTGTTTATACCAATCATTATAGCCTCAATTATATATTTTCCCATCACGATTTGAATATCTGGAAGTGATCATTTGTCGAGTACATGAATTCTTATGACTTTAATCTAGCTTATTCATCGGTGAAGGGAAAAAATGTTGTATATGCGTTGAGTTAGAAGAATAGAGTCAAGTGGTTCATGAGTTTATTTCAAAATAGGATATGCTGGATTTATTTTCTGAAATTCATATAGGTGTCCAAGTGGATCATGGGATAATGACCTTGAAGACTTTATCCATTGATCCCTCAATTTTGAACTGCATTAAGGGGAGGCTGTATGAGGTTTCAAAATTTCTAGCTTTGAGAGACAAATTTGAAGGTGGGGAGCCATGTTCTAAGTAGAATATTGATGGGGATGAGATTATTCAAGTTGGTGTTCATGTTTTTGTGCCTTCTTATATGCACAAAGATCTGATGAACTAGTTCCATACCTAAATAGATATATTGATAAATATTAGACATGGACAAAGACAACCCATGTGGTGTGCTTCTCTATTGATCATGGAAATTGAGTTATTAAGTTATGAATTGAAGGGTTTATGAGATTAAACCAATTGTAATTGTTTTTATCAAGTTAATCTAGAATAAATGTTCATTTGGATTAATTTTTAATGGTTAATGTGTTTTTAGGAAACAAGGGGAAAATGATAAATGGTAAAAGGGGGAACATCCATGCTATAAAAAGGTTTTAAATTATCATTAATGGTTGTGTATATGAATAAACAGAAATATGAAAAACATGTAGAATTGATAAAATTTATTTAGAACAATGAACCAAAGGTTTGTTGATAAAATGAAAAGGTACACACTTTTTGATATTTTGGTATAGGATGTCAATGTTGTTGACCTTGGAGTTGCTGGTAATTTTTTGGTTGGGATTTTGGACTAATTATCCTCTCCATTGGGTGGGATATACTGATGCTCCAAGAACACTAACATAGAATAATTCCAATGGATGGACAAATGATTCTTACTGCAATAGTGCAAAAATGGAATACTATATTATGGTTGGGGATGGGCCGATATGTCATTTTGAGTAGCAATATGAATACATGGACTACTTATCCTTATATGTTGACACGTTACCCCAATTAAATTTGGTTTAAATTACCTGAATAGGCTAATGTCGGTTTGATGGGTACAATATCAATTGGAACTGAGAACAAATGTAGTTATCTTAAATATTTATAAATAATGAGACTTGGATAATATATTATCTAAATATTTTTTATTGTACCTAAGCACAAAATATTATTAGATTTTATATTGATTTAGACACCCTTGGTGGTGGAAAAATTAATTTTACTTACACCCTTCTAGGGATTCAATTTGGTACCAGAGTAGACTTCATGGTTTCATGATTACATAAGGGAAAATGCCATATGTTAGATGGATGATGTGGGAGTTGGGATGGAGCATGGATTAGAGGATAAGACATGAAATAGAGAGTAATTTTTAGGATTTTCATTAAAACTTATTTTTTATTCAATTTGGATATCTAGATTATCACGACATGGCCAGTTTACTAATTTGCTCTATTGGTACTTGTTCACTTTTTGAAGATGGTATGTAATGATTTCATATTTATTGATGTATTATGTTGTTGTTTATCTTTATTTTCTCTATTATTTTACTCTAATAAAGAGGGTCTAATATCGCCAGATATTCTATTAGATACTCTCAATGTAACGACCCGAAATTTTGAATAAATCTTGTTTCCTTATTTTATGTGTTATGTTATTTTATTTTTTATACTCAACAAAAATGTTTCATTTGATAACATGAGTATAATTAAAATGATACCATTGGGTTTTGACTGTTATATGACCATTGGTCAATATGACCGCTATGAATAAAATGTTTTGATTATTGTCTCTAAATACAAGTAATCTTGGTTAATTAATATAAAAAGAAGATTTGATGACCTCACCCAGTAGTCTTGGACTGATCGAAGCCCATTTAACAGAACTTGGGAAGAAGGTAGCACCACTAGGCTTTGCTCTGGACCAAACCCAAGCTGAACTTCATCGTGTGAAGCTAGAACGGGATCGCCTTCGTGTGAAGTTCAAACTGATAGAAATTACTACTTGTGCGATGTTGGCCGAGCCTCCGTCAGATTATATCACCTTAGCACACCTTACACTTAGGTCCTATGTTGGTGTGATAAGGGGCTATGTAAGGAGACCATAACTGCCTTGTGTAATCCTTTGTTTTAAATAAAAATTGGGATTTCTTCTTATAAAGTTTATGAATTTTCAAATGTCCGGATAAATATAGTATGCATATTTTTTGTGAATTTTAGAGAATGGATATTTTTAAAAAAAATTTATGTAAACCTTAAATAATTAAAAATGTGCAATGATTTTCAAAAAATGGTCTTGTACAATTATGTTCAGTAAGAAATTTAGAGTCTAATAAGATCAACTTGATTTTTGATGAATAGTAAAGTATGAATAGTGATTTTATGACTAGGATTACTAATATGACCAAATGGATTAGTAATCTCATTTAAAGAAAGTTTTAAAATAATCTAGGCACCTTTATTAAGTAATGTGATTCAATAAAATGGTTAAATAACGGTTTCATAAATTATTATTCAAGTATTAGTTTTTTCGAGTGAATAGTGTTTTTAATTAAAAATTAAATTAAAATTATTTAGAAAATTATTTTTATAAAATGGAGTTCATTTTTGAAATCAGAGCACTGATATTTGGTTAGTGTGAAATTTTGGGATTTTTCTGAGAAAGTTGAATTTTCATTGAATAGTAAAAATACAGTTTTTGGGTTTCGGTATGTTTAATGACATCATAACTGTGTCATGGTGATGTCATGAGATATTTTAAGGGTTGTCCGACCTAAGGTGATGGATATTTGTATTGGGGTACCCATGTGGCCTAACTTAATAGGAAATATCATGGGAGAGCACATGGTTTTGAGAAAAGCACATGTGAGGTGTCCCTTGGCCATTAATGCCTTGTCCCCTCACTTTCCCTACAAATACCAAGCCCTCCTCTCATCCATTCGACTCCAAAACCATCCTCAACGAAGTTATTGTCTCCTTACATACCAAGGAGTCCTCCCAAGGTGCCCCCAAGCCCTCAAGGTCCAACCCTTTGAGTTTTAAGAGTTACGTTTTAAGGTAAGGGATCCGACCTCTCTCTTTCATTTCAAGTAATCTCTTTTATGTCATTTCTTTTATGATCCATGTTCTTATGTTGGAGGATGTTCTTTTATCCTCCTATTACTTCCCTTTTCATTTTCATATAATTAGATATCCCCTCTTACTCTTATCATTTCGTTTTATGAAAGTTTAAGTGACGCAGTTAGGCTGTCAAATTTCTAAGGGGTTCTTTCACCCTTCTCATTTTCAAGATCTATTTTCATGTCAAGTCACTCAAGTTCCTTTTTATTATGTTGGGTTATGATCTCTAAATCTATCATACTGACCATTTATGTTCATATTATGAGAGAACCTATTTGATCATCAATTCATTTTTTGTTGAAGTTTAAGTGACGCCGTTAGGCTGTCGAATTTCTAAGGGGTTCTTTCACCCTTCTCATTTTCAAGATCTATTTTCATATCAAGTATTTCAAGTTCCTTTTTATTATGTTGGGGTATGATCTCTATATCTATCATACTGATCATTTATGTTCATATTATGAGAGACCCTATTTGATATCATCAATCCATTTTTGGAAGTTTTAAGTGACGTCGTTAGGCTGCCGAATTCTCATAAGAGAAATCTTATTTTTTGTCTTCTTTTCAAGTTCTTCGTTTCAAATGGTATATCATTAAAATTTCATTACCATGTTCTTAAATACTTTATATTTTTTTCCCCTACTGTTTTATGTATAATTTTTGAGTGGGTGACCTATGTCCCCTCTCTTTCCAACTTTTTCTAAAACCATGTATCATAGACGTTATGCTACATAGTTTTCTTCTCAAAATGCCTCCCTCTTTATCTCAAAATTATTTTATATTATTAAGTGAATAATCAAAGCTCTTATTTATATATGGGTATTCACATATATATATAAAAATGTTCTATTTTAAATTATGGGATTTACATACATGAAACCCGCTTTCCCTTTCCGTGGGTTTAATGTGACATAATGATCATGTCATTAAAGAAGTTTTTAAAACGTTATGATTATGAAATGAAACCCATTTATTTTATGCTATATGGGTTGTTTATGAAATGATTGATGATGATATATTTGTCTCACATGATAATAAAGGCATGTCAAGGGTGCACCCAGATAGCGCTTCAATTCATTGTGTAAAGACTTAATCTCTAGAGATGACCTTTTAGACTGATACCTTGGTGAATAACCTTGGTAAATTTTAATGACACCTTGGGGATGGACCCTGGGTGAAACGAAATGATTATCAATATTAAATGTTGCAGCCACATCTTCAAGTTATGAAAAATGTTATTTTTATTATGATATGCCTCATGATTTCTTTCTCATGCCTTAAAGTTCTTTTCATGGCCTTATTAAAGTATCTCAAGTTCACATGTAAAATGTTTCTCTTGTTTCCCTTACTGGGCCTTCTGCTCACCCTTTCTTTTGATGTATGTACTCAGGTTATGAGATGCAGTAATGAACCTAGGATGAACATGAGGATAAGCCTTTCAAGTGTTTAAGAAGAATGTTTTATGTTTTCATGTTTTATGTTTCTGGTTTCCAAGACATTAAACCTTAAAGATCCTCAGTTTTGTGTAATGTAATGAAAGTTTATGTTATAAAAAGACGGGATACTATAGTTGGTATGAAAGGATGGTTTAGTTATTTGTGGAAATTAGGATATGAAAAATTTAGGAATAAGCCTATAAAAAAGTTTATATATAGGAAATATTACTGGTATTTTGGTGAGTATTGAGTAATGGGTTTCGAAGCAAATATATCCCTGTCTGGATACGAGCAGGTAGAGGTGGCTCTGCCACAGATGTACATAGGGGTAAAACCCGAAAACACCGCTTTGAGCTAGACTCGAACGGAAACTAGTACACGACAACGGGCCTTGCTGCACTCTTGGTTACGACACTCCCGGGGGATATGCTTTGGTAAATTCGTAAGCTTAGTATGAATCATTTTTAAAGGAACAAGGATAAAACAAAATAAAGATTCACATAATAATATATGATCATGGATAACCTAGTTTGGAACCTACGAGATCACAAGTTAGGATATACTTTTATTCTACATGTTTATCCTTTTATGCTTAAAGTTTCCTTTTCATGATTATTAGCTAAGTATTTAAGACCCTAATTATAGTTTCTTTTCTTAGTTAATGGAGGGAAATGGAAGAACATGTCCCAACAACCAATGTGATAGGAAATGCGATGATTGTCGTATTAAAATGACAGAGATGATTAGGGTATTAAAGGATGATTATTATTTTGGAAGATGTTCACTAATTTGGGGACCCTATATGATCGAGGTAAATAGATTACTATGGTATTTTCATTGAGGAGTAAGGTTGACTTATATTTTGAAGAATCGATGAATTTAAGGTGGACTTATAGTAATTTAGGTTACTTATGGGAATGATTAACCTATCTTGGGTAAAATATGTTTAGGTTAGCTACTTTTGTTATAAGATGTTAGGAGTGGTTTATGTTGTTTGGAGATGAACAATGAAGTTTATTTTGGAAGACTATGTTATCAAATCCTTCTTGTATTTGGGTTTCAATCTTAGTTTAGTTTATTTTGAGTAATTTTAAGGACCATTATTTATGGAATGGTCTATTATGAAATTTGGGTATTACCATGGAACTTTGAAGATTTAAAAGTAGTTTCCATTCCTATGAGATTCTTTCTTTTTGAAGAGTTGTTTTACCTTTACCTTTTTGTTTTTGGGATAATCTTTAAAGATAGAAGAAATAGATAGTTAATATTTTGTGGATTATGTGATTCTCTAGAAGATGATTCTTGTGTTTTGATGAGACCAAGTAGTTTTGAATGCTCATCGTTTGGAGAAAAGATTAGTTTTGGTAGAAACTTATTAAAGGATGAAACTCTACATGAAGACATGTATATTTTCTTATGTTTCTGTTCTATGTAGTAAATGAATTCCTCAAAATTATGAAATGGAACGTGAAACAAAAACGTTGTTGGTTTACGTTTACTACTAGGTAATCAAATACCATTTACCCACATCATAATTTTGGGATTTTCTTATTGTTAACTTTCTCCTAATCATGTTTTCTATCACTCTCCCTCAGAACATGACCCTTTTTTTCCCTCCATGTCTATGTTTTCCTACATGGAATCCCAGTGTGGGTTAACTCGGGTGACCTTTGTACTTTCCTTTCTTTATTTTAAAGTAATAGTTTTACTAACTCCTTTTCCGATGTGGGACTTTCAATGAAATTTCAAAACCCAGTTTTAAAAATTGCGAGGACGCAATTTCTTAAGGGGGGAAGATTGTAACGACCCGAAATTTTGAATAAATATTGTTTCCTAATTTTATGTGTTATGTTATTTTATTTTTTATACTCAAAAAAAATGTTTCATTTGATAACATGAGTATAATTAAAATGAGACCATTGGGTTTTAACTATTATATGACCATTGGTCAATATGACCGTTGTGAACAAAATGTTTTGATTATTGTCTCTCAATACAAGTAATCTTGGTTAATTAATATTGAAAGAAGATTCGATGACCTCACCCAGTAGTCTTGGACTGATCGAAGCCCATTTAACAGAACTTGGGAAGAAGGTAGCACCACTGGGCTTTGATCTGGACCAAACCCAAGACGAACTTCATCGTGCGAAGCTAGAACATGATTGCCTTCGCGAGAAGTTCAAACTGATAGAAATTACTACTTGTGCGATGTTGGTCGAGCTTCCCTCGGATTCTCTCACCTTAGCACACCTTACACTTAGGTCCTATGCTGGTGTGATAAGGGGCTATGTAAGGAGACCATAATTGCCTTGTGTAATCCTTTGTTTTAAATAAAAATTGGGATTTCTTCTTATAAAGTTTATGAACTTTCAAATGTCCGGATAAATATAGTATGCATATTTTTGGTGAATTTTAGAGAAAGTATATTTTAAAAAAATGTTTATGTAAACCTTAAATAATTAAAAATGTGTAATGATTTTCAAAAAATGGTCTTCTACAATTATGTTCAGTACGAAATTTAGAGTCTAATAAGATCAACTTGATTTGTGATGAATAGTAAATTATGAATAGTGACTTTATGATTAGGATTAGTAATATGACCAAATGGATTAGTAATCTCACTTAAATAAAGTTTTAAAATAATCTAGGCACCTTGATTAAGTAATGTGATTCTATAAAATGGTTAAATAACGGTTTCATAAATTATTATACAAGTATTAGTTTTTTCGGGTGAATATTGTTTTTTAATTAAAAATTAAATTAAAAATATTTAGAAAATTATTTTTATAAAATGGATTTCATTTTGGAAATCAGATCATTGATATTTGGTTAGTGTGAAATTTTGGGATTTTTCTGAGAAAGTTGAATTTTCAGTGAATAGTAAAAATACAGTTTTAGGGTTTCCGTATGTTTAATGACATCATAACTGTTTCATTGTGATTTCATGAGATATTTTAAGGTTTTGCCGACCTAAGGTGATGGATATTTGTATTGGGGGACCCATGTGGCCTAACTTAATGGGAAATATCATGGGAGAGCACATGGTTTTGAGAAAAGCACATGTGAGGTGTCCCTTGGCCATTAATGCCTTGTCCCCTCACTTTACCTATAAATACCAAGCCCTCCTCTCGTCCATTAGACTCAAAAAACATCCTCAACGAAGTTCTGGTCTCCTCAAATCCCAAGGAGTCCTCCCAAGGTTCCCCCAAGCCCTCAAGTTCCAAACCATTGAGTTTTAAGAGTTACATTTTAAGGTAAGGGATCCGACCTCTCTCTTTCATTTCAAGTAATCTCTTTTATGTCATTCCTTTTATGCTCCATGTTCTTATGTTGGAGGATGTTCTTTTATACTCCTCTTACTTCCCTTTTCATGTTAATATAATGATATATCCCCTCTTACTCTCATCATTTTTTTTATGAAAGTTTAAGTGACGCCGTTAGGCTGTCAAATTTCTAAGGGGTTCTTTCACCCTTCTCAGTTTCAAGATCTATTTTCATGTCAAGTCTTTCAATTTACTTTTTATTATGTTGGGGTATGATATATAAATCTATGATACTTACCATTTATGTTGATATGATGAGATACCCTATTTTATCTCATCAATTCATTTTTTTTTGAAGTTTAAGTGACGCCGTTAGGCTGTCGAATTTCTAAGGGGTTCTTTCACCCTTCTCATTTTAAAGATCTATTTTCATGTCAAGTATTTCAAGTTACTTTTTATTATGTTGGGGTATGATCTCTATATCTATCATTCTGATCATTTATGTTCATATTATGAGAGACCCTATTTGATCTTGTCAATCCATTTTTGGAAGTTTTAAGTGACGCCGTTAGGCTGCCGAATTCTCATAAGAGAAATCTCATTTTTTGTCTTCCATTCAAGTTCTTCGTTTCAAATGGTATATCATTAAAATTTCATTACCATGTTCTTAAATACTTTATATTTTGTTCCCCTACTGTTTTATGTATAATTGTTTAGTGGGTGACCTATGTCCCCTCTCTTTCCAACTTTTTCTAAAACCATGTATCATAGACGTTATGCTGCATAGTTTTCGTCACAGAATGCCTCCCTATTTATCTAAAAATTGTTTTATGTTATTAAGTGAATACTCAAAGATCTTATTTCTATAGGGGTATTCACATATATATCAAAATGTTCTATTTTAAATTCTGGGATTTACATACATGAAACCCGCTTTCCCTTTCGTGGGTTTAATGTTACATAATGATCATGTCATTAAAGCAGTTTTTAAAAAGTTATGATTATGAAATGAAACCCATTTATTTTATGCTATATGGGTTGTTTATGAAATGATTGATGATGATATATGTGGATCAGATGATAATAAATACATGTCAAGGGTGCTCCCAGATAGCACTCTAATGAATTGAGTAAAGACTTAATCTCTAGAGATGACCTTTTAGACTGATACCTTGGTGAATAACCTTGGTAATTTTTAATGACACCTTGGGGATGGACCCTGGGTTAAACAAAATGATTGTCAATATTAAATGTTGCAGCCACATCTTCATGCTATGAAAAATGTTATTTTTATTATGATATGCCTCATGATTTCTTTCTCATGCCTTAAAGTTCTTTTCATGGCCTTATTGAAGTATCTCAAGTTCACATGTAAAATGTTTCTCTTGTTTCCCTTACTAGGCCTTCTGCTCACCCTTTATTTTTATGTATGTCCTCAGGTTATGAGATGTAGTAATGAACCTAGGATGAACATGAGGAGAATCCTTTCAAGTTTTTAAGAAGAATGTTTTATGTTTTCATGTTTTATGTTCCTGGTTTCCAAGACACTAAACCTTAAAGATCCTCAGTTTTGTGTAATGTAATGAAAGTTTATGTTATAAAAAGATGGGATGATATACTCAATTAGTTGTTATCATATAGAATATGTGGAGTCATACTTGTGGTAATGTGTTGAACTAGCTTGAGGTATCAGTTCAGTGGCACCGAGGCCAAGACATTACAATAACTATTCTTATGAAAACCGTAATTATATTCTACAGACCATACCAACATGAGTTAAACTTACACAACCTCCACACTATAAGGTCTCTTTATATGACCCCACATATAAATCCTATTTGAAACCTGATAGTACAAGAGTGAGTTATTAAATACAACTTATAAAATAAAATATATTTTTTTCTAAAAATAAATTATGAAAAGAAATAAATTATTTAAAAAATGTTTATAAATTATAGAAAAATTATTGTGGGACATTTTCTAATTTCTAAAGCTTTTTAAAAATTAATTATTTATAAATGATATAAAATTAATTATTTAAATGTTTGCCAATAATTTATTAAATTCCCATAAATATAAAATATAAATATTGAATATATGTTTTCATAATTATTTGGAATGTCTTATAATATAGATATGTTTTTTATTCTTGAATTATGAATGTGATTTATAAATTTTATTAAAATTACAAAATGAGGCCCAAATATAAAGGGGTTTATATTTTAATAATTATTTTTTATAACAATTATTTTTGATTTTTCAAATTTATGGATTTATTTAAGAAACAATTTAATACTCATCAAAAATACTTTTGGTGAATGATTTGATCAATAATTGAATAATAATTAATATATATTATTTGGATTAATTAAATATTATACATAATTAAAATTTTAAAATAAAATGTATATATTTTATAAAATATCATATATATAGATTAAATTCCATTTAGTGAACAATATAAAGAAGTTCATATTAGGAAATAAAAATAATGTTTTTCTATTTATTTAATTATAAAATTTCCACAATGTTGGGGAAATTATAAAATTTTCAAAAAATTTATTTGTGAAATATTAATAAATATTTATCTCAGGTTTAAAATTAATTATTTTTTTATTATGTTACCTTAATAATTATTCATAGTTATAAATAGTTTATTTTATGAATATGTGTGTGCGTTAGTTTAATGTTGTTAAACTACTTATAAATTGGGACACAAACACATGTGTCTAAGGAGTTACATACTTTGTATGAAAAGAAAATTCGTTTTAATTTACCTTGAATTTGTCTTATACTAATTTACAAACTTTATTTATGAAGTTGGATTTTATTTATAAATAACATGAAAGGGTTTCTTGTCCCATGTCCTCGTAGTATGCAATTAGATTTTCCTTAATATAGTTTTATATTAATTTCAGTTCATAAATGAATATTTTAGTTGTGTAAAGAGTTACACGTCTATATGATTTGATCATGATGATTTTGTTGAAAGAGAATAGGATCTGAAAGAAGTCACTAAGAATAATTTATACATAAAGGGACTAACATGGGCTAAGATAGTGGTAGTTAAATCCAATTTAAAAAATTCTAAGATTTAGATTCCTTTAAATGAAAGAACATATCAAGGCCTCGATCATTCAACCAGGTATGATTTACTAATGAAAGGTGTCAGTACATTATTTTATGCAAGGCCTGGTTAAAATTGATAACCATAATAGTTAGGTAACTAAATCCAATTGTTATAATTGGGTTACACTGATCTATAAAACCTTATTATTTAGGATAAAAAACAATAGATTTTGGTTTATCTATATGATGGATTGAGAAATGTGTTGTCTGATCCACTATTTATGATCCATATAGGACTAGATTAGGGTTATTACCTACCTAAATAACTATTGAACAGGAGGAACACTAAATTAGGCACCTTTATAAATAAATTATTATCCTCCCCCCAATAATGTTTATGATGAATATAAAAGGGTTCACCATTACAGTGAGATCACTTTTAATAAGATTTATTATTAAATGTATTGAGAAAATGATACTCATATTATATTACATGAAAATTATATCTAGTGGAATATAATTGACACCTATCAAGGTACACCGTGGGTGGATAAACCTCATCAGTGGCACACACTACTATCCCCAATGGAAACCCTTTCCTCATGAAGTCGTTCAGTTGGGTTGCATGAAACTTCCAACACTCACACGTGAAAGTTTCCAAGGATCGTATTCTTTATATTTCCTTGGATACCATTTATAATGACCAAGAGTTTTCATATGCTAATATTAAATATTTTTAGATGAATATTAAATACATTACAAAAACACGTGCATGAAGAATGTTATAATTTAGTGACTTTAGAGAGTAGATACCCCATCTTCTAATTTCATGGATGATATTAAATATATCCCATAATGATTTTCTCCTTTTGTAAACTTCTCAAAAATACCCTACTTAAAAACATAATTCTTAATCCAGGGAAAGAAAACATATGAAAGGGTGAACTCAAGTGCTCGGTAAGGAAAAAAGGGAGATAATAAAGTCTAAACATGACTGATTGAATCATGTACTTATCAAACACCCAAATTTAGAAATAAAAAAAACACCAAAATTTTACTTTGTTCTCCAATAAGGTGTAGTCCAAGGAACATATGATGATACTAAATTAGTAGTACTTGAATCTTAAAATATTGATGATGTATTGTGGACTACAATTGATTAGGCACAATCAATCTTTGATAATAAAACTTCTTTTACAATAATTTTTATGGTATCACACTACTCCCCTAGATTACAGATATAAAATTCTTCTTTATCACTACCGCGGGTGAAGTTTTACTCAGTTTAGCAATATTAAGGCCACTTGAATATATTGAGAATTTAGGTATTTTTCCTTGATTATCATGAGACTACACTTTCACCATAGTCTTGAATTGATGAATTGGGAATCATCATCATCATCATCATCATCATTTATTTATTTATTTAAAAAATAAGGAAAGAGGAGTACAAGCTCCCCCAAGGGGCGAGGCCAAAGAGGCCTCAGGAGCCGACAGAGGTCTGAAGTAATGAAATCCAAGGGCATCCGCCCTAATCAGGTCCACTCCCTCAGGTTTCAAGAGGTTAATGTTTGACACAAAAAAAAATTTGGAGACTTACTCAGCAAAAGAGGCCATGTGGTCCGCTACTTTGTTCCCTTCATGCCACGTATGTAGCACCTTTATATTGTTAGTATTGAGCATGCTTCTGCACTTTCAGATGATGTAGGTTATCGACTATGATATCTTTCCCAATCCCTTCAAGGAGTTGTGCAGGATCAGAGAATCCATATCCACTTCGGAGGGTTTGATACTAGCCTATTGACAAAGAGAAAGGCCAATATGGGTAGCCTTGGCCTCCGCCCAGATGGAGGAAACACTGTCCAGATAGGAAGAGAATGCCAAGATGACCAAGCCTCCAGAGTCCCGCATGACACCACCACCTCTGATAACCCCCGCACAGTATGATCTATCCATGTTCAGTTTCAAACCGCATGCCGGAGGGAGCCATTGCACCCAAAGACCCCTTGAAATACTACTGTTCAGGCAGGGGACTATACCATTGAGTAGAAAATGCTGAAGGGTAGGGGCCTCACTCCATTCCTTTAGGAGACAAACAAGATTGAGAAGCTGATTACAGATCCGGGAAATGATGGTCCTACCTGAGGAATGGACTCCCACAAAACATGACTTGTTACACGCCTAACACATGCACCAGTAGCCCGTGGGGAGCATAAACATACGGGCCTCCTTTTCCGAACCCGAAAAACCCGCGCTGCTAAACCATCTATCCAGAAATGTATAATCGGCCATATGGATAGTGGAAACAACATTAAAAGCACAAAAAACCCCAGACCTCCCACACCCAAAGGTCTTCAAAAAAAAAATGGTCCACACTTTCTTCTCAAGGCTCATTACAACAACAACATCTCAATGCCAGGCAGATCCCACATCGCTTGATGTTAACATACGAAAGAATTGCATTGTTCCTAATACGCCAGAGTAGAAAATTAAAATTCATAGGGATCTGTTTGCCCCATAAAATATCACCCCAATCATCTGAAGAATACTGGGAATTCAAGACCTGTCTGAAATCCTTCACTTAAAAGGACCCTGAACTGGACAGGACAAAAACACATTTGTCCGGGTCCTCATTGGTGGAGATGAGGTCAAAAGAAGTCTTCTTTTGTTCATCAAGTATAGCTGAAATGAAATTCGAGATCACAAAAACCTCTTTGAATGATATATCCGGCATAGGGAATCCCAGAAATCTGATGACCTCACGGGCCCAGTTCTGGTGCAAAAATGAAAAGTCTCCATTCCCCACAATCCATTGAGTAAGGGGATGAAGGGTTGGGATAAATGAGAGGACAAAGAACAAGAAGGGATAGGCAAGGTGGACACCCTGATCCAAACTCCCTTGTCATCGGCCAACCATAGCCCTCCCCCAAAGCATGCGTTGCTCCAAGAACTCCCATGAAAATTTAGCATGCATGTAGTGGAGATTGTCAACCAGGATCCTAATGTTGATGCCACCTTGCTAAATGAGATGATTCAATTTACACCATGAATCCAAATGACACTTTCCCTATGAGAGGGCATCCCATATAATGTTTGAAATAATCCTATCAATCCTATTGACGACACCCTTAGGAACATAAACTGAGGATAAGTCATGAACAAGGGTGGAAAAAACACTATTCACCAAAGTGATCCAACCCCCAAAGGATAGGAACTGATTCTTCCAGTTAAGCACTCTGTCCGTAATCCTGCTCATAGTATGATCAAAATCCCGAATCTGAAGACTTCTCAAGGAAATAGGATCCCCTAGGAAATCCATCTGAAGATGGACTCTATACTTATCAAAGCTGCTGCATAAGGAGGCAGCCCGCCAAACATTTCATCTTTTGGGAGATAAACAGTTTACTCTTTTTATTATTGACAACCTAACCACTCCATTGGTAGTAGACCTCCAAAACATTGATAAACCCATTGATTGATATTATGATGGCATTAATGAAAACCATGGTGTCATCAGCAAACATGAGATGAGAAACATAGAGGGATCTCATTATCCTATTAAAAGGAAGGATTTTACCATTGGACACACTCCTATTGATGAGCCAGTTGAGAATATCCTATGCGATGATGAAGAGACTCGGGGAAAGAGGGTCCCCTTTCCTTATGCCGTGGGAGGCTTTAAAGAATCCATGCGTTTTCCCCGTGTAGGAGACCGCCAGCCAGGAGGAACTGATGCACCTGAAAAGGAGATATGTACATAGGGAGAAGAACACCATACCTAGCCTTCAAGAACCCCCTTTTTTGTTTCAATGATGTTACATCCTTCACGAACCCATAACCATTCACAAAGATCGTAGCCTTAATAAAACACCCAACATTCACTGAACTCCAAACCATTATAAATTTCCCAGTATTCACGAATCTCCCTTTCCCAAAATGCCTCAATATCAATATATTAATAACCAAACTTTTCACAATGCATGATTTTTCGAAGAGTTCAAAATTTTTAAAATAAATTCTTTCCTAGAGCACCTTCATGAAATCAGATTGTATCATCATTTTTTCAAATTCTCACTATCTCAAAATGATGTATGTACATACTATTTATAGACAATTACTCGTTCATGATTATTTCAATCCCACCATGGAATTTTCACGATGTTCATTATTCATGTATGAAAAGTTCATTTTATTCATGAAGTGCATGTGAAAATTTCTCCTTCACAAAACTTCTCAAAATCTCAAAGATTTTAAAATTTTCTTCATGCCACAACTATTCATCACAAAACCTACTTTTTGAAAAATTAAAACATCATGAATATAGATTCCAGGTTCCTTCATGATGCTCCATATCTTTGGAAAAATATATCCGCTACAGAAATCCTTTCCTTTAGCATATATTGATGAGTTATTCTTGGAAAAACACCTTTTAAAAATCTTGATCCTTCATCTGGATTTTAGGCTCCAAATTATTAAAAATTTATAGGAAATGAGTCCACCTTTAACACTGAATCTTCCTACACCATAAGATCACTTATATTTCACACTCATTTTTCAATCCAATTTTGATTGAAAACAAACAAAAATTAATCAATTTCAAGCTATAAAAACCTTGGTTCTAAAAATATACCCATTTGGGTTTGTTGGAAATATGTAGATAAATTCAATAAAACATAAAACTCTATGAACAAACTAATAGGAATGAAATAACTCATTAATAACTCTAAGTCTATGTAAAAAAATATCTATTTATAAAAAAGAGTAGTAAAAGTGTGTTTCATGCCCTGATAGACCACTATCCAATCTTGAACAAACCTACAACCATTCATGAAAACCTAGAATTCATTGATTTTGAGTTATCTATATCATTGAAATTAAACCCAAAATACATATATGGAGTCCTTTTTATGAAAAAAAAACTCATTGATTGTATCTCTCCTCTATACCTAAATCAAATTCATAATAAAATTAAAATAGTTAACCCAGATGTGGAGTAGAGATAAAATATAACCTCCTCATTCAATGAGTGGTGGATGAACACTGAGGTTCAACCAAAGTTTATCATATTTTTTTACCAATTCCTTAGTCAGAATTTCATCCAATAGAACATTAGATCAAATATGTTCTATTTTTATCACAACATTTTCAATTTTTTCTTCGATGAAGTGAAATATGATCTCAATATGTTTGGTACATGAGTATCGTGGCCCACGTGGGGCCACACTGGAATTCATCGGACGCGGCATTGCCGCGTCCCGTACGTGCCGGACCCGCACGGCCGCCGGTCCGTTGGCCACCGCCTCCGGCCGCCGGCGACCCACGCCGCCGGTGGGTTCCGCGGGCCACCGGAGTTGCTCCGGTGGTCAGATTTCGCTCCCGTCTGCACCGTAGCTCCTCCCGGGTTCCGTACATCACTGTGGAAACAACGAATCACCCCTGCGGCATGTTTTGTTGTCGCCCGCCAATCCGCACAACAACAAAGAACTGCGGAGGGTTGTCGGGCCATGTTTGTTTGGACCGCACCCTCCACGTTAGGTGATAACAATTGGGAATAAAATATTCAACACATGAATAATAAACAAGGAACAATTTTAAAATAATTAAAATTGAGCTTGATCCGGGTTCTTTGTTTTAAAAGAAACAATCACGGGAATATAAATTATTTCACAACAAACCCCTACCTTGTCAAGTCATCGCACGTGCGTTCTTCGCGAAATTGATCGCCGCGGAAGGAGGCGATCGTCCCATCGAGGAAGGGCGTCGCGTCATCGCAGAAGGGTGTCGCGTCATCATGGAAGGGCATCGCGTCATTGTAGAAAACTGTGTTGTGTCGATGAATTCAAGCGGTTGGTGATCGGAGATCGTTGCGGGGAAGAACGACTCGAAAGAAGCGTCGTCGATCTCCGAGGGTGACGACGTTCTTCGCGTTCTTCGCGTTCTTCGCAAAGGATGATGAAGGCACAATATTTCTGTCAAAAGCCTCTCAATGAGAAATCCTCAAGAAGTCGTGTGTTGGCCTTATTTTATTATTACGCCAACGGATTGTAAACAGGTTAAGAAACAATTAAATTAATTCATAGAATTAATTCAATGAATAAAACCGCCCAATTAATTGGTGCGTTAAGAAATTAAGAAAACGCGTCAGTTGACTTTCATAATGACGGGTTTTCACGGGTGTGTTACTTAGCGTAAAAGAAACGGTGGGATCATGCAGGACCCACCCCACAAATATCCTACCAAGAGGGTAGGATATTTTTGGATAACACCCTATCCGCATCAACTCAGCTTAAGCAGCTTTAAGTGGCTTTCAATTGGCTTTAACCCAAATAAAAATAAAGTTGTCGCACCACTTTATTTTATTTCTTAACTTAAAGCCCAAAAATTAAAAACCACATCTGAGCAAACACAACTCCGAAAGATGAATTTCTAAGAAAATACCGGCGCTGTGATTCCATCGGTGCCCTCAGAATTTGATTCCGAGCACCGGTTCAAAAGTTAGAAAAACCCGCTTGTTCGTTCACTGAACGTACCCGAGCCAAACTTCAGAAAATGATTCTGGGCACACCGGGCCTCAGAATCAGGTGCCGTCGGAAACTAAGTTCTTGTAAAATTCCAAAGAAAATTAAGAAGAAAATTTCCTTGAATTTTACGGGTCTTTACATTACTTCCACCACAGGGATTTACGTCCCCGTAAAGCTTCAATACAAACTTAGGGATACAAAGGCAGTACTGAGCACGCATCTGAGCCTCCCGCTCCCAAGGGCTCTCCTGGAGGTTCCCGTGCATCCATCTGATGCGAACTAGAGGAATCGATCGTCCACGAAGGACCTGCTCCTGTCGATCCTCGATCTCCACCAGGACCTCCGCAAATGTCGCCCCATCATCAACGTCCAACTCCCCATGGTCAATGATGTGTGTCGGGTCGTGCACGTATCTCCTCAGCTGAGATACGTGGAAGACGTCGTGCACCCAGTGCAACTTAGGTGGTAGAGCCAGGCGATAAGCCACCTCGCCAATCCTGCTGAGGACCCGGAATGGTCCGATGAAGCGTGGAGACAACTTTCCACCTCGGCCAAATCTCCATAAACCATGTCAAGGTGAGACACGCAAGAAGACATGGTTTCCATCCTCGAACCCTAGTGGCCCCCGCCTTCTGTCAGCATAAGACTTCTGCCGGCTCTGAGCTGTTCTCTTCCGCTCCTGGATGACTTGGACCTTTCTGGTCCTACAAGAGTTGCTGTGATTTCTCCTTTTCCAATAAAAGAAATCTGGTCTCATCCCATGGATGAACCACTTTCTTTGCCTAATACAGTCAATCCTACCGTGCATGATACTAACCCACACCAAGGATGACTTCGTAAGGCCTCGACGCTACTACCAAGAGATCCAACCGTTACTCTCACTTCCAAGGCTTGAGTCACACTGTCGGCATCAGTGTGTGGTAACTGGGTCTCCTCCAGTAGGTATCTCTCAAGTGAGGGTCAAGTCAACAGTCTAAACTGGAACCTCTTAGTAACAACACAAGAGAGGACAAGAAAGTAAATGCCACAAAAAAGTGTTTTTTATTACTGCAGCTCAAGTACAAAGACACAAAGCATCTACAAACATACAACAACAAAACTAAAAGCAACATGAACAAAAGTCTCCAGGTCTGGAACTAGTTCTGTTCCTATCCACCTGCTCCCTGAGATCCATGATCATAGGCCTCAGCTGCCTGAAGCTGAGCTCTCCCATGTCCTCCTGTCCCCTGCGGTCGGGGTGGACCTCCTGGTGGGGGTGGTGACAACACCCCGAAGCGTCGTCCACCTCCAGCTGCACGGCCAGCTCCTCTACCTCGCCCTCCTGCTCCCTTCAGACCATCATGGTCGAACCTCTAGCTGGGAGGTCCCTCTACCACCTGTTGTTCATCAGCAGGACGAGTCGGGCAGTCTCGAGCCATGTGACCTTGCCCGCCGCATGCGTAGCATTGCCTGCTCCTCGAGTAGCTGGCTCTCCTTTGTGTGCCCTGCACAACCAAAGCATCACCCTGAGATTTCCCATATGAAGGTCTAGCCCCTTAGACTTCTGCATCACCTGTCGACTGCCAGCTGCAGAAGACTCCGCTACGGGTCGTCCTGCGGAGGGTCCTGCCGCTGGTGCCTGCTCGACGAGGAAACACTCTACTAAAAGGGCTCTCTCCAACACCTCTGCCTGCGTTAGAATGTTGAGGGAGATCATCGAGGCCCTGATCTCATGACTCAGTCCCTGCTCGAAGGTCCGGGCCCGGAAGAACGGATCCCGTACCATATCGGTGGAGTAGTGCGAGAGATCAGTAAATCTCGCCGAGTACTGGGCAACCTTCATGCTGCCCTGCCGCAGCTGTAGTAGCTCCTGGATGCGCTCTGCACGGAGGGTGGCTAGGACGAACTCCAAGGGGAAGATTCTCTCAAAGTCCGTCCAGAGGAGGGATGACTCATCATGCACCTGGAGCATCAAGCTCCACCATTTTCCTGCTGCCGCGTGCAGGAGGCTCGCTGCGAGGATCACCATGAGGTCTGCCGGTGTCCTCACTAATATGAAAACCCGTACAACCGCCTCCAGCCAGTCCTCGGCGGCCTGAGGGTCCATCTCCCCACGGAACCTAGGCGGTCGCTGGCGCTGAAACTCATGCAATGCACTAAGGCGATGTGCATTGTCAGCAGCTGGGGATGGTAGCATCGGTGGCTCGGCGGGTATGGGTACCGCCGGTGCCTCAGCTGTCAAAGGGCCCTATACCGAGTCCTCATCGCTCGGTGGGCTCTCGCGACGTGCAACGCTCGGAACCCTAGTTGGCTGCCGTCATGGGGCCATCCTGAAAAGAAACAAGTGCGCCACGGTCAGAACAGTATACCTGGTGAGCTGATACAAGTAATCACAAAGAAAACATGAAACACACATGCAATCAATGTTTTCGTGCATTAAGTCGGAAATCAGAAGTCAGGGTCCTGGTGTACGGATACGTCGGCCGCCGCACCAACACTGGACTCCCTGTACTGATAACCACACCCAATACGCTAAACACTATTTCTTCACATAGAATAAAGATCAGAGTCTGTGGTAGAACTGAACTCCTCTGATACCAATTTGTCACGACCCATCCTTGGGGCCCGTGCCGTGACTACCCCAAGCCCGCCTTCCATAGGCCAGGGGCTGGAGACTAGCACCATGGCGTAAATCCCAGTAAAAAGGGAAGGCATTCCCTTTGTAAAGTAAATAAGCACCACAGAGTATGCAAGCGGAAAAAGTAAACACCAAGTAAAAGATGGTACAACAGTAAGTGCGGAAAAGTAAAGGGGGCCGGAAATACAAACCCAACTGTAAAGTACAACTGAAAGGGGAAAAACAGCAACTGAAAGGAAAAGCCACAGCGTCGAGCCGTCCTCTGGAAGTCCCACCTGAAGGGTGGGTACAGAAAGCCTCCACTGCTCCTCGGGTCTAGCCGACCGCTCCGAGTATGTCCCGCCCAGTTTTCCACCTCCAGGTACCGTCCTGCTCCGCAAGCCTCCACCACGATCAGCGCTGTCCGTCGTCTCCAACCAACGCAACGTAGTGCGGGCATAGCCCGTGCAGGGGTGAGTATATGCTACTCAGTAGGGACCCCGAGACCCCTGAAGGTCTCCCAAAATCCACAAAGGATAAACCACAAAGGAAAGATACAATCACGAAGTAACATCCGAAACTGCTTAGGTTTATGCCCATACATATACCTAAGTCATCAATTCACGCTCGGCTCCAACATCCGAGTTCAAGTACAACCCAGTCCACACAGGAAAGAAAAACGTAAATCCACACAGGATAGCACAACACAATCCACAAAGGAAAGAAAAACGTAAATCCACACAGGATAGAACAACACAGTCTACAAAGGAAAGAAAACAAGGTTTTCAGCTCACACAGGTATACTTAATTTGCAAGCAAGAGAGATGATCAGATGTAGTCACTTATTCATCTTACTGGGACCCACGTAGGATACAAGCGCTATTGACATCGTCGTCGAACCCATAGCGGATTCCGGTACAATTTTCTTCATCGTCGAACCCATATAGGATTCCAGTACGATAGTCTTCAATGTCAAACCCACATAGGATTCAAGTACGATTGTCTTCATCGTCGAACCCACATAGGATTCCAGTACGATTGTCTTCATCATCAAACCCACATAGGATTCCAGCACGATTGTCTTCGTCGTCGAACCCACATAGGATTCCAGTACAATTGTCTTCATCGTCGAACCCACATAGGATTCTAGTACGATTGTCTTCATCGTCGAACCCACATAGGATTCCAGTACAATTGTCTTCATCATCGAACCCACATAGGATTCCAGTACGAGCGTCTTCATCGTCGAAACCACATAGGATTCCAGTACGATCGTCTTCATCGTCGCCAATGTAGCAGTCGCAGCCAGCTCTAGGGTTCCCGCACACATCAAGCTCGTTCGGGAGGGTCCGCTCCACGAGCCGAGAGGCTGATACATCAACTGACACATAGTCCAGAGTTGATGTATCCAAAAGTTCCGTATCGTCAACAGGAACTCATGGTCGTAGACGGCGCGTCAATCGGACGCCCGGTCTGAGAGTTATTGGCTTTTTCGTCCCAGGGGCCCGGTTGGTTTTTAAGGAAAAACCAACCCGACCGAACTCCACCTGCGTCCAAACCTCGGGCGGAGTATGCCAAAATATCCGTCTCACTTAGAGGAATTCAACGATGTCGATGGCACGTCGATCGGACGTCCGGAGCTCAAGATATGAGCGTTTCCGCTCCGAGGGCCCGATTGGTTTCGTGTACGAACCAACCCGGCCGAACCCAAATTATTCCAAAACCTTGAGTGCGATATACCGAAACGACCGTCTCGATCCAAGGATCGCATCGCCGCTGACGGTGCGTTGTTCGAAGTCCCGTATCTCAAGATACGGGTAAAATACCGAAAAAGGTCCGAAGACGGGGGGTCTGGGCCCGGACCGACCCGGTTCGGCGCGGCCCGGTTTGGCCAGGGCGCGACCCGACCGGTCGGCCCAGCCCGACTCTGCTTGGCCGAACGGCCGAGCGAGGGAGCCGCGGGGCGCTGCCCCCACAGGATGAAAGTACCGCGACCCACGTGGGGCCGCGCTGGAATTCAGCGGACGCGGCTTTGTCGTGTCCCGTGCGTGCCAGACCCGCGCAGCTTCAGCCGCAGCGGCCCTATCCGGCGGTGTGCCGGGGCGCCGCTACCTCCGGCCGCCGGCGCTGCCGCGCCGGTGACCCGCGCCGCCGGTGGGTTCCGCGGGCCACCGAAGTTGCTCCAGTGGTCCAATTTCGCTCCGGTCTGCGCCGTAGCTCCTCCCGGGTTCCGTACTTCACTACGGAAACAACGAATCACCCCTGCGGCATGTTTTGTCATCGCCCACAAATCCGCACAACAACGAAGAACTGCAGAGGGTTGTCGGGCCATGTTTGTTTGGCCCGCACCCTTCGCGTTAAGTGATAAAAATCGGGAATAAAATATTCAACACAAGAATAATAAGAAAGGCACAATTTTAATAGAATTAAAATTAAACTTGATCTGGGTTCTTTGTTTTAAAAGAAACAATCATGGGAATATAAATTATTTCACAACAAACCCCTACCTCGTCAAGTCGTCGCACGTGCGTTCTTCGTGGAATTAATCGTCGCGGAAGGAGGCAATCGTCGCGTCGCGGAAGGGCATCGCGTCGTTGCGGAAGGGCGTCACGTCGTCGCGGAAGGGCGTTGCGTCTTCACGGAAAACGGTGTCGCATCGACGAACTCAAGAAGTTGGTGATCAAAGATCGTTGCGGGGAAGAAAGTCTCGGAAGAAACGTCATCGATCTCCGAGGGTGACAGCGTTCTTCGCGTTCTTCGCGTTTTTGCGTTCTTCACGAAGGAGGATGGAGGCACAAGATTTCTGTCAAAAGCCTCTCAATGAGCAATCCTCAAGAAGTCGTGCGTTGCTCTTATTTTATTATTACGCCAAAGAATTGTAAACAGGTTAAGAAACGATTAAATTAATTAATAGAATTAATTCATTGAATAAAACCGCCCAATTAATTGGTGCATTAAGAAATTAAGAAAACACGTCCGTTGACTTTCGTAATGACGGGTTTTCGTGGGTGTGTTACTTAGCGGAAAAAAAACAGTTGGCTCGTGCGGGACCCGCCCCACAAATATCCTACCAAGAGGGAATGATATTTTTGGATAGCACCCTATCCGCATCAACTCAGCTTAAGCAGCTTTAAGCAGCTTTAAAGTGGCTTTAACCGAAATAAAAATAAATTTGTCGCACCACTTTATTTTATTTCTTAACTTAAAGCCCAAAAATTAAAAACCACATCCGAGCAAACACAACTCCGGAAGAGGCGTTTCTTAGAAAATACCGGCGCTGCGATTCCATCAGTGCCCTCAGAATTTGATTCTGAGCACCGGTTCAAATGTTAAAGAAACCCGCTCATTCGTTCACTGAACGTACCCAAGCCAAACTTCGGAAAATGATTCCGGGCACACCGGGCCTCGGAATCAGGTGCCGTCAGAAGCTGCGTTTTTTAAAAATTTCAAAGAAAATTAAGAAAAAAATTTCCTTGAATTTTACGGGTTTTTACATTGATCATGAGGTTAACATCTCCCCATAATACCATATTTGTAAAATCATTGAAAATCGTCAGCCTCTAGTGTATGGGGAGGCGTGCTTGACACCATGTGGTGATAGGTTCCTCTAATTTTTTTTGTTCGTCAGGTCAAAATATTACAATGATGAGCATAATAAATCAAGAGAATGAATAACGATGGTATCATTGGATCTTATCCATAGTATAATATATATCGCCTCAAAAGATATTATCATCAATGAAAATCCCATTAAGAGAATCATTGGAATAATTTTTAAAGAAAATACTAAATTCAAATTGAAATTAATTAATTAAAATATTATGGAAAATATTTTTATTAAAATGAACATGAAAAAGAATAAATAAATATTCAAATTATTGATAGGTAATGATGGTGTGAAATTTGGATCATGTATTATAAGTTAAAAGAACATTTCTTTCTCACTTTTCTCAAAAAATCAAAAACTAAATCATTCATAAAATGACAAAACATATTCCATTTAATTTTTTTTGAAATTATAATAATGTGTAAAAATTAGATTTAAAGAATAATTTTATAATAATAAAACATTCTTTAAAACATTTTTATAAAAATAATGATATATATGAAAATATATTTTTGACACAAGGGAGAAATAAAATTTGTTTTCCATAAAAATTTTATTTAGACATTTTTGAGTTAAAAAATATATTAAAGTGAAATTAAAACTCGTAATATATTGAATTAAATAGGGTATATCAATATTAAATGGATGTATTAGTTAAGGATCTAATAATTTCCTCAATTTAAATTCGTTTATAAACAATCATGATTAATATAGTATTTAATTATAAATCACATGCCTCAAGTATCTTCTACCATCATACTTGTTTGATCCTATTATATAATATAAATAGATTTATTATATATGAATTATAGATCCATACTCAAATATAAAACATCATGTATTATTTACTTATATAATATTATGACATTTTTATTAAAATTTTCATATTAAAATCTCTTCTCTAGGTTACAACTACTTCATTTTTCATTCATGATTTAATTCAGAATGCCTAGTACATGTAAATTTATGAATATTAGATTAACTATATAAATTTAATTATGAGAAAAATATAATATATATTAATTATATATATTTACAATCTTCCATTAATAGATGTTATAATAAATGAAACTGTTTATTGAGATGGTAGGTCATACATATGCATGACCATTGTATTTACTTTTTGATTAATGAAAACATTATATTAAATTAAAATATATATATTATAGAATAATGATTATATCAAATATATCAAATATATTCCTAAAATAAATTCACATTTCCATCCATGTAAAGAAGAAATGTAAAAACTAATCAAATCGCTTTGTGGAGGTGGTAGTCCACATGTATGCATGAGTGAAGTTTTCCCTTTCGAAGGATTACAAGTCAATAATTTAAACATTATATTAACATTATAGATTTATAATTATTTCAAAAATATCATATATAAAAGGATACCCATTATAATACGCATCCATTAAATGTATAAATGAAAAATAAATTGTATCTCTTCATTGAGATGGTAAGCAGTCCATATGCATAATGAATTAATTATCATCCCATTTGTTGGGATAGAGGGTGAATAAATATGGTTTCATAATAATAATAAGATGTTAGTATATTAAGGGTAATAATTTTATTATTTTATAATATATACCAGAAAATTTAGAGGAGGAAAAAGAATAAGTAAAACTGAAACTGATCAGTTAATGAGATTACCACTTATATGAAATAAGTCATTTAGATATCCAATTAAGGATCATTGTTTAGGTATTTTCATAAAACCATAACCTAAAAAATTTGGATAATTATTTTGATAGGATAATTTTAATGGTTTTGTTCAAGATAAGTGAATAAATTTAATATAAATAAGTGAATGGATGGGTATCTTTTGGTGTGGGAGGTATATGAGACACCTGTAAATTTTTAAAACATTAAAATATGATAAAATCATTTTCAATTTTTTTTCCAAATTTGAATGGATTATAAAAAAATCATCTAAGTTAAAAATAGCATCATCAAATTTTATTTAGAGAGTTTTTGGTGTCATTTTAAACCTTATTATTTTGATTTTAATCATTCTGTACCATAACAATAGTAGAAACTATTTCAATCTTAAAAGTTAATATTATTTCCAAAATTTGATATATATGACCCATAAATGTACCATGGTCTATATATTAAACCATTTTCCATTTAGTTTATGGTATAAGATAGATATATATTTAATTTGAAAACATATAATAAAATATTATTTATTTTAAAATATCATTAATATAATTTTTTTGACTTATTAATTAAATTTGACATTAATGATACCAAGAGAGATATGGAATTATAATATTACCATCTAATAATAATTAATATTTAATATATGTCTACCATTTTTGTTATAATGTTATAACTCAGCCAAATTATATAAATTTTATAATTTTTAATATTTTATTTTAATTTTCTATTAATTGATGGTATATTATGTTAATATTTCATGACAATTTAATTTAATTATATAATAAGTAATTTTTTTTTTAAAAATAAAATTATTTTTTAAAAAATAATCTTTTCAATAAAAATTTTTAACCAAAATTACTCTCTTTTTTATCTTATGTAAAATTTTTATTTAAATTAAAATTAAGTGAGGGATATTTTATATTTATTATTTTTATAAATTAATATAATTTTCATAATAATATAAGTATTGTTTCAATTGATTGTATAGTTTTTAATTAAATGTACATGTATGAACTATACCCATCCAATAGGATTAATACAAGTGGTAGAGATATATCAAAAAATTATCCCAAATTTTGAAACCTATTTATATTCTTTTAGCCTTCATAGAGTAACAAAAATTGACATAGGTTAATAATAATATTAAAAAAATAATAAAGAAATATATCTAATTTGATCATCATGAATCAAAATATCGAATTTATTTTTCTATATTCTATATCTATAAGTGGTTAAAATTCATTTCAAAATATTTTTATTGAATACAACCAAAACTATTTACTCGAAAAATAAATTTTAAGCATAAAAATTGATTTATTATTATAAAATGGCTAAAAATTGCTAAATCAAAGATTAAAATTTAATTTAATATATATAAATATCATTTATATTATTAATAAACAACTATCAATTCAATTTATGAAGAAAAAATCACATTGTGTGCCTAAAATTAGTTTCTCAGAATTTTTTTTCAATTTCATATTATTTTTTTCTTTATTTATAATAAATTAATATACAATGAGATTTAACTATCAATAATTATTTCATAATTTATTTTTTATTTTTCATATGTTTTAATTAAATGGATAGATTATAGAATTGTAATATATAATGATAAATTTTGATTTGGGGCTATGTGTATTGTAAGCTATAGAGAAACGTTTATCATTTGAAGAGAAATATATATATTTAAATTTGGGAGTGGTCCATCGAAAAGACTTTTTTGAATAACTATGGAATAATTAGAACACAGATGCATGTTCTATGAATTAACCCAACCCATGTGTTCCACATTGGTCATTATGAGTCTTCCTTATTACTTTCTCACCACCTTAATGGGGTGTTATTTTTTTTATTCTTGTAGCAGGTCTCCATTTGGGAATATTATATAGCCAAAACTCCATATTCTTTGATACATATCACTATAAAGTAGTCTATTTTTCCTTATATGACCATTTGAAATGTAATACTTTTATTTTTGTTATTTTACTCCATATAACATCCAACAAGTGGAATATATAACATTCAATACAAACATATGGCCTATAATCGACAAGTTTAATGTTGGAATTGGAATTGGGTAAACTATATTCCTTAATCATAATCATCATAATTATTCCATATTTATGAGGAACTAGTACATTATATTTTCTTCATTATATAATCACACATAACGAATGAGGTGTGAGTCCAAAACACATTAAAGATAGGATTTAGTACACCCTCACAAAGGTAATGTGTGGTACTTCTATCGGTGGGGTCGATACACTCCCCACTAATGACTAATTAACCAATGTAGATTAGGTCCATTAAAATTTTTAAACCTATGATTCAATGGTTACTTGATTTTGGTATATTGGATTAGTGTTTCATGATGTCATTTCTCTAAGATCTTGGATTTATATAGAACAAATATCTTTTATGATAATGGTTCTATACATTGAGGCATATATTTGTTAGTATGATAGTATAGACCATAAATCCTAGAGAAAACATTTTTTGGTCATTGTTTTGTATTCACATTGGATTCATGAATAATTGGTCGATATATGATATTGTAAATGAGAGGGTATGGTACCCCTTTTCAGACATGAAAAATTTATAAATTATAAGGCCACCGATTAGGATTTTTATTATTGGTTTTAGATTAGATGGAATTAGACATTCAAATTCACTGATTCATATATCATGCCAAGAAACCCGTGGGCTGTTCTTATGGAAGCATGTACATAATATCAATCAAAATATGTAATTGTATGATTTTGGTACATTGAGCATTAATATAATCAAGTGATAAATAAACCACCATGTATTTCACCTATGATAACCTTGAGATATCTATGTTCATGATAATTAAATTATTAGGGAATATATTGATTTTAATTCTTTTTCATTCACCTAACTAATTTTTTACTCAAGAGGTTTTAATTGACTTAAATTTTTTTCTTTCATATGTGTTTTATGGAATCATACTTTATATAATTATAATCACCCCAACAAGGGTCTTATTCCAAAAATGGGGTGACATTTATGAATATATAGATTTTAGAGGGGCTTTTTTGGAGTTGATTCATAGTTTTTACCTTATTAGATGACGTATTGTAAAAGTATAGTAGTGAGAGGAGGTTATATTATCACCCATTGAACATAATATTATTCATATGATATATATACATTGAAGTTAGTTTTATTTATAACTCTTATAATATAATGTCACATGTAGTGGTCTATATTCTGTAAATGAGAATTTTTCTATGGCCTCCCATCATATTAAATACATGTATTTGGTTATAATAACCCAACCATAAAGTATAATTAGGAGGTCTGGTGTGGAATAGTATTCTTACCACATCTATGTAGGGATCATGTATGGTTGAGTTATGTCCGTCATCTAATACATATGGGAGATATGTGTAATGTGGGGCTTGTAATGTGGATAGTTATGATTCATGAGCCTTGGAAAATGGTTTCATTCATACATGTCATTCCCTTCATTCATGTTTGTTGGATGAATGTTATCTTAATGGAATTTAAATGATAACATGAGTAATAGTCATGGCCTTATTATATGTAGTTATTTTTTCATGAACTCACCCAGATACCCTACTATAATGATAATTGAGTCTAAACAGACATGGAACGAAGTGAATTATTGATCCATATGGGATGGCTATTGGAATACGGAATCATACATGAATCATGAGGGAATTATTTTTCCACAAAAAAGTTGGAAATATAAAATACACATATCAGTGAGATAATTACATCAAAGGTAGAATGATTTAAAGACAAATATGTAAAACATTACCAAAATAGTACATAATCAAAAGACATATTGTATTCTAAGATAAATATAAAATATAATTCCATGACACATGTGGATTACATCTCCTCCGATCACCCCATCACTTCAGGTACTAAGAAGGCTATATTAGTTTTGTTAAACATGGAATAAGATAACCTATAATATCCCATTGAGAATGTTGGGAGTGGGATAAATATCTTAGTATTGTCTCACCATGTGTTCCATAATAAATTCCATAAAAATTAAACCAATTATTTTTTCAATTTAAGGAACACAAGGCCTATAAATGAATTTTCACATTTCTTATAAAGATCCATTTCATGATCAAAATATGGGATATAAATGAAATCAATATTAAATGTATATTCAATATAAAACATTTATATAATGTATTTAGTATGAATGATATAGTTAAATAATCAGTGTCTTATAATCAGAAAATTAATCAAGTCATAAAAATGTAATAATCCCCAATGGATGTTATTTTATGGTAATTGGCTCCATGAATTATGCAGAAGTGATCTTGGATCAATTTGTGTTGTAAGAACCCAGTTCTAATTCTGAGGTACGGTCTTCTTCTTTTCTCTTTTCCTTATGTGTTTTTGAGAAAATAAGGAAAATGGGGAGAATTCCAAATTTTGGAAAGTACATGCCGTGTATGTTTGGCCGTGTGGGATGGGTACACGGGGCGTGTAGCCATGTCGGTGACGAAGAGATTAGGAACTGACTACACACAGTGTAGTGGTTCTTTACACACCATGTAGTCAGTCAACATGCCAGAACGGTAAGGCGGTGGAGCAGCCACCAGCTGGGAAACAGTACACGCCGTGTACTTGGGAGTACATGTCGTGTACTCATGTCGACGGATGAACAGTGTGGTGGTGCCACCAGACGAACAATTAAATGAAGTAAGTACACGCCCTATACTTGGAAGTACACGCAGTGTACTTTTTTTTTCGCATAAAATGGACTGTATCCAACCCTGTTCACAGGATTGGCTAAGAACCGGAGGAATAAGCTCGGGAGGAAGGCCAGATCTTCGTGGATCCACCAATCGAGCACCGGGAATCCGATCTCGCTTCTGTAGATCACGTTGGAACCGCACAGGTAATCCCTCTCTTCTACTAGCGCATTGATTACCAATTCTTTCCCTAACAGGAGTTATTTTAGGTTGAATGGATGTTTTCTTACCTCAGATCTACGCCGTTCTTAGACGTTTCGTCAACCGACGTCCGTGTATATCGCTCATTGGTGTGTATGGTAGGTGGCTTGGTGTTAATTTTTCCAACTATCGTGTGTTTTGTGCGTTTTTGTGCCACGAACCCAGGTTGGGGTGTTGTGTGGGTGAGGCCATTTCTATAATAACCACCTAGAATTGAATAAGTGATTAATTGTGATATTAAAATGATGGTTGGGATCATTTCTTGGATCCGGAACCACCCCGGGGGTGTGCTCTGAAGGACCCCGGGACACCCTGAGAGGGGAGGGGTGAATCAGGGTGAAAACTTTTTCTTTTAATGTGATGGATCTTGTACCCACATTGGTAGGAACTTTTTGAACCTGTATGATGAATACGATCAGAAACCAAACATTCACATGCTCATAGAAGACACAACACTTTTTACTTGGTTCACCACTAAGGGCTACGTCTGGGGAGCATACGCCAACAAGTTGTCGGTCATACCAAATTACACTAATCTTTACTAGCTGTGGATTACAAAGGTTCGGGCACAATCACTCTGTCCCAGACTCACTGCCTTTACAAAGGTTCAGGGATAACTCACTGCTTCCCTCAGGTCACTCCCATTGACTCCCCCTAACTCACTGCCCTTGGTGAAGTCACGCTCAGTTTATAGAAATGAAGGTCTCTTCATCACTGCATAAGAATGAATCCTCTATCGTATGTAGATGCTCTGTTGAAGTCCAACTCTCACCAGAAGAATAATATCACTTTGCGCTGAGGGTACCAGGCGATCTTCTAGCTTTCGTGCAGCTTGAAAAGTACATATGAACTTTAACAACCCTGGAACGCTTCTGCAAGCCTGGCACACAAGTGTCAATACCGGCGCGCAAGTCACTTGTGCTGTACAAATAAGACGCGTAGGTGACACCAAAATACTTGCACGACAATGCCTCCTTCAACACCAAACTTGTGCGACGATGCTCCTTTAACTCCCTAACTGCCTTGGTCGCATAGCCAACAATCGGTGCGCAACCTCTACTTGCGCGAACCAACACCCACTTGCATGACACAACCACTTGTGCGATGAGAGCTCGAAAAAACTCTAAGTCTTGAAGTTCGTTACAAATGAGGAGGGGTGGTCCTCTATTTATAGGCAAACTGGACCCCCTGCGCGGTGGCGTGCAAATCTTCCGTCGGTGCGCAGGTTCCGGAACGTAGCTCATCCTCCCTTTCCTCCATCACGATACTCACTTGCGTGGCCACACAAATACATGCGCGACCATATTTACTTTGCCATATTTTGAAGTTATAATCTTGAAAAAAATAGACGCACAAGTTTCCAATCCTCCTAGGCATCGACGCGTAAGTCTCTTCACAGCGCGCAAGGCACTTATGTGACCAGCCCAAAACTTGCGTGACCCTTATCCATTTTCCATTTTCGCATGTTCTAATCTTGAAAAACATATATTGCACAAGTTTACTCTCCTCCAAGTACACGACACACAAGTCTCTTTTCCAAAAACACTTTTCTCCATTTGTCGATTTTAAGGGCCAAAAATTTGGCAAACATTGGGAAACAACACCACCTTCAATACTATTGTCTACTTGAACTGTATGATCTCTTTGTTGGTAGACATTATGAACTTCCACTGAGGATTGACAAAAAAAACAAACCATACTCCAAATCATGCATAGAAGACCATGGTTCCAACATGTTCCACTATTTATCCATTTGTCCAGGATACCAGAGGGTATTCTTTTAAAGTAGTAATTGTAGAATTGCATTGAGAGGAACTGCTTGTTACTGCTTGTTTACCTGTTGGGCATGGCCCGATTACCTATTTAGCCTGAGGGAATTGTTGTGATTAGCCTAAGGGAACTGTACTATTTATCCCGAGGGATGTAGTTAAATCACCTAAGGGAAACCGTTCGTGCCTGAGGGCTTGACTTCTGTGCCTGAGGGCGACACTTCCTACGCCTGAGGGAAATTTCTATTATGCCTAAGGTCAATACCTATGGGTTGGATTCTGTATAGCCTGAGGGAATGCCTGAGGGCGTGGTTTACTATTTTAGCCTGAGGGAAAGGTTCTGTTATGTGTGAGGGTTTGGTGTTTTTGAATATAGAATGGTATTAAAACAAATGGTTAAAAAGGAATATTAAAATGGAAATATAACTTGTAAGTTAGTTACTTTTGAGTACTGCTTAGTTTATTGCATTTTACTACTGCACACTTATTGCATGTTTTCAACGTAGTTGGGCACATGCCTTTGGTGGGTGCCTACTGAGATATATTTCTCACACCCTATTTGGTTCATGCTTTTCAGCCCAAAAAGATTACGTTGCTATAGGTGTGGATAGGTGAAAGAGTCCCTATATGGGTATATGATTACTACTGAGGAATAGGAAGGCATGGGACCGAGCCTAGGCTCGCGATGCCGCTACCAATTGTTTTGCTTTGTTTCGTTGTACTATGCTTTCGGTCGTACTATATTGATGTATAACATGTTCTAGATGTTTTATTAGAACTTGAGACATGTAGCATCCTTATTTATATATTGTTGGTTATATCTAATGCTGTTGTTTATTTCAGTTGTGTATGTTGTACTGCTTCCACTGTTTGATGTATGTTTTATTTCGTATTCCGCTGCACTACACTTTGACAAATGAGGGCATAGTTTCCCCACTATCAGACTTGGGACCTCACTAGTAGTCAGTAGCCTCTGGCGTTTGGGGAAATGCACTTGAGGTCACGTGGTGAACCATGTTCGGGGCACCCATTGAGTGGCACCCGGAACTGGGATGTTACAAAGTGGTATCAAAGGAGTTCTTTTCTTTGACTTACTATTTGGAGCCGTAGTCAGGGATAGGATGAACAGTGGTTGGTAATAAGCTGTGCCCAAGTGTAGCTAACCCATGTACAGGGAAAATCCAATTTACCTCATATTTTTTAATTTTTCTGATTTTTCAAATTTTACAGTTGATATGTCTTCACCATTGGGTGACACACTTGAGATTGTGCTGTTATAATTATCTGGGGGTTCTATTTAGTTGCAACTCAATGAGATGAGGGTATTCCATCTCATGAATCATTTAGGAATATACTAGATATCACATTCCATGCATAGTTTCCATGCCATGTAGGTGCATTAGAAATTACATGTTGCTGTGATATTTTTTGTGATAGAAAAGCATGCCGTTGTGATAGCTTCTTTGATAAATACCTGCTGTTTCATAGGGTATCATTGTGTGAGCCTATTTAAATAATGGACACCAAACTTTGGTTTTTGAGGAGTATGGTCCCTCACTGACCGGAATTTGGTGGATCATTGATTTTTTATTTTGTTATAACACATATAATATGTCAATCTTTGATTCGTAGGGAGTATGGTCCCTCACAGGTCGAAATTTGACACTTAGGTGTTGTTTTTCGGCATTTTCTGGGTTCCGGAGAAGTTTTTGAGGCATACATTTCAGAAACCCAGTATACACCCTGTGTAGAACTTTAAACACGTTGTGTATGGCCCTATGTTTGGGAAGAAAAATGAACTTTTTGAGTACACGTCGTGTACCCAGAGTACACACCATGTAGTCTCTTCCAATGTCATAAACCATGTTGGTAGCGACATGGGGAAGGGAAGACCTTGGGGAAAACATGCCGTGTAGCTTATGTACACGCCGTGTAGGGTTCACCCAGAGTCTGGCCGTGTAACTAACAACACGGGTCAGTGAACTCCTGTACTAAACACGCCGTGTCAATGATGAACACGCCGTGTAGTTTGACCTGGGGACTCGGCCGTGTAACTAACAACACGTGTCAGCGAAGCTCATCTAGAACACGTTGTGTACCTATGGGACACACCATGTAGTCTTGTCCAAGGACAGACCATGTGGAGTTAACCGTGTGACTGGAAAATGGGGTGGTGTACACGCTGTGTACGGATGTAACACGCCGTTTAGTGCCAAGTCGAGTAGTCGGCCTTGTCACAGACGACACGGGCAGTTGGAAATAACACCATACATGCAATGTATATGAAATACATGCCGTGTAGTTTTTGTTCAAACGAGAGTTGTGTGTCTTAGCCATGCATAAGGACCCAGGCAGGGGAAGGAAAGTTAAGTACACGCTGTGTAGTCAGTATAGATGTTGTGTAGTATTGCTTTGAAAATTTTGAATGCCTTATTCCTCCTATTCCCTTTTGGGTTTCTTCGTCTCGGTCTTTGATAACCTTGTTCTAAGGCGTGTTTTCAAACTTGTAGTGTCGTGCCACCTAGACGACCGTGTGTTGTTCGCCAGAAAAGTGGCAACGAGTATACTCCAGAAATGTTGGGCCATGGGCTACCAGTGGATCCTCCAGCAGAGCCATATGCAGCGCCAGCCGTTATACCGGACATAGGCGCGGAGGTGCAGTTCCGTGAAGGATTTATATGGTTCATGAAGACCATTCAGGGAGCACCGCCAGCTGCCACATCTATGGCTGAGCCAACTCGTATCTTCTAGCAGCAGCATCCGCCTACGTTTTCAGGGGATAGAAGACCACAGGCTACAGAGTCTTAGCTGGGGTTGATGCAGACTATTTTCGAGCATCTAGAGATTCCTCCTGGGCGGAGGGTCAAGATAGCAACATACATACTGCATGATTTCTCCAAGAGATGGTGGTACGTTACCACCCAGTCAGAGAATCACAGAGACTTGGTGTGGGAGGATTTTCAGGTAGTCTTATATGAATTCTTCTTTCCTGAGACGCTGAGGGCAGACAGAGCTCAAGATTTCATGAATATGTAGCAGGGTGCTATGTCGGTGATGGACTATTCTGCTCACTTTACCGAGCTTCATCGCTTTGCACCCGTGCTGGTGGGCGATGAGACACTAAGAGCCGGGCTCTTTGAGGATGGTCTTCGGTATGACATCTAGGTGTTGGTGAATGTTTTCAGGTTTCCTTCAATACATGCTATTGTAAATCAGGCACTGATTACAGAGAGGAACCTGCAGGAATCTAGTGGTGTGGGCCAGGGCAGTACAACACCATTCACTAGTACTATTTCTACTGGCAAGAGGAAGAGGCAGATGGATTTCTCTCAGGGTGGAAGTACCGGCCAGAAAGTGTCATCAGGTGGCCCGATCAGGTGCTACCAGTATGGTAGAGAGGGGCACAAGAGACCACAGTGACCACAAGACCCAGTGGAGTTCTGAGCTTGTGGCAAGATGGGTCATCTGTAACGCTTCTGCATGGAATTTTGACTAGTGGCTAGTGAGAGGGGTTCTGTGCAGACTCTGCATGCGGGAGCAGGACCAGTGGCTTTTTACCCATCCAGAATCTGGAATACGTCAGGGTGTGCTGGTATAGATGGTGGTCGTGGTCGTGGTAGCCAGACACCAAGATCTCAGAGGCAGCTGGGCGGGACAACTCAGGGTAGACAGGCTGTGTCTTAGGGCCGCGACACTGGGCAGGCATATGCAGTGCAACACACCTTGCAGGAGCAGGATCCTGGACCTTCTACAGTTAGAGGCACTATTCTAGTAGATTTTTTTTTATCCCCAGTACTTTTTGATATGGGTTCTACACATAGTTTAATATCTGTACTCGTTGTGGATAGCCTTGGGCTCTGTGTTTCTACTTCTTCTGATATCATGACGGTAGAAACTCCGTTGGGGACTAGAACGGCTGGTGTGCATCAGTGCAAGGAGTGGCCCCTTGAGGTTTGTGGGTGTCACATTATTTGGGACCCTTATGTCTTAGAGATGATGAGCTATGACATTATTCTCGGAATGGACTGGTTGGTTCCCTTTCAAGCCTTTGTAGACTGCTATTGTTGCAGGGTGTGTTTCACGTCACCAGAGGGCGGAGAATTTCTATACAAGGGTGTGTGAATTGTTCAGGCGAGCCGAGATGGGCCAGAGCATCATGGGCGAGGTGGTATCACAGCCCCGATTGCGAGCTTATATCTGGATGAACAGGGGACTTGTCAGACGGATTTCCCTCCAGTGGTTGATTGTTTCAGGGATGTCTTCCCAGACGACATTTCAGGTCTACCTTTGGAGAGAGAGGTGGATTTCTCTATTGAGCTTGTGCCAGGAGTAGCACCAGTGTCCATCCCTCCTTATAGGATGGCTACACCTGAGTTGTAGGAGCTCAAGAGGTAGTTAGAGGACTTACAGTCAAAAGTTTTTATCCGACCCAGTACTTCTCCTTAGGGTTTGCTGGTCCTTTTTGCAAAGAAGGCGGGCGATACCCTTAGAATTTACGTGGATTATCGGAAGCTGAACCAGTTGACGGTTAAGAACCGATATCCCCTACCGAAGATTTATGATCTTTTTGATTAGCTTCATGGAGAATGAGTGTTCTCGAAGATTTATTTGAGATCAGGATATCATCAGCTGCACGTTAGACCATCTGATATACCTCTCATAGCGTTCAAGAGCAGGTATGGTCTATACGAGTATACGATTATGCCGTTCGGACTCACGAATGCGCCAGTAGTTTTCAGGGATCTGATGAACCGTGTGTTCCATCCGTATCTGGATTCTTTTGTGGTAGTATTCATGGACGACATTTTGGTGTACTCACACACTCGACACGACCATGCCACCCATATTGAGATCGTATTGAGTACACTTAGAGAGCATCAGATATATTCTAAGCTCTCAACGTGCCACTTTTGGATGGACCAGATTCACTTCCTAGGTCATGTCATCTCAGAGGAAAGAGTTTCAGTAGACCCGGAGAAGGTGAGAGTAGTAGTTTCCTGGGAGAAGCCTAAGAACGTGTTTGAGATACAGAGTTTCTTAGGGCTGTATGGTTACTACAGATGCTTCATACAAGACTTCTTCCGCTTAGCAGCACTGTTGAAAGGTCTAACTAAGAAGGGTGTGAAGTTTGTTTGGTCAGAAGATTGTGAGACAGCCTTTCAAGACCGGAAAGGGAGGTTGACATCATCACTGATCCTGATACCCCCAGAGTAGGGGAAGAGATATACAGTTTACTATGATGCATCAGGGATTGGGCTGTGAGCAGTGTTAATGCAGGGAGATCGAGTAGTTACGTACAGGTCTCTATAGTTGAGGCCACATGAGAGGAATTACCCAACGCATGATCTCGAGTTGGCTGCAGTTGTGCATGTGTTGCGCTGTTGGAGACATTATCTGTTGGGAGAATGTTTTGTGGTCTTCACCGGCCACAAAAGTCTCAAGTATATCTTTACTCACCATGACCTGAATCCAAGGCATAGAAGGTGGGTCGAATACCTACAGTCCTTCGATTTTGATCTTCCCTATACACCTGGTAAGGGTAATGCAGTAGCTGATGCACTAAGCTGGAAGACTCAGATACAGGAAGTGCAGGAGGCCAGTGGTGAGTGGCAGCTTATGGCCTTGTTCTCTGAGATGAATCTAGAGGTGCACGACAGTCAGTGGCATATTTATATTTCTTCTTTAGCTATGAATTCTACCCTCCTGGATGGATTGAGGATGAGACAACTATCTTATTTAGAAGGCCTAGTTCTACGGGAGTCTGTGGGAAGTGGGGACCCTCCTCCTAGTTGGGCGATAGGAGATGATGAAGTTTTTCATTTCCATGGACGAGTATGGGTTCTAGAGGAGATACGCGAGGAGATTATGTGAGAGTTTCATGCTTCAGCCTGGGCAGTTCATCCCGGGGTTACCAAGATGTACCGAGACATGAGACGTCAGTACTGGTGTCCAGGTATGAAGAGGGATGTGGCTGGTTTTGTTATTAGGTGTTCCACCTGTCAGTAGGTGAAGGAAGAGCATTAGAGACCAGCTGGACTGTTACAACAGTTACCCACCCCGGAGTGGAAATGGGATGATGTTGCGATGGACTTTGTGACTGGGTTTCCGAGGTCACCTAGAGGCAATGATGACGTGTGGGTTGTTGTGGACAGACTCATGAAGGTAGCTCACTTTTTTCCGATCAAGGAGACCTTCGGTGTTGACGAGCTTGGGAAGTTGTATATCCGAGAGATCGTACATCTTCATGGGGTCCCTCGTTCTACTGTTTCAGATAGGAATGCCTACTTTACGTCTTGTTTCTGGCAGAGTTTTCAGAGGGAACTGGGTACACAGGTGCTTCTAAGCACAACATACCACCCTCAGACTGATTGCCAGTCAGAGCGTACGATATAGGTGCTAAAGGACATGCTGTGTGCATGCGTCCTAGACATTGGGGGATCTTGGGAGAAGCATATACCCTTATTCAAGTTTTTCTATAATAATAGATTTCAGGCGACTATCGAGATAGCTCCATACGAGGATTTATATGGTAGGCTGTGCCGATCAACCTTGTGCTAGTTAGAGGCTGGTGAGGTAGCTTTACTGGGGCCACATATCGTACAGGAGGCTTCTGAGTAGGTCTAGTTGTTTCAGAAGCGGATGGCTACCGCGCAGTCTCGTCAGAAGTCATATGCTGATCGCTGCAGATGACCTTTGGAGTTCGTGGTCGGGGATCAGGTTTTATTGCGTGTTTCTACGAGGTTGGGACACAAGAGGATTAGGAGACATGTCAAACTTTCACTGAGGTATGTGGGGCCATTTGAGATTCCGGAGAGAGTCGGGACAGTTGCCTATCGACTGCAGTTACAACAGAGGTACCGGGCCATGCACGACATCTTCCATGTATCTCAGTTTTGCCGCTATCTTTCAGACCTGTCTCACGTCTTTCAGCCCGAGGAGGTTGAGCTTCATATGGATGCGTACTTTGAGTAGAATCTGATTCGTATTGTTGATAGGAGCACGAAGGTTCTCCGAGGCCGTTCAGTTCCTCTCGTACGGGTGATATGGCAGCATGGCTGAGTGCAGGATGAAACCTGGGAGTGGGAGACCGACATACGTGCTCAGTGGCCAGAGTTGTTCACGGTTATATCTTCACCACCCTTGGAAGGGAAATTTGGGGATGAATTGCTATAAGGGGGGAAGTTTGTAAGAACCTGGTTCTTATTTTGAGGTATGGGATTCTTCTTTTCTCTTTTCCTTAAGTGTTTTTGAGAAAATAAAGAAAATGGGGAAAATCCCAAATTTTGGAAAGTACACTCCGTGTACTTTTTCCACACGCCATGTACGTTTGGCAATGTGGGATGGGTACACGGGGCATGTAGCCATGTCAGTGACGAAGGGAGTAGGAACTTACTACACGCCGTGTAGTGGCCCTTTACACGCCGTGTAGTCAGTTTGAGGCCAGAATATTAAGGCGGTGGAGTAGCCGCCAGCTGGGCGACAGTACAAACCGTGTACTTGGGAGTACATGTCGTGTACTCATGTCGATGAATGAACAGTGTGGTGGTGTTGCCAGAGGAAAAATTATATGAAGGAAGTACACACTGTGTACTTTGTTTTTTTTTCCGCTTAAAACGGGCAGTAGCCAACCCTATTCATAGGATTGGCTTAGAACCGGAGGAAGGAGCTTGGGAGGAAGGCCGGATCTTCGTGGATCCACCGATCGAGCACCGGGAATCCGATCTCGCTTCCGTTGATCACGTTGGAACTGCAAGGGTAAGCCATCTCTTCTCCTAGCGCATTGATTACCAATTATTTCCCTAAAAAGTGTTATTTGATGTTGAATGGAAGTTTTATTACCTTATATCTACGTCATTCTTGGATGTTTCTACAACCGATGTTCGTGTATAGTGCTCGTTGGCATGTAAGGTAGGTGGCTTGGTGTTAATTTTTCCAACTGTCGTGTGTTTTGTGCATTTTTGTGCCACGAACCTAGGTTGGGGTGTCGTGTGGCTGAGGCCATTTCTATAATAACCACCTCGAATTGAATAGGCGATTAATTGTGATATTAAAATGATGCTTGGGATCATTGCTTGGATCTGGAACCACCCCGAGTGTGTGTTCCACTGTTTAGCTGTTTGGACAGGATACCTGAGGGTATGCCTTTAAAGTAGTAATTTAAGAATTACCTTGAGAGGAATTTCTTGTTACTGCTTTTTTACCTGTTGGGAATGGCCTGGTTACCTATTTAGCCTGAGGGCGTTGTTGTGTTTAGCCTGAGGGAACTGTACTATTTAGCCCGAGGGCTGTAGTTAATTCGCCTGAAGGCATCATTTTGTGCCTGGGGGCTTGAATTCTGTGCCTGAGGGCGACACATCATACGCCTGAGGGAAATTTCTGTTATTCCTGAGGGCAATACAAGCGGGTTGGATTCTGTATAGCCCAAGGGAAAGCCTGAGGGCGTGGTTTACTATTTTTGCCTGAGGGCAAGGTTCTGTTATGCCTGAGGGCTTGGTGATGTTGAGTACAGAATGGTATTAAAACAAATGGTTAAAAAGGAATATTAAAATGGCAATATAACTGGTAAGTAAGTTACTTTTGAGTACTTCTTAGTTTATTGCATTTTACTACTGCACACTTGTTGCATGTTTTCAACGCAGTTGGGCACGTGCCTTTGGTGGGTTCCTACTAAGATATTGTTCTCACACCCTATTTGGGTCACAATTTTTTTCCCAAACAGATTACGTTACTGTAGTTGTGGATAGTGGAAAGAGTCCCTATACAGGTACATGATTGCTGCTGAGGAATAGGAGGGCATGGGACCGAGCCTAGGCTCGCGATGTCGCTGCCACTTGTTTTGCTTTGTTTCGTTGTACTCTGCTTTCGGTCGTACTGTATTGATGTATAACATGTTCTGGCTATTTTCATAGAACTTGAGATATGTAACATTATTATTTATATACTGTTGGTTATATCCACTGATATTGTTTATTTCAGTTGTGTATGTTGTAATCCTTTCACAGTTTGATGTATGTTTTATTTCGTATTCCGATGTGCTACACTTTGACAAATGAGGGAATAGTTTCCCCACTATCAGACCTGGGCCCTCACTGCTAGTTGGCCGCCTCTGGCATTTGGGGAAATGTGCTTGAGGTCATGTGGCGAACTGGGTTTGGGGCACCCGTTGAGTGGCACCCGGAACCGGGTCGTTACATGTGTACACTCTCAATCACTCAAGCTCTTGGTACTCAACTCCCTATTAACTAAAAAATCACAAAACAATATGATTCATTTAGTTTTTACATCTTCAATCAAGCTCTAGTGCTTCATCCCCAATAGTGATAGCTTAATGACCTATTAAGTTCCAAATCTATATGTACTTGAAATAAAACAAACAATATAACATGGGAAATTAATCATTTCAATTCATTTTTTCTTTAAAATCTTAATTTTCAAGTTTCAATCTTCATCATTCCATTTCATTTCAAAACCAAAACAAATAATATCATCAAAATAATTCCAATCTAATTTTATTTCATTTCAATCCATTTTCTAATAATCACAAAAAATAATTTTACCACATTTTTTCCTTAGAAGCCATTTTTCTGTTGTTATTCCACCTCTCAAAACTGCCCAAAATGGGGATTTATTTAACTAACACATGAAATTTAAATATTATATCCAAAACACATAAATTAAAATAAAGGAAACTAATTTTAAATGAACATAGAATAAATAAATAATTAAAGGATTTAATTGTGTTAGATAAACATTATGGAACCAACTAGTATTAATTAGCGATGGAACCAAATCAACACTAGCAATATGAATTTCTAGTGAAGAATAAATGCATATAAAATACAAGAAACCAAATAAGAATAAAGGTCTATTAAAATAGAGATTATATACATCTGTAACATGATGATATATCAGTTTATAAGGTGGATATAATGGGATATTATAAGAAAGGACACGAGTTGAGATTTACTCACTAGAATGAAAAATGACATGATCATGGGTTGTTTGATCCAAGAATATTGGAGTTTGGTGTAGTCAAAATTCAATAGTAATTTTTCATTATCAAATAATTTGAATGAAATTTGACTCGTAGATAAAGAATATGAAATGGGTATTTGGTCATTGAAGTCATTAAAACAATTACCATGTCGTATCCCCAATGTACAAGGGAAAAAATATTGGAAATTGTGAAACTATAGTAGAACCTCCGTAGACCATAACACATCTATCCCTAGTGAGACCTGATCTACAACATACCTAAAGTGAATTCTAGATACCCACATGATTGAAAATTGCACCAGGGTATTAAAAAATTTCGATATAGAATTATTTTTCCCATCTTAAAGAGGAAAACACATGATATATATATATATATACACGTTTCATTGAAAAAAAAATGAAAAAGAAGAAAATATATTCAAAAAATTGAAATAATATAATGAAAAAAATACAAATCAAGTTATGAGAATGAACACAAGTACAAGTACATTTGAAATGGAAACATAATGAATAAATTGAAAACACCATGCTATAGAGTGGGGAAACTCCAACTATATTTCCCCCAATAACCCAAAATTAGTTAATAGAAACCTTATCACCTCACTCCAACACCTTTAAATTACCTATATCAAAATTCATATGTGGGTCTACACATCACCAAATGGGTGTGTAGGGTGTGAGATAAACTGGATTAGTATATAAGGCCTCGGCCTTAAACCTTACTTAATATTTAACTAAATGAATAATTCACATTGAGGATCTTTTCAGGTTTAGAGTTTTAGAGAATTAGATCATAAATCATGAATTACATTCCACATTTAAACAAAGTGGTTAAATAAAAGATAGTATTCAGTTTTTCCCATCAACGTAAACATATTTAAAATAAAACATGGATTCTTTCTTGACACTTCCTTGACACTATCATCATATCATGCACCTTTCCCTTGACCTGTGAAAAAGATTTCAAAAACTTGGGATGAGCATAAAAAGCTCAGTAAGGGATATAAAAGTATGAAAAGAAAACATTAGTCCATGTATGAAATCATACTCTACTCATAGAACATAATCACTTTAACATACCTCAACAAATCATGAATAAATCATAGAAATCATAAGACATAAAGGTAACTTGAGGCATTCATTACATTCTTACATAGGTAGTAACCCTCTTGGTTACGTTTGGAATACTCATCACAGTATATTCCCTAAATATCTTCGCAGAAACCTTAACGTTTAACCCCTTCGCGTTACCCAATTCCTTGGAGAGCTATATCGGGATCACCCGCCCTTAGTTTATCACGGAACCACCCGTCTTTGTAAACAATGCCCGAGAACCATAACATAATGATATCACATAAAATATGCATAAAGGAAACATAACATTTCCACTTTTCAATCACAAGATATCAATACAACAAATTGATATAAAAAAATTATGAAAACCATTTTCAATACCGAAATAAAAGAAAGGTAAAACATGGTATTTATTTTTCTTTTAAAAAAATGGTATGGCTTGTAGAGGAAGCCGAAACTCAAATAATGGTCATGGTGGAGGAGAAGTCATTGTCGCCGCATACGTACGACAAAAACATTCCGTTTTGTCGTTTAGTAAAACGATTAGTATAAAAAAAGATTACTTTTGGATAAACATAAAAGTAAAAGGGGTTTATACACTGTATAAAATACGGTTGTGTATAAAACAAAATATGCCTCAATGAAAGGAGATCGAGACGAAGTCCCATACAAAGACGGTATCCTTGGATTAAGGATAAATCAATTACATAATTATGTGTGACAAACTAATAGACCAAATATAAGTGGATATTAAGTGTAAAACAATCAGAGGTTATTCATACATATTCATATAATGACATATTCAAGGAGTACAAGCTTATCCCAAATAATCAAAATTGGGTTAAGAAGTTCCCTTGCAAAAATTTGATAGCCTAACGGTGTCACTACAAAATTCAGAAAAAGAGTTGATGAGAGATAAAAAGGGTATCTCATCACTTAGACATAAAATTTACATCAATAAGGATATAGAAGAACATATCCAAATATAATATTATGTGAATTAAAAGACATAACAAAAGAAGTCTTTTAAAAGAGGAGGGTGAAAGGTTCCCTTACCAACTTGGGTAACTTTCGAAACATACACCCCATTGAAGAATGGGCATAAAATGAATATGTTAATAACCATAAATGAAATTATATTACACAAATAGTACAATAATGGGGATTACATACACCACTCAAAGGAAATGGTGGCAAATGTAGCATAAATCTCACGGGACTAAAAGTGAGATGAAAAATCCCTTACGGAAATTCGACACCCTAACGACGCCACTTAAAACTTCCAAAAATGGATTTATGAGATCAAATAGGGTCTCTCATAATATGAAAATAAAAATTACAGTATGAGGAATATAAAATAACGTCCCCAAACATAATAAAGACGAGTTTAAAAGAAATGACATAAAAGAGTGTACTTAAAAAGAAAGAGAGGAGTAGGACCCCTTACCTCAGGCCCGACTTGACTCGATCGTTCTTTAACGTCCTGAATAATAAACGTGAGTTAATTTAAACATTATTAAGAAAAATTTTCAAGTTAATTATTCCTTTTACATCACTTATTTACATGTTATAAACTTTATGAAATCATTTATGTTAATAATGTTTGTGTTGTCGATATTTGGTTCTTAAGTCGAAAGTGGACTTTATACAATTACATGTTGTTTGTGTGGTCAAAGGTTCGTTATATCCAGAATGATATTCATGATTTGGATATCATATATATCATATATATCCAGAATATACATGTATTTATAATATTACATAATCATTTAGAGGTAAGAAATGAAATGCACCGTTCATGGAGACGGTAAGCCATACGTACGCATGAACACTACTTTCATTTCTATGTCATATTAATGAAATTAAAACCAAATGATAGGTATGTATATTTTAATTCCATAATTTTATTCATCATTTATATGTAACATAAATCATATATAATAACTATAAATCCATCCTTTATACATCCCACATATGACATTAACGAATGAAATCACTTTGAGGGGGAGGTAGTCCGCACTTCCAAAAATGAAATTATCGTGTTTACCCACAATAGAAACCATAAAGGTATGCCACAAAAGAAAAATAAAGAAGCTTAAGTAAAACATAAACATATTATATATCATATATATAAATATAGTGACATCTTAATGGCCACCTTTGAAGGTTTTATATGAGTGTTGAACAATCATCGTTTCGTGAGGCAGAAATTCGACATCCACAGAAACAGTATGTTCTTTAACCATTAGAAGTAGGTGTGTGTAAGTGTATCTCGAATGATTCTTATAACAACATCCTAGTATATTGACGATACTGGAGTTGTTACAAAAGAAATGAATAAAAAGAGATTAGGGGGCTGGAGAAACAAAATAAAACAAAAGAACACAAGAGAAAACACTACCTTTAAAACGGGAAACTCTCTTTGATTTAAGATCAAAGGCTTCCATGGAAAAGATTCTGCCCAAAGTGAGGCTTCAATGATGAAGAGAGTGATGTGTAGAGATGTAATGGGCAGGTGGTGGCCGAGACAAAGGCTTGAGAGGTGTGTGTAAGGTGGTATAGGTGGGGGCCTTTTATAAGAGGAGAGGAGGGGCACTCTTGGAAAGTAAGGAAATGTTACTTTATTTTAGAATGCGTTTTGGATTTTAAAGGTCCCACATTGATGTGTTCCGAGTGTGAGGTGATAAGGGTTCTAAATATACCCATCCAATAGGTTTTTGACAAATTTAGGTTTTATATTTTACATTATCTTTTCATTTTATTTAAATCGTTAAATAATGAGGTAATCACTGCATCATCATGATGTCATAAATAATTTAATTTATTTAATGTCTAAAAATTATAAAAAAAATACTATGATGTATTAAATAATTTTAGATTTCTAATGAATATTTATAGTAAAAAATATGACTTGTATTACCCCATTTAAAAATTGTTTTAGTGAAACATCTCATGCTTGTGACATTTTTATTTTAACTTTAAATAAAAAGTTAATTATGTCATTTTCCAACCAAAGTGGATCCATGGGGTCCCCAAGTTGAACCATGGATTTTATTGGTCGGCAATGACACATCCAATGAGGGTAGGACATGTGTCTAGGTCATTTCATATTATTAAGACATTATTTTTACCTTAAATTACACTAATTACCTCTAATCGCGATTAAGAACATAAATGTTACTATTCACCAAAAAATTATTTTAATCCCATTGAACCAAATTTTACTTCCTAATGAGAACCATGTATGTAGGATTTTTGAAATTCAAAACACAGAGGTGGTAAAATTTATTTTAAATGAAAAATCAGTTTTTTAAGTACCACTTAGTGGTTTCACTATTCATCAAAAATTGAAGTTTTTCAGAAAAATACCAAAACTTCATCCTAAGATATATTTGATATTCCGAATTAAAAAATGAATTCTATTTTAGAAAATTCAAAAAATATAAGTTTCATTAATTAATTTAATAATTAATTCCCGCTGTCAGAGTAAATAGCGTGTTTTTATGAAACAATAAGTATCAAAAGATTGACACTAGTTTAAGTCCGATTTCAAAGTGAAATTAATTCCAACAACCACTATTGGATTAAATGGTAAATATATATTATAATTTTACTTTAAAAACAATTTAAAAGATAATATAATCATATAAAAAAATTAGATTAAAAAGAGGTTTTGAATTAAAATACAACATTTTTCACTATTAATTAAAAAAATGAACTTTATCGGAAAGATACCAAAAATTTACACAAAGTATATTTTGATGTCCCGATTCTAAATAAGAATTTGTTTTTCAAATATAACACATAAAATTGTCAAAAAGTGGATTTAAAATAGGTTCTCCATCAAAAGGTGGTTAATCGACCTTTTAAAAAATATTAGAATGTTTACACTTAAAATTGGATTCATTCGCATTTTTAATCCTCTAAAATTTATTATAAAAAGTAAAAATATTTGAAAAATATATATAATCATTTTTTATTTAGTTCTGTTCATTCCCTCCATTACAACGGCTAGGCGATAACTACCATTTATAATAATATTATTTTATTATTATAGTGCAACGTAAGATTTCAAAGGAACTCATTGTTGCGTATTAGGTAAGACATCAAGCATATCATCCCCTTTATATTAATATTAACCTTTTATTCAAAAAAGGGATAAATATAAAGATTTCATATTCTTTATTTACCTGGGGTGTTACATCCTTCCCCTTTTGGGAATTGCGTCCTCGCAATTTAAAAAATTGGGCTTGGAAACTTCATTGAAAATCCCACATCGAAACAAGAGTCAGTAAAACTATCACTTTAAAATAAAGAAAGAGAAGAACAAAAGTCACCCATGTTAACCAATACTAGGATTCCATGTAGGAAAACATGGATATGGAAGAAAAAACAAAGGGTCATGTTCTGAGGGAGAGTGATAGTAAACATGTCTAGGAGAAAGTTAACCATAAGAAAATCACAAACTTGTGATGGGTTAAACAGCATTCCATTCCCCAGTAGGAAATGTTAATAGACAAATTTTTTGTTTTAAGTTAATTTTCATTGAGTAATTTATTCATAAGGAAACATAATTACTTATCATGTTGAATTTCAACTTTTATTAGATTTCTTACACAAACTCATATTTTCACCAAAAGATGAGTATTTAGGAAGACTTGTTCACTATAATCAACTTCTAGAGAATCACCTAATCCACAAAAGATAACTATATACTTCCCATGTCTTTATACTTTAACCAAAACCAAAACCAAAATGGTTAGTACAAGATCAGATAATCCAGAAAAGGATAACCCTTTATAAAAAGAAAATCTATTCTTAATCTCCAAAATTTGTCCAACAAAACCCGAAGTTCAACAAGGACCATTTAATAAACAATTTTTCCATAAAATTATTCCAAGTAAACCAAAATAAGATTGAAACCCAAATATTTGAAGGATTTAGTCACATAGTCTTCCAAGGTACAAATTAACTGTTATCTCCAATTAACATCAGTTGCTCTTAAATTCTCATATTGAAAAGTAATTAACCTAATCACATATCCTCCATGATAGGTTAATAATTTCCATAGATAACCCAAAATAAACTTACACTTAATTCATAAAACCATCTAACTAAAAATAATAAGTCATACTAACTAGGGACTTCACGTAGTCCAGTGGTAGGTGATAAATACCAGTCGCACTTTGGTTGTGGGTTCGATTCCCGCAGCTTTGTCCGACGCGACGGGTTGTCACACGGTCTGCGTGTTGTCCTTTTTCCAAAACTATATAATTCTTAAAACATTCCCCAAAACGAGATAAAATCTTCAAAAATAATTATAACATATTTTAACCTCAATTTTATCTCATGCCTTTTATTTTCCATCATAATATATAATAACCCATAATTACCTCAAAAGTAAGGATCATATAAACCCTAATGGTTACCTTTATAATTATTACCTGAACATCCACATTGATTGGTCATCTTTTACATGATGCATTACATATCATACCAAGGTTCAAGTGGTTGATCATGACTCCTTAATAGTTGGTTTAGAACAACCATGAGTTTCCTCATTGAATCCCCCATTTTATCTAGTATCTAAATCAGAGAACCACCACAGTTTCCTTCAAACCTGTTCTCTCATTGGTGCCTGCTAGATCCATCCATTCACTAAACAGAAATGTCAGTGTGAGTATATCAACAAAACCATCATGTACTAATGAGGAAGGTAAACACTAAGATACACTTACTCATTCATTTTATCTAAAACTAGGACTCTTTCTAATATCCTAACCATTATGGTAATGTCACTTATGCTTAGAGAATTACTTAACCTATAAAGTTATCTAAACTTACCTTTGATACCAACTATAAGGCCCCGACCTTAAACCTTACTTAATATTGAATTAAATGGATAATTCACATTGAGGATCTTTTCAGGTTTAGAGTTTTAGAGAATTAGATCATAAATCATGAATTACATTCCACATTTAAACAAAGTGGTTACATAAAAGATAGTATTCGTTTTTTCCCATCAATGGAAACATATTTAAAATAAAACATGGATTCTTTCTTGACACTTCCTTGACACTATCATCATATCATACACCTTTCCCTTGACCTATGAAAAACATTTCAAAAACTTGGGATGAGCATAAAAAGCTCAGTAAGGGATATAAAAGTATGAAAAGAAAACATTAGTCCATGTATGAAATCATACTCTACTCATAAAACATAAGAACTTTAACATACCTCATCAAATCATGAATAAATCGTAGAAATCATAATACATAAAGGTAACTTGAGGCATTCATAACATTCTTACTTAGGGAGTAACCCTCTTGGTTATGTTTGGAATACCCATCACAGTATATTCCCTAAATCTCTTCGGAGAAACCTTAACATTTAACCTCTTCACATTACCCAATGCATTGGAGAGATATATCGGGCTCACACGCCCTTAGTTTATCACGGAACCACCCGTCCTCATAAAAAATTCCCAAGAACCATAAAATAATCGTATCACATAAAATATGCATAAAGGAAACATAACATTTCCACTTTTCAATCACAAGATATCAATACAAAACATTGATATAAAAACATTATGAAAACCATTTTCAATACCGAAATAAAAGAAAAGTAAAACATGGTATTTATTTTTCTTTTAAAAAAACGGTATGTCTTGTAGAGGAAGCCGAAACTCAAATAATGGTCACGGTGGCGGAGAAGTCGTTGTCGCCGCATACGTACGACAAAAACATTCCCTTTTGTCGTTTAGTAAAATGCTTCGTATAAAAAAAATATTTCTTTTGGATAAAAGTAAAATTAAAAGGGGTTTATACACCGTATAAAATAAGGTTGTGTATAAAACAAAATATGCCTCAATGAAAGGAGATTGAGACAAAGTCCCATACAAAGACGGTATCCTTGGATTAAGGATAAATCAATTACATAATTCTGTGTGACAAACTAATACACCAAATATAAGTGGATATTAAGTGTAAAACAATTATAGGTTATTCACACATATTCATAGAACGTCATATTCAAGGAGTACAATCTTATCCCAAAGAATCAAAGTTGGGTTAAGAGGTTCCCTTGCAAAAATTTGACAGCCTAACGACGTCACTACAAAATTCAGAAAAAGAGTTGATGAGAGATAAAAAGGGTATCCCATCACTTGGACATAAAATTTACATAAATAAGGATATAGAAGAACATATACCAACATAATAGTATGTGAATTAAAAGACATAACAAAAGAAGTCTTTTAAAATATGAGGGTGAAAGGTTCCCTTACCGACTTGGGTAACTTTCGAAACATACACCCCATTGAAGAAGGGGAATACAATGAATATGTAAATACCCATAAATGAAATTATATTACACAAAGAGTATAATAATGGGGAGTACATACACCACTCAAAGGAAATGGTGGAAAATGTAGCATAAATCTCACGGGACTAAAAGTGAGATGAAAAATCCCTTATGGAAACTCGGCAGCCTAACGACGCCACTTAAAACTTACAAAAATGGATTTATGAGATCAAATAGGGTCTCTCATAATATGAACATAAAAATTATAGTATGAGGAATATAAAATAACTTCCCCGAACATAATAAAGATGAGTTTAAAAGAAATGACATAAAAGAGTGTACTTAAAAAGAAAGAGAGGAGTGGGATCCCTTACCTCGGGTCTGACTTGACTCGATCGTTCTTTAACATCCTGAATAATAAACTTTATTTAATTTACACATGCTTAAGAACAATTTTCAAGTTCATTATTCCTTTTACATCACTTATTTCCATGTTATAAACATTATGTAATCATTTATGTTAATAATGTTTGTTTTGTCGATATTTGGTTCTTAAGTCGAAAGTGGACTTCTTACAATTACATGTTGTTCGTGTGGTCAAAGGTTCATTATATACAGAATGATATTAATGATTTGGATATAATATATATCATATATATCCAGAATATACATGTATTTATAATATTACATAATCATTTAGAGGTAAGAAATGAAATGCACCGTTCATGGAGATGGTAAGCCGTACGTACGCATGAACGCTACTTTCATTTATATGTCATATTAATGGAATTAAAACCAAATGAGAGGTATGTATATTTTAATTCCAGAATTATATTCATAATTTATATGTAACATACATCATATATAATAACTTTAAATCCATCCTTTATACATCCCACATATGGTATTAACGAATCAAATCACTTTGAGGGGGTGGTAGTCCGCACTTCCTAAAATGAAATTATCGTGTTTACCCACAATGGAAACCATAAAGGTATGCCACAAAAGAAAAATAAAAAATCTTAAGTAAATTATAAATATATTATATATCATATATATAAATATAGTGACATCTTAATGGCCACCTTTGAAGGTGTTATATGAGTGTTGAACAATCATCGTTTCGTGATGCAGAAATTCACCATCCACAGAAACAGTATATTCTTTAACTATTAGATGTAGGTGTGTGTAAGTGTAGCTCGAATTCTTCTTATAAAAACATCTTAGTATATTTAATATAGTGTATTTTTTACAAAAGAAACGAATAAAAAGATTTTAGGGGGTTGGAGAAACAAAATAAAACATAAGAACACAAGAGAAAACACTACCTTTAAAACGGGTAACTCTCTTTGATTTAAGCTCAAAGGCTTCCTTGGAAAGGATTATGGCCAAAGTGAGGCTTCAATGATGAATATAGGGATGTGGATAGATGAAATGGGAAGGGGTTGGCCGAGCCAAATACTTGAGAGGTGTGTGTAAGGTGGTATAGGTGGGGGCCTTTTATAAGAGGAGAGGAGGTGCACTCTTGGAAAGTAAGTAAATGTTACTTTATTTTAGAATTATTTTCGGATTTTAAAGGTCCCACATTGATTTTTTTCACGTATGAGGTGATAAGGGTTAGAAATATACCCATCCAATAGGTTTTTGACAAGTTTAGGTCTTATATTTTACATTATCTTTTCATTTTATTTAAATCGTTAAATAATGCGGTAATCACTGCACCATCATGATGTCATAAATAATTTAATTTATTTAATGTCTAAAAATTATAAAAAAACTAATATGATGTAGTAAATCCTTTTATATTTCTAATTAATATTTATAGTAAAAAATATGACTTATATAACCCCATTTAAGAATTGTTTTAGTGAAACATCTCATGCTTGTGACATTTTTATTTTAACTTTAAATAAAAAGTTAATTATGTCATTTTCCAACAAAAGTGGCTCCATGGGGTCCCCAAGTTGACCCATGGATTGTCTTGGTCGACCATGACACATCCAATGAGGGTAGAATGTGTGTCTAGGTCATTTCATATTATTAAGACATTATATTTACCTTAAATTACACTAATTATCTCTAATCGTGATTAAGAACATAAACGTTACTATTCACCAAAAAATTATTTTAATCCCATTGAACCACATTTTACTTCCTAATGACAACCATGTATGTATGATTTTTGAAATTCAAAACACAGAGTTGGTAAAATTTCATTTAAACAAAAAATCAGTTTTTTAAGTACCACTTAGTGGTTTCACTATTCATCAAAAATTGAAATTTTTCAGAAAAATACCAAAACTTCACCCTAAGATATATTTGATATTACAAATTCAAAAATGAAGCCTATTTTACAAAATTCAAAACATATAAGTTTCATTAATTAATTTAATAATTAATTCCTGCTGTCAGAGCAAATAGCGTGTTTTTATGAAACAATAAGTATCAAAAGATTGACACTACTTTAAGTACGATTTCAAAGTGAAATTAATTTCAACGACCACTATTGGATTAAATAGTAAAAATATATTATAATTTTACATTAAAAACAATTTAAAAGATAATCTAATCATATAAATAAATTATATTAAAAAGAGGTTTTGAATTAAAATACAACATTTTTAACTATTCAATAAAAAAGTGAACTTTATCGGAAAGATACCAAAAATTTACAAAAAGTATATTTTGATGTCCCGATTCTTAATAAGGATTTTATTTTTCCAAATATAACACATAAAATTTTCAAAAAGTGGATTTAAAAGAGGTTCACCATCAAAAGGTGGTTAATCAACCTTTTACAGAATATTAGAATGTTTACGCTTAAAATTGGATTCATTCGCATTTTTAATCCTCTAAAATTTATTGTAAAAAGTAAAAATATTTAACAAACATATATAATCATTTTTTAGTTAGTTCTGTTCATTCCCTCCATTACAACGGCTAGACGATAACTACCATTTATAATAATATTATTTTATTATTATAGTGCAAAGTAAGATTTCAATGGAACTCATTGTTGCATATTAGGTAAGACATCAAGAATAGCGTCCCCTTTAAATTAATATTAACATTTTATTCAAAAAAAGGGATAAATATAAAGATGTCATATTCTTTATTTACCTGGGGTGTTACATAGTATGATCCAAATATGGTGTTCTATAACATGTCTCTGTATAGTAAAAAAATATAAAATCCTTTAAATAAAAACAATTCTAACTTTCAATAATTTCATAGTGTGTTTGGTTTACTTACCAATCCTTAATATCCATACCCAGGGTTCACTTAAATGGCTATAATAGTGGATATAGTCCCTTGTGATGATCGAATCCATCACAATTCAAGTCTTTATTATCTCACGAGATATCAATATTTATCTGATGAATTTGAGATATATATAATTCATGGGAAACCCATGATATTATCATAATCTATTCATATGTGTTCCACATGATCATAAAATATTCATCATATATCAGAACACATTTATAATAAACCTGTTTTGTAAAAATATTAATAATTCACCACAGCATAACCCATAGAAAAAATAGACTGATCGATATCTCATCATCATAATTATAGAACATCAAAAGAAATAATAAGGAAGGAATCATTGGATAAAATCCTAATAAAATAAAATTAATCATCATAGGATTTCATCTTAGATATAAATAACATAAATATATATCATGGAATATTTCACGAGAAAAATAAACATTTCAGCATGAAACAACATCATTAAAATCAAAAAATTGTAAATATTTGGGGAAACCTATTCCTTGAAAGGAACCATGGAAACTTCTATAAGAAGCCTCAAAACATTATGCATTCATGATGTTTTAAAATAAAATTCCTACCATATAAGTTAAAATTAATATTCCTTCATAATTCTATGTATAATGTAAAATGAAAATCATTAAAAATGACATGATTTTTTTTTATTTTTCAAAAAAATGAAAAAATGGTTCAAAATTAAATTAAAAAATAAATGGAAAATATAAAAACATTATTGAAAATCTTTTTAGAAAATATGGTCCTATGATTAAAATTAATTTTGACCAAATAAATAAAATAAAATAAAATTTTATTAAAAATATTCTTTTGGACTCTCATGTAAGTAAAGAGAATAAAATTAAATGAAAATATATAAAATTAAAAAAATAAATGTAGGATAAAACTTTTCATGGAAATTATTAAGATTTATATCTTGAAATTTATTCATTGGAAAATAATCATAAAAAATCCTGGTAGACAATTAGATTGTAAATTAAAACCCTTACCTAGAGTATTAATTTCATCAAAAGAATAATATCAACATTTAAAATAGATATAAAATTTTTAAAATTATATTATAGAATCATTTAGAAATATATAATGTAATATATGATCCACTTAATACATTTTATAAGAAATAGATTAATAATTATTTATTAAAATAATCATATTTAGGTGTTAATGATTTTAGTTTTTCTCTAGAATTTTCATTATATAGTTTTACTACATTTAATTTTATCATATTTCCATCTTCTCAAGAATGATAAATATGATAAACAAATCATATATATATATATATATATATTATAAATATAAATTGACATCCATAAAAGGTTTATAGTGAAAAATGTTTTTTGTATTTGATGGATATGGTAGGTCATATGTACAAATGAATGGTGATATCATATTTTGACAGATGGAACAAAAGAAAGCTAAAAAATAATTAATTATTAAATTTAATTTATTGTATAATATATATAATATATATTTATTAAATATATTGTTATTTTGATTCGGGTAAAAAAATTGAAACTAAATATCATAGATTTTTTGTCGGAGTTTTCCACAAATATGTGTAAGAGACACTTTCATATTTAAATGAATAAAAGGATATAGATAATGGTTGTTCCATCATAAAAATAATATTTTTGTAAAATTAATATAATTATGTCATTAATTTATAATGGATAAAATAGATTTATATGATGTATAAGGTGATATATATTTTAAGACACCTTGTTATGTTCTAAACATATTCATTGATAACCTGCTTTTGAATTACATCTAATCCCTTAAAGGATAGTATTTTGGAAAGAAATAATGCTGAGTAATTATGGGAAATAATTTAGTAAGTTATTATGGTAGGATGTTTTAGATCTATAAGCCTCATGGAATGTGAATAAGAGAGAATATTGACAAACTTTTATTAGAGAGGGAAATGAAACACATAGAATTATATAAATGATTAAATAATATATATCATAATCATGTTAAGTTGTGTCGAAGAACCCTAAATTATAATATAATATGTTTTACGGTTGAAATAAAATCATCTAGTTACATTTAAGAAGGTTTTTATGTAGGACTGAAATAGTATATGTAGATGCTAAATTACCATAAGGGGTGAATTATAGGTTTAAAAACATTCGTTTTTAAGAATAAATAAATCTATGTTTAACAAAGTTAAACAATGAAAATTCACAAACCCTATTTTTTTTCTTAACTAAGATACAAACATGCATAGGGTTCAAAAAGATGGATCCAGAAAAGAGACTACAGATCAATTTACATAATGGAAGACTCTTCCATAAAGCGTATAAAATCTTATTTATTAGAGTAAGTAAAAATACAATAATGTATAAGAAAGATATAATTTCATTCTTTATCAAAATACATCAAAAATAAAAAGTGAAACAATAATAAATTAAATGAGAAGGAAATATTTTAACCCAAAGAGTAGGGTATCCAAAAACATTGGATAAATGTCCCTAATTTATACTTTCAAGAAATTCTGTCTTACCCATAATAGGTTAAGCCCTCGATAAGAGTAACGAAGTTTGTCTTCATATCCTTGAGATCCCTAAAACATACAATAGTCTTCCCCTATGTCTTCCTATACCCAGAAGACCTTGATTGTACTCACCAACAATCAGAGTTACAGAAAGAATAATAAATAAGATTTTCACTATTGAACAAGATGTTCATAAAATGCACAAGGAACAAGAGTATTTCTCTGTCTAGAAATAACTTCACTAAATGTAATCTCTTTGATCTTATTTCAATTTCATAGATAAAGAGATCATTCAAATGACCAATTATTTATAAAAAACATCAATGGTCAGCTCCATCCTCTAATGGACATATTTTTCCTTGAATCTCAGAGGGACATGTACACATGTCAATAAACCAATAGTTAGTTAGAAACAAATTGTATGAAATTGTTTTATATAAGAAAATATTGGGAAGTTTTATCATGATTAAGAGTCAATAAAAATATATGGAAATATAGTATCATAACCAAAAACGAAATAATCAAAATTAGGGGAAAATATAATTTAAAGTCTAAACATATAAGCAATCAGATTCTAGAATAATAAATTTCAGATTAGATTTTTCAAGGAATTTAGAGCCTAAATTATGAGGAATTAATATTTTGAATTATGTGGAATTCAGAGTCTCAATTTTGTTTAATTAGGAGTTTGAATTTAGAGGAATTCGTAGTCATAATTTTGAGGAAATCAGAGTCTATATTTCCAGAAATTCAGAATCTTATTTTCAGTGAATTTGGAGTTTAAATTATTGAGAATTCAGAGTCTGTTTTTCAAATCATTCTACATCTGAATTTTATAAAATTCAGAGTCAGAATTTCCAATAATTTAGAGTCTTAATTTTTGATAATTTGGAGTTCTAATTTCAGATAATTTAGAGTCTAAAAATAGAAATACTTTATATCCATGATTCTGAGGATTTATATAAGGATATAAATTTTTGACTTAGTAAAAAAACATAGACTTGTTTATAAGAAGAATTTGAATAAGGTTCTGAAAAATAATGTACGGATAAAATTTTTCTTAGAGTATGAAAATATTCTTAATGAAAATAATTCTTATAGAAAGTTGATTTCCCTTAATAAAATGTGTTTGTGATTTTCAAAATATAGAAGAATGGAAAAGTCATAGGGAAACATTATTGACTCAACAATGTTTCCCTTTTTGGAAAGAACAAACAAAATTTTAGAAAATAATATAAAGAATATGGATTTTTTGAACTATAAAAGAAAACTTATCTCCCATTAATTTTGAACCATGATGAATACGACTGACTCCCCCTTAAGTTTTGAAATCCCTAAGGACCGTATTCTTGCCTTTCTTTGAGATACGACTTTTTCATGCTGAAGAAAATATTATTTAAGAATACCACTTACATGATCTCCCCATTTCATTGGGAATTGTTTTCTTTATACATAGTATTATTTTGATCATTATTTTCTCCCCCATTGTGATTTTCAAAAAAGTAATGTAGGGGAAAAATGCACATGAAAGGTTAGTGATATACCAGAGAAAACAATTTAAGGAGAGATTAATTTTAATTATTATAGGAAAAATTGTTACAGAGTAAAAAAAAAAAAAAATCTAATCGACATGAAAATCATTCATCCTAATTTTCTTTGGTCATTAACTTTATCAGGGTATCCTTTAACTTCATGACCTCTTTTTGATCTTCCTCAAACCACTTGAGAAACTGATCCTAATCCTAATTATTATTTTTCTTATCCTTGATCTTTTCTTCCTGTGAATTTAGAATTTATTCTTGAGACTTTACTACCACTTCTTGCTAATTGAACTTTTGTTCTAAATATTCCATGAGCTCACTTTCTCTATTTAAAATTAAAGGAACTGGACTTAACATCCCATTCATATTGTTATCCTCTAGCTTCAAAGATACATTCTCCAAATTCAACTTTTATGAAAAACTTATTGAATGGTTTTTGATTCTATAATCATATTTATCATAATCATCTTTTACTGAATCATGGGTGTCCTGAATGATTCTCATGTATTCAATCATTCTTTAATACCATTTTTTTATTTATTTACATTAACACATATGAGCATCATAACCAATAGGAAATGTTTTTAAATATGCCTCAAGGATGATAAAATTTTCCATGATCATGTTTATTAAATATGACTTCTGATTGAATTAAGGCTGAAACAACTGACATCTCAAATTAATATATTGAATCAAAGGTATTGTGTTCACTAACTTCATTAAAGATTGAAAAAAACCCTGACACATCGAAGATGAAGATTTATAATCTGATTCTCTTATGGGAGAGGATACTTCTTTTTAACTCTTCAACTTTTTTATTGGATGATCCACCAACATCCTTCACATCCATTACAAACATATCCTTCTTAGGCATATCAGAAAACACCTGTTTTCCTTTATCAACTTTGGAAATAGCTTTCTCAGCCCTTGTAGAATCATTCTCACCATTAGAGAGTTGAACTATATTATCTTCATTAAACTCTTCCTTCTTGAAATCATGTTTAAAATCATCAGGATGGATGAAATTGTGGATTATACTCTCATAATTAGTAGGTTTATCTTCCTCATCATATACATCCTCTTATTTTACCTGAGAATTAATTTTTGTTGAATCATCCTAGGATGTGCGTGTTGATATCTTATCTAAAATACATTCTTCTCATGGTATTATTCCACTCTCTTAATCGCATAAATTCTTTCTCCATTTTCCTTTTATTGTTCTTCTTCTTCTTCACATTGTTAAAATATCTATTCTTATAAAATAGTTTATGGAATTGACATTTTCATTCCTAGAGTTTCTAAAGGAACTATTTCTTGGAGGAAGGATTCCTGTAACTGAATCTATTCAGAGGCCTTCTCAATATCTTTGAGTAATGCTTTGACAATTTTAGTATCTAACATTTTCTTCTTTAGCTTCTTATCTTTTTCTTTCTTTTCACGTTCTTTAGTAGATTGGATTTTCAAGGCCTTTTTCTCATTAGTATTTAACAAAAATATTGGATAACCCTCATTTTTCTCCTTATGGTCCATGCACTTTTCTACCACTTCTTTAGAGATTGTTTTTTTCTTTTTTAGAATTGGTGGTGCTGGCTGGAATTCAAAAACTATCACTCTTTCTCTTGATTATGACTATTTATCTTTTATTTACATCTAGGTTTTATTGTATGTTTCTACAAATCACCTTTCTTGATTGAATCATGAAATTCATTTTCAAAGAAATCATAAAATTCTCCTAATTGTTCACTGAAGCAGACTTTCATTCTCTTAAAAGTTTCATCACTCAACAGCATGATCTTGAATGTAATAGGATTAGAACTATAGGGAATTTAAAAGGGTTTTAAACAAAGCACTATGATATTCGACAAGATCACCTGATACATGACTATCTGAGACATGAGAGTTTCTTTATTTATATTGGTGATTTTCAGAAGGATGTACTTCACTGGGTTTACCTTTATGAGGATAACCAAAAAGCACAATATAAAGATATCACTTTTTGTTAAGGAGTTCATGTCTCCTTTTAATGGAATATGAAATCCATGTACCCATAAGGCTAACATCCTGAATTCTGTTGGAAGATGGTTGATCATTGGTGATTTTATCCTCTTCAGTCCATGGAAGATGATTTCCTTTTCCTTCTAAAAAAATCTTGACTTATCGGGAAACTTGTGAGAGAAAAATATTTCCTCACCTACATATTTAATACCAAGAATATTTTTTTCCTTTTTGAAAGACATAGAATAGGTTTCCCATAGTTATTAAACTAAATCTTTTCACTTCCACCGTATTCATAAAAACTAATTGTATCATTAAATTCTATTAGAATACCAGGATAAAACGGATCTTTAATTTTCATCTTAGACACACAAAAACACTCCCACCCATTCCACATAATATTATTTGTAATCAAAAAATTATATTTAGAAATGACATTTGGGTCAACTAACCATTCCATATAGATTTCCCAATACATCATTTCCTTGTTCGAAGACATCTAATTCTGTGGGACGCTTCAAGTGAAATATGGAACGTAAGAAAAATTCAAAAACTAAATGACCTATTTGAAGAGGAGAAAATATTTGATGCACAAAGACTTGAAAAACCGATTTAGAACAAGGATTAGGAAGGAAATTATATATTCTTCGAGGAGACAGATCATATTCAAAATTTTATATAATGGTTGAAATTAGCACGATATGATATGAGAATTGAGATGAATGCAAAAGATGTAATTGGTAGGTTCTGAACATTTGAGGTTTTATAGAAAAATCAATTTTATGGAATGTGAATCTGATAGGGTTTTGTTAACTCATGATAAAAATAAAAACAATTAAAAAATACAATTACGATTATTTAAGTAATGAAGAAAACCTTCTATATTTCATAGAAATAATTATCAGATATGAATATGATCTTATTAAATTTTAGAAAATTTTATTAAGGAAAGGAAATTTTCGAATATTGAATTTTGGGTTATGAGAAACTTGATCAAGAAATAAAAAAATTATAGTTCCGAAAAAATTTGATTTAAAAATAAAATTTTGTCTTTCGAAAAATTTGATTATTAATGAAAAATTTAGGTTTAGAAAATTTTGATTAATAAATAATGTTTTTTGGGAAATAAACAAATTTACTCACCCTATGAAAAAAATTATAAGGTAAGGATATGGGATTCAAAAAAAATTTAATATAGAATATTACCTTATGGTTATAATTCCTAACTTTTGTTTAATATATTCAAATCTATCAGTGGGTAAAGATTTTTTGAAAATATTATCATGTTGATCAGGTGTTATGATAAATTGAAGAATAATATCTATTATTAGTGTGTTATCTCTAAGAAAGTGATGCCTAATATTTATTCATTTTTCACAAGTGTGATGCAAAGGGTTTTTTCATAGGGAAATGGCACTTGTGTCATCACAAAATATTAGTGTCTTGGTAAAACTCATTCAATAGTCTATTAGTGTGTGTTGGATCCAAAACACTTGAGAACAACATCTTATTGTAGCTACATATTTATCTTTAGTAGTGAAAGGTGATGTTGATTGTTTCTTGTTGCAAGACCATGAAACTAATGAACTTCCTAAAAAATGGAAAGTTTCGTGTGTACCTTTTCTATCTATACTATTACCACCAAAATCAGCATCTGAAAAACTTTTTAAAATAAAATCATCTACCGAGGTAGAAAAGTATTAAATCCATGGTTCCCATTAAATAGAGAAAAATTCATTGTCCAACTTTTAAATGAGAATACATTGGATTAGATTGATATATTGCACATAAACATACAGAAAACATTATTTCTGGATGACTGTTCGTTATGTATAATGAATATCCTATCATACCTCTAAATGATGTTTGATCTACTGGTTTCCCATATTCACAATGACCAACATAATTTGAGTTACCAATTATAGTACTTATACATTTATTATTTTTATATACATAATTTTTAATAAGATATTTAGTAAACTTATGTTGAGATATATATGTTCCACCTAGTTTTTGAGATTTTTGAAATCCCTTGAAAAATGTTAACTAACCCATCATATTCATCATAAACATAGATTTGTGGAGATTATCAAATGAATCAGTTAAAAATTGTTGAGTTGATCTGAAGATAATTTCATCAACATATATTTGAACAATTCAAAAAAAAAACTTCTTATCTTTATTTAACAAAATATTTGGATCATAAGTTCCCTTAACAAATTTTTTTTGTAATGAAATTCTTGTAAGTCTATCAATCCAGACTCTATGGGCTTTTATAAGTCAATATAAATCATTGGTAAGTTTTAAGACATGTTTAGGATATTTTGTGTCTTCAAATCCCGAAGGTTGTTCAACATAAACATCCTATTGAACATATTAATTAAGGAACTTAAACATCGCATCTATTTGAAAATGGTTGAAATTAAATAATTCTATAGGGGAAAGTAAAATGAGAACAGGTTTTTGTATAGATACTTGAGCCTATGCTTCAACATAGTCAATTCCTTCAATTATATTATAGACTTGTGAAACTACTCTAGCTTTATTTAATACTATTATTCCATTTTCATCACATTTATTTCTAATAACTCATTTTACTCCTATTACAGAAGATTCCATAGGTCTTTCAACCAAAGTCTGAATATTTTTTCTTCCAAATTCATTTAGTTCATCTTGCTTGTGTTTAATCCAATAATCATCACCTAAATCATTATCAATGCCTTTTGATTCTAATTAGAAAAGAAATTCTAGAAATTCTATTTCATTTCATAAAGAACTTATAGTCCATACAGGTTTATTTACATCACCATTGATACTATCACTGGGATGATTTTTAAGAAGCAACTGATTTGGGTCTTGTAAAGCATGTTCATTAATGTAATATAGAAATTCATCTGGGGTAAATACTTATTAAATATTTTCTTTATTATTTTCATTATTAGAAGAATTTTCCATCAAATTATGATAATCAGTTTTTTAAAAACACATATGAGGATGCCAGTTGAGGTTGTTTAAAACCAAAAGGATCAGTTTCATCAAATTTAACGTGTATTGTTTCTTTGACAATACAAGCATTTTTGTTAAAAACGTCTATATGCCTTATAAGAGGTGTAATATCCTATGAAAACACTTTCATCGGATTTGATTGAAAATTTATGTATGTTATATTTATAATTCAATATGAATAAGTTTCATCAAAATACTTTGAAGTAAGAAAGTATATGTTCTCGACCAGTCCAAAATTCATAAGGTGTTTTATTATGGAATTCTCTAATTAAAAATAAAATAACAGTATAACAAGTAATAATTATCGCTTTAGCCTAAAAGCGTTTAGCAGAAGAATATTCACTCAATGTGGTTGTAGTTATTTCTTGAAGAATTTGATTTATTCTTTCAACAACACCATTTTTTAGAGTTGTTCATGGGGATGTAAAGTTTTGAGTAACGCGTTTTTTACTACAAAAAGTATAAAAATAGAAATTCGGAAATTCTACACCATGATCACTATGAATAGTTATCAATGGAATTTTTTTTCTCATTTTTAAATTGATCTCTAAATGTCTTAATATAAGAAAAGGATTCAGATTTCTTGGATAGATAATAGACCCACCTAAACCTTGTGTAATCATTAACTTAAAAAAATACATGGTATTTGACTCCAATACTTCCAGTTTGTGTTAGACCAAAAAGATCCATACGTAGTAACTGTAATTAATCAGAGGTTGATACTTCATCAATTTATTTAATGGTTAAATTATGTTTCTTTCCATATTAACAAGTATTAAAAACTTTTTGAAGAATCAAGCCTAAGATCCAATAGATCCATAACACATCTTTTATTTGAGAGTTTTCTTTTGTTCATAGGGTTATAATGTCCGAGTATTCTATTCTATAAACAATATAGCTCTTCCATTAAACTAAAGAAAATTAGATCTTGGATACAACGATATTCTATGTTTAGTGTATAAACATTCTCATTCCCATGGGTAGAAAGAATAAAACCTTCATTGGAACTATGTACTAAGAATTTATCATTCGCAAAATTCAGAAGGTAACCTTCATCACATTATTTAAAATTCTAATGAGGTTTTTCTTAATAACTTTAACAAATAAAAAATTTGAAGTCAATGTTTTTACAAGAAGAAAAATATAACATATACCAAGAATTTCCCCCTGTGAATTATCTCTGAAAGTTAATTTTTCTATTTTTGCTTTGATAATATTTTAAAAGAAGTTTTTGTTACAAGTCATGTGATGGGAAAATTAACTATGCATATACCATATATTATGGTTGGTACTTGCTTTATTATTCTAAAAATAAAACAGTTAGCTATTAAAAATCCATACATTCATAGATCCAGAAATTTCAAAAAGTGAAATATATGGAATCCAAATTTTCCTTGAAAATAAATATTTTTGAAAACCTAATGATTGAGTTTTATTTAAAGAACAATTTAATTCCCAATGTCCCCCACATTGACACTTGGTACTAAATGGATCAATTTTGGGTAATAAAATTGTATTACTAAAAACTGGTTTTGGGTGAGTATAACCAATTCCTGAATGAATTCCTTTGAGGATGAATTAGAGAATTCATTTTATCAAAAAAAATTCTTTGGGAAGCATAATTTGATAAAGGTTTTTTTAAAAGTTATTTTTTCAGATTTCAGTATAATGACATAACTCATATTCTTATTCATTAGTTTTATTACAATAGTTATTCTCTAAAATATTTTTCTAAGAAATAACATTTTTAAGATTCATAGAATACTTATCCTTATAAAAATTAACATCTTTATAGATTTTATAAGCACATTAAAAATCAAGAGTTTTTTTTGTCAAGATCCTTAGAAAGATCTGATACTTCATTTGTTAGAACATATATTCTAGAATTTTCTTTCTCTATATTCTTTTTTATCATATAATTTTCTTTCTCAAGTAATTTAGAAAATATTGATTCTTATTCAAATAAAGGAAAGATATTACTCCTATTGAAAGAGATTCTTCATCTGATGATTTATAATATTCATCATTAAGAAAATTATAATTTTAATAGAAATTGGTTGAGGATTCAGTATTGTGTACCTTAACCATAATTCAATGATAATAAATGGTAAATTTTCCTATAAAACCAATATTCTTCTTACAAGAAGATTCAAATTATGAGGATTCATCTAAAGAGTCACCACCATTGGAAATCTAGGCTTCCTTTTCTTTTAGGAGTTTCTTATCCTTAGTTTTGTAATACTTCTTTCTATTTCTTTCAAAATGATTTTCGTTCAAGTATTTTCTCTTAAGCATAGGACAAGAACACATGATGTGGAAATCCCTTTTGCATTCTTAATAGGTTGCATCAGAATCATTCTTTCCCATTTTATCATTCTTCTTATATCTATATTGAAAATCATTAATTCCCACATTCATGTTCATCCTTCAAGTAAGATTGGGTAATTCATTCTCTGAATGATCACTTACATAATATTCTGTTGTAAAAACTGATTCGTTATCTACATATCTTGTTACCCTTTATAGACTCTTGGACTTAGATTTAATAGTAAAAGCTAGACTTCCATTACCATTCTTATTTTTTTTGGAAATCATCATCTCTCTTTATTATAATTTCATGCTATATAAGATATTAAAAATAACTCATCAAGAGTAATGTTAGATACTTTTATTTCTTCATTAATAGTGGTCCCTTTGGATTCCCACTCATTGGGCATGATATCAATTATCTTATACACAAGAACATCAACATCAAGACCTTTTTCTCCTATAGATTTAAAACCGTTGAAAATAGTAATAAATCATTATTTTACATTGAAAATAGGTTATCTATAAGGAAATAAGTATCCATGATTTTCAGCTCTTAACATTGTTTTTCTAGTTTCTATCACTTCAGAAGTTCCAAAATGAGTAACTTAATTTTTCTTCCAAATTAAGTTGGCTGCTTCATAAGAAGATATCTAATTATATATATTCTTGTTCATATAACAGAATAATGTTTTGTGTACCCTATAATTTAGTTGATATTCTAGTTTCTATTGATTAGTGAAGGTTCTAACTTCCTCGTCTGTAATTTTTTAATCCCCAGTGATCATAACAAATTTTTCTACTCCAATTTTGATGAAACTAACCTTTATGCTATGTCTATTTTACTCAAAATCATTACCATCAAATATTGGTGGTCTGGTAGGATTAGGGTTGTCAATAAAATTAATGTTCATACCTTCCATTCTATAATAAACTACTTTTCCAAAATAATTTTTAATAGTAAAATTTTATAAAAAAAAATCAATAAGGAAATAATTAATAAGAAATGTTATGAAAGAAAAACATGAGTAAGAAAACATATATGTATGAATAAATATTTTTGAGACCTCCACTAATACCAAATGTAAGATCAAAATAATATATGTAGATGAAAAATTACAAGAGGGGGGGGGGGGTGAAATATATGTTTAAAGAATGTTTTTTTACCCTTAAGGAAATCTATGTTTAACAAAGTTAAACAAGGAAAATTCACAAACCTAGTTTTTTTGTTAACTAAGAAACAAACATGATTAGGGTTCTGAATGATAGATCGATAAATGAACTATAAGAAAATTATTACATAAATAATGATTCTAGATAAAAGAGTATAGAATATTATTTATCCAAGTAAGTAAAACTACATGAAATATATATAAATGTTTTAATTTCTTTCATTCTCAAAATATAGAGAAAATAAAACATCAAAAAAAAATCATGTAAACAAGAAGAAAATATTTTATCCCAAAAATTTGGGTGTCCAAAAACCATGGATTAATTTCACTTGACTAATACTTTCAAGAAAGTCTATCTTACGCACACTAGGGTGTACCCTAGATAATAACATCAGATTCTCTCTCTATAAATTAGTTCACAAAAATTAATCTCTTGGATCCTAGATCGATTTCATAGGTGATGAGATCATTCTAATGAGCTCCAATTTATAGGCAAAACAACAATGGATGAATCCCTCCTCTAATGGTCATATTTTCCTAGAATCTAGGAGTAACCCTATACACATTTCAATCAATCAATAGTTAGTTAGAATAAAATTTTACAACATCATTTTATATATGAAAATCTTGTAAAGGATTATCATGCTTAAGAATCAACAATATGTTAGAAAAAATGAGTAGCTTAAAAAAATACTGAATAATTGGAATCTAGGGAAAAATTGAATTTAGTATCTAAATATATAAACGATCGGATTCTAGAAACATGGATATTTTTTTTCTTGAATAATTCAGAGTCTATATTCAATATATTTTAGATTCTAAATTATGACGAATTTGGAGTCTGGATTATGATGAATTGGGAGTCAGAATTCTACGGAATTTGGAGCCTGAATTATACGAAATTCAGATTATGAATTCGGAGGTATTCAAAGTAAGAATTCTATGGAACATGGAGTCTAAATTATGAGGTATTCGGAGTCTGGGTTTCTGGGAATTTAGAGTGTAAATTTTTGAGAATTAGGACTCTGAATTTTTAGTGAATTTGGAGTATTAATTTAAAATAATTTTTTTGTCCAAATTTCCAGGAATTAGGATTCATAATTTTAGAGAATTTGGAGTTTTAATATCAAAAAATTCAGAGTATAAATTTTAAAGAATTCAGAATATGAATTTTAGAGAATTCAGAGTATGAATTTCAGATAAATTAGAGTCTAAAAATAGAGTGAATCGATATCCAAGATTCTATGGTTTTATATATGGATCTGAATTTTTAAATATTAAAAAAGTTAGAATTTGTTATGAGAAGAAATTGAATAAGGAATTACAAAACAAGGTATGGATAAACATTTTCTTCGAGAAAGGAGATTTTACTTAAGATAATATATCATAGAGAAAGTTAATTTTTCTTAAGAAAATTTGTTTTGATTTTAACAGTATAGAGGATTGGATAATTCATACTGATACCTTATTGAATCAAAATTTTAAACATTTAATTTCTTGTAATTTAGTTTAAAATAATTAAACCTATTTAAACATTAACCATTATGACAATAAAATTTACTATGATAATGTTACTTTATGACCAAAAATAAAAGGGTCCCCATAAAATATATTTTTGATATTGATTAAATATTATCAATCTATTTTATCAAATATAATTTCAATTTTTGGTATAAACTACTTAGATAATAAGAACAAAATTGAATGAAAATAAGTTTTTTCTAAGATAAATACTTTAAGAGTAAAAATAATCTATCCGTGAAACAATGTAATTATTTGGGTTCCATTAATTTTTTTTCCAAAATTAAGAAAACTAAATGTTTTTATACTTTTGTGTAAAGTTAATGTGAAATTTAATCTTCCAACTATTCCCTTAAATGAAATTAAAAACATAGTATTTAATTTTAAAAAATTATATGATATTTTCCAAAAAGTTATGCTACACATCCCAAATACAAAATATTGATTGAAAATAAATTATTTAACTAAATAAGGATATTTTTTTGATAATACTAATAATATAAGATAAATAATTGTTTTTTTAAATGTTTTACCTCATGGTTTGAACATAAATTTACTTCTATCATTGAGGTAATAAATATTGACTATGATCACTATTTATAATTGAAAAAAGATAAGTTTTCCTTGTTATATTTTATTAATAATTTTTATTTAAAATATAGAAATATTTTTACAATTTCCAATAGTATAAGTAGTATAATTGTATTTAAAATTAGACTCATAGAACATCATGAAAATCAATTTTCTACTGAATTTTTTTTATTAAGTATAAAATGTTATTATATCATGTATCAACATTAAATTGATTAAAATAACATATATTTAATTATTTATAATATAAATATAAAATTAATACATCTAAAATATTTTAAAAAATTTAAAATAATTTAACTTTTTAAATTATATAAAAAAAGTTTTTTGGTAAAAATAAATATTTCTCAATAATCGTCATATTATTACTGTTTTCTAAAAATTCTCAAAAACTCACAATTATAAAAATATTACATTATCTTATAAAAATTTATTTCATATTATATAATAAATTTATAATAAATTTAAGATATTTATATTTAAATATATATGCAAATGTGGTGAAAACCATTTTTTAGAAAAATAAAATTTTACGCATACATTTGGGTTTATTCTTATATCATGCCTATAAAAATAATAGATGAATTTTTCCAAATATTAAATATATAGTATATAAATTAATTTAAAATAATTCACTAACAAATATTAATTTAATTTATTATTATAAAAATACATTGTGTCCATAAAACATTTTTTTATGAAATTTTCACTTTTACATTCAAATGTTTTTTATTTTATTTTATATTAAATTTAGAAAAAATTAATTCACATTATACATGTGTAAACCATATATTTTCATAATTTATATTTTCATACTCATATTCACCAAAACAATGTCTAAAAAATAACTCTAAAATTAAATAATAATATTTAAATAGTATCTCATTAATTGTTTAAAATTGTTGTTGCAAGTAATGAAAGATATGAAAGAAATAAAATTTATTTATAAGAAAATATGCATAAAATTTTATTATGATATACGATGCTCATTTGTGGTTACAATATTATATATTCTCATTGTTATTGTGTAATTATCATTGGATATGATATTGGGTAACCGTTCCTTCATGAGGCTAAGTGATTATTAAACCCATTTTTGTGTATATGGGTTATTATGGGTTTTCACTAAGGCACTATTATTCTTCATCAATAATTTAATAATTTATATCAAGGAGGATCCAAATAAGTATACATGTATTGTCAAACCAATATATATAAATCCATTTTTCATTCTTCCTAGAGAGGTTTAAATATTGGGCTGGAAAAATATATACTGTTTCATAGAGTTGTTATAGACTCACTAGAATATGAGAATTCTTTTGGTACTTTAAATTTTCATATAAAATCTATATGACATTACATAGATTGGGGTATTTACTTTTCACTTTTAATTATATATATTCGTGATGTTTTTTCCCATTATTTTACCATGATTAATTTGGGTAATGCATATAATACATATGTGATTATACACTAAGTGATACACTCGAACATGTGGCCTATAGGTGGTGGGTTTTGAGGATCACCATCCTCTTCCCTGAATCCCCATTAGGGAACCATTATTTAGTCATCTCATTCCATTTATATTATATGAAATATTTTACCTCTATACTACAAGGAGAAATAATATAACATTAATGATCATTATAGCACAACTTTTTGTTCTTTATTTTAAACACATAAAAAACATAGTTATTTTGATATATATTATCAATTTATATGAAATGTGTAATGAGAATTTATAATTGAAGTTTTAAGTAAATATATGTTTTGTTTTTAGACATTTATTTTGTAATTAGTTCCTAAATAAACTACACATATGATTCTATGAATCATTTAATGTGATAATGTTTTCTATTAACTTATTAATATTCTAGTAATATAACATAAAATTATACAGTATTGGATTGATGGTTATAGAAATTAGTCTTTACCATTTTTAGATCTCTGAAATTAGAATTATCTGCCTTATTTAAAGTATAAAAATAGTCATTCTTCCATATTGGATAGTTTAGAAACATATCTTGATTAAATATATTTCTTATAATCCCTTTATATAAATTAGGAAAATAATTTTTCCTATATCGAATGATTAAAACAAGAAATTATGAAATCCCAAAACATTACGATATTACAATTATAAATTAATTATTCTAAAAAATTTAACCTCACTCAATTTATAAAAAATTAAGAATTTATTTTTCCTAAAGATGTATAAATTAATATTACATTGATACTTTTTTCATCATGAGGTTTTGGTTTAAAAAAACCAACTAAATTTTTCTAATAAACTATTTATATTTTTTCAAGAATCTAAACACCGATGAATTTTTTTCATCATTTCATTATTTTCCCCCAAAATAGATATGTAAGGATTTTTTTATAAACAATGTATCCTCTTTTTAATTAGTATTCTATTTGAATTGTTATTTTCCATTAATTTGAGATATTTTTTTAAATATATGAGTTTTTCAACATATATTACAATGGGATTATACCAATCCCCTATACTAATGAATGGATGTTGTAAAATAATTTTCCAATTAATATTTTATCACCTGATATTTTTTTTATATTTTTATAGATGCGTTTTATTTAAAAAATGTAACCTACATTTTTCTCTAAATGGGAATTAAAATGTATACTTTACTTAATTAGATCATCATTATGCGGTCTATTTTGATACCAATTTCTTCAATATTATTGAATAGATTTTATCACTAAGTAATTTTATATAATATCAAATATGTATTTATGTTTACATATAGTTGTTATATATTTCGGTTTCTAATATTCTATATGTGGGAGTAATATAGATTTCATATATTTCAACATATGAGTTTCTACGTGAATGAAACTTCAAAATTATTTTTTATAAATTCATTATTTCAATGTTTAGACCTATACTACTCCATAGCCGGTTCTAGTATTATGTACATTTTAACATTATTTGACTTAATTTATATATACATCATAATTGAATCAAAAAATCCCTAAATATTTCCATCAATTATATTCATTAAAAATATAGAAATCCCAAATATTATTACCCTACATTATAAAAAAAATAAAAATAAAATTCATTCTTAATGAAACTAAAATATGAAATATGTTTTTAAGTAATTTAGTTATTTTTTGGTTGAAATTCAAAAATTTTGATATGTTACATGCATAAAAAATCCAAATGATCAAAAAAATAATTTTATAAGGATTAAAAATAAAATTAGTGTTCCATCATGAACAATTATAAAGTATAATTAAACATTCCTTATAACCTATTTTTTTACATTACATGAAATTCATAGTTTTACATTATTCTTCCTTCATCACAGTCAATATTTTCACCTGATTGAAATATTGATCACATTTATTAGGAATAAAAATCATTTAATTCCAATAATGTATTAATTTTTATATAGATTTTGGACTCTCAAGACTCTACCTCTATGGGAACCCCTTTTAGGATGTCATTAATGATGAGAGTGACCCCCAAGACCAATTTGAATAGACCATGAACTGGTGGCTTACACTGAGTGTATAAATACAATGGATGAGATTAATTCTCCAGAAAAATTCTTGGAATATAAAAATTAATCCCCAAATACACATGATATAAAATATACAACCAATATAACATAATATCCCAAATTAAATAAATTTAATACCTGTAGAATCCTCTAAGTTCAAATAAAAAAAATAAAATCCTAAAGTGATTTTCAACCACAACTCGTAATCTCCAATATAATACTACAAGGATTAGTCGCAAAATTAATATTTTGATATAGTAAAAAATATATAAAAATTTAATGGTTTGTAGACATATTTATTAAGGGGGATACTCCACATGACCTCTCTTAAAAATGATGATGAAGACTACTAATTATGATAGTAATAAACATAAGAACTAAATATCATATACTTGGTCAATTATATGTTAACCTAACAAGTAATCTCTCAAAAAACAACACATCCATGTATAGTAATATGATATCAAAGAATATATCACTGATAGATCCTCACTTGAAATCCTCATTGGGTTGTCCCTCATCAACCCATACAAAAAAAATTATGGAGCTCCCATTCATTTTTAGGAACATTATCATACCCAAATTGAACATATTAAATATATACAACATAAGAACATCATTGTGTGTCAAAATACACATATAACATAAATGTATCCAATCCACATATCACATTTCCCTCATTGTATCCATGAACATGAAGATATAAAACTCATGCTCTCCACATGAAACAAAAGACCATAAATATATGAGAAATCATTGTCCTATAATTATCATCACAGTTCTAAGTATTATCATTTGTATATTTCATAAAATTCATTAAATCATATGGTATACATAATATTATTATTTTAGAAGATAATATGTGGGATATAGTTAAGTAAATATTATAATCCCTTATAATCCATGATATTTTGGAAAGACACCACATTACCAAATAAAATTTATATTAGGATGATTTTCATAAATGGATATGTGAAGATAAAATAAAAATAAAAGATAATTATAATACATAAACAAAAAATACCATCATAAATGGATCAAATAAAAATATAAGGGATATATCCATCATGAAAACATGTTTACCACTACCACATACTAACCATCACAGACAATTACTAATTTAAATACTATCCCCACCTTCAAAGAAAACATAAAAACTTATATTAACAATTACTTATTTAATCACATCATTTATCCATTTCTGTATTTACATTTTCTAAAATTTTATATACATTAATCAATTTAAATCCTCATTAAATTAAAAAATATATATCATGTTAAACATAAATTTATTACTTCTAATTTATGTATTAATAGTCTATAAGCATCTAGTAGTAATTCATTTCAACTCCATACTCAACTTTTTAATAATTCATACAGATCATATATTCCATTTCACTATAAATTATAATTATATATTGTTTTATAGACATTCCCAATATCCCCTTAACGGGGGGGGGGTGAATTTACAATGTTTAATTTTTCTTATTTATCACACCATTGTGTTATCATTTTAGACTGAACAACATGAAATATTCAATCATCATATAACATATTATATGAAATTTGTAAATTTATTTGATATTAATTTTTACATGGATAACAAACAAGGTCATATCTATGAAGAATGTGATGATAGTGTGTTGATATACCAAGCAGTTAACACTATATAATATGTACCTTAGAAACCTTTTCGAATATTGTAGTACCAATCTGGGGGAACTTATTCTTCCAATATGTTTATGAACTACGTGGAAATATATAATATTATAGAGATGGGGTATTATGATTAATGAAAATTAATATAAAAAAGAATAATAGTAGTCAAACTAAGGGGTTATTGATGAACATAATTTCTTTTATCAAATCATTCTTTGAAACATAAAATTATCATACTATCTATTTATAAAAATATTAAGTATATTTAATTAATTTTTTTATGTACCTTATCATTTTCATTGTCATATTATATTTTGGAATGGATTTTCTAGATAATATGTTGACTAGATTTTCACATCTAACCCACATAATGGTTCTTCAAATCAATTAATTCACTTATGATAAATTTTACAATGTAAATTGAATTTTCCCAAAATCTAGAATGAATTTAGTCCTTTTTATTTAAAACATATAACTCATTCAATGATTGAAATCCCCCCATTATATCTATATTATAAAAAAACACATTTCAAAATTTATTTTCCTTTTTCAGGGAATGTTCAATATTTAATCACAATAACCCAATTTTCATTAAGATCATATATATTTCAATTTTTTATTATCATAGATCAATATTTTAACTTTATGCGACACTTGAAATCCAAATAAATGATGTTATTCATCAATTATTTTTCTTTTATTATAGATATATTAATCATAGGGTATAAAAATAATAACTATTTATCTTTTTAATGAGGGTGATTCAATGAGGTGCTTCATCATAGACAGTTTTAAATTGGACAATTTTTGGCATAAAATATTTCCCATTGCATTAGAAATAAATCTCAAAATCATCATAAATCACTCAAGAAATACCCTTTTCTTGATATATCCCCCAATATCAGTGCATCAAAAATAAAAAATTATAGAAATCTTTAAAATCATTCTTCACAGTGATTCTGATTTCATCATAGTATTTTATAACAAATATCAAATATTTTAAAGTATGACATATTATGGTTTCACATAGATACATCATATGATTTGTTCGCTATTGAGGACTTGGTAAATTTTCCAATACCTATGAAAAAAATATAAAAAAATGTTCCCATGAAAACATAATAGAAAATATACTAATATTGTTCCCTAAATTAATTTTATTGAGGGGTAATTTTTTATTTTTTCATTAACTAATCTATTTAAAGAGAACTTTTTGTAGTTTCTGATGAATTATTATAGTTTCCTAATATTTAGAATGATTCACTACTCATATCAAAATAAATAAAGATTTATTACATGTGTCTACAAAATATCACAACTGAAAAAAATCCAACATGAAAACGTAATTTTTACCAAATTTTATCACATTGAATTAATTTTACATTTCCTACTAATCTATAAAGAATTATATAAATTTAACAAATCATTTGATCCCCCAACATGCTTACAATTTTCCATAAGTTTAACAAATATTTATTCCCCTTTAAAAAATCAATTGATTTTCCATGAAACATATACTATTTTTTAATCTACTAAGTGTGCTTTTAATAATTTCTCTAAGACTAAATTATTCAAATATACTGATAGGAAATAAGTATATGAATTATTTTATTCAAACTTTTTGAATGATTTATCCAAATTTTCCATTCATTGGTTACAAAATCTATTTGTACTGTATCTCCTCCAATCAAAAAATGCAATGTATTCATGTAAAAACGTACAACTACAAGATTATGAATTATAAATGATGGAGAGATATGAAATTATGGAATCCTCAAGATAAAGTAGTTGTGTGAACAACATGAACCAAATATTTCTTTTCCATTGTGGATCTGGAAAACAGTTTTGTAAATATTTCCACCTCTGGTATATTGGTACCCACAAGATATAGTTTTATAAAATCTTATTCAATATTCTATTTAATATAATAATGATAAATCACGATATACATCATTTTGGAATGTTATACTAGATTTTTTGGATGTTTTATGTAACTTCAGTGATGATAATGAATTACCATGTGTAGTTTCACCTTCTATAAAAAATTCTTCAGTTCATATTCCAATTAAAATATATATAGTAATGATTTTTTTATTTAAATATAATCCTCAAGATAATTTTAAATAGTTTTGATTTTAGGATTTATAACTCATCATAATGGTACTAATTATGTGAATTTTATATTGAATGTTTAGTTTTCTTATTATATATATGTGAAAAAAGATAAATCGTTTTAAATAATATCTTAATATATCAAACCATAATCATGTTCCCTAATAATGTCATATAATATCCACTTTAGAGGGAAAATAGAATCATCTACTGGGAAATGTTAGTAATAGTCATTGAATAATGATGTGAATGACATATAATGTATTACCATTTATGATACAAGAAGCATCAAATAATCCTCTAGTATTTGTTTGGATCAATATTTATCCTTTTATTATGATTTTCATGACTGATTCTAACTATTATTTGGCCTGATACCATCTTAATATCTGATATCACAAATTTCCTTAGATCATCCTTTATATATTTATCCTATGAAATAAATTTTAAACTTTTTTTCTAGTTAACTATTTTCCCGTGGATAAATGTGACCCCAAAGACATATAAATATCAATCATTAATTTCATAAAACATCAAATATCCTCTAAAAAATTATTCATTATCCCCTAAAACTATGATTTGATCAGAAAATACTAGAGGCACACAATAATCTACTTTGTTTTATTTCATATAATGATATTTATGAACTCAACCTTATATATATTTCATCATCATTCAGAATGAATTTGACCAATAAATCCTAGAAAGAGGATCTTGTTTCAACCCATACAAGGCCTTATTATTCGAAAAAACATATTACTAATTATCCTTAATTATAAAACCAAGTATTAAGTCAATTTAAAACCACTTCTTTGACAATATTATTTAAAAATCTTGTCCGGATATCCATTTGGTAGATTTAATATTTTCCTTGAATAACTACATTAAGTATGATACTTTTCCACTAATTTCAAATCCATGGTGAAACATATTATTCAACATAAATTCATTTCCTTTTTTTCATAATGGTTTTTCAAAAATATTTTATTGTTTTGGATCAAAATTCATCTCCCATTAGTTTTATTTTTAGAAACAATTATTATACTATGATATTGTATTTAACCATTCTATTTTTATGGTCCATGTTATGATTTTTGTCAATTTGATATACTTTTCATTAATGATCTTGATCCTATACTCATCATTCATAAAAACAACAAATGGTTCTAGTTCTATTGGAAATTCTTTTTTTTGATTTATCGATACTATCCCTCTATGTTTTTTATATATAGATTCAATAAAAATTGTATTTTAAATACCATTCTCATCTTATCTACCAATTATTAGAGTTACTAGAAGACATAATTTAGAAATTTCTCTATCAACTGATTATATATATATTTCCTCCTCCCATGATAGATAATGACCACTTCTTAGATTCATATCGAGTCCTTCTCCATAAATAGAAACACACATATCTACAATTCTATATCTAATCAATTATTTTTCATCGAAAATAATAATATTACTTCTCTCTATAATATTTTCCATCAATTTTTGATATTTATATAGGAAATAAAAATAAAGTATAATCTTGAAAATAAACCTTCATCCAATATATAATCATATATTCCATTTTTTCCTTCAGTTTTTAGAATATTTTATATTATTAAAACTCTAATTTGTTTCAATGCTCTTTTTCAAACATGATACATATCCTATATGGTAAAAATATATAAATGGACCCATACATATATAATATTATTATATATATATATATAATAACAACTTCCTTCTAGGAGTGGTGATAGATTCCACTTTCAATAAGCTACATTTTGGTGATTTTTCCAATTGGATTTCATTTTTTCTACCACCCTTTTTTTGTAGTCTCCTATTTTTTTGATTGGTCATTTGCATTAATAATTTATTTTACACATCTTGAGTGGTGTGATATATACCATTATATAATAAAAAAATCTAGAACATTATTCAAATTATATTTGTAAAAAACATATGTGATATCAAATTTTTTTCAACAACTACTATCATATAATACATAAATATGATTCAACCCATTTTAATATGATCATCTATGATCATAATGATTTACTTACCACCATATGTAATGATATATATCACGAGTCAACACAAAATATGGTGGAACTCATCAATATTATTTGAGTCCCTCTCTTTCATCATTTGATATCAATTCATCATTAGTTACCCCCATAAAAATCATCATTGGTATTATCATGACATCATTTAATATTTTCAATACAAGTTTTAAACATTAATTCATAATGAACTTATATATATTTTCCAATAATATATTTTATCCTACTATAACAATGAATATTTTTATAATTTATCATGTGAATATATGTGATTTTTCATTATAAAACACATGATATATATTTTCATTTAATATTCATTCCTTAAAATATGAGTCCCTAGTTTTTATAATGATAGAGAAGTCATTATAACTGGATGTGATATGATATTTGAAGTCAAATATTTGACTCAAAATACAAAACATAAGTAAAATAATTACTATATAAAGAACTTTTATATAAACTAAAACATCTACACACACCTTCATCTTTCATCTTGAGTTAAATTTCCATTCCTTATCATTTTCAAATATAATATTTCTATTATAAAAAATCATTACATTCATATGTAAATTATGTTTTCAGTGATGTGGGATTAAAAAAACTATCAAGAATAAAGTTATTATTGTATTTCAATTAATTAAGAGAACTCTATTCCATGAAATACTTCTCATCCACCCCTTTCTCCTTATATGATATGAAAAGTTTAGTAGATAAATAATTTTTCCTCCCAACATGTTCTTCATGATAGGATATAAGAATAATCTCTTCATCGTCAAATGTGTTGATTTTTTTTTTCAATTATATTTAATGTAATGATTAATCTACATTACTCCTTTGTCTCCCATTAGAGTATATATAACATTCCCATTTATATAAAAAATTTTCCTATGAAAAAAATTCAATTAGTTATTTCAATAAATATAATGTGAATTTTTTATTTATCTTATAGAATATGTTCTCTTTGATTTCTGATAATTCCTTAAAGATTTACCTATTAAATATCTTTATCATTCCATATAATAGGTCATTATATTTCCATTAAATTCATATAATTGGAATCTTATCAGAGGAATAATCATTTTATCACATCTACAACAAATATATCTAGCATTGTAGTGGTTTTTTGGCATGTTGGTTTTCCTTGATGGTTGATATATTTCACTAATTTTTCATATTTCATTATTTTTATAGCCATATACATAGATTTAGAATCTCATAATCACATAAAATACCAACCAATATCTTATGGTAATTCCTTTATTCAGTACATATATTTCAAATACTTCTAATATCACTTATGTTGGCCCTATAAAATCCTTATCATAGAAAATAAGGAATTTTTTTATTTTTATAAATAATATTTTCATTGTTAATGAATTTAGAAAAAATTTTCATGATAAAAAATATTTTTGGAGTTATCCAAACCCCTTCATTCCTTGTTACCAATTTTTATTGAGATCATATATCATTTTTACTTTATCGTCGATATTGACAATTAAATCAACCACCTGGTTAGATATATCTTGATCAACCTAGTGTTGTCTAACTACCATTTCTAGAAGGGTAAATAAAAATTCATCTTGATCTTAATATGATATTTACTATTTATATTTTTGTATAATTTATATTTTTTATATGTTTAATTTCAAACTATTAAATATATTATTTAAATAAACTTGTATATTAACGACTATATTGTGTTGATTATCATTTTCATCCCGAAAATGTTTTATTTCAAATGTTTCTATAATACCATATTTCACATAATAAATGAACCTAAAAATAACATTATAATGGAAATTTTATTCTACATTTTCATATTTACTCAACTGATTTTTCCACATCATTTCCTTTATATTTGTAATTTCTTATTTAAGGATACTTCTTAGTAGAATCTCTCTTCTTTTTTGTTGATTAAATTTTGACTTTAAATAAATTGTCCACTACAAGTTTTTTTTTAATTTTCAGAATCCTTAATTAATATAATAAACATGTCATTTAAATTTTATTTTTATTATTCATCCCAAGAATATGTATGTGATTGGTGATATAAATTCATAACTGAAATATTATTCATTGATCCCAAATATATGAATCACTTAATTTACCATGGGTTTGTAGGAATTATATTTTGAAAATTGTGGGAATGTTCCCTATGGTATAACCTATATTATGTTGGCCATCGACAAAAAATGAATATATAAATATTCATATATTGGATATCATACTACACAAGGGGTGAAATGATGGAATTGTATATGGGTGGAACTCCCCTTTGTATCATTATAATAATATATATTTTTTCATTATATCAATAATCCTCATATGCTTCCCACAAAATCAATGATATGGTTGATGTAGGCATAAATATTTTCATTTTTTCCTTTAATATTTCATTGAAAATATTTTTCAATAACTATAATTTTACATTATTTACATTACATTCCTCATAAAAATTGTTTTCTAAACTATAATATTTTTATTTTATTTCTATGAAATCAATGAATTTCATATAGATCCTATTCATTAAGATAACATATTGAGTTTTTGAGAAGTTATCATATCAACAAAATGATTCCTATTAGGTTTAGAAGTTTATATTATCATATGTTATACAACATAAATTATATCTTAGGATTTGGTGAAGACACAACGTGTGAGTGATCATAAGTGATATCTAATGTATTTTAACCATATTTAAAAGTGATGTACATGAATCGAAGGTATGAATTTCTATTTATTGTGTTCTCTATATTAGAAATCATATTAGAGTTAGATTCATTATAAAAGTACAAGAGGATTTGATACAACTTCTTATTCCCACAGTTCAAATGCACCTTTAGAGGGGGTTGGTGAATTAGGGTTTTCTATTTTTCTTATTTCTCACATGATTATTTTTTCATATGAGGAATAACGAAAAGAACATATTAGTATTCATAAACACATATAATATAAATATAATTAAATTAAATAAGGATTATATAGATTTTAGTTGGATTCCCACAAAGTACAAGTCCATGGAGTATAAACCAATAGTGTGTCAACATACCAAGGGGTTAATGCTAAACACTCAATATGTTGTAGATTTTAAGAAACATACAGTTTAAATACATAATAACTTCATTTTCAAATCTCTTTGCACACCACATTGTGATATGGAATATAGTAGTAATTCTATATAATTATTTATTATAACGAGTATCAACATTTCAATTCCACCTTTCTAATAAATTATGTGGTCCATGTGTTCCAATTCCTTCATAAAATCATGATATTATATTGAAATATTTTACTCTAATAATACTTCATTATTTTTTTAAATTTTACTGAATTTTTAAATATATTCATTCTTCTATTTATTCTCTGTTTAAATTGGGAAATCATTTCCACATAAAATATTTTACATTATGTTTTTAGATTTCAGAAACATAATGGGTCTACAAAAATATCTTTAGTCTACACATATAGAAGATTAAGTAAATTGAATTTATAAATAATATATATTGAATTAAATCTCTTATAATTTCATATGGGAAACACCCACGTGGAGTGACCTTAATATTTTTTCTACAGACCTTATCATAAAACATTATGTCATAGATACTTATCATTTATCCGGGTATGATCTTACTTCAACGACATGATAATATTTTCCTACGTTAGTATCTAATTATTATTTGTTAGAATATCATGTAGTGAAATTTATACATTCTTTGACACAAATAATAAATATTTTGTAATTTTATTCTTCAAAATATATAATAATATAACATATTTATCTTTCCCAACGATTATAAAATATAGTCCTAATAATTTTTTCATGTTTGGATGTCATGGTGTGGTATCTTCTATTATATTTTATAATTGGAAAAATAACATTGGGTCATGTCATTAATAGTTCGAGAACAATATCTTAAAAAACTTAAATAACTCAATCATCCCTTGAGTTACAAAATATCCACTAAAATTTAAAAATATATGCTATAGAATCATTAAATAAATTATAAATATACATTAAGGAATTATAAATTTTCTCATGTACGTAAAAACAACATTTCATGGTTGAAATTTAAGCTATCGATATATATTAGAGGATATATTATATTAATATTCTTTTGCGAAGAACATTACCAAAGGTGTAATCCTTATGTTATGAAACGAACATAATATACAGGGTGTAAATTTATAGAGGGAACTCATATAATTTTAATGGAATGAATATCATATTGATGAAATTTTCAACTTTTACAACTAATGTCTGGTCACAATTTCAAGCTACTAGTAATGGTGAAACTATTTGATTTCAAGAATGAGTAGAATGTTTCACCAATTATCCCAAAGTACGTCATTATGTTTTATATGATATTTACAAAAACTACTAATGGAAGAAAATTCATCATGATATACCATGTTTTACAACACATACCTATAATACATAAAGAACACTACTTAAATAATGACATATCACATACAAATAACCTCAAAAAACAACAAAATATCATCTCATTTGATCCATCCATCCGTGAAACCATGGTTATTTCATATTGTAGTTCATCCTCCATTTACTTATAAATATGCAATCCTAAAAATTTCATCAGTGGAAAACTATTAAAAACACCTTTTATAAAGCACATATAAATTCTCTAAAAACAACCATATCTATAAATTTCCATTACCATGAAAATAAAAATTGACAAAAACCCTACCAAAAAAATTACTGTACAAATACTATAAAAATTGACATTGAAAATTTATATTTTTATCATATAGATTCATATTAAATTGAAAATATCTCACATTAGTGATTATAAATAATTCCAGATATTACAAAATTGTTTCTTTAAAAGCATTTTCTAATTAACCATTTTAAGGATTATTTTGATAATGAAGTACAATAAAGGATACATGATTTATATATGTAACAGAATATTCATCACTAAAAAATAAACCACTTATAATAAGTGATATTTTATTTTTAAAACTATCATATTAAAGTCACCGCATTCTATAAAGTCCCCATAATCTATTGTATTATTATTAATAAGACAAATCATTTTATTCATCAAAAGAGAAAATGTTCTAAAACATCCATAATATAAAAAAATTTGTAGTTTAAATGTATCCCCTTCGTCAATTGAACTAACATGTCATCAATTCTTTAAAAAATAGAAATATATTATCATAATGAAAAATCATGTAAGGTAAAATCCTTAACAACCATTATAACAAAATTCCATATAAAAAACACTAAAATCACCCAAAACAATCAACCAATACTTCCAGAAAATTCTAATAAAGAAAATATTGATAGAACTATGATGAGAATAAAGGCTAATTGTATATTAAAATTCATAGATCAATAAATCGCATGGGGTATATAAAATAAAGGGAGATAAAATTAAACTATAAATTTACTTGTAATTTACCTTGGATTCGAGATGAAATTATGATAATAAGAAAAATTATTATCTTATTTTGAATTTATATATGTTCTAGAAATTATATCATTTTAGTGTTATAGTTTCTAGTATGGTTTTGGTGGAATAATTCATAATGGTATATTTAAACTACACTAAAAATCCAATTTATATCCCCTTTTCAATGATTAGTCCACCCCACCTAATTTTCATTTACTAAGGGAGATAAAGATATAAACGAAATAATTATTCTATGATGTATATCACTCTAAAAATAATGAATAATCATTTAACAATATGAAGGTGTAATAAAACCACCAAATCATAGTGAGTAACCAAAAATATAATCCACTAAAAATAGATCACCATGTCTTACACTATGATAGTAGTTATCATACAATGAAGGAAACCTTCCAACTAAACCTATAAAAATTTAATTTTTTTTTCATCACTAGACACTTAAAACCCTGATAATGAAATTGAAAAAGAAAATGTAAGAGTAAAACAAACTTTTGTAACTGTATATCATGGTATATTGATTTTTTTTCTTTTTTAATTATTCATCAACACTATTAAATCCACGAAACATTCCTTCATATTGTGAAACAAATAATTATATAACTATCATTCTATCTATAAACAACTCTAAATCATAACACTGAAATTAAATCCCCTCCACATTCCATTTACAAATTTACTTCCTCTCCACATTCCATTTCCAAATAGCATCAACAACTAAAATATAAATGTAATGGGATGAAATTATTATTATATTATAACAAATACCTCTAATGTTATACATTTTTTTGTGAATTATAACCTATGTGAAATGAAAACATCAACTACTACCATAATGACACCCCATGAGATACCTCCCAAACATTAATAACACAAACACTAAGGAAAAATATAATATAGAAAAAAATTTCAGTAAATAACATAGTGAAAATTAAAATACTCATTTGCAAGTATAATATATATATATATATATATATATATTGAATTTTTAGGGACAATATACAACTTTTATTCCCACAGTCAATCCTTTATGACACTGTGCCTCTGGAGAATATAATCAAATTGAATAATTCCCCTAAAAAACACCATATAATCTCAATTTACCTATGCATGCTTTTTTGAACATATTTTACATCCATACATCCTTAAAAAAATTCACGAGATCATTATAAATATATCAACAAGCTAGTAATATAGTGTATACATCATGGATCTAGTCCAACTATGGGGGTGGTACCAACTGATATTCCACCTATATGAAATACCCTGTAAACAAAAAATGGGATTACAAAAATTGGAGATATTTTATTATCTTGGAAAATTATCTTCTTTAAACTATATAGAAATAACCCAAAGGCCCATGGTCTCCATTTATGAAATCCAAAAGTTTTCATGTTCAAATAAGATAAAATTTTACAGATTTGGATTCACCTATATCCTCTTATAAATCATATAATCCTTCTTTGATGTAATTTTAACATTATATAGTCCAAGGTCCTCAAAATCCATTATACAATATCAGAAAAATAGAGATCATAAATTAAACCCATAAATATTTTCAAATATAACCCTTTCAATTGATGAGTTCTTACTAAATTTATAATAAATATCTAACTTATAGTTTTTCATAATCCAAGATCCATAAAAATAAAAAACAGTAGCTCTCAGTATATCCTCTATTTTATTTATTGTAACATAATGTTATTATTTTCAGGTATTCCTAAACCCCTATTTTTATCAATATTTTTTTGTGTTTTGTTTTGGTATTTTAGTCTAATTTTTTTATTTTTTATTTCGAAATTTCTAAGCTAGTTCCTGGTAGTCACACAATTTTCTAAACCATGAACCCTCTCAGAAAAAATTATGAAAACCGAGAAGTGGGATTTACATATCTTACACTTGGTTTACCAAACCATGAACCCTCTATGTAGAAAAAATGTGGCCCATTTAGTATCGATTCACAACTTGTTCATTGTTTGAAAAAACCCTCGACCTATGGCTATGAAATTTTGAGGACAAGTTTTTCATTTTTCTAATTTTTATTGGACCCCCCATTTAGGTCCCGAATGGACCTCTGTTGATCCAAAATGATTTATCTCTTTGTTCTAGATTCCAAAAGGGATTATGGGACCCTTAGAACCCACATATAGGTGATCCAATGATATGTGAATATTATTTGATCATCCTCTGGTTGGTTTCCTCCTCCCATTCATTTTATCACATGATCTATCTCTTCCTTCTCATGGTTATGAGGATCCTTGGGTTAAATTATAGTTGTAACACCAACTATATGGGCTTATAAACACAGTTTTGATCCTCATTACCCCATATTATATAGTTTTCATTCTTCCTTAGCAAATCTCATTTAGGTTTTAATGCTTCGAGATCAAAAGACTCTAAGGCAGGAAGTTACTTTATGATGCCCATTACTCTTTACACATAAATTTAATTATTTTATTTAAATAGATTGAATTATATTCAATTTATTGGTTTCTTACTAATTGTATTTCAATTTTTTATTTAAAATTAAATTCCATTGAATTAGGGATTTTGAGAAAAAAGGGGTTTTGGCATGAAATTAGTAACCCCCCATTTCTATTAACTTGGACTGTGTTTATTGAAATATGTGGAAAATTAAAGTTTTTGATTTATGTTGTGTATTTTATGGAAATTTTTCCAATAAAAATTTTGAATAAAAATTTTGAAAATAATTTGATGGAAAATTCTGAAAACCCTAATTTCATTAAATTGAGTGTGGTTATAGAATTTATGGAATTTATTTGAAAATTATATTTCTGATTCTAATTAGTGAAATTAGATTGTGAAATTTCATGAATTGGGTTCAACTAATTATTTATTAAAAAGGGATTAAAATATTTTTTGATAGAACCCATTGGGTTTTATCTTAGTGAAAATGAATGATTTTGATTAAAAACTCGTTATCATTATTAATGGAAAATATTATATTTAAAATGGAGAATGGGATGAAATTTCTTTTAATCAATCTTGAAATAAATTGTACATCATGTTTTTCGTACTAGACAACATGAAAGACTCTGTTAGTTAGTGTGTTATTTGGACAACACATTATGAATTACAACATTTTAAAACATCATTTTAGCACATCATATCACTTAGGTGGTGGAGATGAGTCCTGTTTGGCCTTATCCCCAATGGGGAGTCTGTACATAATTTTGATTTTATAGTGTTGGTTCCCTATAGTCTAGAACTTTCACATCTAATTAGAAATAAAAACATGTTTCTTGATTTTTTTCGATTGTAAAAATTCAATTTTTGTAAACAATTTTACATTTCTTGTGAGTTTATATAAAATATTTAATAAAAAATATTTATTTAATCTATATATGAAAAGTTCCATTTTTTTAAAGAACCCATTGATTAAAGGTAATTCCATCCTTAATATTTGAATCATGAATTTCTATTTGTAAAAATTCATTTGAAATTCCAAACCAGTTTGTTTTAAAATTGATAGAACATTCATGGTTAATTTGATATTGGAATTTTATTATTGAATATTATAGGGAAATTATACTGGGCCTTGAATAATACCATACTTGTTCCCTTACGGTTTTATATATTATCTCCTTCCAGGTTCAAGAAATGGAAAATGATCACTTGGAGTTGGTTCGAGTAGTTCAACTGGGACTTGGTCATTTATGTATGATTTGGGAGTTGACATTTTTTTTTCAATTTTCTAGTACTTATTTAGAGTACATGGTTATTTTTATCCCTCTTTGACTTCTGGTACATTACTCAAAGTGGAGTTTCAATTGATATTCATTATTTATTGTTTTTTTACTTCTGAAATGCTTGTGGAAAAACCATTTACCCTTTTAGTTTATATGTTGTTAGGTTATAGTCATTGACCTATGGGGATCATGAATGAGTTTCAATATATTTCAGAACGGGATCAGTTATTACATTACTAGGGTACCCAAGATAGTTCATGTAAAAGTGGAATCAGATCTAGGTTAAGATTTATTGTTGAATCTAGTATACATTTGTGAAATCTTGTAAGGAATTTGGAGGTAGTTGAGTATGTTTTTCTAGCCATATCTCAATATAATGAAACAAAAGTTCCCAAGGGGTGGTTAGGGAAAGTTGTATTGTAGATTAGTTATTGTATTTTCCCTATTTTTTGGATATAGTGAAATCCAAATCTTTTTTGTACTATCAGTTTGGATTTTTTTTTTCCTATTTCACTATTAGAGTGTTTATCTGACATCTTCCTTGTTGTCTTTTTATGTTATGTTTCATCATGCATTTGAGAATTCATGATAATTGTATATTAGAAGAAAATTCTATTGAACCTCACTAAGAAAATACTATTGGATATCTGAATCGACTTGAGGTGATTGTGCACACTATCCCAACTGTGGGACATGTGCACCTCAAATTACTATTCAGGATCATTTGTGGAACCAAAAAGGGATATTATTGATAATTTTTCTAAAGAGTTTATTTTCCAGAGGAAGTAACTGTTCAATGTCTCAAATGATATTCAAGAGGCTGAAGAATGTTTGAGCATGTTGGATCATTTTTTGGGTTTTTGGACACAGTCAAAAAAATTAATGTGAAGTGTGTCACATTTGTGATGGATTGACTTAGGAAGAGATGATGAGACACAATTGTGATGGTGAAGAAACATTAGGAATTAGAGTGTAAATACTTAAAAATATCATTTCAATAACTATTTTTATCCAAATTTGATGTTATTGGACAAGTAATCTAAGTTTTTCATAATTGAGTAGGCTGACAGGACCATCAAAGAGTATGTAATCCATTTTGTTGAGCTCATGAATTTCGCACAAGAGATTGATTCAAATGGGATGACGAAGGCTCAAATAATTGATTTGGTAATTCATTTTAATGCTCATTATCATGCTTTATTACTGGATATTACATTATATTATGATGATCTGGATGGAGTGATTATGGTTGAAATGGGCAGGGGTAGAATGTCAGGTTTGTCGGGTTTTTATTTCTCTCCCAGTGGTAGTGTGAGTTATTTTAATGGAAAGTATAAGTGTGATGATTATCATGAAATTTATCGATAATAATGTCATTCTTGACCTATTGTAGTACTAGGAAGAGGTCCTTTGATTTTCTATTAGTATGCCCAGACTGAACCTTCCTAAATGGTTGGTTCTAAGGAACCCAAGAATTGTGCCTCCAGTGGATTCTTAGGGAACATATTGAGATTCTACATTGTTTATTAAACTCTTTGTAGTGGAGAATTATCATCACATCCTCTTAAAAATGTTGGCTAATCAGATGCTTCATGTGAAAAATGGTTCTAGACTCAAGTTTCCAGAAAGAAGCTACTTCACTCCAAATAAGTGTCCATAGAGGAAATAGATATTGTTCCATTTATAGTGAGAGGTACAATTACTATAGCTTTATCAATAGTGACTGATTAATTTGATAATTGTTAATATCATTAATTTAAGTCAACCTATTTTGATTATGTGCTTAATATTTCTATGGAGATTTTATCGTATGTAATGTATATTACTATACCCCTTGGTATGAATAGGGAGAAGGGTCTCAGTATTCCTTCTTGTGTATTCCTTTTATCATATGTTGATATTACATAGATTTGTATGGTTCTTGACATGGAATCTCTTGATGTCACCTTTGAGATAAATTGGGTCATTTCCATCAAAGCCCATATTGATTGTAATCTTTGAAGGGATTGCATTACTACACCTAGTGGTGTGTGCTGTGTCTTTTAAGGAGAATGGGACTGATGGTCGAGTTGAGCCAGACCATTTTATACGGTGTTGGGGAAGTGGTATCCATTTTTTCATTTATATGGAGTGAGAGTACATGAGTGATGATCTCCCTCTACTTTTAATCTTGTTTCCAATTTTTTTCCTTGTAACATATCTGGTCTTCCATCGATCAGGGAGGTCAAGTTTTAAATTGATTCAATTGATAGTAAACACCCAGTTTTACTTCCCACTTACTGCATAGAACCCTCAGAAATAAAATATCTAATGTCCTAGTTGGATTATATTCTTCAGAAAGGCTTTATATGACCGAGCATGTCACCTTGGGCAACACCAGTTCTCATTGATATGAATGTTTATGGTTCAATTCACCGTTGTTTTGATTACCAAAAGCTTAATAGAATGATCGTAAAGAACAAGTATCTATTGCAACAAATTGATGATCTATTTGATTAGTTTTAAGTGGAAAATTGGTTCTCAAATATTGATATTTGATTAGGTTTCCATCAGTTGATGACAAATGATTATGATAATCAGAAAATTTCATTTATAATCATGCACAATCATTATGAATACACTATTATGCCCTTTCGTATAACCAATTACCCTATTGTTTTCATTTCTTTAATGAAAATCATCTTCATTGTATATCTTTACACCATTGTGGTAGTGCTTATGGATGAAATCCTTGTTCACTCTATGTCCGAGAAGGATCAGGTTCTTCATCTAAGAGTAGTTCTGAGTTATTTGAGGAACCACTGACTTTATTTAAATCACTCTAAATGTGATTTCTTGATCCAAGATGTGATGTTCTTGGGGAACTTGATGTCAAGAAATGGTATTTCAGTTATTCTTGATAAGGTAAAAGATGTAATGACATGTGAACAACCATGAAATGATTTCAAGATTCAAATAATCTTGGGTTAGGGGGGGTATTATTATTGTTTAGTGTGTGGATAATCAATGTCTTCAACTCTAATGACTACTATAACTCAAATGGGAGTAATTGTTTCTTGGAATGAAAAATATCAAAGTTATTTTGTTGATCTGAAATGTATTTTGACTATAGAACAGATGTTGAATTTTCCAGAGGCCAGGAAGGGCTATGTGGTAATCTATCATGTTCTAGTTTTAGGTTTGGGTTGTGTTCTTATGCATGGTAATAATGTTGTTGATGATGGATCTCATCATCTTAAGGAGAACAAAATTAATTATCTAACTCATGAACTTGAACATATAGCTATGATGAAATAACTTAAGAATGGTAGACTAACATTTACGAATTATGATTTACCATGTTTAACGACCATTAGATCCGGAGTTATATCTCACCTCCAAATTATTTTAATCTATTATATAGTCATGGGGTGTAACACTTGAAATTATTTTAATTTTACATCACCTATACCCTCGGGAAATGGAATTTCATCACATATGATTTGTGTAAGAAACATCTAACCCATGCAGTGATAAAATCATTGGAAGATTGAATTTTGATGGATCTCTTAGGACAGTTTCATATTAGAGTTTATGAAAAAGGGTTCAAGGTTTACATAGGTATACTTAATATAAAATACAATATTTTGGAAATGATTCTTTAGTTTATATAGCTGGATGATGAGTTCAGTAGCATTAGAGACTCTCATAATAGTGGGGAGACCATTCTGGATTAGTTTTTCTACATAGAAGAGTTTCTATTGTATCAGAAACACTTTGTGGTGTTGCCTTCAATTAGAAAATATTTTATGATGGATAGTCATAATTCCCAAAGGGTAGTGAAAACAAGAAACATGAATATGTTATACAACATGCGATGGAAGTTCTGTTGGCCAGGTATGATACAGGGTGTCGCTGGGTTTTTCTACCATCACTATACATGCTAGAAGGTAAAGGCTGATAACTAGAAGACTTTAGGTTTTCTTTAGACACTCCCAATGCTCACATGGAAGTGGGAATACATATCAGTGGACTTATTTGTTGGGATTCCACAAACCCAAATAAAGAATAATGTGATATGGTTAGTGAATTATAGCCTGACTAAATCGTCTCACTTTATACAAATTCATGATACAACCAATGTCAGGAGTTGGGAAGTCTCTAGGTAAAATAGATCGTTCAGTATCATAGAGTTCTATATTATATAGTCTATGATATGGATCCTTGGTTAACGTATCTTTTTTGTAGAGACCTTCGAGAGGCACTATGATCTCATGTCAGCTTGTGGAAGGAATATCGTCCATAATCAGATGGATTGAAAAAAAGAGTTATACAGATTCTTGAGGATATGATTCACGCTTGTGTTCTAGACTTTTTTTGGGTTTTGGGATGATCTTATGGCTCTAGATTAGTTTTCATGCAATAATAGTTACTTTTTTTTGATCATAATGTCTCATTTTGAGGCTATTTATCTATGTCCTTGAAGATCATTGTTGTATCAGTCAACGGGGGTTGAACGTTCCTTTATTCGAACATGATTGATGCACGAGATTAAAGAAGATTCATTTGATTCTTGAGGGGATGTAGATGACACAAATACAATATAAGTCTTAAGTAGAACATCACCATAGACCTTTGGAATTATAAGATGATGAGGAGGTGTTCATAATTTTTTTACCCCTATTGGGTCATCTATGTAACACCCCATGATTTCATAGTACACTATCTCTTTAATGTAATTCCATAGCATGCGCTACACGCAACACTGAGTTCGATCACAGCATGACTTATCAAATGAGAAATTCAAAAAGAAGCTAGGATTAGTATTAATTTTAATTTTATATTTATATACTCCATATAATTTTTGAATCTATATTATGTGTTTCTTAAACATAATATAAGAACAAATTCATTTTTTTGGATAACAGAAGTATTTTAAAAAAAATGAAATTTTACCACCTTTTATTGGAGAACCCTTCTTAAATCCAATATTTGAAACTTTTATATATTTAATTTAATGAAATTATATTCTTCTTTATAATAGGTATATAAAAATTTATTTTGGATAATTTTTTTGGTACTTTGATGATAACTTTCATATTTTGATGAATAGTGAAAAATAATAAATTTTAATTGAAAACAACTTTTTTAATTCAAATAATTTATAGTGTTAAATTATGAATATGAGTGGTTATAAAGTATAATTAGGTTATATTTTAATAATTAAATATAATTTAGGTTATTTAATGTTAATTCACATTTAAATTGTACACAAACACATGTCAATATTTTGATATTTTTTACTTCCTAAAAACCCGCTTTCTGGTTTTGACAACGGGAATTAATTTTAAATTAATTAATGGAAATAATATGTTTTGAATTTGGTAAAATAAACATCATTTTTTTTATTTGGAATATAAAAATTATCTTATGGTGAATTTTTGGTATTTTTTTTTGAAAACATTCAGTTTTTGATGAATATTGAAAAACACCCCGTTATTGTTTAAAACCAACTTTTATTTAAATAATTATTATTTTTATTTAAACTTATATTAAATTAAAAATGGATTCATAATACCTATATTGGTTCAATATTATTCATTTTATCCATTTTATAATAAGATTAGATGTATAGAATTTTATTGAATTTTTTAACGTCTTTTACCCACCTTTTAGGTAAATTTGCAAATTTGCATGAAATTCAATTTTACAATTTCTATGAAATGATATTAAAATATTCAAGAAATATGGTTTAAAATATTAAGTAAAATGTTTTTCAATAGGGTGAAAATAATTTTCGGTGAATTGTAACTTTTGAATTTTATTTACCACGATTAAAAGTAAATAGGGTAATTAGAGGAAAAAATGATATTATAATTACCCTAACACAATCCATAATTCTATTGGATAAGTTCAAATTGACCAATATAAACCTTATGAATAAAATATGAACATTTTGGTCCACTTAGATTATATTAGGAAATTTATTATTAGTTTATTTAATGAAAAGTTAAAAGTAATAAATTAAACGTTTAATAACTAAACCATTTTTAAAATAAGGTTATACATAAGATAAATTCCACAATATATATTCATTAGAAATATAAAATTATTTCTTGAATCTTGGTATTTTATTCATTTTTATACATTACATAATTAAGTTTATTTATGACACACAGATGATGCAGCAATTACCTTATTAATGAAGGATTAAAATAATTGATATTATAAATATCAAAATAAATGTAAAGTGAGCCTTTTGATGCATTACTCAAAATTTTTATATTTATATGACGTTTTAGGGTGTGTTTAGTGTATTTTTTAGTAATAATCATGTTTTTTTGACTTTCACAAAAACCAAATACTAAATAGTGTCAAATTTGACATAAAGGTGTATTTTAAACAAATACTATATTATTTAAAGATATAATATTCCTACAAATCGAAGGCTCGACCAAAAGACATACATAATGATATATATCTTATTAAATATCAACCTTAGGTTCTATTTCCATTTTATTTTATGTTTATTAATCTTTTAATATAATAATACAAGAGGAAATTGTAAAAGTTATAGTATTTAACTTAGAGTTAAATCTATAAGATAAGGTTAATATGGTGACCTAAACTTGTCTAAAACCTATTGGTTGAGAGTATTAAGACCCATAACCACCTTATTATATAAATAAATCCATTTTATCCATTATAAAGTGAAATTTATTTTATAATAAAATAATATTTCAATCTTTTCCTAAAATGACCACACGTCTCTTTTAAAAGGGTACTTCCACTTCTCTCAAAATCACATCTCTAATTCCATTTGGCTCATCCTAACCCTGCTCAAATATCCTGAAAACTACCCTAACATCAACCTAGATGCCTCAATTTGATTAGAATACATTCTATGGAGCCCTTTTTATCAAATCAAAAGAAATAACCCGAAAAGGGGTAATTACTTCAACACCTCTTTCAATGTTCTTATCTTCTTCCACTTCCACGTTCATTGATTTTTTCCATACTAAAATAAAAACACCAGTTCCTTCTACATGCTGAGATGTTATAAAAACACGAGACAACCATATTCATTATTCTATCCATCCTATGAATGAAAATGTCACAATACGTGCGTACGTACGGCATACCGTATCCACATCGTGGTGTAGTTTGTTATTCAAAACTTCATTATTTGGACGAGTATAATAATGAGTATAATTTATGTAAATAATAAATATTACATGTTAATGATTAATTATATATAATATACCATCCAATTACATACATTTTCACCATCAATAAAATTATATCGTCTCTCTTGCGTACGTACGACTTACGGTCTCCACGATGCGATGATTTTCATTCTTACAATCACCATTCAACGATGATTATAAAAATATATATTATTAAAAAGTATGTAATATATGAAATAATAATTCTAATGGAAATATATATATATATATGTGTGTGTGTGGGTGGGTGGGTGTGTGTGTGTGAGTCTGTATGTGTGTATATATACATATATCCCATTCACTTACTTCTGTTCAATATGATATGAAAATAGAAACAACGTATATGCATACGTATGACCTACTGTCTCTGAAAACAATGTCTTCAATTTCATATATCTATAGATTATACATATTTATATTCTGAATATATATGATACATAAATAATGTTTTATATTCTCTAAGAAATTAAATCATGATTTAAGTGATATGATAACAAAAAACAAGTTAAAACATGTTAAATAGAGAAAGTGATTAATAACTGCAATATTATTTTATCATCGAAATTATTGTTAAATGGGTAGTATAAATAAATAAATGAATAAATTATGTTATCATAAATATTAATATGGTTCTGGTATAATATAATAACATACTATGTTCATTATACAGGTGGTTAAACGCACTGTCGACCAAAGGAAAGTACAAGGGAAGGGTTATTTCCCCAATCTCATTATTTTAAAAGATTGTTTATCTGTAAGTATCTACTAGGAAATAATTATCATCTATATCGTTGTTTCATTAAAATGTTTTAAAAAGTAATATTTTATGTTTTTATGGTAGGGACTATTTAACTATATAATCATTTTATTGTTTTCAAAGATTTAATTTTTAAACCTTTTCACTAATGTCCATGTTTTCCAAATGATTTTAAGGATTTATTTACGTAGATATGATTATTTTAAAATGTTAATCTTTCTCAAAATTATCAGAGTGGTATGGGGCATGTTGATTTAAGAATATAGTTTAAATGACTACCTTTATAAATTGTGAAACATTTAAATAATTTCGTGAAAAGGGATATTTGTCTCAAAGAGTTTTATTGATTGTTTTCAACTAAGTCAACATCCTTTATCAGATATTATTCTTGATTGAAGTTGATTTACTATATTAAAATCCTCCATATTTTATTTAATGAGTTATGATATGTTTGACTGTGGATGTTCTATTTTTATACCATTCGTGGTTTATGGATAAATTATTAACATTTCGTATCATAGTTTTAATACAAATTGTTTTGGTTAAGTTTCATAATTTTCATATGAGGAACGCATTGGACTTAGTAAGTGATGGGTGGAGCCCACTGTTTCTCTTTGATAAATCAGTAGGTCTCAGGAGACATACAAGTGACTTGGCAGAAGGCCTTGAAAAATAATTATTTGTAGTGGCACGAGGACTTAACTCTGTGGTTATGAGGTTTAACATTATGCATTACATTATTATGAAATTAGCTATTGATATTACATGTGATTATTAAACTATTAGAATATCCATTTGAATTAGTAAATGGAATTATTGGATTTATCTTTTCCATATTATGCTGATGTTTATGTTTAAATGGATTATGTTTTAAACTTATACATTTGGTTAAATTTTTATTCTTATTTATGATAGTTTATGCTATATTTTTATAATTAATGGGCATCTGAGATCCACCCTTTCTTATGTTTTGTTATTCCCAGGATGCGAAGAAGTGTGTTATGATTGATATACAGGGTTAAGCTAGGGGAATAATGGAATTATCAATAGATTATTAATGTTTTTTTTATTTTATAAATTGTAATTTAATGTTCATACATTTAATCTATTTTCCAAGGTTGCTAAACTGATTGGTCCTTAGGGAGTTGATTCCTTGTAATCATTCCAATGTATTAAAATAATGCACCATCTCTGGGTAACTGGGGTTGGGGCATTACAGTTTTTATTAGAGGATGTTTAGAAACAACCTTAGAAATTTATTTAGATAAACTTTGATTAGAGAACATTACCTAAATATAATCTTTGAGGATTAGTATATAAGAAATTTATATAATTTTGGTAATGTAGATATTTTGTGTATTTTCCAAGAAATACATCCCTTTCTGGATACAAGCTGGTAGAGGTGGCTCTAGCACATATTTATCTAGGGGAAAAACCAAAAAATAGCGCATTGATCTATACTCAAATGGGAAGTGGTACATGACAACAGGTCTTGCTTCACTATTGGTTATGACACTCTTGGGGGAAATGTTTAGGAAAATTCACATTCTCTTTACATAACAATATGAAGGATTTATGAGTAAATACTTCCTCAAATATAACATTATTATTATTATTATGGATTATTTTTATAAACTGTTCATTTTATGTTAGGTATTTTACTATTTTGAATTTATGTATTATGATTCATAAACTGATACAATGTAAGACATTATATAGAAATGGTCCCAGTAGAAGGAATGAGAACTCTAATAATATGCATCACTACTTGAAAAATAACATATACCCACGGGTAAAAACTGTGGTTATCAACCCCAAAACCATGGGTATAGGCAATACCCATGGTTTTTGGAACTGTGGGAAACTGAGGCGTCGGGATAAGTTCCGAACCTATACCCACAGTTTTCCAAATTGTGGGAATAACTTTTTTTTCCACCATGTCAAGGCCTTATACCCTATTGCCACGCTGTCATAATCATTACCCACAGTTTTGAAACCGTGGGTATATATTTTTTGTACAAAAAATATGTAGTAGGTGTTGAACCTACGACCTACATTTCAAAAGCATAGAGCTACAACAATCAAGATATTACACTTATGGGTATATTTATCTATATTATTCTTTATATATTAATCAACATCGCTATTTGAAAAAATAAATCCTACTGTTATTGAACTCACGTTTTTATCTTCATGAATTCAATACCTAACCAACTGAGAAAGTTCGGTTTTATATTAAAATATATTCATTTATTTTAATATATTAATTTCGCTACATGTACTATAAAAAAACGTGTTCAGCCAAATTTGAACCTATAACTCTAGAAAACAATACCCAGAATCTAACCAACTAACCTATGAAGATTATATATTCATATATTATCATCTAGCAAAATATACCAATCAAAACCATGGATATAGGAGGGAAAACCATGGGGATAGGTTTTCCCACCAAATAATTTTTGTATCCTGTAGAATTTATTTTTTCCCGCCATAACACGGGAAACCTATACCCACGGTTTTATAAAACTGTGGGTATAGTTCTTTGAAATAAAATTCTTATACCCATGGATTTGGAAAACTGTGGGTATAGGTCTTGAGAAAAATTCATGTACCCACGGTTTTGACCAATACCATGGGTATAGCTATCTTTTCCCCATGGTTTTTCAAAATCATGGGAATAGGTTTTCAAAAAAACCTAAGCCCTTGGTTTTTCCTAAAATGGTGGGTATAGGTGACCTATACCAACAGTTTTGGAAAACTGTGGGTATAGGGATATTTTCCAGTAGTGCATGATCAATAGAGTAAGAAGGATAATATCTTTCATGGTCTCAATAGAACATTTCTGAGGGAAATAGTCTCCCATGTATTATCCAAATATGAATAAATAATATCATGTGTTAATAAGATACGTCAAAAGTTCTCTGAGTCTTGTGGCTTCAAAGGGATTCTAGCGAAGAAAAATGACTGTAGGAAAAAATATGGTTAAAAATAATAAGGGAAATAACATTTTTCCCATATGTGATAATTGTGTAAAGAATCACATTGGTAAATTCGTGAAGGGAATTTGAGTTTTTTATAAGTGTGGAAAAAAGGACACCAAGTACGTGATTGTAAGGGTAAGAAAATTTTTCTAATATACAATGCTTCAACAACATAGAGTTGGGAAACTATTTGAATCAATGTCTATTTCATCATAGTATACCCCAAATGTCGATATTTGATAATAATCAAGTTATGATACTACCAGAGATGAAGATGAATGATTAGTGATATTATGTCGTTATTAATGAATTGTACCATTTGAGTATTCTATTAAATATATAAATGTTTTAAGAATTATAGAATATAAGGATTTTACTACAGTACCATTTCATTAAGGATTTGAGATTGTATTTTACCAAGTAATGTGAAAGAGTTTCAAGGTAAACATTTTGGAAAATATATGGTTGAGAGAATTATAATCCTAATTATGGTCCTAATATAGAGGTAGTGAGTTTGGAACAATAGATAATTGAGTTGGATAAAGTATATGGGGTATTATTTACATACTTAGAACTGATTAATTGTTTATTTATACCATCATTGTTGGAGTATTCAAAATTTTTGGATTTAAGGAGTATGTCCAGTATTCTATGTTTTACAATTGGAATAAGTAAGTACATACCAATTCAAATATGGTTTTCTAGTAATTCATTTTATTACCCCATTTTAATAGAATACATGATGAATGTATTCACATGTACAATATGTGACCTTTCTTATAGATTTTGTACTGTGAGTTCAGATTGAATTATTTTGGATTAGTCTAATGGTTGGAATGGATTATGATTGAAATAGGATACTATTGTTAAGGTTAGATCTTTTCTTAGTATTATTTTTTTATTGTTACAAAAAGGAAAACACGAAGGTCGAGCGACAACCCGTGATGTCTGGCAAGGCCGCGAGACCTAAACCCACAACCGAGGATAAGAAGGGAACATCACCTACCACTTACCTATGTGATGTCTTGGATTTTATATTATAATATTTTAAAAAGGTCTAAAATATAAATTATAATTTAATTTTTTTGGAACCCTGTACGATTAGGATAAATAGAAATTATGGAGTTCTATTATCACTGGGAAATGAAAGATGAGTTTGTGGTAGAAATTAGTTAGTGGATGAAACTATACCTATCAAGTATTTTTTATCTTATTATATGAATTAATTAATACTTAAACTTTAGGGAAAGGATCTTAAAACAAAATTTTTTTTATCTTATTAACTTAGGTTTTGATGAACCAAAAATATTTTATGTCATCACCGATTTATGTCTTTGAGGCCCTCAATTTTCCAATTATTGTTCAATTGTTTTTTATTGATGACTTTAATCAATTCCTATAAATATTTATGTTTTCCCCCCAATTATGTGTCTCAAATTTCCCCCAATTTTCTCCTATTTGAAAACATAATTTGGTGGTGTCTTTTTCATTTCCCTTTCCCTCTTATTATGAATAAATTTGGATAACCCTATTTCCGATGGGGGTTTTACACAAAGTTATTTTCTATTTTTAGCATTCTATTTTCGAAGAATAATTTCAAATTTCGAGGAAACAATTTATTGAAGTAGGGGAGAATGTAACACCCTAGGATTTCATAGTACATTGTCTCTTTAATGTAATTCAATATTTTGCGCTACACACAACACCGAGTTCGAGCGCACCATGGATTACCAAACAAGCAGTTGAAAAAGAAGTTACGAATAGTATTAACTACAATTTAAATTTCATTAACTCCCTATAATTTTAGAATCTATATTTTGTGTTTTAGACATAATATAAGAACAAATTAATTTTTTCAAATAAAATAAATATTTTTAAAAAAAATTCTATTTTACCTCCTTTTAATGGGGAACCCTTTGTAAATCCAATATTGTAACTTTTATATATCTAATTTAATGAAATTAATTTATTCTTTAGAAGAGGGGAATAAAAATCTAGTTTAGATAAATTTGTTTACTTTTCTAAGAACTCTCATATTTTGATGAATAATACAAAATACTAAATTTTAATTGGAAACAACCTTTTTAATCGAAATAATTTATAGTGATAAACTATTAATTTTAATGGTTTTAATGTATAATTATATTATATTATTATCATTTAATATAATATAGGTCATTATATGTAAATTAACATTTAAATTATAAATATACACATGTCAATCTTTGGATAGTTTTTACTTCTTAAAACCCATCATTTTGGTTTTGACAAAGGGAATTAATTTTAAATTCATTAATGAAACTGATATTATTTGAATTTGGTAAAATAGACATCATTTTTGGATTCATAATATCAAAATAAGTTTAAGGTTAATTTTTGGTATTTTTTGGAAAACATTATGTTTTTGATGAGTAGTGAAGAACACTGCGTTATTGTTTAAAACATAGTTTTATTTAAATAATAATTATTTTTATTTCAATTTATATTAACGTAAAAATAAATAAATAATACCTATATTAGTTCAATGTAATTCAATGGAGTCATTTTAGAATAACATTATATGTATAAAATTTTATTCAATTTTTTAAGGTCTTTTACTCACCTTCTTCGCACATTTGAAAATTTGCATAAAGTGTAATTTTACCGCTTCTGTGAATTGAATTTCAGAATTTTGAGAGACATAGTTGAAATAAGTAAGATAAATTTTGTTCAAAAGGATGGATATAATTTTTGGCGAATGGTAACTTTTGAATTTTATTTACCACAGTTAAAAGAAAATAGGGTAATTAAATGTAAAAATGAAATTATAATTACCATAACACATGTCTTAATTATATTGGATAAGTGTATTTTGACCAAAAGTAACCCTAGGAATAAAATACGATCCTTTTGGTCCACTAGTATTAGATTACGACATTTACTATAATTTTATTTAAAGAAGATTTATAAGTGCTAAATTCCTAGTTTAATAACTAAGCCATTTTTAATATAGGATTATAAATAAGTTAAATTAGACTATAAATATTCATTATAAATGTAAAATTATTTCCTAAATAATGGTTATTTATTTATTATTTTTAAAAATTAAATAATTAAATTTATTTATGACACACAGATGATGCCGTAATTACCTCATTAATGAAAGATTAAAATAATTGATCTTATAAATATCTAAATAAATATAAAGTAAGAATTTTGATTCATTAAAAGAATTTTTTAGGTAAATATGACATTTTAAGGTTGATTTAATTTATTTTTTTCTATGTAATCCTGTTTTTTTGACTTTCAAAAAAACCAAATACTAAATAGTGTCAAAATTGACATAAATGAGTTTTTTTACTTGTAGGTTTTCGTTGATGGTTGATTTATATCAATAATTTTTCATATTCAATTATTTTTATAGCCATATCCATATATTTATAATCTCATCATCACACCAAATCCCGAAAAATCCCTTATTAAAATTCCTTTATTCATTAAATATATTTCAAATACTTCTTATATCACTTATGTTGGCCCTATAAAATCTTTATAATAGAAAATAATTAATTGTTTGATTTTTATAAATAAAATTTTCATTGATAATGAATTTAGAATAATTTTTCATGACAAAACAATTTTTATGTTATCCAAACCCCTTCATTCTTTATTAAATTTTTTTTTGAGATCATATATCATTTTGACTTTATCCACGATATCGACAATTAAATCCACCACCTAGATAGATATATCTTGATGACCCTATAGTTTTACAACTACCATTTCTAGAAGGGTAAATAAAAATTCATCTTGTTGTTAATATGATATCTACTATTTATATTTTAGTATATTTTTTATTTTTTTTATATGATTAATTTCAAACTATTAAATGTACTCTTTAAATAAACTTTTATATTAACGACTACATCGGGTTGATTATCATTTTCATCCACAAAATGTTTTCTTTAAATTGTTCCTATAATAAAATATTGCACATCATAAATTATCTAAAAAATATCATTATAATAGAAATATTATTCAAAATTTTTATATTTACTAAACTGATTATTCCACAAAGTTTCCTTTATATTTGGAATTTCTTATTTAAGGATACTTCTTGGTATAACCTGTCTTCTTTTTTGTTGATTAAATTTTACCTTCAAATCAATTTTCTACTACAAGTATTTTTTTTTAATTTTAAAAATCCATAATTAATATGATAAAGATGAAATTTAAATTTTATTTTTATTATTCCTCACATGAATATGTATGTTACTGGTGATATAAATTCTTAATTGAAATATTATTCATTGATCCCAAATATATGAATCACTTAATTTACCATGGGTTTGTAGGAATTATATTTTTTAAATTGTGTGAATGTCCCCTATCGTATAACCTATATTATGTTGTCCATCGATATACTATGAATTTATAAATATTCATATATTGGATATCATACTACACAAGGGGTGAAATCATGGAATTATATATGGGTGGAACTCTTCTTTGTATCATTTTAATAATATCCATTTTCTTAATTATATCGATAATCCAAAAATTCATCCCACAAAATCTATGATATGGACGATGTATGCATAAATATTTTCATTTTTTATCTTTAATATTTCATTGAAAAGATTTTCAAGAAATTTAATTTTACATTATTTACATTACATTCCTCATAAAAATTGGTTTCTAAACTATCCTATTTTTATTTTATTTCTTTGAAATCCATGAATTTCATATATATCCTATTCATTAAGACAACATATAGAGTTTTTGGGCCATTATCATATCATAAAAATGATTCTAATCAGGTTTAGAGGTTTATATTATCATTTGTTAAACAACATGAATTCTATCTCAGGATTTGGGGAAGACACAATGTGTGAGTGATCATAAGTGATATCTCATATAATTCAACCATATATGAATGTGATGTACATGAATTGAAGGTATGAATTTTTATTAATTTTGTTCTCTATATTAGAAATCATATTAGAGATAGATTCATTATACAAGTACCTAGAGGATTTGATTCAACTTCTTATTCCCACAGTTCTAATGCACCTTTAGTGGGGGTTGGTGAATTAGTTTTTTCTATTTTTCTTATTTTTCACATGATTATTTTTGCATATGAGAAATAATATCAAAAACATAATAGTATTCAAGAACACATATAATATAAATATATATAAATTAAACAAAGTGTATATAGATTTTAGTTGGATTCCCCAAAAGCGCAAGTCCATGGAGTATACACCAATATTGTGTCAACATACCTAGGGGTTAATACTAAAACCTCAATATGTTATAGATTTTAAAAAACATAGAGTATAAATACATAATAACTCATTTTCATATCTCTTTGCACACCACATTGTGATATGAAATATATTAGTAATTCAATATAATTCTTTATTATAATGAGTCACAACATTTCAGTGCCACCATTCTAATAAAGTATGTGGTCCATGTGTTTCAATTAATTCTTAAAATCATGATATAGAATTTAAATATTGAATACCAAAAATACTTTATTATTTTTGTGAATTTTATTGAATTTTTAAATATATTTATTCTTCTATTTATTCCCTATTTAAAATGGGAAACCATTTCCCCATAAAATATGTTACATTAGGTTTTTAAATTTCAGATACATAATGGGTCTACAAAAATATCTATTGTCTTCACATAGAGATGATTATGTAAATTTAATTTATAAATAATATATTTTGAATTCTGTATTCTATAATTTCCTATATAAAACTTCCGCGTGGAGTGACCTTATAATTTTTTTTTATACAGACCTTATCATAAAAATTTAGGTCATAGATATATATCATTTCTCAGGGAATGCTCTTACTTCAACTACAAGATAATTTTTTCCTACATTAATGTATAATTTTTATTTCTTTGAATACCATGTAGCGAAATTTATACATTCTTTCACTGGGAGGATAAATATGTTGTAGTTTTATTCTTCAAAATATATAATAATATAACATATTTATCTTTCCTACGGGTTCTAAAATATAACCCTAAATTTTTTTCATGGTTGGAGACATGGTGTGGTATATTCTATTATATTTTATAATTGGACCAATCATATTAGGCATTGCCATCAATATTTCAATAACAATATCTTAATAAAAACATAAATAACTCAATCATCCATTGAGTTGTGAAATATCCACTAAAATTGAAAAATATATGCTATATAATCACTAAATAAATTCAAAATATACATTATGTAATAATAATTTATGTCGTGAAATGTAAAAACAACATTTAATGGCTGAAATTTAAGTAATTAAATGTTTATTAGAGGATTTATTTTATTAATACTTCTTGGTGAAGAACATTACAAAAGTTCTAATACTTATGTTATTAAATGAACATAATATCCACAGTGTAAATTTATAGAGGAGACTCATATAATTTTAAATTAATGAATATAATATTGATGAAATTTTAAACTTTTACAACTAAACTATGGTCACAATTTAAAGCTACTAGTAATGGTGGAATTATTTTATTTCAATAATGAGTAGAATGTTTCACCATTTATCAATAAATACTTAATTATGTTTTATGTGATATTTACAACAACTACTAATAGAAAAAAATACATCATGATATACCAAGTTTTACCAAACATACCTATAACACATAAAAATCCACTACATAAACAATGACATATCCCATACCAATAAACTAAAAAAACAACCCAATATCATCTCATTTGATCTAGCCGTCCATGATACCATGGTTATTTCATATTTTAGTTCATCATCCATTTAAACATAAATAACCAATCTTAAAAATTTCATCATTGGAAAACTAGTCCCAACACCTTCTATACAGCTCATTAAAATTCTCTAAAAACCACCATCTCTATAAATTTTCATGACCATGAAAAAAATGACACAAAAACTAGAAGAAACAACACTCTGTTAATACTATAAAAAGTGACTTTGAATATTTATATTTTTATCATATATATTCATATTAAATTTAAAAAATCTCACATTCGTTATAATAATCAATTTCAGAAATTATAGAATTGTTCCTTTAATAGAATTTTCTAATTAACCATTTATGTATTATTCTGATAAAGAATTACAAAAAATGATACATGATTTATATATGTAACCAAATATTCATCACTAAAAAAATCATCCACTAATAATAAGTGATATTTTATTTTAAAAATTGTCATATTAAATTCACCGAATTCAATAAAGTCCCCTTAGTCTGTTGTATTAATATCAATAAGACAAATATTTTTATTCATCAAAGGGGAAAAATTTCCGAAACATCCATAATATACAAAAAAATGCAGTTTAAATGTATCCCCTTCTTTAATTGAATTGACACATCGTCGATTCATGTATAAAGAAAAATAGATTATCATAATGAAAAATAATGTCAGGTAAAATACTTAAATAACATCATAACAACATTCCCTATAAAAAACACCAAAATCACCCAAACCAATCAACCAATACTGCCACAAATTTTTAACAAATAAAATAGTGATAGAACTATGATGAGAATATAGACTCATTGAATATAACAAGTCATAGATCAATAAAAACCAAGGGGTATATCCAATAAAGGGATATAAAATTAAACTATATATGAACTTTAAATTTCCCTTGGATTCGGGATGAAATTATGAAAATAAGAAAAAATAATATTGTATTATGAATTTATATAGGTCCTAGAAATTATACCATTTTAGTGTTATAGTTTTTGGTATGGTTTTGGTGGGATAATTCATAATGGTATATTTAAACTACCCTAAAAATAAAATTTCCATCCCCTTTTCAACAATTAGTCCACCCCACCTAATTTCCTTTTACATAGAAAGAATGAACTATAAAAAAATAGTTATTCTATGATGTATATTGCTCTAAAAATAATGAATAATCCTTTAACAATGTGAAGCTGTAATTAAACCACCAAATCACAATGAGTAACCAGAAAGACAAACCACTAAAAATCTATCTCCATTTCTTAAACTATGATAGTAGTTCCCATACAGTGAAGGAAACTTCCTAATGAAACCTATAAACATGTAAAACCAAAAAATGTGTCATCACTAGTCACATAAAACCATGATAATGAAATTGATATGGAAAATGTAAGATTAAAAAAACTTTAATAATTGTATATCATGGTATATTGACTATTTTTATTTTCTAATTATTCATCAATACTATCAAATCTATGAAACATTCCTTAATATTGTGATGCAAATAATTATAGAACTACCGTTCTATCTAGACATAACTCTACATCATAACTCTGAAATTACTTCCTCTCCATATTCCATTTACTAAATTACTTCCTCCCCACATTCCATTTCAAAATAGCCACAACACCTAAAATAATAAATGCAATGGGATAATAAGTATTCATCTATTATAATAAATACCTCTAATATTATACATGTTTTTGGGAATTAGAACCTATGTAAAAGGAAAACGTCAAATACCACCCCAAAGACTCCCCATGAGATACCTCCCAAACATTAGTAACACAAACACTAATGAAAAATATAATATGGAAAACAATTTTAGTAAATAAAATAGTGAAAATTAATCTATTCATTTGAAAATATAACATATAAATATATATAAATCGAATTTTGAGGGACATTATAGAACTTTTATTCCCACAGTCATTCCTTTAGGAAACTGTGCCTCTAGAGAATATAATAAAATTGATTAATTCACCCAAAAAACACCCTCTAATAACTATTTTGAATATCAATTTACCTATGCAAGATTTTCTAAACATCTTTTACATATATATATCATTAAAAAATTCACGGGTTGAATATGGGGATATCATCAATCTAGTAATATAGTGAATACATCATGGATCTTGTCAAACTATGGTGGAGGTACAAACCAATATTCCACCTATATGAAATACCCTATAAACCCAAAATGGGATTTCAAAAATTAAAGAAATCTTACTATCTTGGAATATTCTCTAATCAAAACTATATAGAAAAAGCCCATTAACACATGATCTCAATCCATGTGATCCAGAAGTTATCATTTTCAAATAATATAAAATTTTTCGGATTTGGATTCACCTATATCCTCTCAGAAATCATATAATTCTTATTCGATGTGAGTTTATCATTACTTAATTTAAGGACCTCAAACTCCATTATATAATACCAGAAATTAGAGATAATTAATGAAACCCATAAATATTCTCAAATAGATCCCATTAAATTGAAGAGTTCTTACTGCAATTATAATATATATCTAACTGATGGTTTTTCATAATCCAGGATCCATAAAAATAAAAAACAGTAGCTCGCAGTCTATCCTCTATATTATTTATTGTAACATCTTTTTATTATTTTCTAGTATTACTAAACCCCTATTTTTATCAATCATTGAAAGTGTTTTGATTAGGAATTTTTAGGGTAATGTTTTTTATTTTTAATTGTGAATTTCTATGCTAGTGCATGGTAGGCACCCAATTTTCCAAACCGTGAACCCTCTTAAAAGAAATTATGGAAACTGGGAAGTGGGATTTAGATAGGTTACACTTGGTTTACCAAACCATGAACCCTACTTCTAGAAACCATCTGGCCCATTTTGTATTGATGAAAAACTTGGGGATTTTTTTGACTAAATCATGCACCTATGGCTATGAAATTGTGTGTACAAGTTTTTCATTATTCTAATTTTTGATAAGAAATTATTGAACCCCCCATTCAGGTCCTGAACAGATCTCTGTCGATCAAAAATGATATCTATCTTCCTTGAAGATTCCAAGAGGGATTCTTGGCCCCTCAAAACCCTCCTAGAGGTGATCCAAATGTATGTGAATAATGGTCGATCCTCCTCTGGTAGGTTTAATCATCCTGTTCATTTTATCTCATGACCTATCTCTTATTTCACAGGGTTATGTGGATCCTTATGTTAAATTATAGTTGTAATACCCACTATTGGGGCTTATAAACATAGTTTTGATCCTCATTACCCCATATTCGGTTGTTTTTGTTCTTCCTCAGCAAATCCCGATTAGGTTTTTATGCTTCGAGATCAAGAAAATCCGAGGCCGGTGGTTCCTTTACGATGCCCAATATTTTTTAACCATAAATTTCTTTATTTTATTTAAATAGTTTGAATTAAATTCAATTTATTGTATTTTTACTAAATGGGTTTCAATTGTTAAATTTTTTAAAAATTCAATTCCATTGAATTAGGGATTTTGAGAAAAATGTGGGTTTGGAATAAAATTGGAAAACACCCATTTCTATTAACTTGGGGTGTGTTTATGGAAATTTGTGGAAATTGAAAATTTTTAATTTATGTTGTGTATTTTATGGAAATTGTTCCAATTAAAATTTTTAATAAAATTTTTGAAAATAATTTGATGGAATATTCTAAAAACCCCAATTTCATTAAATTGATTGGGGATATGGAATTGATGGGATTTATTTGAAAATTATATTTTTGAATTTAATTAGTGAAATTGGATTTTGAAATTTCATGAATTGGGTTGAACTAATTATTTATGAAAAAGTGATTGAAATAGTTTTTAATAGAAACCATTGGGGTTTGTCTTGGTAAAAAGGAATGTTATTGATTAAAAACACATTATCATTTTTAAATGGAAAATTAACATATTTGAAATGGAGAATGGGATAAAATTTCATTTAATCAATCTTGAAATAAATTGTACATCATGTTTTTGTACTAGATCACCTGAAAGACTCAGTTAGTTAGTGTGTTATTTGGATAACACATTATGACTTACAACATTCTAAAACATCATTTCAGCGCATCACATCACTTGGGTGGTGGGGATGAGTCATGTTTGGCCTTATCCCTAATGGGGATTCTGTATATACATTCAGTTTCATAGTGTTCCTTCCCTATAGCCTAGAACATTCACATCTAGCTTGAAATAAAAACATGTTTCTCTCTTTTTTTTTTCAAATGTAAAAATTCAATTTTTGTAGAAAATTTTACTTTCCTTTTGAGTTTATATAAACTATTTTATAAAAATTTATTTATTTAATTTATATATGTAAAGTTATATTTGAGTAAAGAACCCATTAATTAAACGTAATTCCATCCTTTAAATTTGAATCATGAATTTATAAATTATTTACATCTTCTAATATGTAAATCAGGATTTTAGTGAAAATTATTTTGAAATTCAAAACCAGTTTATTTTAAAATTGGTAGAACTTTCACGGTTAATTTGATATTGGATTCTTATTAGGGATTTTTTAGTGAAATTATACCGGTATTTGAATAACACCCTAATTTTTCCCTTACGAATTTATATATTTTCTCTTTACAGGCTCAAGAAATGGAAAATGATCACTTGGAGTTGGTTCTAGCTTTTCAACTGGGGACTTGGTGATTTAGTTCTGAGTTGGGACTTGAGAATTATTTTCTATTTTCTATTACTTAGTTATAGTACATTGTCAGTTTTTTTTTATTTTTGACTTCTGGTACATTACTCCATGTGGAGTTTCATATGATATTCATTATTTATTGGTTCCTTTACTTCTATAATGTTTGGTGTAATGACCCTAAAATTTCAAGGAAATTTTTTTCTTATTTTTCTTTGGGATTTTACGAGTACGCAGTTTCTGACAGCGCCTGATTCCAAGGCCCGGTGTGCCCAGAATCATTTTTTGAAGTTTAGCTCGGGTACGTTCAGTGAACAAAAGAGTGGGTTTTTCTAACTTTTGAACTGGTACTCGGAATCAAAATATGAGGGCACCGATGAACTCGCAGAGCCGGAAATTTATTAAGAAGACCCTTTCCAGAGTTGCGTTTGCTCGGGTGTGCTTTTTAAAATAATCGGTTAAGTAATGAATAAAAATAAAATTTGTGCAACCAATTTTATTTTTATATCTTTGTGGTTTAACTTCCTTGTGAGGGAGTTGGGGTGGGACCCACTAAAATCCTAACTCTCAGTAGGATATTATTGGGGTGGGGCCCACACGAGTCCCCACCTATTCAATTTCTATAACCCTCCAAATCCCCCCCCATTAATTTTGTAACACGCCCGCACCGCCTTAAATGAAAAGTCAACTCATTAATTATTTAACTTTCAGTGTAATTAATGAGGGAATTCATTTTGAATTTCAAAAGGATTGGCATGCGAAATAAAATAAGGCAAAGCCTTATTTTATTAAGTTGTTTCGTTGTGCGACAATCTTTGGAAGAGGAAAGCTCTATGTCTTGAAGAAAATTCTTCCTCCTTGAAGAACACGATGAACGCACCATCACCAACGAAGAATGTCGGCCTCCGATGAAGGACGAAGAAGAATGCAGAATCCTCGGAGATCGACGACGTGACGTTGTGTTCCGCGACGCTGATGGTTCTCTTCTCCGCGACGCCGAAAATCCTCCTTCCGCGACGCCGTATTCCGCGTCGTCCCTTCCCCGCGACGAACCTTCATTCAACAAATGCTTGAGGTAGGGGTTTAATCTTAGTTCACGTTTTATTTAACGAAATTCGTTAATAATTGCTGGTCGCTTGCTATCATTATAACGGGAGGAGGTCGGACTGCACAAACATGGCCGACCCTCCTCCCCCCTTTGATGTTTTGCTCATTGCGGCTCGAAAAAAGGTAGAGCGGTGCAATGGAACCACCTAGAAACAAGAAAGAATGTGACAAAGAAGCATGGAGCCATCGCACCGCGCCGTTGAGGCCGAATTAAACCACTGCCGGAGTCGGGGTCGCGGAGGCGATTCGAAGACTCTGCTGGTTGATTGTTGTGCGCGGATGATGGGTGACAAAAAATGGTGCCACAAGGGAATTATGAGGACTTCAAAGTGATGACATGGTCCCGGGAGGACCGCTGGCGAAGATGGAAGGCAAAACGGACCACCAGAGCGCATCTAGTGGTCTGTGGAAGACCCTGCCGGCACGCCTCGCCCGCACAGCGGCGCCAGCGGCCGGAGGCGGCGGTCGGCACCGACAGGAATCCAAGAGGCGGCGGCGCCTGGTACATTACCGGGAAGGACCGTCGTGGCTGAAGCCATAGCAGCAGGTGGCTGGTATCGAGGCCGCACGGGACCGAGGGCGCCGCGGCACCGGGCTATGTCCGCTGGCAAGGGGCGGCCCCCACGCGGGGGCCGCGACTCCAATCAAGGGGGAAGCGCCCCCTTGCGCGTCCGCTCGCCCAGCGCCGACCCAACCCCGCTCGGCCAGCGCCGAGCCGTCCTGGGCTGGACCGGCCGCACCGGGCCGGGCCGCCGAGGCCGGGCCGAGCTGCGACCCACCGGGTCGGACCGGGCCCAGACCCCCCATTTTTGGACCACTTTCGGTCTTTTTCCCATAACATGGGCTACGGACCTCCGATCGACGCACCGTCAGTTGAGATTAGATCCTTGGATCGAGACGGTCGTTTTAATATATTAGAATCATGGTTTCGGAGAACTTTGTGTACAGCCGGGTTGGTTCGAACCCGAAACCAACTGGGCCCTCGAAGCGGAAACGCTTATAACTTGAGATTCAGACGTCCGATTGACGTGCCGTCGACTTTGTTGGATTCCTTTTGATGAGACGGAAATTTTGGCATACTTCACCTAAGATTTGGAAGCAGTTGGATAGTGGCCGGGTTGGATTGTACCCAAAATCCAACCGGGCCCCTAGAACGGAAGAGCTGATAACTTTCAGATCGGACGTCCGTTTGACGAACTGTCAGCGGCGATGGTGATCACATTGAGAAACGGTCCCTATGAATATACCCTATGGAAGTTCAATATATAATTTAGATATGGCCGGGTTGGTTCGCACACAAAACCAACCAGGCCCCTGGGACAAAAATGCTAATAACTCACAGACCGGGCGTCCGATTGACGCGCCGTCTATTGCGTTGAGACCCCTATGACGAGGCGGTCCTTTGAGATACTTATTCGTGGGACATTTTTATACTTGGAGTATAGACCTGTAGCTCGTGGAGAGGACCCTCCTGGAGACGAGTGTACGGATTATGGAGACTTTGTAGCTGGCTGAGACCTGATGACTGCTTGTCCGATTCGATTCAGAGTGACTTGCATAGCACAGTGGGGAACACTACTTTGTGCGGTGGCAGACCCATGGTGGAGGAGAACTACTTTGTGAGGTGGAAGACCCATGGTACTCGACAGGAGGAGTACCTCTATAGGCTATGAGGGGGGGCACTACTGTGTGAGGTGGCAGACCCATGGCGGTGGAGCACTACTGTGTGAGGTGGCAGACCCGCAGTACTCGACAGGAGGAGTACCTCAGCAGTCTTAGGTAAGTGAGCAGTACCTTGGAGTCGTGACAGGATCACTGTACTCTATAGAGATGGAGCTCTTCATCAGTTACTGTTTCGAAAATGAAAATCCTGGGTTGAGATGAGTCTATAACCTTTGTGTTTTCTCATGATTCAGATGGGTTACTTGATAATTTAGGAATAAGTATGGGCGTATACCTAAGTAAGGGTTATCTGTTGAGATCCTTATTTTCGGTTATCCTTGTTGGAATTAGTGAGACCTTGAGGGTCTCGGGGTCCCTAATGAGTATCGTATACTCACCCCTGCACGGGTTATGCCCTCACCTCATTGTGTTGGTTGCAGACGACGGGTAGCGCTGACGGAGGCCGAGTGTTCGAGGACTGGATGGTACCTGGTGGTGGACTTCACGAGATGATACTCGGAGGATGTTGAAGGGTGAGAGCGTTGAGGAGTCTATCTGTACCTACCCTTCAGGTAGGATCCGTGGTGGATGATCCAGGAGCTACGCTATTTGTACCTACCCTTCAGGTAGGATCCGAGGTGGATAACCCAAGAGCTGCTTCTATTCTTCCAACTGTTTGTCTTTTCTATTGTACTTCCTTTCAGTTGTAGACGTACTTTTCAGTTTGGTTTTTATTCTGGACCTTTTTACTTTTCATCAATTTCTTTTGTACTTTGTGTTTTAATTCCTCTTATACTCTATGGTGTTTTGTTTACTTTTATAAAGGCAATGTCTTCCCAGTTATCAGGATTTATGACTTTGGTCCTAGTCGCCAGCCTCTGGCCTATGGAAGGCGGGCATGGGGAAGTCACGGCATGGGCCCCGAGGATGGGTCATGACAAATTGGTCTCAGAGGAGTCGGTTCTACCGCAGAACTTAGGACTCTGATATTTTTCTTTAGGCGAATTAATAGTGTTAAGGGTACCGAGTGTGGTTTTTAGTTCATGGAGTCTAGTGTTGGTGCGGGCGGCCGACATATCCATACACCAGGACCCTGACAACTGGTTTCTGACTTTGTGCACGAAAACACTGATTGCATGTGTGTTTCCAAAAGTTTTAATAGTCAGCTCAAACCAGTTCAGCTCATCAGGTATAAATCGTTTGAACGTGTCACGTTTTTTTCTTTTAGGATGCCTCCCTATGGATGACCATCTAGAGCCCCGAGAGTTCTATGTACTGACAGCCCGCCGAGTGGCATGGCCTCAGTACAGGGCCCTATCCCAGTTGAGGCACCAGCGGTACTACCACCTGTTGGGTCACCGATGCCACCATCCCCAGCAGTAGAGGGTGCATGTCGCTTGAGCACACTGCATGAGTTCCAGCGCAAGAGGCCACCTAGGTTCAGGGGAGAGACGGACCCACAGGTGGTTGAGGATTGGCTGGAGGCTGTGGTGAGAGTCTTCAGGCTAGTGGGGACGCCAGCAGACTTCATGGTGATCCTTGCTGCCAGCCTTCTTTAGGAAGCAGTTGGAAGATGGTGGAGCCTGATGCTCGAGATGCATGACGAGGCGACACTTTTGTGGGCAGACTTCGAGAGCCTGTTCCGGGCAGAGTTTGTACCAGCAACCTTTCGAGCGGTGCGTATATAGGAGCTGCTGCATCTACAACAGGGTAGCATGACGGTAGCGCAGTACTCAGCGAGGTTCACAGACCTCTCATGCTACTCCACAGATATGGTATGAGACCCGTTCTTCAGGGCCCTAACCTTCAAGCAGGGGCTCAGGCGAGAGATTAGAGCTTTTTTTGTTTCTCACAGCATCCCGACGCAGACAGGGGTGTTGGAGCGAGCCCTCTTAGTGGAGAGTTTCCTTGCTGAGCAGTCTCCAGCAGCAGGACCCACCACTAGCCGGCATGCAGCAGAGTCTTCTATAGTGGGCAGTAGATAGGTAACACAGAGGTCCAAGAGGACCAGACCTATAGGTGGTCGACCGCATGACTCAGGGTCGGTAGTGCGAGGCACCGAGGAGAAGAAGGCTGAGGGAGGGGAGCTGGCCGTGCAGCTGGAGTTGGACGACGCTTCAAGGTGTTTCCACCACCACCACCACCAAGAGGTCCACCCAAACCACAGGGAACATGTGGACATGGGAGAGCTCAGCTTAATGCAGCAGAAGAATATGACTACGGAGCTCCGGAAGCAGGTGGACAGGAGCGGAACTAGTTGTTTCCTTTTGTTCTTCGTACTTTTATTTCCATGTTGTTGTTACATTTGTGTCTTTGTAATATGAGCTGCAATAATAAAAAGACACTTACCATTGTGACATTTTCTTCCTTCCTTTTTGTATACTAAGAGGTTCCAGTTTAAACTGTTGACTTGACCCTCACTTTTGAGATTCCTACAGGAGGAGACCCAGTGACCACACACTGATGCCGACAGTGTGACTCAACCCTTGGAGGCGAGAGTAACAGTTGGATCTCTTGGTAGTAGCGTCGAGGCCTTACGACGTCATCCTTGGTATGGATTAGTATCATCCATGTCGGGGTTGACTGTATTAGGCAAAGAATATGGTTCATACAGGGCATGAGACCAGATTTCTCTTATCGGCAAAGAAGAAACCATAGCAGCTCTTGTGGGACCAGAGATGGTCCAGGCCATGACAGAGAAGGCCCAGGTCATCCAAGAGTGGATGAGGACAGCTCAGAGCCGACAGAAGCCTTATGCTGACAAGAGGCAACGACCACTAGAGTTCGAGGATGGCGACCACATTTTCTTACAGGTCTCACCTCGATGTGGAATTACGAAGATTTGGCTGAGACGACAAGTTATCTCCGTGCTTCATCGGACCATTCTAGGTCCTCGGCATGGTAAGCGGGGTGGTTTACCGCTTGACCCATCCACCTCAGTAGCACCAGGTGCACGACGACTACCACGTATCTCAGCTGAGGAGATACGTTCTTGACCCGACGCATATCATCGACCACGGGAACTGGACTTTGGAGATGGGGTGACTTCTACGGGGTTCCAGTAGTGGTTGAGGATCGAGAGGAGCGGATCCTATGAGGATGGTCGGCTCCTCTTGTGCACTTTCGTTGGCAGTACGGGAACCACCAGGAGAGAACATGGGAGTGGAAGGCTTAGATGCGTGCTCTTTACCACTTTTTTATCCCTAGTTTGTGTTAAATCTTTATGGGGAAGTAAAGCCCTGAGGTGGGAGTAATGTAAAGACCCGAAAATTTCAAGGAAATTATTTTCTTATTTTTCTTTGAGATTTTACGAGTACGAAGTTTCTAACGGTGCCAGATTCCGAGGCCTGGTGTGCCCAGAATAATTTTCTGAAGTTTAGCACGGGTACGTTCAGTGAACGAATGAGCGGGTTTTTCTAACTTTTGAATCGGTGCTTGTAATCGAAATCCGAGGGCACCGACGAACTCGCAGCCCCAGTAATTGCTTAAGAAGACCCTTTTCATAGTTGTGTTTTCTCGAGTGTGGTTTTTAAAACAATTGGTTAAGTAATGAATAAAAATAAAATTTGTGCAACCAATTTTATTTTTATATCTTTGTGGTTTAACTTCCATGTGAGGGATTTGGGGTGGGACCCACTAAAATACTTACTCTCGGTAAGATATTAGTGAGGTGGGGCCCACATGAGTCCCCACCTATTCAATTTCTCTAACCCTCCAAACCCCGCATTAATTTTGTAACACACCCACACCCCCTTAAATGAAAATTCAACTCATTAATTATTTAACTTTCATTGTAATTAATGAGGGAATTCATTTTGAATTTCAAAAGGTTTGGTATGAGAAATAAAATAAGACAAATCCTTATTTTATTAAGTTTTTTTGTTTTGCAAGAAGCTTTGGAAGAGGAAAGCTCTATGTCTTGAAGAATGTTCTTCCTCCTTGAAGAACGCAAAGAACGCACTGTCACCAACGAAGAACGCCGACCTCCGACGAAGGACGACGAAGAACGCCGAATCCTCGGAGATCGACTACGCGAAGCCCTGTTCCGCGACGCCGACGGTTCTCTTCTCTGTGACACTGACGATCCTCCTTCCGCGACACCGTCTTCTGTGACGTCCCTTCCCCGCGATGAACCTTCGTTCAACAAACGCTTGAGGTAGGGGTTTAATCTTAATTCAAGTTTTAGTTAACGAACTTCATTGATAATTGTTAGCCACTTTCTATCATTATAACGGTAGGAGTTTGGACCGCACAAACATGGCCGAACCTCCTCCCCCCTTTGATGTTCTGCTCGTTGCGGCTCGAACAAAGGTGTTGTGGTGCAACGACACCGTGTGGAATCAAGAAAAAACGCAACATAGAAGTGTGGCCCCGTCGTGCCGCACCATTGATGCTGAATGAAACCACGACCGGAGTCGGGGCCGCGGAGGTGATTCAAAGACTCCTCTGGTTGATCATTGTACGCAGATTGACGAGTGATGAAAAACAGGGCCGCAAGGGCATTATGAGGACTTCGCAGTGAAGAGCCGGTCCCGGGAGGACCGCTGGCGAAGACGGCAGGCAAAACAGTCCACCGGAGCGCGTCCGGTGGTCCACAAAAGACCCTGCAGGCGCGCTAAGAGGCAGAGGCGCCTGGTGCGTAACCGGGAAGGACCACCACGACTTCAGCCACGGCGACAGGCGGATGGTCTCACGTCCGCGTGGGACTAAGGGCGATGCGGCCCCGGGCCGCATCCGCTGGCAAGGAGAGGCCCCCACGTGGAAGTCGCAGCTCCAATCAGGGGGGCAGCGCCCCCTTACGCGTCCGCTCGGCCAGCGCTGTGCCGCCCTGGGCTGAGCCACCCGGGCCGGGCCAGGCCGCGCCGGCCGGACCGGGCCGTGCCCAGCCCGGTCGGACCGGGCCCAGACCCCCCATTTTTGGACCACTTTTGGTCTTTTGCCCATAACTTGGGCTACAGAACTCTGATCGACGCACCGTCAGTTGCGATGCGATCCTTGTATTGAGACGCCCGTTTCGTTATATTACACTCAAGGTTTCAGATAACTTTGGGTACGGCCAGGTTCTTTCGAACCCGAAACCAACCGGGCCCTCGTAGTGGAAACACTTATAACTTGAGCTCCGGACATCCGATTGATCTTCCGTCAACTTTTTTGGATTCCTCTTGATGAGACAGAACTTTCGGAAAAATTTTCCTGAGATTTGGATGCAGTTGGATAGTGTGCCCGAGTTGGATTGTACCAAAAATCCAACCGGGCCCCTAGAACTGAAAAGCTGATAACTTTCAGACCGGACGTCCGTTTGAAAAACCGTCAGTGGCGATGGTGATCGCGTTGAGAAAGGGTTTATATGAGTATACCATATGAGTGTTCAGGGTACAATTGAGATACGACCGTCTTGGTTTGGACACAAAACCAACCGGGCCCCTGGGACGAAAAGGCTAATAACTCACAGACCGGACGTCCGATTGACACACCGTCTATTGCGTTGAGACCCCTATAACGAGGTGGTCCTTTGAGATACTTCTTTGTGGGAATTTGTGATACTTGGAGTATCGAACTATAGCTCATGGACCGGACCCTCCCAGAGACAATTTTATGGAGTATGGAGACCGTGTAGCTGGCTGAGACCTGATTACTGCTTGTCCGATTCGATTCGGCGTGAATTTCATAATCCAGTGGGGAGCAATACTTTGTGAGGTGGAAGACCCATGGCGGAGGAGCACTACTTTGTGAGGTGAAAGACCCACAGTACTCGACAGGAGGAGTACCTCTGTAGGCTGTGAGGGGGAGCACTACTGTGTGAGGTGGTAGACCCATGGCAGAGGAGCACTACTGTGTGAGGTGGCAGAACCGTGGTACTCGACAGGAGGAGTACCTCAACAGTCTTAGGTAAGTGAGCAGTACCTCAGAGTCATGACCAGATCACTGTACTCTCCAGAGACGGAGCTCTTCAGCAGTTATGGTTTCGATAATGAAAATTATGGTTTGATCTGAGTCTTTAACCTTTGTTTTTCCTCATGATTGAGATGGGATACTTGATAACTTAGGAATAAGTATGGGATTATACCTAAGTAAGTTTATCTGTTGAGATCCTTCTTTATGGTTATCCTTGTTGTAATTAGTGAGACCTTTAGGGTCTCGAGGTCCCTACTTAGTATCGTATACTCGCCCCTACATGGGTTATGCCCGCACCTCATTATGTTGGGTACAGACGACGAGCAACGCTGACGGAGGCCGAGTGTTCGAGGACTGGATGGTACCCGGTGGTGGACTTCATGAGACGATACTCAGAGGAGGTTGACGGGAGAGAGCGTTGAGGAGGCTATCTGTGCCTATCCTTTAGGTAGGATCCATGGTGGACGATCCAGGAGCTGCGCTATCTGTTCCTACCCTTCAGGTAGGATCCGAGGTGGACGACCCAGGAGCTGCTTCTATTCTTCCATCTTTTTGTATTTTCTGTTGTACTTCCTTTTAGTTGTACATGTACTTTTCAGTTGGGTTTATATTCTGGCCCTTTTTACTTTTCAGCACTTTCTTTTGTACTTAGTGTTTTACTTACACTTATACTCTGTGGTGTTTTTTTTACTTTTATAAAGGAAATGCCTTCCCAGTTATTGGTATTTATGCCTTTGGTGCTAGTCTCCAGCCCCTGGCCTATGGAAGGCGGGCGTTGGGTAGTCACGACATGGGCCCCGAGTACGGGTCATGACATTTGGAGAAAAACCATTTACACTTTTATTTTATATGATGTCGGGTTCTTTTCGTTGAACTATGGGGATCATGAATGACTTTCAATAAATTTCAAAACTAGACCAGTTATCACATTACTATGGTACTTGGGATGGTTCATGTAAAAGTGGAATCAGATCCAAGATAAGATTTATTGTGGAAGCTAGTATTCATTTTTGAAATCTTCTAAGGACTTTGGGGGTAGTTGAGAATTTTTTTATAGCCACATCTCAATATAATGAATCATAAGTTCCCAAGGGGTGGTTTGGGAAAGATGTCTTGTGGATTAGTTATAGTATTTTCCCTATTTTTTGGATACAGTGAAATCCCAATATTTTGTTTTCTATCAGTTTGGATTAATTTTTCCTATTTCTCTGTTAGAGTGTTTATGTGACATGTTCCTTGTTGTCGTCTAATGTTATGTTTCATCAAGCATTTGAGAAAACATGATAATTTTATATTGGAGGAAAATTATACTAAACTTCACTGATAAAATATTATGGGAGATCTGAATCTAGTTGATGTGATTGTGCGCACTATCCCAACTAGGGGACATGTGTTACCTCTAATTCCCATTTAGGCTCATTTGTGGAACCTCAAAGGGGTATTCTCAAGACTTTTTTTGAAGAGTTTCTTTACCAAAAAAAACACCATTCAATGTATCAAATGATATTCAAGAGGTTGTGGAGTGTTTGAGCATGAGGGATCATTTTTTGGGTTTTTGGACACATTCACCAAAATTAATGTGAAGTGTGCCACATTTTTTATGGAAGGAATTTATAAGATATGGTGGGACACTATTTTGATGATGAAGAAGCATTTGGGATTATAATTTAAATACTTAAAAGATCATTTTAATAACAATTTATATCCATGTTTGATGTTAATGCCCAAGGATTCTGAGTTTTTCATAATTGACTAGGCTGACAGGACCATCAAAGAGTATGAAATCCATTTTGTTGAGCTCATGAATTTTGCACATGTGATTGATTAAATTGGAAAGATAAAGAATCAAATAATAGAGTTGGTACTTCATTTTAATGTTCATTATCATATGTTCCTGTTGGATATTACATTATATTATAATGATATGGATGAAGTTCTTATGTTGGAAATGGACTAGGATAGAATTTCAAGGTTACTAGGTGTTTATTTCTCTCCCCGTGGAAGTGTGATTTTTATTAATGGAATATATAAGTGTGATTATTATCAAATAATTTCTCAACAACAAGATCATTCAAGACCTCTTGTTGTACTAGGAAGATATCTTTTGATTTTCTACTAGTGTGCTAAGACAGGACCTTAATAAATGGTTGGTAATAAGGCACCCAGGAATTAGGCCTCCAGTGGATGCTTTGGGATCTTATAGAGATTCTATGTTATTTATTCTACTTTGTTTAGTAGAGAATTATCATCACATACTCTTAAAAATGTGGGATAATTAGATACTTCCTGGGAAAAGGGATTCTATCCACAAGTATCCAGAAAGAAGCTACTTCACTCAAAATAAGTGTCCATAGAGGAAGTAGATATTTTTCAATTAATAGTGAGAGGTAAAATTACCATAGATTTATAAATAGTGACTACTCAATTTTATAATGGTTCATATAATTAATTTAATTCATCCTATTTTTTTAATGTGCTAAATATTCCTATGGATATTTTATCGTATGTAATGTATATTACTATACCCCATGGAATAAAGAGAGAGAAGGGTCTCAGTATTACTACTTGTGTATTACTTTTATCAGATGCTGAGATTACTTATATTTGTACAGTTCTCAACATGGATTCTCTTGATGGCACTTTTGAGATAGATTGGATAATTTCCAACATAGCCCATATTAATTGTTATCTTTGAAGGGATTCCATTACAACACCCAGTGGTGTGTGCTATGACATTCAAGGAGAATGGGACCGATGGCTAAGTAGAGCCAGACAATCTTATCCGGTGTTGGGGAACTGATATCTATTTTTCCTTTTATATGGAGTGAGAATATAGGAGAGGTGATCTACCTCTAGTTTTAATCATGTTTCCCAATGTGATTCCTTTTGAAAACATTGGTCTTCCATCAGTTGGGTAGGTTGTGTTTTACATTAACTTAATTGCTAGTAATAAACCAGTTTCACTTCTCACTTACTGCATGGAACCATCTGAAATAAAATTTTTGATGTCCTGCTTGAAAGATGTTCTTGAGAAATGCTTTATATGACTGAGTGTGTCACCTTCAGCAACACCAGTTCTCTTTGCTATGAATGTTTATGGGTCAATTTTCCTTTGTTTTTATTACCAAAAGCTTAATAGAATGAACATAACAAACATGTATCTTTTGCAACAGATTGATGATATATTTGGTCAGTTGAAAGGAGAAAATTGGATCTCAAATATTGATATTGGATTAGGTTTCCATCAGTTGAGGACAAAGGAATATGATAATCAGAATATTTCATTTATAATCATGCAAGATCACTATGAATACACTATAATGCCCTTTTGTATAACCAATTACCCTATTGTTTTCATTTCTCTAATGAAAATCATCTTCCTTTTTTATCTTGATACCACTGTGGCAGTTCATGTGGATGAAATCCTTATTTAATCTCTATCCGAGGGGGATGATGTTCTTTATTTGAGAATAGTTCGGAGTTTGTTGAGGAATCATTGAATTTATTTCAATCATTCTAAATGTGATTTCCTGATCTGAGAAGTGATGTTCATGGAGAACTTGGTTTTGGAATATGGTATTTCAGTTTTTCCTGATAAGGTAAAAGATGTAATAAAATGGGAACAACCATGAAATGATTTCAAGATTCAAAGCAACTTGGTTTTAGGGGGTATTATTGTTTGTTTGTCAATGAATTATGAATGTCTTCCACTCTAATGACTACTCTAACTCAAGTGGGAGTTTTTTTTGTTTTTTGGAATGAAAAATATCAAAGTTATTTTGTTGATCTGAAATTTATTTTGACTACAGAACCAATGTTAACTCTTCCAGAGGCCAGGAAGGGCTATGTGGCCATCTTTCTTTTTCCAGTATTATGTTTGGGTTGTGTTCTTATGCAAGGTGATCATGTTTTTTATGATTGATCTCATTAGATTATGGAGTAAAAAAATAATTATCACACTCATGGCATTGAACTTATAACTATGACGCGATAACATAAGAATGGTGGAATTACCTTTAGAAATAATGATTTACCATGTTTACTGACCATTTGATCCTGAGTTAAATCTTCTCTAAAAAATATTTGAATCTATTTTATAGTCACTGGGTGTAAAACTTGAAATCATTTGAATTTGACATCAGCTATACCCTCAGAAAATGGAATGTCAGCATAGATGCTTTGTGCATGAATCATCTAACCCAGGCAGTGATAAAATCTTTGGAAGAGTGAATTTTGATGGCTCTCTTGGTACAATTGTATTTTGGTGTTTATGAAAGAGGGTTTGAGGTTTCCTTTACTATAATTCATTTCAAATAAAATCTTTTTGAAATGATTCTTCAGGATATACAGCTAGAAGATGTGTTCGCTAGAATTAGAGACTCATAATATTGGGGAGACCATGCTTGATTAGTTGTTCAACATAGATGGATTTCTATTCTATGAGAAACGCTTTGTGGTGTTGTCTTTAGTTAAAAAATATGTTATGGGAGATTTTCATAATTACCAATGGGTAGTGCACCAAATAACCAAGAAGATGTTTTCTGAAATGCGATGGATGTTATAGTGGCCATGTATAACATGAGGTGTTTCTGAGTTTGTATATCATCAGTATACTTGCTCGAAGGTAAAGGCTGATCACCAAAATACATTAGGTTTTCATTAGCCACTCCAAATTCCAATATAGAAGTGGGAAGAGATATAAATGGACTTATTGGTTGGGATTACACAACCCCAAGGGAATAATAATGTTATACGGTTAGTGAATTATAGGTTGGTTAAATTGTCTCACTTTATTCAAATTCATGATAACACCAATGCTAGGAGTTTGGAAGTATCTAGGTGAAATAGATCATTCAGTTTCACAGAGTTCCATATTATATATTTTATGATATGGATCCATGGTTCACTTATCATTTTTGGGGAGACCTTAAGGAGTAACTATGATCTCATGTCAGTTTTTGGATGGAATACAATCCACAATCGGATGGATAGACTAAGAGAGCTATAATGATTCTGGAGGATATTATTCATGCTTGTGTTCTCGACTTTTTTGGGTTTTGGGATGACCATATGGGTCTGGATTAGTTTTCTTATAACAATAGTTACTAGTTATCGATAAGAATGTATCCTTTTGAGGACATGTATGGAGGGCCTTGATGATCATTGTTGTCTTAGTTAGTGGTAGTCGAACGTTCCTATATTGGACCAAGATTGATACAAGAGATGAAAACAAAGATTCATTTGATTCTTCAGAGGATGCAGATGACACAAATCTAATATATGTCTTATGCAGATCATCTCTATAGACCATTGGAATTATTAGATGATGATGAGGTGTTCGTAAAAGTTTTACCATTATTAGGACATCGATGTAACACCCCAGTATTTCATAGTACTCTATCTCTTTAATGTAATTCAATAGCTTGGGCTACACACAGCCCCGAGTTCAAGCGCATCATGACTTATCAAACTAGCCGTTCAAAAAGAAGTTTGGAATAGTATTAATTTCATTTTTAATTTTATATACTCAAAATAACGTTAAAATATATATGATGTGTTTCTTAGACATAATATAATAACAAATTCATTTTTTTCAGATAAAATAGTTATTTTTAAAAAAAAATCACATTTACCGCCTTTTGTTGGTGAACCCTTTTTAAATCCAATGTTTGAAACTTTTATGTGTTCAATTTGATAAAATTAAATTATTCTTTAGAATAGGTACATAAAAAATTAGTTTGGACAATTTCTTTGGTACTTTTCTGATAACATTCATATTTTGATGAATAGTGAAAAATAATAAATTTTAATTGAAAAAAACATTTTTAATCGAAATAATTTATAGTGTAAAATTATTAATTTGAGTGGTTTTAAAGTATAATTAGATTTTACATTTATCATTTAATATAATTTAGGTCATTGGATGTAAATTCACATTTAAGTTGTACATAAACACATGCCAATCTTTTGATAGTTTTGACTTCTTAAAAACCCTCTTTCTGGTTGGGAAAATGGGAATTAATTTTAAATTAATTAATAGAAATCATATGTTTTTAATTTGGTAAAACAGATATCATTTTTTTATTCGGAATATCAAAATTATCTTTTGGTGAATTTTTGGTATTTTTATGAAAACTTTAAATTTTTTATGAATATTGAAAAAAACTATATTATTGTTTAAAACCAAAATTTATTTAAATAATATTAATTTTTATTTAAATTCATATTAAAGTCATAATAGATAAATAATACATATATTAGTTCAATTTAATCCATTGGATCCATTTTATAATAATTTTTTTTGTATAAATATTTTTGATTTTTTAACGTCTTTTACCCTCCTTCTAAGTAAATTTGAAAATTTGCATAAAACATAATTTTACCATTTATATGAATTAATTTCAAAAATCTGAGAAAAATGGTTGAAATAATTGAGTAAAATTTTGTTCAATAGGATTAAAATATTTTTCTAGTGAATAGTAACTTTTGAATTATAATTACCACAGCTAAAAGTATATAGGATAGTTAAAGGTAAAAATTATATTATAATTACCATAACACATTCCCTAATTATATTGTATAAATTTATTTTGACCAAAATCAACCTTATCAATAAAATTCAGTCATTTTGGTCCACTTGGATTAGATTATGACATTTATTATTAGTTTATTTAAAGAAGAGTTAAAATTGTTAAATTAAAAGTTTCATAACTAAACCTTTTTTAATATAGGGTTCTGCATAAGATAAATTACAATATATATATTAATTAGGAGGATAAAATGATTTCTTACATCATGGTATTTTATTTTTAATGTTTATAAATTATATAATTAAATTTTTTAATGACATATAGATGATGCATTAATTATCTTATTAATGAAGGATTAAAAAATTGATATTATAAATATCAAAATAACTGTAAAGTGAACCTTTTGATGAATTACACTAACTTTCTATGTTAATATTACATTTTAGGGTTGATTGAATTTTTTTTAATAATCATGTTTTTTTGACTTTCAAAAAAACCAAATACTAAATAGTGACAAAATTGACATAAATGAATTTTTAATACAAATACTATATTATTAAATGATATAATATTCCAAAAAATATCAAGTTTACCCAAAGGGCTTACATAATGATATGTATGTCATTAATGAACCACTTGAAGTTATCTTTTCATTTTATTGTATGTTTATTAATCTTTTAATATAACAATAAAAGAATAAATTTTAAAAGTTAAACTATTTAACTAAGAGTTAAATCTAAAAGAGAAGGTTAATATGGTGACCTAAAATTTTATAAAACCTATTGTTTGAGAGTATTTAGATCCATCCACACCTTATTCTCAAAATAAATCCATTTTATCCATTATAAACTGAAATTTATTTTATAATAAAATAATATTTCAAGCTTTTCCTAAAGTGACCATAACCTCTCTTATAAAAGGGTACTCCCCCTTCTCTCAAAATCTCATCTCCAATGCCATTTGGCTCATCCAAACCCCGATCCAATATCTTCCCAACTACCCTAAAATAAACATAGAGCCCTAAATTTTATTATCTTCCAACCAAAGGAGCCCTTTTGGTCAAATGAAAATAAATAAGCCGAAGAAGATGTAATTACTTCAACACTTCTTTTAAAGTACTTCTCTTCTTCCACTACCACTTTATTTGATTTTTCCCATACTAAAATAATTACACAAGTAACTTAAATATAATATGATGTTATTATAAATATGGTATAACTATATTAATTATTTTATCCATCCTATGAATGAAGAAGTCACCATATGTACGTACGTACGACTCACCGTCTCCACGTCATGGTGTAGTTTGTTATTCAACACTTAATTATTTGGATGGGTATAATAAAGAGTATAATTGATGTAAATAATAAATATAAAAATTTAATTATTATTTATATATAATATACCATAAAATTACATATGTTATCACCATCAATAAAATGGCATCGCCGCTCTTGCGTACGTATGAATTATGGTCTCCACGATGCGATGATATTAATTTCCACATTCACCATTCATCGATGATTACAAAAATATATATTATTAAAAAGTATGTAATATATGAAATAATAATTCTACTGAATATATATATATATATATAAATATATATCTGTGTGTGTGTGTGTGTTTACATATATCTCATTCACTTACCTCCGTTCAATATGTTATGAAAACAGAAACAACGTATATGCATACGTACGACCTACTGTCTCCATAAACAGTGTTTTAAATTTCATATATCTATCAATTATACATATTTATATTCTGAATATATATGATAAATAATTAATGTTTTATATTCTGGAATTAATTAAATCATGATATAAGTGATACAATAAAAAATAACATATTAAAACATGTACAATAGAGAAAGTGATTATTACCCGAAATATGAATTTAACATAGAAATTATTATTTAATGGGTAGTATAAATCTATAAATTAATAAATTATGATATCATAAATATAAATACGGTTATAGTATAATTTATAAATGTAATATGGTCATTATACAGGTGGATAAACATACCCTTTACAAATGGAAAGTACAAGGTAAGGGTTATTTCCTCAATCTCATTATTTTATGAGATTGTTTATCTGTAAGTATCTTCTGGGACATATTTATCATCTATGTACATGTTTCATTAAATTTTTTTAAAAAGGAATATTTTTTGTTTTTATGGTAGGTACTATTTAACTATATTATCATTTTAAATATTTTTAAATATTTGTTTTTTAAATATTTTAATTAATGTCCGTGTTTTCAAAATGATTTTAAGGATTTTTTTACGTAGACATGATTATTTAAAAGTGTTAATTTATATCAAAAGTTTCAAATTGGTATGGGATAATTTGATTCAAGAATCTCTTTTAAATGACTACCTTTATAAATTGTGTGACATTTAAATGATTTCTTGAAAAAGGGTAGTTCTCTCAAAGAGTTTTATTCATTATTTTCAGCTATGTCAACATCCTTTATTGGATATTATTCTTGATGGAAGTTTATTTACTATAATACAATCTTCTTTATTCCATTGAATGTATTATGATATTTTTGACTGTGGTTGTGCTATTTTTACACCATTCATGGTTTGTGGTTAAAGTATTGACATTTTGTATGCTAGTTTTAATACAAATGTTTATGTTATATTTAATCCTTTTCATATGAGGAATGCATTGGAAATAGTAAGTGATGGGTGGAACCCACTATTGCTCCTCGATACATTGGTAGGTCTCAGGAGACATACTAGTGTGTTGGCATTAGGCCTTGAAAAAATTCATTATTTTTAGTCTTGGAAAGATTCCTTGGTTATGGGGTTGTGATGTTCGACAGTATGCATTCCCTCATTATGATATTAGCTATTGATATTACATGTGATAATTCGACTAGTAGAATATCCATGTGAATTAGTAAATGTAATTATTAGTTTTTTCATTTCCATATTATGCTGAAGTTTATGTTTAAATGGATTTTGTTTTAGACTTATATATTACCTTAAATTTTTTTCTTATTTACGATAGTTTCAGCTATATTTTTATCCTTACTGAGCATCTGAGCTCACCCCTTTCTTATGTTTTATTTTTCCCAGGATGCAAAGAAGTGTGTTATAATTGATATGTAGGGATAAACTAGGGGAATAATGGCATTCTAAAAGGATTATTAATATTGTATTTAGTTTTATAAATTGCAATGTAACGTTCATATATGTAATCTATTATATAATATTTCTAAATTGATCGGTCCTTTGGGACTTGATTTATTATAATCATGCCAATGTATTAAAATAATACATTTACTCTGGGTATCTGGGGTTGACTCTTACATTTTGTATTAGAGGATGTATAGAAACAACCTTGGAAATTGATTTAGATAAACTCTTATTAGAGAACCTTACCCAAATATAAACATTGAGGATTAGTAAAGAATAACTTCCTATAATTTTGGTAATGTAGAGATTTTGTGTATTTTCCAAGGAATACATACCTTTCTGGATACAAGCTGGTAGAGTTTTCCCGGGCACAACTGTATCTAGGGGTAAATCCCAAAACACCACATTTAGCTAGACTCAAACAGGAACTCGTACACAACAACGATCCTTGCTTCATGATTGGTTATGACACTCCTAGGGGAAATGCATAGGATAATTCACATTTTCTTTACAAAACAATATGAATTATTTAGGAGTAAATTCTTCCTCAAAGAAAACATTTTATTATTATTATGGATTATATGTATAAACTATTCAATTTATGTTGGGTATTTTACTAATTTCGGATTATGTATTGTGATTCATAAACTAATATATTGTATGCCATTATTTAGAAATGTTTCCCAGTAAATGGAATGAGAACTCTAGCAATACACATGATCAAAAGAGTAAGAAGGATAATATATTTCATGGTCTTAAGACAAAATTTATAATGGAAATAGTCCCCCATGTATTCTCATCATATAAACAAATAGTGTCTTGTTTTAATAAAATAAGTAAAGATTTCTATGAGTCCTATGGATTTTATGGGATGATAGAGATGAAAAGGATGGTAGGAAGAATGATGGATAAAAGGAACAAGGGAAATAACAATTTTCCCTTATCTGATAACTATGGAAAGAATACCCTTGGTAAATTCTTGAAGGGAATTAGATTTTGTGATAAGTGTGGAAAAAAGGACACCAAGTACATGACTATAAAGGTAAGAAAATGTTTCAAATGTACAATGCCTCACTTGCATGGATTTGGGACACTACATGAATCAATGTCCAAATCATTAGAGTATACCCCAAATGTTTCTTTTTGATAATAATCATGTTATGATACTACCAGAGACGAAGAGGAATGATTAGTGATCTTATGTAATTATTAAATAATTTTTCAATTTGAGTATTTTATTAATGATGTACACGTTATAATAATTATAGAGTATATAAGGATTTTAATGAAGAACTGTTTCATTAAAGATGTGAGGTTTTATGGTACCAATTAAAGTGACATGGTTTCAAGTAAAACATTTTGGAAAATATATGGTCGAGAGAATGATAAACCTTAATATGGTCCTGATACTGAGGTAGTTATTTTGGAACAATGTATAATTGAGTAGGATAAAGTATATTGGTTATTATTGACATCCTTGGAATTGATTAATTGTTTGTTAATTCCATCATTGTTGGAGTATTCAAAATTTTTGGATTTATGGAGTATATCCATCGTTCTATGTTTTACAGAAGGAATAAGGAAGTAAACACCTATTCAAATATGATTTTTTGGTAATTAATTTTATTACCACATTTTAATAGAATACACGATGATGGTATTAAAATGTACATTATGTGAACTTCCTTATAAATTTTGGACAGTGAGTTCCAACAGAAGTATTTTGGATAAGTCTAATGGTTGTAATTGATTAATTTTGAAATTTGATAATATTGTTAAGGATAAATTTTTTCTTAATACTACTTTTGGATTTTTATAAAAAGGGAAAAACAGAAGTTGGGAAACAACCTGTCTCGTCTAGCAAGGCCGCGAGACTTAAACCCCCAACCGAAGGGAAATAAGAGTACATCACCTACCAATGGCCTTTGTGATGTCCTAGACTGTATAATGTAGTTTAAAAAAAATATATGATAGATGAATTATAAATTCATTTTTTGAACCTTTTACTATTAGGATAAATAAAATATTTTTGAGTTTTATTATCATTGGGAAATGAAAGATAAGTTTGTGGTAAAAATTAGTTAATTGATGAAACTCTACTTGTAAATTATTTTTTTTCTTATTCTATGAAGTAATTAATAATTAAACATTATGTAAATGATATTAAAACAAAAAATGTGTTATGTTATTACCTTAGGTTTTAATGGACTAATAATATTTCAATTCATTATAAATTTATGGCTTTGAGGCACTCAATTATCTATTTATTGTTCACTTGTTTATGATTGATTACCTTAATCACTCCCTATAAATATTTACATTTATCCTCCAATTAAATGTCTCAAATTTCCAACATTGTTCTCCTATTTGAAAACATAATTTGGTGGTGAATTTTTCATTTCCCTTTCCCTTTTTTTATGAATAAATTTTATTAACCCTATTTCTGATGTGGGTTTTACACAAAGGTATTTTCTATTTTTAACATTTTATTTTCGAAGAATAATTTCAAATTGTGAGGATGAAATTTATTTAAGAAGGGGAGAATGTAACACCCCAATATTTCAAAATACGTTATCTCATTAAGGTAATTCAATATCTTGTGTTACATGAAACACCGAGTTTGAGTGCACCACGACTTACCAAACTAGTCATTCAAAAAGCAGTTATGAATAGTATTAAATACATTTTGAATTTTATAAACTCAATATAATTATAGAATCCATATTATGTGTTTTTATACATAATATAAGAACAATTTAATTTTTTCAGATAAAAGAAATATTTTTCAAAAAATGCAATATTACCGCATATTAATGGGGAACCCTTTTCAAAAATCCAATATTTGGCACTTTTATATAATATATTTAAGGAAATTAAAATGTTCATTATAAGAAGGGAATAAAAATTTAGATTGGATAATTTTTTTATCTTTTCTGAAAACTTTAATATTATAATGAATAGTGTAAAATACTAAATTTTAATTGAAAACAACTTTTTTAATCGAAATAATTTATTGTGATAAATTATAAATTTGAGTGGTTTTAGTGTATAATTAGATTATATTTTTAGATTTTAATATAATGTAGGTCATTGGATGTAAATTCCTATTTAAATTGTATATGAACATATATCAATCTTTAGATTGTTTTTACTTCTTAAAACCCAGCATTCTGGTTTTGACAATGGTAATTAATTTTAAATTAATTAATGAAACTCATATGTTTTGAACTTGGTAAAATATACATAATTTTTGGATTCGGAATATCAAAATTAGTTTATGGGGAATTTTTTTTATTTTTTTGGAAATCATTAAATTTTTGTTGAATTGTGAAGAACACTGTGATATTGTTTAAAACAAAAAATTATTTAAAAATATATTATTTTTATTTAAATTTATTTCCAAGTAAAAATAAATACATAATAACTATATTAGTTCAATGTAATTCATTGGAGTGATTTTATAATATGATTATATATATATATATAATTTTATTGAATTTTTAAATGTCTTTTACCCACCTTCTACGCACATTTGAAAATTTGTATAAAATGTAATTTTACTTCATATGTGAATTTAATTTAAAAAATATGAGAGAAACGGTTGAAATCAGTAAGTAAAATTTAGTTCAATATGATTAAAATAATTGTTGGTGAACAATATCTTTTGAATTTTAATTAGTAAGGTTATAAGAAAATAGAGTAATTTAAGGTAAAAATGATATTATAATTACCATAAAAAATGTCCTAATTCTATTGGATAAGTGTATTTTGACCAAAATCAACCCTAGGTATAAAATATTATCCTTTTTGTCTACTAAAATTAGATTAGGGCATTTATTGTTATTTTATTTAAAGAAGAGATAAAAGTGTTAAATTCCATGTTTAATAACTAAACCATTTTTAATATAGGATTATAAATAAGTTAAATTTGACTAAAAATATTAATTAGAAAGATAAAATTATTTCCTACATCAGGTTATTTTATTTATTATTTTTAGACATTATATAATTAAATTTATTTATGACACATAGATGATGTAGTAATTACCTTATTAATGAAAGATTAAAATAATTCATATTATAAATATCAAAATAATTATAAAGTAATCCTTTTGATGCATTAAAAGAATTATCTCGGTCAATATGACATTTTAAGTTTGATTTTTTTTTTCAATGTAATCAAATTTTGATGACTTTCAAAAAAACCAAATACTAAATAGTGTCAAAATTGATATAAATGAGTTTTTAAAACAAATACTATATTATTAAATGATATAATATTCCTAAAAATGATTGGTTCATCTAAAGAAATTATATAAAAATATATAGTTCATTAATGAACTACTTGAGGTTCTATGGGAATTTTATAGTATGTTTATTAACCTTGTAATATAAATATACAAGAAGACATTGTAAAAGATAAACTATTTAACTAAGAGTTAAATCTAAAAGATAAGGTTGAAATGGTGACCAAAACTTGTAGAAAACCTATTGGATGAGGGGATTAAGACTCACCCCAAATTATCCTCTAAATAAATCAATTTTGAGCCGTTTTAAATAGAAAATTATTTTTTAATAAAATAATATTTTAAACTTTTCCTAAAGTGACCTTCTCCACTCTTATAAAAGGGTACTTCCCCTTCTCTAAAAATCACACCCCAAATCCATTTTCCTTAACCAAAACCTACTCAAATATCCTCCCAAATACCCTAAATTCATTCTATAGGCCTCAAATTTATTGTAATCCAACCTATAGATCCCTTTTTATTAAATCAAAAGGGAAAACCCGAAGAAGTGGTAATTACTTCATCACATCTTTAAAAGTTCATTTATTCATCCACTTCCTAATTCACTGATTTTTCCATAATAAAATAAAAACTCTAGTACCTTTTGCATATGGAGATGTAATTATAACTATGGTACAACTATATTCATTTCTCTATCCATCCTATGAATGATAAACTCACCATACGTGCGTATGTATGGCTTACAGTCTCCAAGTCATGGTGTAGTTTGTTATTCAACAATTCATTATTTAGATGAGTATAATAATGAGTATAATTGATTGAAATAATAAATATAACATTTTAATTATTATTTATATATAATATACCATCCAATTAAATACTATTTCGCCATCATTATAATGATATCATCTCTCATGCATACGTACGACTTCCTGTCTCTAGGATGTAATGAGATTCATTTCCACATTTACCATTCAACGATGGTTAAAAAATGTTACTAATATGTATGTAATATATGAAATAATAATTCTACTGGATATATATATATATATATTCATGTATTTATTTATGTATTTATTTACTTATATCTCATTCACTAACTTCCATTCAATAGGATATGAAAATGAAAATAGCGTTTATGGGTACGTACGGCTTACGGTCTCCATATACAGTGTTTTCCATTTCATATATCTATCTATGATCCATATTTATATTCTGAATATATATGATACATACATAATGTTTCATATTCTGGAAGAAATTAAATCATGATATAAGTTATATGATCAAAAATAATAAGTTAAAACATGTGTGATAGAGAAATTGATTATTACCCAAAATATTATTTTAACATAGAAATTAATATTAAATGGTAGTATAAAGCCATAAATGAATAATTTATGAAATCCTAAATATGAATATGGTTCTGGTATAATTTAATAACATACTATGGTCATTATACAGATGGTTAAACATACCCTCGACCAAAGGAAATTACAAGGTAATGATTATTTCTTCAATCTCATTATTATCTGAGATTGTTAATCTATAAGTTTCTACTGGGACATATTTATCATCTACGTCCATGTTTCATTAAATTTTTTTAAAAAGGAATATTTTATATTTTTATATAAGTTACTATTTACATACATCATCATTTTAAATGTTTTTGAATATATATTTTTCTAAATATTATAATTAATGTCCATGTTTTCAAAATGATTTTAAGGATTTATTTACGTAGACATGTTTGTTATAAAGTATTAATTTCATTCAAAAGTTTCAAAGTTGTATGGGACACTTTGATTTAAAAATATCTTCTAAATGACTTCCTTTATAAATTTTGCGACTTTTAAATGATTTCATTAATAAGGGTATTTATATTAAAGAGTTTTTTTGGTTATTTTCAACTATGTCAACATCCTTAATTGGATATTATTCTTTATTGAGTTTGTTTTCCTATGATGAAATATTACATATTGTATTGAATGAGTTTTGATATGTTTGACTGTGGATGTTCTATTTTTATACCATTCATGGGTTATAATTAATGTATTAACATTTCCTATGATAGTTTTAATATGAATGTTTATGTTATGTTTCATCCTTTTCATATGAGGAATGCATTGCACATAGTAAGTGACTAGTGGATCCCGCTATAGATCCTCGATGCATTGATAGGTCTCATGAGACAAAATATTGTCTTGGAACAAGGCCTTGACAAAACCTTTATTTGTATTCTTGGCATGAGGCCTTGGCTATGTGATTATGATGTCTGGAATTATGCATTCCATCATTATGAAATTAGCTATTGATATTACATGTGATTATTGGACTTGTAGAATATCCATGTGAATAAGTAAATGGAATTATTTGATTTATCATTACCATATTATGATGAATATAATGTTTAAAAGGCTTTTTTTAGTCCTATACATTGACTTAATTTTTTTATACTTATTTATGATAGTTTCCACTATATTTTTATCCTTAATGAGAATCTAATCTCACCCCTTTCTTATGTTTAATTTTTCCTAGGATGTGAATAAGGGTGTTATGATTGATATGTGTGGTTAAACTAGGTGAATATTGGCATTCTCAAAGGATTGTTTATATTGTATTTTAATTGAGAAATTGTAATGTAACTCTTGTATATGTAATATATTTTCGAAGACAACTAAACTGATCAGTCCTTCATGACATGATTCCTTCTAATCATTCCAACATTTTAAATTAATACACCAATTTTGGGTAACTGGGGTCAGGGCATTACAGTCGATGAATTGGAAGACACAGTTAGTTTTATCTTCATTTTTAGGAACTTTTATAATTGTTTAAGAGGTCTGGAATATTGCATACTATTTATCACTTCCACCTTAGATGATGTCGATACATAATTCATTCTATAGATCTCAACAACAAATGTATATATCTAATCCATCTCATGTTATGATCTTGAATGATCTTCTATTTGAATAAAAGTTATCTCCAACTGAATAACAATTAAATATAGTTGATTATTAAACCATTGAAATTATAGAGTGGACAATACATTTGGTTCTATTTCTATAGGAGAATGGTTCTAATAGTCATGATGTGTGGGATAGGGAGGCACTAATGAGAGAACAATGGCCTCATATTTTTCACGTAGATGCTTCATTGTAGTCTTTATAGGGATAAATAGTTTCTATTATGTGTGGTTGAAATATCATGTTACTATTTTTAGGTATTCTAGATCCCCTATTTTTATAAATATTTGGTTGTGTTTCATATGATGGTGTTTGAAGTTTAAAATTTTACATTTTTTTTTAGAAATTTCATGGGTATTTCATGGTTGGAACACCATTTTTAAACTGTGCACACTCTCAAGGAAAATTGTTGAAAACGATTGGTGGATTCTCTAGGATTACACATGGTTTAACAAACCATGAAACCTCCTTGTAAAAACTATGTGGACCATTTAAAATAGGTTCATGAACTGGACCCAGTTTGACTAAATCTTTTGCCTCTTCCTATTAAACTATGTGGATGAGTTTTTCATTAATATTAATTGTGATTAAATCTTCTCAGACCCCCCATTTAGTTCCCAAACAGACATCCTTCTAGCCAAACCAATTAATCTCTTCATTTAGATTCCCAAAAAGGATTCTTGGCCCCTTCTTACTCTCTAATAAGTTATCTGATGCTAGGAGAATGGTGGTCTATCCTCCTCAAGTTGGATTTCTCCTCCCATTATTATTCTTTCATGATCAATCTTTTCCAAATTTGGGTTCAATGGATCATTTTGTAAAATTGTGGATATAATACCCACTATTTTGGATTTATAAACCTATGTTTGATTATTGTTTCCTTGAATTTTTTTGTTGTCATTCTTCCTAAAAATCACGATTAGGGTTTGACACTTCGATATCTAATCACTCTAAGGTAGGTGGTTTCATAACGATGCCCAATTTTTATTAAACTAAAATACCATTGTTTAATTTCAATGGATTTAATGAAATATTTTTTTTGGTTTTGATTAAATGGATTTTAATTGATTTCTTGGAAAAACCCAATTCCATTGAATTGTTTTCTTTAAGAAAAATGGGGTTTTGGCATGAAATTGGAAATCCCCCAAATTGTATTGAATTGGGGTGTGTTTAAGGAATTTTTTATAAATTTACAAAATTTAATTTAAATTATTTACTTTATATAGATTGTTTAAATTAAATTGATGAATTTAATTGTGTAAAATAATTTTATGGAAAATTGCAAAAACCCTAATTCCACCGAATTGGGGGGTTTGTTATGGAATTGAGGGAATTTGTTTAAAAATTAAATTGTTGGATTTAATTAGTTAAAGGGGATTTTAAAATTTTAATAATTGGTTTCAAATCCATAATTATGAAAAAAGGATTAAAATGGTTTTTGGTAGACTCCTTAGGGTTTTATCTTGGTGAAAAAGAATGTTTTTGACTAAAAACATGTTATGGGGTTCCAATAGAAAACTTTCATATTTTACATAGGGAATGGGATGAATTATATTTTAAGAATTCATGAAATAAATATCCCATTGTAGTTTTATACTAGATAACATGAAAGACCTAGGTTGTTAGTGTGTTATTGGGTTAACACATTATGGCTTAAAATTTTATAAAGCATCATATCAGCACATTACATCCCTTAGGTGATAGTGATGAGTCCTCTTTGGAATTAGTCACAAAGGGGATTATATACACACTTACCATTTCAATGTTTTGGTTCCATGCAGTCTAGAACTATCATACCTAATTAGGATTATGATCATGTTTATCTCATGTTTTTATTTCAAATGTATTTATTACATTTTTGGAAACTATTTTAAATCCCTTATGAGTTTATATAATGTTATTTATTTAAAAATATTTATTTAAGACATTTGGGAAATGTGCCATCTGTGGAAGGAACCCATTTTAATACTATTTCCATCCTTTGAAATATGAATCAAGAATTTATAATTTATTTCCATCTTTTGGTAAGTAAATAATTATTTGTTTATGTTTTTTATTGAATTGAATAACCAATTTGTTATAAAACTGAAAGTACTTTCTTGGTTAAATTGATATGGGAATATTATTATGGAATATTTTTTGGATATTCTACTGGGCATTGGATCACACCATACTTGTTCCTTTATGTGTTTTTAGATTATCTTCTTACATGTACAAGAATGGTAAAAGGATGATCTGTTGGTAGTTATAGCTATTGAACTATGGACTTGGTGTGTTGTGTCTGAGTTGGGACATGGGCTGCTTTTCCCTGGTTATAGAACATGATTGTAGTAATTGGGCTTTCTTATGAATGTTTTAATTCTAGTACATTACTCCTAGTAATGTTTCATTCGATATTTATACTATATTGTTTCTTTTACCTCAGAAATTTTTGTGTCAAAACTATTCACACATTCAATTTTAAAGATTCCAATTGCTAGTCACCGACCTATGGGGATTAGGAACTCCCTTTTGGAAATGTTTGGACCATCTCAGATATCATTTTACTAGGGTATATGTTCTTCTTCGTGACATGTATATGCCACTTTATCTACCCATATATTTAAGGATATAAGGTAATGTGATGAAATAACTGGGATTAAAATAAAGAAACATAATACCACCTTTGGATAATTAGGTAAAACAAGGTTCCCAATCACATATGGTGGTTATTGTTAGTCATTAATAAAAAATATATCATAAACATACATCTTAGATAGATAAAATCATAACAACTAATACCATGATGGCTATGAAATGATTTCAATTCATTAACAAATCTTTGTTCATCCAAATAACATCAAACCCTACTTACAAAAACCAAACCAAAAAAATTGTTCATAAATAATATTTAATGGAAAGAACAATAATAATGTAAATATATAAAAATATTTAAATAAATGATATATAAAACTAAATATCTATGGTATTAAAAAATATTTATAATTTATATTCATCATGAACACAATTTTTAATATAAAAAACTATTATGTGGTTTATTTTAAAAATGAAATATGAGAAACAAATAAATTATATGATTTGGGAAAAAAGAAAATATATGATCCTAGTTAAATTATGAAAAAACTAATGTAAAATAACAATCTCTATCATCTTAATATATAAAATATAATATGAAATTACATTAACATTAATCATATCATTATATATATGTTATATCTTATATATTAATACATTTTTATGTCGATAATGTTATTATTGTTCATTATTTAAGGAGTAAAAAATGGTTAAAAATATTAATTAAATTATTAATTTCATAATATATTATCAAATACATGGAATGTAATGTGACGTAAAAATTAATTGTTCCTACTAACAAATTTATAACATATTTTTTTAATAACTTTCTATATGAATATGTAGATGCTATATAAAATATTTTTGGGTATTTATAAATATAAATAAATAATTTTATATTAGATGGTCAAATGAATATCTATTAAAAAACATGACATTGTCTAAAAATTCATAAGTCACCAATTTGATTGACTAGAATATTATTTATGATTTTTTGTATAAAAATTTAATGTTTATGTCAAACAAAATAAAAAATATTGAATGAAAATAATCCTATGTAGTTATAATGTTGAATGAACCATAAATTTTCAATTTTTATTCCATATAATTATTTCATTACTGAAAAATGTAACATTTTTAATATTACCTTATGTGATTCAAAATAAATATAGATGTGAATTTTGAAAAAACAATTATCTCAGTCTTTCAAATTGTAATTGTGATTTGATTAAATGATAGAATTATTTTTATTCTGATAAATAAACATTGGAATTGAATACCATGAGAAAATTAATCAAAAAAATAGAAAAACATCAAGGAAATATTTATAAGCACATCCATCTCGGATTAAATTTCATAAAAACCTCAATTAGAGAAATGAATAATCCAACATGATTATTTCCTAAATAGAATTTTAATGAAATCAATAGATAACATTTAATATGAATAATACATTGACATGAAATAATGAAATCTATTATCATTTTAAAACATAATATATTTCAATCATTTTTTCATTATATTTTGTATATTATAATGAAATAAACACATTTTAAAGATGAACTATAATGTAATGAATTTTATAAATGGTATGGAACATGTATTTTAAGATTAAATTCTTTAGATTGGGCCAAATAATGATTCCTAATGGATATAAAATAATATGGAGGGTTTCTGTGGCTTGTTCAAAGCCTGAGGATCCAAAATTTGAATAGGTAGATTGGGCCGCATGATTAGTAAAAACATTGTAGCCTAGGAGACTTTGGTTTTATAACTTGGTGTATTAAGGTAGTGGGGTGCTGGGGGGGGTTCACTATTTTTCTTCAATCATGGAACCCAAGAAACATTTCCATTCATGATTGTATACCTCTTGAAATGATTAAATTTTCATGATAGGACCACCCTACGACCAAACCATGGGTCCCTAAATCTATGGGTGAATTTTCAAATTTCCCCCTGAAATGTTTTAAAGTTTAAACCCTATTTCCCTCCTACTCTAGTAGACAAATCCCAAGCATGAAGCATTCTTCTATCCTCCTATTATTTTTTGTGTCATATCCTTAATCCGAACACAATATCACTCACTATCAAATCCAACAAAAAGAATGAGGTAAGGTCTTAAGTAATATTGTGTCTATTTATATTATCTCTTCCTATTTGTTTCACTATTTAGGTGAAATATCATTTTCTACATTTTCAAGTCATTTGATGACTTCTCTGATAACTCTCGTTCTTTCTCGAAACAAATGCTAACACATAATGAGGGAAGAACTGTGGGGATAAGGTAGGTTGTATAAATTATTTACATTATTTCCTTATATTTTATAACATGTTAATTTTTTCCATGAGCCAGACCCTTACGACATCTCCTATAACATGATACATGAATTCAGGTTAGTTATTTTATATGGATTTTATGACCATAGTGAGTGGTGAATCCCTTGATAGGTTGATGACATTGACCTGATCCACCCCTTTAGGTGTGATAGATTCCTGATTGCCTATATTCCCCTATTTTAATGTTTTTAAACACCTCTTGTGGTGTGTTTCCCCTATAATGGATGTTTTTTGGATAAATTAAATTTAATAGAATTATAAACTGTGAGATAGTCCCCACACATTATTCCATAAGTGGTTTTAATTAATAAATTCCATTGCCACCTTATTAAATAATGTTTTAAATTCATTCTTTGTTAATTCTATGGTTTTGATAAACAAAGCATACCTTTATCTTTTTTTATTGGATATATAATGGTTTAAAAATTAAGGAACCATTAAACAAGATCATCAAGCATTATTTAGAATTTGTTATTTATTTATAAACATAATAGGGTAGATACTAGCTATACCTGGGATATGATCTCTTATCATTATTCAATTTTACCTCTAGAAGAGTGACACTCATTACTTATGGGATACCCCATGGATGGACACCATGGTGAGTTGGTTATAACATACCATGAGAGAGTCTTGGACCCCTACACGAAATACTAGGGATAAACATGGTGGTCAGATCATTCTTTCAACACACCATGCTTGGAGTGACCCCTCAGATCTCATTATTGGGTCACCTTGAATAGACTCATGTGGAATCGGGCTCATACTGAGCCCTAAGAGTGACACATGTAATTATCATAAAATTTCAATGGTTTGGTTTAGTATGCCTCTAAATAATCTATAAATAGTTTAACTAAATTATGTGGGAAGATAATGTTTTGAATAATAAATGAACATCGAAATTGGAGCTTTAAGGACATGTCCAATAAGCCAAATCAGAATCTTGGGTACCATCCACTTCTTGTTATATTATCTCACTCACATTACTCATGATGGATCACTTAGTTTAGACTCACTGGCTTAGGCCAAAGAAGGAAGAATTGTATGTGTGTCCCAAGTGGAACCTAGTCCAATGTACTTATTTATTTATTTATTTATATCTTTCATTTATTAATTATGGACCATTGTTCCTATTATATTTTATGAGATGAATTTTTTTTGACACCATTTGTGGTGGCCTACTGGGATTATATCCCACACCCTATTAGGATTGTCATTGGTACCCAAGAAGAATTCAATACTATCAGTATAGATAATGGAATGTGACAGGATTGTGATGCTTGATTGTAAGTTCTGGGATAGAGTCTGGGGGTATAGGATTGATCATATGCTCATGATTATAGTAGTATTAGTTCTTTTTTAATGTTTTTATTATGATAGAATATTGTTTATTCTTGTATAACCTGTTCTAGTGTACTAATTTTTATACATACTTGAGCATCATCATCTCTTAATATCTATTTATTATTCATCTTATTCTTATTTTTTATTTATCAAATGCTCATTATTATAGTAGTATTAGTTCTTTTTTAATGTTTTTATTATGATAGCATATTGTTTATTCTTGTATACCCTGTTCTAGTGTACTAATTTTTATACATACTTGAGCATCATCATCTCTTAATATCTATTTATTATTCATCTTATTCTTATTTTTTATTTATCATGAAGTTTTTAATTATTATTTTTCCATTTTAATCTATCTATTGACGCAGTTTCTGTTATGGTGGGTTGCATGCCTGATCATATAGTGACTTCTTCTGCAATTTTATTTCCTTATATATTTTTGTAATCCACTATGTTCGATGTGGTCATAATATCCCCATAGACACTCCCAATGATTATTTCTTATAGAAATAATACATAAAGTTGAATCTTTTAGTGTGGTAGTTATAGAATTTTTATTGTGTTTTACTTTAACATGTATCATGTTTAATATTTTTTATTTAAATATTGAATTAGAATTTTTTTTTCTTTATTTTAGAATATAATAATTTTTCCATGAATAAATAAATGATTAAATAATGTTAGATTGAGTCTACTAAAGTATGAAACATAGTACTAAAACATGTATAATTTTATTTTAGTGATATGAGAGCATGTTTTATTAATATTTTTCATACATTAGAAGACTCAATCTAGCATTATTTAATCATTTCTTTATTCAAGAAAAAATTCTTATATTCTAAAATAAGGATAAAAAAATTCTAATTCAATATTTAAATGAAAAATATTAAACATGATACATGTTAAAGTAAAACACAAAAAAAATTATTTAACTACCACACTAATTTTTTCAACTTTATGTATTATTTCTAAAAAAAATAATCATGACCAAAAATGTGAGGTAAGGTTATATTAGTACATAAAAATTCATATTAGACATATAAAGAATAATTTTAATAATTTTAAAAGTTTCAAGTATCAACAAGTCACTAAAAATAATCGTTAAAATTTATTAAAAATTTAAAATAAATGTCAAACAAATTTCCCCTATAACACATCCATACAATATATATATATATATATCAATACAGTAGAACTGTAATCAAGATAAAATAAGGAGAATGTAATTATTTTCAAGTTTTCCAAATTCAACGATATTATCAAGTATCAGGATGGAAAATTTCAGAAATTTCATAATTAAAATTTCTAAAGAAATGTTTTATAACAGGTCAATAACACATTATCATTATAAATTAATAATGAAAAGAAAGTTTCATAATATTAATTCACATGGGAACCAGAATACTTATTATCATGGTTACAAAATAATTTATTTTATTTTGTCACTATAAATTCTACTTTAGGTAAAATAATTCATAATGGTCTTCCATATTAATAATTTTATTACAAAAAAATACAATAATCATGCTCCTCTTAAAATTTGAAACCTTAAGAAAAACATATGGAATGTAATAAATTTTAAGGAAATAAAACAATTAATTTCATTAAGAATCGAGTTATAATAGGAAATGAAACAACACATTAAATACTAAAAAAGGTTTCAAACAAAATTATTGGGCTAATTAACCATCAGTGTTAGAGAAACACACATAAAATTCATTTTTTGATTTAATTAAATTAATTGACTTCCCAAAATCAACTCATTAAATCAGAAGAAAAATCTATCATGATTTAATCACCTATCCTTAGTCTCTTCCTTAAAAGAGATTTCACCTCACTTGTGGTAACCTTAGTGTTATTTAATCAGAACATGGGGTCCCTAAAATCCCTTTTCTTAGCCAGTCTTTAATGTAATATGTCAAACAATATGATAATATAACTTTTTCCCCCAACCAACCAATTAAATCCTCACAGTTCTTAACTCCAAACTCCATAATACCTTTAATAAATCTCTTTTGATACATATATTTAATGACCCCCTATCACCAATGATAACACACCAGATGAAGAGAGATAATTACTCTATTTTCTTGTATCTAGTAGGACCCAAGTTGATGACTAGCACTAAGGGTATACAAATATCATAAATTGGATACATCACCCTCTATAATAATCCAAGTTTCATATATGGGATAATTCAACAACATAAAAGTAAATGGAATATAAAAAAAACCAAAATCATCCCAAAATTAATTTTTAAATAAAATATATATTGATAAACGTCTCTAAAAGAAAATCACAAAAAATTCTATGGTTGTTACAAAAGAATAGATCAAATGTTATTAGACAGATTAATCCAACACAGTACATGAAGTACAACAAAAAAAATGAAAATATTATTATACATCTAGTATTATAATATAGATATAGTTAGAAGGAAAAATAAAGTCTATCATGCACATGTGTATGAAGCATACCAATGCACCCGTGGAAAAATAATATAACAAAAAACACCAATATGGGTATACAAAACAAAACCATTCACATAATGACTCACTCATCAAATAAAGAATCTAAATAAAAATATATAATAAGAATCATATCATTAATATGGTATCCCACACCGCTTTGCCACTAATTTTTCACTCTCACACCACAAGGTTGTATGTCCTGGCCCTCACACATCTTTTGAATAACATAACATAACATAACATCCCACCCATAGACACCTGTGAGATATAATCTTACCATATCTCATAACCAGTGTAGTAGGTTATCCTGAAAATGAAGTACATCAACCTCATTCTCACCTCATATAATGCATGACCTCCACCATAATCCATCTCATCAAATCTCAACCAAAGGAACCTGGTCTACCATATAACCTCACATCTCATAACAAGTGTATTATGTTATCATGAACATGAAAGAAATAAAACTCCTTCCCCCCCTCAAAGAATACATAACTCCCACCATAATCCATCACATCAAATCCCCCCTAAAGACACATGGGCCATTACATATCACCACATCACAAGTAGATAGTGAAACTTTTGAATTATGGCCAACACAACCTATGCATATCATCCACACCTAGAAGAGGGTGCAGGAAAGACTAGGTATCTATCCATCTATCCTCCCTTTTATATTTGTGGAAAACAACACCAAAAAATTTTTTCTAGGCACATGGTCCTCGACGTGGGTGGGGATGTATATAAATCACAATGAATATGCACCATTTACATATATTTATTTACATCACACAATCACAATCTAATGGATTCACAACCAAGTAATAATACAACTCATTACATTCCCTCATTTTTCAAGTGCATCAAAATGTATAAAAACCCAAAAATTCCTTGAAACACAATATATTTTAAATTAAATAAAATACCTATATTTTTTTCTTAAACCCATTTCAATTAAAGTAGTTACCTTTTTAAAATTTCAATCATGTTAGTTCTTAAATAATCATTATCATTTTAAGCCACACTACCCTTAATCATATTAATAATTATACATTCGCAGTATAAATTGTTATCATGAATATAACTAAATTAATATATGGAGAACTCGCATAGCCAACAACCATCATATCCTCGTAGAAAAACCACATGACAAAATTATTTGGGAGAAATTTCACAAAAGCTACAAGGTCCTAGGGAATCCATTTTATTAACTGAAAATTCAAGGTTATCCTTATATTTAAATTGGTGACACAACAAATCACACAACATGGGCATCAAATCATATAAGAAAAAACAGTAGATACTGATATCCATGGTATTCAGTGATACAAAAAACATAGAAAATCTGAATATCACAATATCAAACATATATAAAACCCTGAAAATAATTCCATTTTACATTTATATTTAATTAAAACTGTTTAATTATCATTACTAAGATGGTTTTAACTATATTCACATGAGATAAAAAAGAAACCCATTCATTTAAAACATAGAGAGAAGAAATTAGGGAATTCCTACATAGGATAAATAATCCTTACACAAACATGCTTCCCAAAAATAGTGTGTGGGCATACTAGAGGAAGCATCTTCAGGGAAAATTAAAGAAATATCATCTAAAAGGTTTCAAGACTCTATGGTTATTTATTTGTCCATTAAAGGTAAATCACATCAACACCACATGTTTAAAAAATTTAAAGGTAATTATATTTTTTATAAATTTATGTCATGATTAATCTCATTTGAAAAATATTTATAAACCATTAATTTATAAATAAATCATATTTTTCATCATAAAAGGCATTAAAAGGAAAAATTTATAAATATTAGAAAAATTTGATTCACTTTTAACTGCCACCTCTATAAAGTCATCACCATGTAGTCACCACTAAGGATTTACCACTTATGAGTCACCTCTAGGGAGTCACCATTTGGTAGTCACCACCAGAGTGTCACCACCGGGGAGTCACTTCCAAGAATGAAAAACCACCGGAATGAGCTACTGTCTAAATGACTCACTACAAGAAATTACCTACCTCTAGAGTGAATCACCACTAGAATTAATCACCATTATAAATGACCTACCACTAGAATTAATCACCATAAGAAATTACCTATAGATAGAATGATATACCATGAAAATGACTTACAACAAAAAATGACCTACTAGTAGAATGACCTACTGCTATAATGGAATACGACTACAATGCAAGTTCTATCATAAAAAATACACCAAATATCCCACAGACACCTCAATCAAATAAATTTTTAACAATTTAACAGTCCATTACACAAATATTTCAAATTAATGTTGAAAATAACTATCATAATATATTCAATTCAATTATCTTTCATAGTTAAAAAAATATAATTATTGTTGTAATTTTTTAGGATAAATGCATGTATAAAAATATTATCCCCAAAAGACGTTCCATATGAAAAAATGTCACCAAGAATCACAAAATTAAACTTTCATGAATAACCTTCCATAATAATCAATATTAAATTATTGAATGACACTATATAATTACATAATAAAAAAGTTAAAACATATTATTTTTTTAAAATTAATATATAAATATAGTTTCATTGTGATCATTAATGGATTTTAGATTTTTAAAATACCCTCATCAATAAACATGGAAATAACAGTATAAAATATACCAATCAATGATTTGATAATTATATTAATCTAAAATGGATATTTTTGTCTCATTATTGTAATATTATGTTTATATATAATGAAACCTTTCAAATCACATTCATGTACTTTTTTGTGTGTTTTCATTTAACATATTATTAATTCATAGAGATTCATGTTTGTGGTGGTTAGAAGTTTGATTTGATTTTTGAAGAATTGACTATAGATAATGTTTTATTAATGAGTTTTCTTACAGTGCGATGTTGATGGTTTGGAGACAATAGTATTTTTCATAAATTGATAAAAAAATTAAAATATATGTATGGATCAATGTTTACTTTGTGAATTAGTTTGGTGTGACAGATGCACCTGCAAAATTTCCACTATTTTTCTAATCTAGTGTCCCAACCATGAAACATTTATATTTCATTAAAAATTTACCACTTTACTAAAATTAAATATATGGATTAAATTTCATTTGGGTTAATTTTTTCTACTATGAATGTATATCATCCTATTTCATCATAATAGAAATACCCCTCCCTATTTTGTTGGATTATCATTAGATCCTAAGTTGTTTGGATTTAGGGAATCCCTTTTAATTTGGATTAATTAAACATTTCTTATTATTATGCCTTATTAATTAATGATAAGGGATGATGAAAAAAATTCCTTGTGAGTTGAAAAAATATAACTTTCTTATGGGAGGAATTGGTTATTCCTTCCTGGTTTTGTTTTATGACGTCTTCTCTTGGATGATACTAGCTGTTATCAGTGTGGGTGATAATATTTAGTCTCATTACAATATAAGCGTCTTTTATTAATGATGTATACCATGGATAAAATTTTAACACTTATTATCATTTGTATTTACATTTCAAATTTAATTGTATAAAATTTATGACAATGGTTTTACCCATGAATGTGGAGATTTATTGTTTGTATTGTAAATTGGATTATTTATTTATTTTTTCTAAAGGGAGTTGTATTGAATTTCCTCCAAGTAATTGATAAAACACATCAAAATAGTTTTTTTTCATTTTCAATGGATTTATAAAAAGGATTTAGAAATGGTTTTACATTAATGATGTTGTTTTATCATAATATACATGTTGATTTATTAATTTTTCTTTTTAATAGGATTTTATAGATTTCAAAAAATGATGTTTTCATGCATTACAATGAGTTGAATGTGGGATACCTATGGTGTTATATTGTGAATGAAATATAGTAAATGTGTCTTATCCAAGGTTCGAATATATCCTTTTGAGGATGATCGTGTGTTCTCTTAACATTTTGATCAAGAGACTATATGAGCCTTTGGGTGGAGGGTATGGTGAGCATCTATAATGTGTACAGAGGGACTGAGAGAGCTTTTAGAAATTGGGGCTCATGGGAGTGAAAGTGATATTTCATATTTTTTTCATTTTTATCCATCTAGAAAATTGTGTTTTACTCTATGTGACATTGGACCCTTATTTTTTAGATTCCTTGTTATATATATTCATTGTGATTTATTTGATTAATATGCCACCATTTATTATTTCATCACTTTTTTGGGTTTATATGAATTATGGTATTCCACTATTCATTTATTGGGATATATGATATTTTTGGTGAATATTGTCACACTAATTCCATGTGTCATTGTGATAAAAAATGTATGTTGGGTGGAATATTTCATCATTTTTTAAAGTTATATTCATTCATTGAATGGTGATTAAAAAAAGTGATTTAAAAAATGATAGTTTTTTCGTAGGATTTTTTCTAAAATATGACAAGTTTTAGAAATTATTTTCAAATAGAATTTATTTTCCCCGTATAGTAAAATTACATATATTGAATCATGGTTTTATCCTACATGTTTTTGGTCCTCACTTCATTTATGTTCCTCTTGGAATATGAGGAATATTTCTTTTAGGACCCAAGTAAGGAAATAGGAAAAAATTACTTCACAAGATCATTTTGGTCACTGCCATTTGATGTTTTTATTTTGAAAGATACGGGGTCTCATGTAGTATGGACCATGAAAATCCTTTTTGATATATTTTTTACTTGGGATTCTATGCACTAAGCATTTCGATCAATATACACATTTTGATTTTTGAGCATCTAATAATGGATATCATGTATATAGATTTATATGAGTACTTGTATATCAAGGCATGATGATTTTTATGACATCATGATTGAGACATTTCATCATTTACTATTGACTTATGTTTATATCTATTTATTATTTTTTCATTATATTGGTGAATTTTTCCAATTCATGGATGGTTTATGTCAGTTCTCATGGAGTGAAATCATTTCCTATTGGTTATATGTGATGCCATGTTTCTTATATATAGTCCATGGTTATCAAGAATGAACTGCAGAACTTATGGTGTGATATATCATGTGACAAGTAGGGTTAACCCTTGTTGATTAGAAATAGAATGGTATCACAAACCTTATTAGTTATGGGATTGTGGTAGACTTGATATCAAATCTTTAGTGCTCAAAAGGTTATAAAAGAGGAGGTCTTGTATATCTCTTCATAATATAAAACCTAAACATACCATGGTTTTTTTGGATTCATTTTATGTTTTTTACTTGTTATCGGATATTTATCTTGTATTTTATGTATATCCCTATTTATTGTTAGTAATGGGGAAAGAAATTGAGTTATTTTGGGTTTTTTGGGAGGTATGTAAGAGGTTTATGGTTTATTAACACAATTATTAGTAACTGTGAAGATCCCATATTACCATTACTATCACCTTCTAGTGTAAAATTCATAGTTTTCATAATGAGTCCCTAAACTTGATGTCGAACTATGTATAGTTGATTTTTTAAAAGAATTATTCTTTTCCTACATTTAATTTTGATGTTTTTATTGATGATAATATTATATTTTTGAGCATGTATCATAGGTGAACCATATAGGTGATCTAAATTCGGAGTAATTATTGATCTGTACAATCTATACATCAGGATAGAGGGTGTTCTAGATAAAAAATGGACAATATAACACACTCAAGAGTTCAAAATGAATATTATACTAGACATACCTAGTAATAAGGTAACTCAGGGTCCTATCAAGTGGCACTAAGGGATTTGGAATAACATTATATTTCTCAGGACCCTTGAGAACTCAAAATTTTTATTATCTTCATATATGTTTAATATACTAGGAATAAAATTTTCAAAATTACATGGTTATAGAGAAGTGACATTTGGATCTCAAATAGGATTCCATTAATGTTGCTTTTTATTAGTATTTCTCTCTATAGACATTAAATTTCATTAAGGATCATAATTTGAGGATGATGTATAATTGTTTTCATGGTTATTGTTTGTTTTTATGATTTTTGAGTTTGTTATGTCTCATAAGCACCCCATGAATGATTTTCCTCAACCATGACATTTTTAAATATGATTGAAGGACATGATCAGCTCCATGATCATCTTTTTTCTGATTACTCACCTAGACTAAGGTGGTCAATCTGGAGTCTATGGAAGATTTAGAAAGGGATATGGTTTTTGGTCTCAGTACTGTCCCTTAAATGTTTGGTAGTTAGTGTTATTAATATAGAAACAAGATGATGATATATAGTAATCACAGAGGTAGTGGTTGGAGTGATTATAAACAATCATTTTTAGTGTTAAGGGTTTCTTCAGTGCATTATATGGTGTTATTTAATTAGTGTGGGATGTCTGGACCTACCAAACCAGCTTTCCCCAAGGATCTGAGTATGTTCCACTAATGTTGGTATTTTCCCCATATTTAGTACATTTTTATGAAACCCTTACATAAAAGTGTAGTTTCATCCACATTTTATATGGGTTCACAATTTTGATCAATTTTTAACAAAGGTGCAAGATCATACCCATAGGTAAAATTACTCTCAAATGGGGAAGATGTAATATGCAATTCATAAGTTTATTCATGTGTGTATGGTAGATATAGAATTGGAGGGTACTGATTCTATTGGGACAACATTCTGTATGAAGATAGTATTTGTTGTCAATAGTTGTCAATACTGGTCAAAATGAAGAAATAGATGAAGAAGGACTAAAAAGTTAGTGGATATTGGCTGAAGTGAGGTTTCCTGGAGAATTTTTATGGAATCTTAGCATTGGATGTCATACTTGAGCAATTCTCTAAGAAGATCAATTCAAACAACTGTTGAACTGATACTAAGTTTAAAGAACTTGTGTCAAAGGTGACACATTTTTTACAAAAATTAATAATGGTGAAGTATCATCCATCTAAGGATGAATGAAGAAGAATGAGTATTTAATGAAGACCATGCAATTCTTCAATATTGCATGAGAACCATGCAAGATCTTACTTTAAGAAAAGAAGCATATGATTTTAATGAAGTAGAGAATGATGGCTGAAGAAGAAGATAGAGTGTGGAAGGGCTTGGCATTCTAAGAAGGTTATGAATTACTCATTTCCATGAAATCAAATTATTGTTTCACTATTCTTAAAGTTCCAAATACATATATCAAAGGTGATACATTGTCTACAACATTGAAGGTATTTGAAGAAGCTTCAAGCCAACACTTTTTGATGAAGAGAGATGATTAGAGTTATTTGGAATCAACACTCCAAAGGAATTGAGGATTTGAAGTGAGGATGAAGAAGTACATTGGAATTCATATTCCAAAAAGAATGGACAAAACCATACGATGCTTTTCTTATTTGTATCTCACAAATATCATAAGTTTTGAGAACTTGTGATGCAAGACTTATGAAGAGTAGAGAGAGTAAAGAAGTGATTTTTGAAAAATAAAGAATGTGTTGGGGAAGTATTGTCACACAAGTATTGGAGAGCAAGTATTGGCACGCATGTATTGGAACACAAGTGTAAGTGGAACTCAAGTCATATTTCAAGATCATACCATCAAAATATGGAAAAGTAAATAAATTGGAGCGCAATTTAAAGATTGGCGTGCAAGTCAAAAGTGGCATGCAAGTTACAGATCGGCACGCAAGTCAAAAGTGGTGCACATGTATGGATTTCATGTATATGGGACGCACAAGTGTATGTTGCACACAATTCATATTTCAATACCATCATATCAAAATATGACATATGAAATAAAGTGGCGTGCATGTTAAAGATTGACGTACAAGTCAAAAGCGGCGTGCAAGTGTGGCACACAAGTATATGTGGCGCGCAAGTGTATATTTCATGAAAGTCATATTTCAACATCATCATATCAAAATATGACAAAGTAATGAAAGTTTCGTGCAAGTTATGGAGCGGCGTGCAAGTGTTGGAGTAGTGCGCAAGTGTTACAGCGGTGCGCAAGGGCTAGAGCATCGTGCAAGTTTATGTGGCGTGAATGTCTCCAAAATGCCTATAAATAGACGACTAGAATCCTAATTTTTTTAAGGTTCAACACTTAAAAGAATTATTTTGAGCTCTGATCGCCCAAGACATAGAAGTGGCACACAAGCTGAAGGTTATTTATAAGGCACAAAAGTAGGGCAGTGTGCAAGTTTTGGCACACAAGTTTTGGTGCGCATGTTTTGTCCTGCATGTTTTGGCGTGCAAGTTTTGGCGTGCAAGTTGTGGCATGCAAGTAGGTGACACACAAGTTGTTTCATGAAAGTAGGTGATGCGCAAGCTGAGTGACGTGCAAACAGGTGGCATGTAAGTAGGGAGACGCACAATTAGGGAGGCGTGCAAGTAAGTATTGGCACACAAGCTGTGAGTTGTTGTATAAGTTCTTACCAGCTCCTGATCAGCTGTTATGAAGCTAAGTTGATATAGTCATCATTGTGTTTACAATCACAAATAGAACTTGTGAGTCTATAAAAAAGAAGAAGAAGAAGAAGAAGAAGAGATCGGTGCATATGGGTTTTCACTGAAAGAGAACATGTGAAGAAGAGTAGGTTTCAGTGCAGCTGGTTTAGCATTGAAGAAGCAGAAGAAGAAGAAGAAGAAGAAGAATAGAGTATGCCCAATTGAAGCCTACAATTATTTAGGGAATTTTAATTCAGATGATGCTATGTGAGTTGATCCTTAGTTTCTGAATAACCACATTGGTATATGTGATTCTGGCCAAGAAGAGAGAAGAAGATTTAGTGCAATTGGTTATTGCACCAAGAAGAAGAAAGAAGAAGTCTAGTGCAGTTGGTGTTGCACTAAAGAAGAAGAAAAAGAAAAAATGACGAAATTCTTGCCAACTTCTTTGCAAGTAATCAAGTGAAGAGTACTAAATAAGACCAAGAGCAGAACCTACCTTATCCAGAAGGAAGAAGATTTACTCTATAGGTAGTATAAATTACTAGCTAGAGGCTACAAGTTGGACTGGACTATCACCAGTCCAGGGAAGAGGATTGATTCCAACCCCCCCCCCCCTCCAAAGTGTAGGGACTTACACTGGCATGAAGATTTTTTCCTAGACACTCCATTGTAACATCATATTACATTATATTAGAGAATCCACATAGTGGTCATTCCCATTAATGGAAAGGACGTAGCTACTCTTATTTAGTGGTGAACCTTGTAAAAATATAATGAGTATATTTTTACTGCTTTATATTATTTCATGTGATAGGGAAAAGAAAACAAGAGAATCAAGATCCTAAAAGATCATGAGGTACATGGATAAAAGTTGGAATTGGTTTAAAAAGTCCTCAACACTAATTCACCCGCCTCTCAGTGTTAGGTATATCCCAAACTGGTATCTCAATTGGTATTAGAGGTGGTTAACCTCTGTTAGATTCTCTACTCTGATGTTATTCTCTTTTGAAGATTTTAGTTTCTTTATTGAATTATTAATTAAGTGCACTTTTAGTGAAGATTTAGTTATCTCTAAACAGAAGGCTATATATATCAAGAACATGATGAATAAGAAAAGGAAGGAGAAGAGAAAGTTGAAGAAGAAGTCCCTCCTATCTAAAGAAGAGGATATATCTGGTTCTCCTTATCTGGAATACATTGAAGGCACACCAGACATGGATAGTTATGAAAAGGCAGAACAAGTTTCCACTAAGAAGATGGATAACCTTCCTACCTCAAATGATAAGGAGGTATGTGTTATTACATTTGGAATTTATTCTCATGAGGAAAATGCTGGCACAAGTGGTGATGATCAATCTACAACATCTCAAGAAATATCAGTTGACATATTAAGAATGATTATGCATGGTATTCCTAAAGAGTGTGCATCTATTGTTTATAGAGTATTTCAATTCATGTAAAAAATATCACTCAACTCGAAGAAGAAACTAATGCTTTGTAGAAAGGCTTACAAGCTAAAATTTTCAAATGTTTAAATCTCTCCAGATAAGTTAGAGAATTTGAAGCAACAAAGAGGGGATTTGAAGTAAGTTCTTCAAAGTGGATCAAATATGTTGAAGAGAAATAGGGAGTCAACAAGACTCTTGAAGAGAAGAACCATGCACTTGAAGATGAGCTGAAAAAGAGAAATGATGTCAAGGAGATGTATTTGGAAGAAAACTCCAAGAAGATCCAAGAACCCAACTCTTTGTAACAAAAAAAGTAATTATGAATGAAGATGAAGTTGAAAGATTAAATAAGACTTGTGAAGAGATGATGACTATGATTTAAGACCAGGAAGTCATCCTCAATATGAGATGTCTAGAATTTGAAGCTGAGTTTACCAATCTTGAGACGATGCATATTGAGTCTCCACTAAGGAAGGAAACAATTTCTGTTAGTATTCAATGCTCAATGGAGGATTTTACTATCAAAATACCTCTAACATGTGATATGAATATCATGGCTTCACTCATTGATCTATCAAAAGCAGCTGAGAAAGTACATGCACCATCTATACCAACTTTTATTAATGTTTTTGTTTATACAAAAAGTACGGGTTGGAAGAAAAATTCTAAACAAGTATGGATGAAGAAAAGTGAGAAGAAACCTATCACCATGGATATGGTGGATAGGGGAAAGAGTGTGGAAGATAGATCCCTACATAAAGCACAACATTACAAGAAGAAGACTCAACAACCTTATAAAGAAGATTGGAATAAGTCAAGGTTGGTTGGTCAATGCTGGTGTTGTAATAGATTTGGGCATTGCGCACTAGATTTTTGTACAACCCCTTAAATATAAAAGAACATAGAATGTTCATCTCAAGGGGGAGAAATACAAAGAAGAAGAAGAAACATCCACATATCCAAAAGAATCTATATCCTGCAAACATATTTGGAATATTAGATAACATTTGTGATTTATGTAATAGGAGTGGTTACATGAATGGTGCATGTTCACCTCAACAGGTACCCAAAGCTGATAAGAAAAGAAGATCACAGTAACTAGATTAGAATGAAGAATCATCTTGGGGAAGAAATATGAATAATGTTGTAAAAAAATTCTCCCAAGAAGATCCCAATAAGAAAATCTGAGAAGCCCTTGGATTCTATGTCTAAGGTGGTAAAGTGTGGTGCATCCAAAAGAACCACTAAGAAGGATGCTACTTAAAAGAATCCATGTAGAAGATCCAATATTGATGCCGTAGTTCCTAGTGACATATTGGTGGTTGGGCCAAAATATTTAGAAATAATGAGGAAAATGGAATATGCACAGGATAAATCTAGTGCTAAAAACAAAAGGAAGATTCTACATAAGGGTAATGAAATTCTGTTTGTGAGGTGCAACAAGGCTGGTCACACTATTAGAAGATGCTTTGAATTTACTCCGGACTAACAAGAATTCCTCAAGAAGATGAATGTTTCCCCAGGAGATTATAGTGCTTTAAAATCTCTTGAAGAAAGAATACTCACACACAAGGAGATGTAAGAAATAGTGAAGTCCACGCAATCATAGTTATCATTGAAGATCAGTTGTGAAAGTGTGAATAATGGAGCATGTGGGTTGAGAAAATCATCTAATCCTTGTTGTTCACATTGATGGGGAAAAGAGGATCCACCTTATTCCATTAAATATTTGTGTACTTTATTTTTTATTATCATACAAGGAATTGAAGGTGAAGTAAGATCTCAAGGGGAAAACCTAGGATTCAGGGAGGAGAAGTGTAACCTTGAGGGGGAGACAAACGAAGAAGCTTCCAGAGTCATTATCTCAGTCAGTATCAACATCAGTTGGTATAAAATTCAATTACTTTGAATATTTTTTGAAGATCATGTTATTAGAAATGGTATGTCATTTCTTAATCTCTCATCCTTGGTTACTCAAAATAAATATATTTTTACTAAGGGGGAGTAACTAGTCCAAGAAGTGACATAAGAAGAATGAAAGTTCCCCAAGGCCACTTATCCTATTAATTTCACTTGAATTTTTTTGATCCTTTTGTTTATGTGAGTGCAGGAATTTCAGGATTTATTATTTCCTATCACATTCAATATCTTTGTGCTGGAATGAAAGTGAAAAACCCTTGAAGATAAGTGAAGGAGATCTCATCTCATGAGGTATCATGATCAGTGGATAATGGATAAATTTTTTTGTCTAAATCAATTCCTCTTGTTTTCTACATCGATCTTTTCTCAAGTAGATATAGAGTGAAATGATTGATGGCACACTGCTTATGTAAGGACTGATACCCTCTCTACCATGAACTTTGTATTTCTTGTCAATAAGGGGGAGAGAAAGTGAAATGAAAGTTTGAAATGAAAGGGGGAGACAAACAAGTAAAGGGGAGAGAGAAGTTTTTTATTTTGACATTGACACATTCATTTGAGGAGGCTTTGTGGTATTGACAAAAAAATACAAAGGGGGAGATTTTTGGGACCACATTGTGTATAAAGATTGTATTTATTGTCAATAGTTGTCAATACTGGTCAAAATGAAGAAGGATATGAAGAAGGACTAAAACGATAGTGGAGATTGAATAATGTGAGGTTGCCTAGATTATTGTTATGGAATCATAGCATTGGATTTCATACTTGAGAAATTCTCTAAGAAGATCAATTCAGACAATTGTTGAACTGATACTAAGTTCAAAGAACTTGTGTCAAAGGTGACACATTGTTTACAAAAATGAATAATGGTGAAGTATCATCCATCTAAGGATGATTTATGAAGAATGAGAATTTAATGAAGACCATGAAATTCTTCACGATTGCATGAGAACCATGAAATAGCTTACTTGAAGAAAAGAATCACATGACTTGAATGAAGTAGAGAATGATGGCTGATGAAGAAGAGAGTGTGGAAGGGATTGGCATTCTAAGAAGGGCATAAATTACACATTTCCTTGAAATCAGATGATTGTTTCACTATTATTAATCTCCCAAATACACGTATCCTAGGTGATACATTGTCTGGAACATTGAAGGTATTTGAAGAAGCTTCAAGCCTCCACTTTTTGATGAAGAGAGATGATTGGAGTTATTTATAATTAACACTCCAAAAGGAAATGAGGATTTGAAGTGAGGTTGAAAAAGTACTTTGGAATTCATATTCCAAAAAGAATGGACAAAACCAGACGATGCTTTTCTGATTTGTATTTCACAAATATCATATGTTTGGAGAACTTGTGATGCATGCCTTATGAGGAGTAGAGAGAGTAAAGAAGTTATTTTGGAAAAGGAAAGAAAGTGGCGCACAAGTATTGGTGCACATGTATTGGAACTCAAGTGTAAGTGGCGTGCAATTCATATTTCAAGATTATATCATCATCATATGGAAAAGGAAATAAAGTGGCACACAAGTTAAAGATTGGAACGCAAGTCAAAAGTGGCGTGAAAGTTACAGATGGGAACACAAGTCGAAAGCGGTGCACAAGTATTGCGTGAAAGTATATGTGGTGTGTAAGTGTATGTTGAGGGAAAGTCACATTTCAAGATCATCACATAAAAATATTTCTATGGAAATAAAGTGGCATGCAAGTTAAATATTAGCGCGCAATTCAAAAGTGGCATGCAAGTGTGGCGCGCAAGTGTATATTGCGCTCAAGTCATATTTCAACATCATCATATCAAAATATGAAAAAGGAAAGAAAGTCTCACACAAGTGCTGGAGTAGAATGCAAGTGTTGGAGAAACACTCATATAACGACCCATACTTTACATACATTGTCATTACTTCATAATTGAAGTATACTTCTTACAACATACAAAAAAACCATGATAGGACCGTATAGGTATAGTGTCTTTAGAAACTGAGAAACATAAACAACCGGTTCATAAAGCATCTACATTGTCTCTTGTTTATTTTATCATATCTAGAGTCCCTTTTGGAATATCCTACTTAATACCCTTCTTCCTAGCCTAGGGAAAAGAAAACATACAAAAGGATGAGATTAAATGCTCAGTAAGGGTAAACAACGGAAATATCAATCATATCATATTCATAAGAACATAACATTTTGAAAATCTTAACCTGCAAAAGAGATCATAATATCATAACATGGGATAAATCATAGTAGTGAAATGTAATCCCAATAATCATAACATAAAACATGCAACTTTTTTTCAAACACACATAATCATAAAAAATAATTTCATAGTAGTCAAGACTCATTTCCAAGACTATCATAGCAGACAAAGTCCATTTCAGAACAGAGTTCACTCCTTGTTCTTGTCCTGTATCACTGAATTGAATTAACTGTCCATTCCTACCATGTCTATCTCATGAGATATAAATCCTTACCTAATGCGTTAGAGGGAGATATAGGTCCCAGCCATATCATAATTAAACCATTCTTATGTGTGCCACAAAATCATAAATCATACATCATAGCATAAACCATGTAATAAAAATGGGATTATTAAACATCATGCCATAATAACATAATCCATATAAGATAAAAGGACCTCATAAAAATAATTCCATCATAACATAATCAAATCACTGTAAAAATAGGGATAGAAACATAACCCTATAGTATCTAAGATGAAATTATTTTGATAAAACACTTGAACTCCATTCTTGAGGAAAATATCCTTTCTACTTCAAAAACATTTTTCCTTTCATAACATGTCATACAATTTTAAACTAAAAGAAGTTAATTAAAAATAAACTTTAAAACATGTAAAGGAAGGTTCATGCAAATAATATTCTATGAAATCATAAAAATCCTTTCATGCAGTATAAGTTTAAAAAACATTATTCTCTTACGTTGGCCAGAAAAGTCAAAAAGTATCTCGTAATAAAAACAAAAAAGATTCCTTTAATATATATTAATAAAAATTCACCAATAGGTAAAAGTAGATTTAATAATTTTTAGGAGGATATAAATAATATTACATATTGAGGAAAAGTGGATGTAGATGATAAATATTCCCCAGTAAATTCTGAAGTATAAACAATCTTGGATAAAAATGAGATTGTTAAATTTTCCCTTACCTTAGGTCTGATATGATTCATACATATCTGAACCTTCTTTATAATGATTTAAATAATTTCATTGACTTATCACAGAATCATATTCATTGTTATGATATCATATATGGTCATATTCTTATGTTCTTACTAGTAATATTTCATTGCTACTTGTTGTTCGGGTGTTGATTGCTTTATGTTCTTATGCATGTTTTGTCGAATAAATTCTTATTCATCTTTTAAGGTTAATATAACCTTATTTAAAGAATATTATTAGTGTAATATATATCTTATTTATGCATTAAATTCATTTATATACTCATTATTCAATGAATATCATGTATAATGAGTCGCATCACATCGTGGATACGGTAGACCGTACGTACGCACGAGTGATGATATCATTCTTTTGATTTAAAATAATATATAATTGGATGGTATATCATATATAAATAATTATAATAATGTTATATTTATTATTTATATCATTTATACTCATTATCATACCCATCCAAATGATTAAATGTTTGAATTACAAACTACACCACGACGAGGAGACGGTAAGTCATAAGTACGCACGTGTGGTGACTTTTTCATTCATAGGATGGATAAAATAAATAATAGTTTTATACCATTTTTATAATAACATCATAGTATAGAAAATATACTGGAGTTATTATTTTATAATGGATACAATAAAGAAGGAGGAAGTGCAAGAAGAAAGGAACTTGAAATAGGTGGTGAGATATTTACCTCTTCCTCGGGTTCTTCCTTTTGATTTGATCAAAAGGGCTGCATAGGTTGGCTTTCTGACTAATGGAAGGCCACTAGTATGAAGGGAGGAAATTTTATAGGATTTTTGGGAAGGTTTTGTACAAGAAAAATGGCTTTGGAGGTTTTAATTAGAGAGAAGGTGGCGTTCCCTTTTATAAGAGGGGTGAGGGGCACCTTAGGAAAAACATAAAATATTATTTTATAGTAAATTCATATTACATTAATAATGGCTCAAAAGTAACTTATTTAGAGTCTAGGATATATATTGGTCGAAATACTCTCAACCAATAGGTTTTACGCAAGTTTTGTTTACCATTTTAACCCTATCATTTTGATTTAACTCTAAGTTAAATAATTTAACTTTTACCGTGTCTTCTTGTATTCTTACAATATATGGTTAATAAACATACTATAAACTGACAATAAAACCCCAATTGGTTCATTAATGTCATATATATTATTATATAAGTCTTTTGGACGAACCTTATATTTTTAGGAATATAATATCAATTAATAATTAAATATTTGTTTTGAAAACTATTTTATGTAAATTTTGACACTATTTTGAATTTTGTTTTTTCTAAACTCATAATAGCATTATTACTTAGAAATAAATTAATCTAACCAACCATAATATGTAATATTAACCTAGAAAATTAGTTTAAGTCATACAAAGTCTCAAATCACATTTATTTGGGTATTTATAATATCAATTATGTTAATATTTCTTTAATAAGGTAATTACTGCATCATCATTGTGTCATAAATAAATTATATTATTCAATGTCTAAAAATTATAAATAAAATAAAATTATGTAGGAAATATTTTTACCTTTATAATTAATATTTATAGTCGAATTTATCTTATGTATAACCTTATATTAAAAATGTATTACTTATTAAACATTGATTTTAATTCTTTTAACTCTTCTTTGAATTAAATAATAATAAATGTCCTAATCTAATCCAAGTGAACCTAAATGGTCATATTTTATTCCTAAGTTTGTTTTTGGTCTAATTAAACTTATCCAATTGAATTAGGACATGTTTTAGGGTAATAATAATATCATTTTTACCCTTCATTACCATATTTACTTATAACCGTGGTAAATAAATGTAAAAAGATATTATTCACCAAAAATTATTTTATCTTATTGAACCACATTTAACTTAATGATATCAACCTTGTCTCTCGGATTTTTAAAATTACACTCACAAAAATCGTAAAAATAAATTTTATGTAAATTTGCAAATTCCCCTAGGATGTGGGTAAAAGACGGTAAAAGTCAAATAAAATGTTTATATATCTAAAATTATTATAAAATGCCTCCAATTAATAGAATTGAACTTATATAGGTATTATTAATCTATTTTGACCTAAAATAAATTTAAATAAAATAAATAATTATTTCAATAAAAATTCAGTTTTAAACTATAACTTAGTGTTTTTCACTATTCATCAAAAATTGAATGTTTTCAAAAAAATACAAAAAATTTACCCTAAGATTATTTTGATATTCTGAATCAAAAAATGAAGTGCATTTTGATAGATAAAATTTATTAAATTTCAAAAAGTTGGTATTACTATTCATAATGGCTAGTTTATATAATATTTAAATAACAGGTCGTTGTTTAGTGAAACTCGGTATTGCGTACAACACAAGCTATCGAGGAAGGTTGCTCTAGCGTGTAATGAAAGCCAAGACAGTGTTGTGTATAGTGAAAGATTTTGTTGGTGTTTCGTGTAACATAATACATAAAAACAAAATATTTCTCATTAAATCTCAGGGTGTTATATTGCACCCCCCTTAAAAAGAATTTCACCCTCGAAATTCGTCACTTTGTAACCAACAGATGAGGATACCTCTCCCTCATGGTATCCTCAAGTTCCCATGTAGCTTCTTCTAATTGGTGGTTCCTCCATAAAACTTTATCCAAGCGAGAGGTCTTGTTTTGTAGAATATTTTCACTATGATCCAGAACCTCTATTGGTTGTTCTTCATAAGAAAGATCTTCCTCCAGTGGTACAACTTTTGAGCTTAGTACATGTGAAGAATCGGGTTTGTACTTTCTCATGAAAGATACATGGAACATATCCTAAACTTGAGAGAGATTAGGTGGAAGCTCCAACTGGTAAGCTACCTTCCCAACACAATCTAGAATTTCAAAAGGACCAATATACCTAGGGCTCAGCTTTCCCTTCTTTCCAAATCTCATTACTCTCTTCCAAGGAGATATTCGTAAGAACACTTTATCACCCACTTCAAACTCTAGGTCTTTTCTTCAGTTGTTGAAATATATTTTTTGTCAAATATGTGCTGGTCTTATGTGTTGTTGAATAGATCTTACCTTTTCGGCCATCTCATCAACAAGATCAGATCCTAATAGATTTTTTTCCCCAACTTCATCCCAGCATGTTGGAGTTCTGCATTTCTTTCCATAGAGAGCTTCATAAGGAGCCATCTGACTACTGGAGTGAAAGCTATTATTATAAGAAATTTCCACCAAAGGTAGTTGTTGATACCAACCACCTTTGAAATACATAGAGCAAGCTCTCAATATGTCTTCTAGAGTTTGAATTGTCCTCTCAGACTGACTGTCTGTCTGAGGATGATAAGCAGTGCTAAAACTCAAATATGTATCTAGAGTATACTGAAGACTTTGCCAAAACATCGAGGTAAACCTCAAATCCCGATCAGATATAATGGAACCTCAGATCTTGATCAGATATAATGGAAAGTGGTACTCCATGCAATCTTACCACTTCCTTCACATATATCTTGGAAAGCTGATCAAGAGAGAAATATTCTCTAATAGCAATGAAGTGTGCTGACTTCATAAGACAATCAACTATAACCAGATAGCATTGTTGCCTTTGGATGTTTTAGGAAGTCCAGTGACAAAGTCCATATTGATATTTTCCCATTTCCATTCTGGTATGGGGATTGGTTGTAACATCCCCTTAGACTTCTGTCTCTCAGCTTTAACTTGCTGAAAAACCAAGCATCGAGAGACATGTTCAACAACATCTCATTTCATGCCATCCCACAAGATGTACTCCTTCAGGTCCCTGTACATCTTCGTTCTTCCAGTGTGAATAGATAATGAATAACTATGAGCTTCATCCAATATTTCCTTCTTTAATTCTGGGATGGGAGGAACACAAACCCAATTCTTGAACCTTATTATTTCATCAAAATCAATGTGAAATTCAAGAACATTTGTCACTTTCATTTGTAACTATAAATCTTCTTTCTATGCCCATTTAATCTTCACATGTATAGATGGTTGAACATTAGTTTTAGAAAGATAGGATTTTCCCCCTTCCATTATAATTCCATGATCCATCCTTTGTAAATCAATAAATATTGGATCATTTGTGACCCTCATCATGGATAAGATAGCATGGTCTTGTCGACTTAATGCGTCTGCCACCATGTTTTATTTCCCAGGGTGGTAATGAATTGAGCAGTCTTAATCCTCAATCAGCTCCAACCATCTTCTTTGGTGCATATTCAGATCCTTTTGTGCGAAAATATACTTTAAACTTTTATGATCAGTATAAATATCACACCTTCACCATAATGATAATGCCTCCAAATTTTTAATGAAAATATTACCATAGCTAATTCCAAATCATGAGTTGGTTAATTTTTCTCATGGATTTTCAACATTCATGAGGCATAAGCTATCACCATATTGTTTTTCATGAGAACTCACCCCAATCCCTTCTTGGATGCATCACTGTAGATCACAAACCTTTCTCCACTACAAGGCAGTCTGAGCATAGGTACACTAGATAAACATCTTTTTAACTCTTTGAAATTCTCCTCACACTCCTCCGTCCAAACGAACTTAACTCCTTTTCGAGTCAACCTGGTGAGTGGATTAGATAGTTGTGAAAAACCATTCACAAAATGTCGATAATATCCAGCCAAAACAAGAAAACATCGGATCTCAGTAACTGTTGTTGGTCTCGATCATCTTTTGATAACCTCTATTTTTTCAGGATCCACAGATATCCCCTCTTTTGAGATTATGTGACCCAAAAATTAAACTTTTTGAAGCCAAAATTCATACTTGGTAAATTAGGTATAAAGCTCCTCCTTTCTTAGGGTCTTTAATACAATTCTCAGGTGATCTTCATGTTCTTCCTTGCTCATTGAATATACAAGAATACTATCTAAAAAGACTACCAGAAACTGATCAATATAGTCTCTAAAGACTCTATTCATTAGATCCATGAAGACAGCAGGGGCATTAGTAAGACCAAATGGCATCACTATAAATACAGAGTGTCCATACCTTGTACAGAAAGTCGTCTTTGGTATATCTTCCCTTTTTACCCTTAATTTATGATACCCTAAACAAATTTCAATCTTGGAAAAGTATTGAGCTCTGTTTATTTGGTCAAATAATTCATCAATGAATGGGAGAGGATATTTGTTCGTGACAGTGATCTTGTTAGTTTCTCGATAATCAATGTAGAGTCTCATTGATCCATATTTCTTCTTAAAAAATAGAACAGGTTCTCCCAAAGGTGATGCACTAGGGCATATGAATCCCCTATCAAGATTCTCTTGGAGTGGCATCTTCAATTCCTGCAACACAATTGGGTCCATTCTATAAGGTGTCTTTGAAATGGGCATAACACCTGGTATGACTTCTATTGAAAACTCAACTTCACGATTTGGTGGAAGACCTAGAAATTCCCCTGGAAATACATCATCAAACTCCCATAGAATGGGAATATTATTAATTGTGAGTTTCTCTCCAACCATTTGAGATAATTAACCTTAATTTATTGGAATCAAGACCCATAAGATGGAAGAAATTTCCACTAGAAGGTTATATGCATCCTTACATTGATAGATGATCATAAATTGATCAAGAATATGAAATGTGACTTCCCTTCTTTGGAAATAGATATGATGCTAATCCATGCCAAGAATCACATCAAATTCCGCTATAGGAAGGATCATAAGATTTGCGTGAAGAACCCACAAACGTCAATTGGATAAGAATTATAATCTTTTGATGCAACTGTTGTTCCATTAAGAGTTATCACAACTAATTGAAAAACTAATTTTTGAGGTAGTACGATGATACCCTTACAAAATTATTCAGAAATAAAAGAGTGGGTGGATCCAAAATCATATAAAACCTTTGCTACTTTAGAGTGGATGATAAGTGTACCTTTCACCACTTTGTTATCTCACTCCACATCACTAATAGAAATTTCATGTGATTTTCCTCTGTCATTGGCCTTAAGAGGGTTTTAACACCGATCATCATCAACAACCCTTAGATCAGGGCATTGATTAGCATAATGCCCCATTTCCTCGAACTTGTAACATTGAATTGTAGGAGGTGCATTTTGTGTTTCATTTCATTGTTCTCATCACTAGACATCTTTTTCCCATCATTGCAGCATTCAAATGACTAATGACCTTCTTTTCCACATTTGAAACATTTACTTGTCCCTTTAAGAGAATTCCCTCCATGTTTCTTTCCAAACATCGAGCATAAGGGAAAAATAATATTCTTTTCAGCGTGGACATTAGATTTCCCTTTGAATTCCATTTTCCTCTTCTTATCAAACCCATATGGATAATGGGTTACTCCAATCTCCATATCAACCTTGAGAGAACATCAAACAATTTCCTCATATCTATTTAAGTCCCTTATGGATAATTCCCTTCCAAGACATTGTTTTAAGCCACTAATGAATCGATCGATCTTACTCTCAGGTAGGATAATAATTCTAGAAGCATACCTTACAAGTCTTGTAAAATTTTATTCGTAGGTACCAATAGATCCATCATTCTTTTACTTTACTTCAAGAAACAACTTCTCTATATTTATTCAAAGAATACGAGGGAAGTACTTATTGAAAAATATGTTCTTGTACTCGTCCTATTCCATGGACTCAATTTCATCTCTTTGACTCATATTCTTGATAAGATTCCACCATTGATCAACATCACCTTCCAAATGATAAAATGCTAAGATGAATTTATCATGTTTAGAAAATTGAAGAACTAAAAATATCTTTTCAGTGGCACTAATCCATTATTCATCTACTAATGGATCACTAGACCTGTTGAATGAGGGTGGACCCTGCCTCATGAAGGATTTAGCAGAATGTTGCTCCTTCCTTTGCTCGTTAGGAAGTCCTTCCTGATTCATTGCTTGAGAATATTGTGTGATCATGGATACAATATTTTTCATTCCATCTCCCTTAACTATTGGTTTCTCAGCGGGACAATAATTGCCTTTCTCATCGTTTTCAGCATTAACATAGTTCCTTCGGGTTCCAACCATTGACTAAAACCAATAAGAATAGTGTGAGAAACACTAATCATAATAGGAAAACCACATAATCAAGAATAAAATTTCACACTTAAGGTCTTATAACAGGTTATTCATGGCCATTTCTAAAACACTAATATTGTGTTCTATGCTTAGAAACATATTTATTGTTCTTACTAAGGCATTCACATCCTAGTTTTCAAAGGATGACTATACCCTTCCTCTGTTACCAAATATAACGACCCATACATTACATACATTGTTATTGATTCATAATTTAATCATACTTATTACAACATATAAAAAAACCATGATAGTACCATATAGGTATAATGTCATTTGAAATTGGGAAACATAAACAACTGGTTCATAAAGCATCTATATTGTCTCCCGTTTATTTCATCATATCTAGAGTCCCTTTTGGCATATCCTACATAATACCCTTCTTCTTGACTTAGAGAAAAGAAAAAATACAAAAGGGTGAGCTAAAATGCTCATTAAGGGTAAACAAATAAAATATCAATCATATCATATTCATAAGAACATAACATTTTGAAAATCTTATCCTGAAAAAGAGATCATAATATCATAACATGGGGTAAATCATAGTTGTGAAATGTAATCCCAATAATCATAACATAAAACATGAAACTTTGTGTCATACAAAAATAATCATATAAAATAATTTCATATTAGTTAAGACTCATTTCCAAGACTATCATAGCGGACAAATTCCACTTAGTTCACTCCTCATTCCAGTCCTGTATCACTAAACCGGATTAACTTGCCATTCCAGCCATGTTTATCTAATGATATATAAATCTTTACCCAATGAATTGGAGGGAGATATAGGTCCCACCCATCTCATAATGAAACCATTCTTATGTGTGCCACAAAATCATAAATCATATATCATAACATAACCCATGTAATAAAATTTGGATTCTTAAACATCATGCCATCATAACATATTACATATAAGATAAAAGTACTTCCTAAATATAATTCCATCATAACATAATCAAATCTATGTAAAAATAGGGATACAAACATAACCCTATATTATCTTAGATGGAAAATAATTTTGATAAAACACTTGAACTCCATTCTTGAGGAAAATATCGTTTCTACTTCAAAAACATTTTTCCTTTCTTGACATGTCATATAATATTAAAGTAAAATAAATAAATTAAAAATAAAAATTAAAACTTGTAAGGATTATTCATGGAAATAATTTTATATGAAATCATAAAAATCCATTCATGCCGTATAAGTTAAAAAAATATTATTCTCTTATTTGGCCGGAAAAGTCAAAAAGTATCTCATACTAAAAACGAAAAAATATTCCTTTCATATCTTTTAATAAAAATTCACCAATAGGTAAAATTGGATTTAAAAAATTTTAGGAGTTTAGAAATAATATTACATATTGAGGAAACATGGATGTTGATGATAAATATTCCCCAGTAAATTCTAAAGTATAAACAATTTCTGATAAAAATGAGATTGTGAGATTTTCGCTTACCTTAGGTCTGATATGATTCGTACGTATCTGAACCTCCTATATAATGAGTTAAATAATGTCATTGACTTATTACAGAATCATATTCATTGTTATTATATCATATATGGTCATATTCTTCTCTTCTTATTAGTAATATTTCTTTGCTACTTGTTATTTAGTTGTTCATTGCTTTATGTTCTTATGCATGTTTTGTCGAATAAATTATTATTAATTTATTTAGGATATAGATAACTAATTTAAATAATGGTGTTAGTGTAATATATATCATATTTATTCACTCAATTCATTTATATAATCATTATTCATTGAAGATCATTTAGAACGAGTCGCATCACATCATGGAGACGGTAGGCCGTAAGTACGCACGGGCGATAAAATAATTCTTTTGATATTAAAATCGTATATAATAGGATGGTATATCATATATAAATAATCATAATAATGTTATATCTATTATTTATATCATTTATACTCATTATCATACCCATCCAAATGATGAAATGTATGAATAACAAACTACACCACAACGTGGAGACGGTAAGCCGTACGTACACACGTGTTGTGACTTTTTCATTCATAGGATGGATAAAATAACTAATATAGTTGTAACATTTTTATACTAACATCGCAGTATATAGAATATACTGGATTTATTATTTTATAATGTAAACAACAAATATGGAGGAAGTGGAATAAGAAAGGATCTTGAAATAGGTGGTGAGATATTTACCTCTTCCTCGGGTTCTTTCTTTTGATTTGATCAAAAGGGCTCCATAGGTTGGCTTTATGAATAAAGTAAGGCCTCTATAATTAAGGGAGGAGAGTTTAGAGGGTATTTGGTCAGTTTTTTGTTGAGCCAAATGGATTTGGTGGTATGAATTAGAGAGAAGGGGAAGTTCCCATTTATAAGAGGGGTGAGGGGCACCTTAGAAAAAACATAAAATATTATTTTCTAATAAATTTTAATTTGGTTAATAATGACCCCAAAGTGACTTATTTCGAGTATAGGTTGGGGATGGGTGTAAATACTCTCAAAAAATAGGATTTAGAAATGTTTAGGTTAACATTTTAACCTTATCATTTATATTTATCTCTATGTTAAATAATTTAACTTTTACCGTGTCTTCTTGTATTCTTACACTATATGGTTAATAAACTTACTATAAACTGCCAATCGAACACCAATTGGTTCACTAATGTCATATATATTATTATATAAGGATTTTGGCCGATCCTTAGATTTTTTTGAATAGAATATCAATTAATAATTTAATATTTGTTTTAAAAACTCTTTTACGTCAATTTTGACACAATTTTGTATTTTGTTTTTTCTAAATTCATAACAGCATAATTTGTGAGATCTCGGTTTTTGGAAAGATATGTTTTTGTTTTGTTCTAGGGTAAACCCTTGATCTTGGGACATTAAAATATTTCGTGAAAGTTTGATAGGCCTTGGGGGTGTTCCGGGGGATCACGACACGGAAGAAGGGAAGTCTGGGCAAAGCAGAGCAAGGCGCATGACCTGCGCATGGTCAGCCAAACCGTGCGGCCTGCCTAAGAGAAACCATGAAACCCTCCCTCCTCTGGACAGAAGCGAGTGCAAAGTTTGTCCATTGTTTTCCAAACTATGCGTCTAAACCGTGTGACTCCTCCTCCTCCGGGCATTGGCATGCGCACGGTTTTCCAAACCCTGCGGACAAACCCTGCGGCCACTTAAAGTTAGAAAAATTTACAAAATTGCCACTCCAGGCTTTTTAAACCCCACTCAGGATTTTCCCCTCCTCCTACTCTCTTCACCTTAGGCACGAACCAAACCTCCCAAGAACTTCAAGAGATCAAACTCCTTTGATTCTGAGGCATTTTTGGTGCCGTTGGTTGCGGATCGAAGCTCTGGGTAAGGCTAACCTAATCCTTGCTTCTATTTTTGATTTAGGGTTAGTACCTTCTCTCCCCCTCATTCAGAAACCCTAAAAACCTATCTTTTGGGTGAGTTTTATGTTGAAGCTCCAAAGGTTTGTTGGGTTGAGGTCTAAGGACTCTATTGAGGGTGCGTCCAACTGCGGTTTCGAGGTAGGTGGTCTATAAGTGATATCCCATGGTTATTTAGGGTTTTGTGCATGTTTACTTGTGTTCTTCGTTTCCCTTGGTTATATTTTGAATAACCTAGGCATGTTTGGTAATACTGGTGTTTAAAATGGTAAATGGGAACCGTCACGATCCTCATGGGATGTGTTGGGATTGTCTTGACCTAATTAGGGCCATCCATGAGATGTGCCGACTTTTCCCAGGTTTCAGGATTGTTATTAAACAAGTGACCTTATTGTAATGAATTTTAGAGCCCTTGATTAAAATTTTGGCATGATTGGATGAACATGGAATAGAAGTTAGGTGATTCACCTAGACTTGGCAATAACCTATGGGTTATTTGAAATGGAATGATTGGTTGATTCATGGGAATGATGAACGGGTTAAATGGGTTAATGCGTAAATGGATTAAAGACCATAATGGGATAGATTATGGGTTTAATGTTGAATTCTTAGTGAGATAGTCATAACACATAAAAATTGGGTGAATGGTTAAATGATGTGAAATGGTAATGTGTTAATGGGTAAAGGGTTGATGTGGTTTCCCATGTGGGTAGTTGTGAATAGTGTTTGTCGAAGGGAAATGGTTTGGATGGTTGATGGTTACTTATATATAAGCATGTGAACATGGCTTCGTAGAGTGGGGTATGACTTGAGGATCTATGCCCACGGGTCGAGTGAAGACTGAGGTTCTAAACTCCAACCTAAATTCATGGGTTAGGAAAGGGGACTGAGGGTCTATTCTCCTAACGGTTGCATCAACCCAGACTGAGGCTTCGAGGTGAGGTTATGGTTTCTATGAGGGGTTAGTCCTAGTGATATAAGGATAACAATGTGTTTACCCTCTTGAATGTGATTTTTGGCCTTAGACCCATGTAATATAATGTATGTGATTAACCCATGAAAATCTAATGAAATGGTAAATGGTGATAATGGGTGTGTAATGAATGGTATTGGAAGTGGCAATGGCTTGGCCCTAAATTGGTTGATGTCACCTTAATCAATTACTTGTAATTTATCATTCATTTTCCTTTTGCATGCACTTCCTGTTTATACTTGATATTTTGTAGACACCGTTGGTGGTGGCCTACTGATTTGTACTCACACCCTGCTTGGGCCGTCGTTGGGTACCCGAGCAGACTTCATGTTTGCTGGTCAGGACAAGGGAAAGGGTCCTTTATAGATAGCTGAGTGGACATGGGTAGTACTTGGTGGAGGATATAGACATGGATTCAGGACTATTTTGGGAATTTTGATCATTGTCTTTATTTTGGGGTTGTGTCCACTTTTTCACTTGTAGTATGACATGGAATATGTGTTATTAGAAACGGTTTTTGTACATGTTCCTTGTTTATTGGTTATTGTTTCGGCTATTTGGTTTATTTATGTTGTGCTTACTCTAATAAAAAGGGGGTATAGTCTCCCCACTTGACACCGTAGACCCTGCTGCTAGTCGGTAGCCTTTGGCGTATGGGGAGGTGTGCTTAAGTTCATGTAACCACCCGGCTCGGAGCACTGGTTTAGTGGATTCCGGGTCGGGGACGTTACAAAGTGGTATCAGAGGAGGTCTTTCTTCTCCTTCTCTGAGGTCTTGTTATTTGGGATTGGTAGCCAAGGGTTAAGATGTGACATGCCTTGGTAATGTGCTCGTGCTTGGGAGTAGATGACCTAGGTATGGGGGAAACCCAAGTCACCCTGGGTGGGAATTGTTGTTCTTGGTTGTATTTTGTTACAGTTGATGATATTTCACCGTTGGGTGATGCACATGTGGTTTGATTTGACTATATTATGACGTTTGGATCGTGCCCTTAACAGCACAAGGGTTTGCATTCATGCATCATTATAGGCACCTAGGGAGATAAGTGACATGCATTGTATTAGGCACACACACGGGGTGGGTGTGTGAGGCAGGAAAGTAGGGTGCATCATTCATTTCATGAAACCAAAAAATAATGAGAATAATGAAATAAAACAAGTGGGTAAATTATGTTTAATGGAGTAATAGGGTTTGAAACAAGTTGGAAAAAATTTGTAGGGTTAGCATGTGAAAAGTGAGTTGTTGTAGCTAGTAAAGAGCTTTTGGTTGAGTCATGAATGTTTATGGTATGTGTGCTAAAACTCGTGCTTGAAATTGTATAGAAATGCCACCACGACGTCTATTACTGATTGGGAAATGGGAGGGTGTTGCTGAGAACACTCCTCCAGCAGAGGAGAATGAAAATGTGGCGATCAATGAAGGTAGAGAAGACCAGTTCTGAGAGAACTTGACTCACCTTATGCAGATGATAGATCGGGACCCAGGGCGGGTTGCACCGAGTATGTTTGAGCTGACCAGGGAGTTCCAGCTATAACACCCTCTGACTATAACCAGAGAGGGTGGGCCAGAGGCAGCGGAATTCTGGTTAGAGTTTGTCCAGACAATACTGGATCATCTAGACACCCCTATCGAGAAGCGAGTAAAGATAGCCGCCTATATGTTGCGAGGCCAGGTTGGGCGTTGGGGGGACATTCAGGCTCAAATTGAGAAGGATGAGGGAATGTCGTGGAAGGTCTTTCAGGAAACATTTCTAGATCATTTCTACCTAGAGACTGTGAGACAGGAGCGGGCTGCAGAGTTTATGAGCTTGACTCAGGGATCGTTATCGGTGACGGACTGTGCTAGTCGCTTCACTAATTTCAGACGCTTCATCCTATTGTTAGCAGGGGATGAGGCAGCAGTAGCAAGGCATTTCCAGGATGGGCTGAGACATGAGATCAGGTCTCAAGTAAACATCTTCCTCTTGAAGAGGTCCGCAGAGGTAGTAGATCAGGCACTGATCTCGGTAGGAAACCTGAAGGGAGCTTCGGGTAGTGAGATTTTGGTGCTAGTGGGACAGACGAGCGGTGCATCTACTGAAGGTCGGAAGTGACTCCATGAGAGCTCACGACATGGTTGAAGTGTGCAGGGTGGCTGGAAGAGAGGTTCATCCTCTCAGAGTGAAAATCAGGTGTTCTGCTATCAGTGCGGTAGGTCAGGGAATATGTGTGGTCAGTGTCCCCGACCCCCAGTTGAGTTCTATTCGTGCGGAAGGATGGGGCATGTGCAGAGGTTCTATAGGAATCCTCAGCAGGCAGGTGAGTATGATGGTGGGAGGTAGGTACCAGATATGGGAAGGGGATCAGTTTCCCTGTATCAGGCAGGCAGTTGGAGCTCCATGGGCCGTACTGGCTGGGTCGGTGGATGTGGAACTCCTGAGCAAGATCGCTCACGCCACCAGGGCAGTGCAGCGCAGGGAATTTAGGCTGGAGCCCATGGTAGAGGGGAAGTCATCTTTAGGCAGTTCAGTTTGCACCTGGTGATAGTGAGGCTTGACCATCGACTATTCAAGGTACGATCCTTATAGCTTCTTCTTTTTTCCAGTGAGTTGTTTGACACAGGTGCGACACACTCTTTTATCTCTGTGCAACTTGTGGTAGCATTGGGTTTACCTATGGAGGGGGTGTGCGGGGTGATGTCAATTGACACTCCATTGGGGGTGCAGGTTGAGGATATCAAGTAGTGCAAGGAATGTGCCTTGGAAGTCGGTGGGTATCTTTTTTTGTGGAACTTGTTCATTCTCAAGATGTCAGGGTTTGACCTAATCCTGGGAATGGATTGGTTGGTGTTGTATCTGGTGCACATATACTGTTATCGTCGCAGAGTATCATTTAGGTCACTTGAGGGTGACGCTTATGCCCACCGTGGTGAATGTGATATTCGAGTAGGGCGTGGGGGGACGTTTTGTCAACAGATGAGTGGAATCGTGGCTCAAGTGACATGTCTCATGCTTGATGATGATGAGGGAGGGGAACAAACTAATTTCCCTCCTGGGATGGATCGGGTTCAGGGCGTGTTTCCTAAGGACTTCTCGGGGTTACTCCCTGAGAGGGATGTTGAGTTCACGATCAAGTTGCTGCCGAGAGCAGAGCTAGTTTCTATTCTGCCATACTGAATGGAACCGGCAGAACTCCAGGAACTGAAGGTTCAGCTTGAATAGTTGTAGCGTAGGGGTTTATCCATCCTAGTACGTCTCCTTGGGGATCTCTAGTGCTTTTTGCAAAGAAGTCTGATGGGTCGTTGAGGATGTGTGTTGACTATCGGAGGTTGAATCAGATGACAGTGAAGAATCGGTACCCTCTGCCTAAAATCTATGACATGTTCGACTAGTTGAGGGGTGCATTGGTGTTTTCTAAGATCGGTCTGAGGTCGGGTTATAACCAGTTGAGGGTGAGGCCTTCTGACATACCGCGAACAGCTTTCTGGAGTCGGTACGGGTTGTTTGAGTTTGTGGTAATGCATTTAGGCTTGACCAATGCACCAGCAGTGTTTATGGCTTTGATGAACCATATCTTTCATCCCTATCTAGATTGGTTTGTGGTTGTCTTTGTTGACGATATCTTAGTGTACTCGAAAACTCATGACGATCATGCCCAACATCTTGACATCGTCTTGAGTACTCTAAGAGAGCACCGTCTATACACCAAGCTATCTAAGTGTCAATTCTGGATGGGTGAGGTACATTTTCTGGGTCACATCATCTCGGAGGCAGGTGTGTCAGTGGATCCAGAGAATGTTCAGGCAGTTGTAACTTGGGAGCAGCCCAAGAGTGTTTCTGATGTTCGGAGTTTTCTGGGTTTGGCTGGGTATTACCTATGGTTCATTCAACATTTCTCTCACTTGGAAGCACCACTTTTGTGCTTGACCAATAATGGAATCAGGTTCGAGTGGTTGGGGTCTTGTGAGGATTCCTTTCAATAGATGACAAAGCGGCTGACGACTGCACCTATCTTGATCTTACCAGAGCCGGGTAAGAAGTACATCATGTTTTGTGATGCGTCCAGAATCGGACATGGGGCTGTGTTGATGCAGGATGAGCAGGTTGTGGAATATGGGTTGAGGAAGTTGAGACCCCTTGAGTGGAACTATCCCACTCATGATCGTGAGTTTTCTGCAGTAGTGTACTCCTTGAAGTGCTGGAGGCAGTATCTGTTGGGGGAATGGTTTATCGTGTTTACGGACCATAAGATCTTAAAGTACATCTTCTCACAGCGGGATCTGAATCTTTGCCAGCGAAGATGGGTTGAATACCTCTATTCTTTTGACTTTGAGTTGGTGTAGATGCTAGAAAAGGGAAACAGTGTTGGTGATTCTCTAACCAGGAAGGTTTAGAATCAGGTGGTTCAGGAGTCCAGCACCAAGTGGAAGGTGATGGCCTTGTTTATAGTGATGCACCTAGAGGTGCAGGAGGAGAATGGTCAGGTCAATCTTGCTTCCTTAATGATGAAGTCAATAGTCTTGAGTAGAGTTAGGGAAAGTTATCTTGATGATCCGGAGTGTTTGATCATGAAGGAAAAGCTTAAAGGTGTGGATCTACATTCTGGTTGTGCCGTCGGTGAGGACGGTGTTGTTTGTGTTCATGATCGTGTGGTTGTGCCATACTGTATGCGGGAAGAGTTGATGCATGAGTTCCATGAATCAAAGTGGGCAGTGCATCCTGGTTTGACCAAGATGTACCGTTATCTCTAAAGGCAGTTTTGGTGTCCTGGGATGAAGAAGGAAGTTGCAGGCTTTGTGGCACGGTGCCTTACCTTTCAGTAGGTGAAAGCCGAGCATCAACTCCCAAGTGGGTTATTGCATCCATTGCCCATTCTGGAATGAAAGTGGGATGATGTGACATTGCATTTTTTCGTGGGGCTTCCGAGGACGCCACTAAATAATGATGCAATATGGGTGGTTGTGGATCGGTTAACGAAAGTGGCTCATTTATTACCGATTCATGAGACCTATACCATTGATCAGTTGGGTGAGCTGTATGTTCGGGAAATAGTTAGGTTTCATGGTGTTCCACGGAACATAGTTTCGGACCGAGATCCGTGTTTCACATCACATTTCTAGAAAGGGTTGTAGAAGGCACTTGGTACACATGTGTTTTTGAGTACGACTTTCCACCTGCAGACAGACAGGAAGTCGGAACGTACGATCCAAGTGTTGGAAGACATGTTAAGAGCTTGTGTCTTGGACTTTGGTGGTTCTTGGGAGAGGCAACTATCATTGGTTGAGTTTGACTACAACAATAGTTTTTGGGCTACAATTTAGATGGCACCGTTTGAGGTGCTTTATGGGAGACCATGTAGATCTCTATTGTGTTGGCTAGAGGCCGGTGAATCTGAGTTATCGGGGATGAGTATCGTGCAAGAGACTTCAGAGAGAGTTCAATTGATTAGGAAGCAAATGGCTACGACTCAGATTAGGCAGAAGTTGTATGCATATCGGAGTCATAGGCCTCTCGAGTTTGGGGGGGGGGTGATAAAGTATTCCTTTGGGTGTCGCCAAGTTTGGGTCACCGACGGATTCAGAAGTAGGGTAAGTTGGCGCCCGAGTATGTGGGGCCTTTTGAGATTGTGGAGAGGATCGGACCAGTGGCTTTCTGGTTGGATCTTTTGCAGCGGTATGGTGGGATGAATGATGAGTTTCATGTGTCGCATCTTCGATGGTATCACCCTGATACATCTCACGTGGTTGATGTTGAGGATGTAGAGCTTGAGGATTATGCGTCCTTTGAGGAGCATCCGGTTCGTGTGGCAGATCATAGTGAAAAGGTCCTGCAAGGAAAGTTTTTGCCATTAGTGTGAGTACTATGGAAGCATGGGAAAGTTCAGGAAGAAACTTGGGAGAGGGAATCAGATATGTGGGCTCAGTGGCCCAAACTCTTCTCCTCGGTGGATCAATGAGGTCTGTAACCTCGGCTCAAGGACGAGCCATTATAAGGTGGGGAGGTTGTAAGATGACGGTTTTTGGAAAGGTAGTTTTTGCTTTGTTCTGGGTTAAACACTTGATTTTGGGACTTTAAAAGTTTTCTTGAAAGTGTGAGAGGCCTTGAGGATGTTCTGGGTGATTGCGGCATGGAAGAAGGGAAGTCTTGGAAAAGTAGACCAAGGCGCACGACCTGCGCACGGTCAGCCAAACCATGCAGCCTGCCCAGGAGAAGTCATGAGACCCTCCCTCCTCTGGACATAACCGAGCGCACATTTTGTGCATGGTTACACAAACCGTGCGGCTAAACCGTGTGACTCCTCCTCCTCTGGGTAGTGGCATGCGCATGGTTTTCCAAACCATGCAGACAAACCGTGCGACCACTTAATGTTGGGAAAACTTACAAAATTGCCACTCTGGGCTGTTTAAACCCCACTCGGGATTTTCCCCTCTTCCTCCTCTCTTCACCTTAGGCATGAACCAAACCTCGCAAGGACATAAATATATCAAACTCCTTTGATTATAAAGCATTTTAGTGCCATTGGTTGTGGATCGAAGCTCCGGGTAAGGCTAACCTCATCCTTGATTCTCTTTTTGGTTTAGGGTTAGTACCTTCTCTCCCTCTCGTTCCGAAACCCTAAAACCCTATCTTTTGGGTGAGTTTTAGGTTGAAGCTCCAAAGGATGGTTGGGTTGAGGTCTAAGGACTTGATTGAGGGTGCGTTCAACCATAGTTTCGAGGTAGGTGGTCTACAAGTGAGATCCCATGGTTATTTAGGGTTTTGTGCATGTTTACTAGTGTTCTTGTTTTCCCTTGGTTATGTTTTGAATAACCAAGGAATTTTTGGTAATATTTGTGTTTAAAATGGTAAATGGGAACCCTCACGATCCCTGTGGGATGTTTTGGGATTGTCTTGACCTAATTAGGGCCATCCATGAGATGTGTCGTCTTTTCCCGTGTTTCGGGATTATTATTAAACAAGTGACCTTGTTGTAATGAATTGTAGAGCCCATGATAAAAATGTTGGCAAGATTGGTTGAAATTGGAATAGAAGTTAGGTGATGCACCTATTCTTGGCAATAACCTAGGGGTTATTTCAAATGGAATGAATGGTTGATTCATGGGAATGATGAACGGGTTAAATGGGTTAATGCGTAAACGGATTAAAGACCACAATGGGATAGATTATGGGTTTAATGTTGAATGCTTAGTGAGATAGGAATAACACATGGAAATAGGATGAATTGATAAATGATGTGAAATGGTAATTTGTTAATGGGTTAAGGCATGATGTGGTTTCTCATGTGGGTAGTTGTGAATAGTGTTTATAGAAGGGCAATGGTTTGGATGGTTGATGGTTACTTATATATAAGAATGTGAACATGGCTTCGTAGAGTGGGGTATGACTTGAGGATCTACGCCCATGAGTTGAGTGAAGACTGAGGTTCTAAACTCCACCCTAAATGCATGGGTTAGGAAAGGGGACTGAGGGTCTCTTCTCCTAACGGTTTCATCCACCCCGACCGAGGCTTCGAGGTGAGGTTATGGTTCTTATGAGGGGTTAGTCCTAGTGAGATAAGGATAACGATGTGTTTACCCTCTTGCATGTGTTTTTTGGCCTTAGACCCATGTTACATAATGTATGTGATTAACCCATGGAAGTGTGATGAAATGGTAAATGGTGATAATGGGTGTGTAATAAATGGTAATGGAAGTGGCGATGGCTTGGACCTAAACTGGTTGATGGCGCCTTAATAAATTACTTGGTATTTATCATTAATTTTTCTTTTTCATGCACTTCCAATTTATACTAGATATTTTGTAGACACCGTTGGTGGTGGCCTACTGAGTTGTACTCACACCCTGCTCGGGCCTCCATTGGGTACCCGAGAAGACTTCATGTTTGCAGGTCAGGAAAACGACAAGGGTCCTTACTAGATAGTTGGGTGGACATGGGTAGCACTTGGGGGAGGATCCGGACTAGGAGTTGGGACTATTTGGGGATTTTGGCCATTGTCTTTATTTTGGGGTTGTGTCCACTTTTTCATTTATAGTATGACATGGCATATTTATTATTGGAAAGAGTTATTATACATGTTCATTGTTTATTGGTCTTTGTTTCCGCTATTTGGATTATTTATGTTGTGCTTACTCTGATAAAAATGGGTTATAGTCTCCCCACTTGACACAGTAGACCCCCACTTCTAGTCGGCAGCCTTTGGCATACGGGGAGGCACGCTTAAGGTCATGTAACTACCCGGCTCAGAGCACCGGTTTAGTGGCTTCCTAGTCGGGGACGTTAAATTATTACTTCGAACAAAATTCCTATAACCAACCCTAATATGTTATATTAACCTAAAAAATTAGTTTAATTCACAAAAAGTCTCAAATTACATTTATTTATGTATTTGTAATATCAATTATGTTAATATTTCATTAATAGGGTAATTACTGCATCATCATTGTGTCATAAATATATTAAACTATATAATATATAAGAATTATAAATAAAATACCATTACGTAGGAAATTTTCTTATCTTTCTTATGAATATTTATAGTAGAATTTATCTTATTTATTATCCTATATTAAAAATGTTTTACTTATTAAACTTTGATTTTAATTCTTTTAACTATTCTTTGAATTAAATAATAATAAATATCCTAATCTAATCCAGGTGGACCTAAATGGTCATATTTTATTCCTAAGTTTGTTTTTGGTCGAATTTCACTTATCCAATATAATTAGGACATGTGTTAGGTAATAATAATATCATTTTTACCCTTAATTATCCTATTTACTTTTAATTGTGGTAAATTAAATTAAAAAGTTAATATTCAAAACAAAATTATTTTCGTCTTATTGAACCACATTTTACATACCGATATCAACCATGTCTCTATGATTTTTGAAATTCCACTCATAAAAGCGGTAAAATTATGTTTTATGTAAATTTTCAAATTCTCCTAAGAGGTGAGTAAAAGACGGTAAAAGTTTAATAAAATTTATATATATCTAAAATTATTATAAATGACTCCAATGAATTAAAATGAACTTATATAAGTATTATGTATCTATTTTGATCTAAAATAAATTTAAATAAAATATATAATTATTTAAATAAAAAATCGGTTTTAAACTATAGCCCAGTGTTTTTCACTATTCATCAAAACGTGAAAGTTTTCAGAAAAATACCAAAAATTCACCCTAAGATAATTTTGATATTATGAATCCAAAAATTAAGTCCATTTTGAAAGATAAAATTTATAAAATTTCAAAAAGTGGGTATTACTATTCATAATGGCTAGTTTATATAATATTTTAAAAACATCTCGTTGTTTAGTGAAACTCGGTATTGCATACAACACAAGCTATCAAGGAAGGTTTCTCTTGTGTGTAACACAAGAAAAAAAAGTGTTTTGTGTAGTTAATTATTCCTTTAGTTTTGTGTGTAACATAATACATAAAAAAAAATTCTTATAAAATCTCAAGGTGTTACAGCCAAGTGCTGGAGCGACGCGCAAGTGCTGGAGCGGCGCACAAGTGTATGTGGCGCACTAGTCACCAAAATGCCTATAAATAGATGACTAGAATCCTAATTTTTTAAGTCTCAACACTTAATTATATATTTTGAGCTCTGATAACCTAAGTAGTAGAAGTGGCGCGGAAGCTGAGGGTTATTTATAAGGCACGCGAGTAGGGTGGCACACATGTTTTGGCGTGCATGTTTTGGAATGCATTTTTTGGAACACATGTTTTGGCTCCCAAGTTTTGGTGCGCAAGTAGGTGATGTGAAATTTGTGGTGCATAATTAGGTGGAATGCAAGATGAGTTGCATGCAAACAGGTGGCGCGTAAGCAGGGAGGCGTGCAAGCAGGGAGGCGTGCATGTATGTATTGGCACACAAGCTATGATTTGTTCTAGAAGTTCTTACCAGCTTCTGGTAAATTGTAACGATTCTAAGCTGATTTAGACTTCATTTTGTTAATAATCACAAATTGAACTTGTGATTCTAGAAATAAGAAGAAGAATAATAGCTCGATGCAGATGGTTTTGCACTGAAAGAGAACGTGTGAAGAAGTGTTGGTTTTGGTGCAGCTGTTTTGGCATTGAAGAAGCAGATGAAGAAAAAGAGTGTGTAGGTTACAGGTTTTCTACATAGAAAGAAGAGAAGAAGAAGAAGAACATAGTATGACCAATTTAAGCCTACAATTATTTAGGGCGCCTTAATTCAGATGATTCTATGTGAGCTGATCCTCAGTTTCTAAATAATCACATTAGTATATGTGATTCTGGCCAAGAAGAGAGAAGATGATTTATTGCATTTGGTTATTGCACAAATAATAAGAAATAAGAAGTCTAGTGCAGTTGGTGTTGCACTAGGGAAGAAGAGAAATAAAGAATGATGAAATGGTTGCTGACTTCATTGCATGTAATCAAGTGAAGATCACTAAAGAAGACCAGGAGCAGAACCTACCTTATCAATAAGGAAGAAGACTATCTCTATAGGTAGTATAAAGAACCAGCAAGAGGCTGTAATTTGGACTCGACTGTCACCAGTATAGGGAAGAGGATTGTTTCCCACCCCCTCCAATGTGTAGGGACTTACACTGGCAAGAGGATTTTTTTCCTAGCCACTCCATTGTAACAGCATATTACATTATAGTGGAGAATCCATGAAATGGTCATTCCCATTCATGGAAAGGATGTATCTACTCTTATTGAGTGGTGAACCTTGTAAAAATATCATGTGTATATTTTTATTTCTTTCTATTATTTCATGCGACAGGGAAAATAGAACAAGAGAATAAATATCCTAAAAGATCAAGAGGTGTAGGGATAAAAGATGGAATTGGTTTAAAAAGTCCTCAACACTGATTCACCCCCCTCTCAGTGTTAGGTATATCCCAAACTGGTCTTCTCAGATTCTATGATGGCCACATGTATAGATATGGTGTTTTTTGGTTCATCCAAGGATTAATTTTTATTTGATATAGGTTATTCCCATTCATTCATCTAATTAATGTTTTTTGACAGTTCAGGTATGATGTCAAAGTTGATAACCATTGTGATGGACATAATTACCCCGTTCGGAAAGAATATAGGGAATGTTTTTGGGTTCCTGGTTATCTTTTTCCAATTCACTAATTTTGTAGTAACTTGTATTTTTCTTTTGTTAGTACTGTATGTTTTTATATCCTCATTAGAATGGATTGATTTATTTTCTTCAAATAATAGTTTTATTTCAATCAATACGGGGTTATATTTGTACCTCTTGATGGGAGAAATAACATCATACAAGGAATGATGAATATGTAATCAAGGATGGTAGGGTCATTTCTATATAGATAGGATTGATAAAGTGTCATTTTTCTTATTTTTTCTTTAGAGTTATAGAGAAGAGTTTATTTGGTTTTCATTTAGTTATTATACACTTTTCTCGTGATGTTTTTATGATGGATTTTTCTAGTTTTATACCCAATTTTTTATTCACTCTCGATTATACCGTTGGATGATAATAAATTTTTAAAATCATAATAGATTGGTATGGCCAAGTTGACAGATCTGAATTCTACACAAGTGCACCTTTAGAAAAAAGAAATTATTCGTTCCTATAATGTCACCACTATAATTTCTAGTTCATTGTTTATAAAAAGGATGATAGGATACTCCATTTTTTAAATATTGTCAAAATTATAAACCTTTTACTGTAATGAATAAATACTAGTTTCCTTGAATTGATGATATTTTTTATCAGATCATTTGGGATCAATTGTTTTATATGATTTACATGAGGTTTAGGTAATATCTTCTATGATCCCAATATAAATTCATCATTAAGAATTATTTTTTATGCCGGTATGGACACTATGAATACATAGTTATGTGGTTTGGCCTCACCAATGCTATTGTGGTCATTAAGGAATTTGAGATCTAAAACATCAATAACTTTTTTAGACTCCTTCATAGTAATGTTTATTGATGAAATCATTATAGTTTCCATGATATAGGTGCAACAAAAACCATCTAAATATTCTTTTTGGGAATATTGGGAGAGAATTATTTATTTTCCAAGATATTGAATTATAATTATAGGTTTTATAAAGTGATGATCTTAGGGCCCATGATTTATAATAGGGGAATTAATAAGATCTGATGAATTTCTTAGTAGTCATTTCGTTATAGTGAACTAATAATTTGTTTGCGATCAAAAGGATTTAGGTTTGTCTGGGTATTATAGAAAAAGTGATAAGGAATCCTCCATGTTTGATTCTCCCTATACAATGTTGAAATGGAATGAGGTTATGTTTGAGTGGAGTGAGAAGTTAAAACATTCTTTTATGGAGTTGTAGGCATGTTTGAAATTCACTTCATGTTTGACTCATCATGATTTATATAAATATTATGTAATATATTGTGATTATTCATGTGTGTGTATGGGGGGAATGATGATGTAGGGTTATCATGTGTTGGAATATGTATTTCAATAGTTATGAAAACATAAGAATAAATACACCACCCTTGTCTAATAATTAATATATATGATATATGTGTTAAAATTATTTCATAATTACATATTTAGGGAATGTTTAAATATATAATCTGATAATATGAATCTAAATTATATCTTCACACATATGGAAATGAACCTCAAAAACATACACTGGGTATAATATCCTTATAATTTTTTGATATATGCAATACCCCTAGGAAGAAGAAAATTTTCATTATTACCTTGATTAGAATGTTCTAGTCAATGCTATTTGAGAATTACTATATGTGTGAGGTTTGATTCTTTTATTTATTGATTGGGTGATGGAAGATGTGGAGGATGGATATCATGTCATTAAAATAGTGTACCGATATCATTTCATCTTGTTGATCAGTCTCACATAGTGATTTAATTAGACCATGAATTCTTAATGATTTGAAGTGTTTTATATGGTGGTGAGACCTCATCTGATTGGAAATAGACTCATAATGGTTCTCTACATTTTAGGAAAAGGCTGTTAGTTCCTTAGACTATGATGAATGATGTGAAGAGTGGTGGGAATTATTCATATTAGGAAATACAGCATGAAGAATCCCATATTATTTATAACTATTAGAGTTGGTATTGTATTCCCAGGGTAAGGAGACCAATTGTTCATTTTTCGAGATGATTCTAATATCAATGAATAAAGGAATTTCATTAGAGTCTATCAATGTTTTTGAGTACTCGTCCCATTTTTATGTGCATGTGGGATGAAATCACTATGAATTTATTTATCAACCTATCTCAAATTATGAGTAGCAAGACAACATATGGGTTATTTATGATAATTTGACATTGTGTTTCCTTTTAATCCCATTATCAACATTTAATGTAGAAGAGATTATAAAGCTACATGTTTGGGAGTGTGTAAGGGTTAATGGATCACCCTTAGTGATATTTTATACCCAAAGTTTCCATTTTATTTCTTTATTTTTTATATAAATTTAGTAATATTTTTGATCTAGGAAGAGGCTTAGAAAAAAATATAACCCCCATATGGAAGGCTTGGGTGATCAGACCATATAGAGTCCTAATTATATTCCCATGGTGTGTGTACCAAACTAATAAATATTATGGGTAAGGTAGTTATTTCAATTTCTTTTTTCATATATTAAAAGCCGTCATTCTAAAATTAGGATTCCCATGCTTCGGGAATTTTACTTACAGTCATTCCTATTCCATTTTTTGGGGTCTAGGTGTGTGATAATTCACTATTAGGTATGAGTGTCACATAAGATACTATATAGAATGCGTGTTTAATAATAAAAATTATATCAACAAAACATAGTATCCCTAAGTCATATGTGGATCAACGTTATTTATCATCAGGGATTTTGGTTATTGACCATGTACTTCTTTTTGTATTTATTCAAATGGGGCATTATTACTCAAACAATCATCGGTTATAGGCACTATGTTATGCCATGAAATTATATATTATGGATTTTTTGGGAAGTTATCCTTTGGATTAAGTTGATACTAAACTACCCTTTATTTATGGTTTCATTCATGTTTCATAGTTTATGAGATATTATTCATACTTGTATCACGTGGAAGAGTCAGAATATTTTCATGTTAAACAAGATTTCCCTCTTATTAAGTATCATGTTTTATGCTAGGATTATCATAATATGTGGTACTATTGCAAATTATAGAAATGGTAAGTGTTCATTTGTATTGTTGTATAGAAAAAAAATGACATGTGAGTGGGAAACCATGGTGAGAGAGTTTTAGTCTCACATTTTCTATTTTCATAAAGCTTGAGGAAATTTTGGTGGTATAATTTCATATTGTGGTTAGGTCTATGACACCCATTCTATCATTGGTTTATATTTTTTTATTATATTCACATTCATTCATTCGTGGAGTTTAGGGGTAATGGGGATTGAAAATTTAGGTTTGGGGACAAAAATCTCTTAATGTTAATCCCAACATGGTTTTTCTAATAGCAGACTAACCTTACTAAGGTGATTGTTTGGGGATAGTGAGATTTTGAATAGTTTTATCACAGTATGACGTATCATATGTTGTATAATTGGGACCATAAGACATTGGTATGGGGTGATAATACATCCCATGTAGTGGGAACATAGGATGTCACTTTTGGAAAATTTCCATAAACCCATGGTTTGAAACCATGGGTATAGGCCATCAAACCTTTGGTATAGGGAATACAGATGGTTTTAGGAATTGTGGGCTATCGAGGCATCAGTATTTCCCTGTAACCATAGTTTTCATAAAATTGTTGTTATAGTTATGGGAAATTTCATAATTCCCACACTTTACTTAAACTGTGGTTATATATCTACTACCATAGTTTTCAATACTATGGTAATATATTTTTACTGAAATATAATATACCCACGGTTCAATGAACCATGGGAATAGGTGATTCTCGAAGTGGAATAATACCCTTGGTTTTCATAAACCATGGGTATATTTTTTAACTGAAATATATCTATTCCCGCTATTTAGAAAACCATGGGAATATATTTATACCGAAATATAATATACCCACCATTCAATGAACTGTGGGTATCAGTGATTCCCCTGGGTAGTAGTAGCTGACGACCTTCATGCTTCTTGTATCTTCCAGCTACTTCCCACCATCCTAGTTCCTACATCCTACCATCTATCACATCTAATACAAACCATAATAGATGCAGTTATGAAAAATATTGACTAGGATTAAATCTAATTTTCATTCGAAAACATGATGATGTTGGAAATGGAATTATATTTTCTGATGAGGTATGAAATTTTACATAAGGATCAATAACATATTCATGATGATTAAATGATTGAATACTTTATGTGAATAAAAATTTAGATGGGGTGGATTTTATTTGGAGAACACATTTTGATAATGAAGAAGTATGTAACTATAAGTTCAGACACCATATTAAGAAGAACATAAATGTTATAAAATTTAAAGGAATATTGAATATGAATTATATGGGAAATGTATTTTTTAAATTTTTTATACTATGAAAGAATGAAAAAATTTAATTCAAGTTAGATGTTTGGAATCCCAATAATTTGAAGTTTGGTCTTGGATACTTAGATGTTTCAGGGACCTTACACTTTTTTTCCCTGTGGTGGTTACCTCTACTTCCTCACATTCATCAATCATTCTACAATGAATGTATTTATCTACTTCTTTACCAATATGTATGATGTATTTATGGTGTTTATTTAGTATAATTGACTGGTATAAATGGAATATGGGAAGATGTTGAAGTGTATATGGTTGGATGATAGAGGTGAGTACACCTAATTAAATTTTGTAAACTTATTTTATAAGGAAGGAATTAATTATTAGAATATGATTTTGGAAATTAAAAAAAATGGTGTATCTAAAATAAAGAACCAAACTTTTATATATAGAGAGATATCAATGAATGATTTTAAACCTAGGAATTACTAAGGCCATTTCAGAAAATGAACTCAATTTTGGGGCATATCTCATTAATTAAAGTCTGCATTTGATTGTTGGGAAAGAAAATCTAGAGTATCAATGACCTAGAAACCACTATAAGATCAACAACATAATTTTTTAATATTTTATCTATTACATAGAGATATTTTTTTAATATCATGATGATATGAAACAAATCATTAGAAGTATGGATGTTGTCTTCAATGAGAATGTTCTATGGAAATTATGAATCTTTGGGGAGCCTGATATAGAGGAAAAATAATCTATTGAGGTCTAGGTTGATCAAAGTATTGGTAATTCTCATAAAATACTTAACTCAAATTTACGTTCAAAGGGAACTAGACATCCAGAAGTAAGACCATAAGAATCACTAAAAATTTCATTGAAATATACATCTTGTGTGGGATAAATCATAGTTTTGTCCATAAGAGTTATTGAAATTGTAATGAATATACTTTTAGAACAAAAATATCCAACTATTTCAGCTTATCTAATTCAGTTAATAATAAAAAGAAATATTATGAGACTAGTGTAATAGTTTGGGACTGATTTGAACATTGTTATTATATTTGTTATAGGAGATCCTACAAGTCCATTTTATGTATTATTACATAGTGACATAAAATAGTGGGAGTTATCCATGAATGAAGAAATTATTTTATTAATTTTCAATATAACATCGGAGATAACTGAAGTTATAGAAGGTAAAACAGAACTTGAGAACATGTGGTATTACTATATTAGGGAATAATTTGATTCTATGAAAAGATAAAAATAGGAATACTAATGAAGGGGTTTCAACAAAATAAAGGATTCTATTTATCAAAAAAATTCTTCGATATTTAAACATTCTACAATATGAAAAATTCTATGTTTTTTGGAATCAAATTATTTTTATCTATAATAAATCGATGTTTAGATATATTTTATTCATGGTGATTTCAAATATGAGATATAAATGAAAAAAACAAATAGGATTACTATTAGATGATAATGAGATTATGGTATATAATATTAATATAATATTTTATGGATTGGAGAAATTAAAACTAGAATGGAACTAGACATTTCACTCATTTATGGAAGAAGAGGAATTCATTTGGGGAAACATTGAACATTTTTTTACTAGAATCAATTGTATGATTGAACGAGTGTCATTTTTATATTTTATGTTGATTAAATTTTGATGTTTATAATGGATTTTCAAAGATTAGGAAATTGAAAATTAGTTTTTCCAAAATATTTGAGAGGAAGGATCATCCAAAACAAAAGGAATATATTGATAATGATGATTGGAAGAGATAGTAAGATTGGAAGGAATCTAATGAGAGTTGAATCATTATATTTCCTATCAAGACATTAAAAGAATATAACAAGAGTTGAGTCATTATATTAACTCTTCTAATATAATTATAAACTGTCACCAACCAAAGTATCATAACAAAATAGAGAAGAAAAAATATTACAATCTACAAGAAAATCAATTAATTCTATCATGAATGTCTTATATTTCATAACTATATGCATTGCCTCATAATAACTACAAGAACATGAAAACAACTAAAATTTTGAACCTTCATTACAAATTCTAACAATAATGATATATGGTAAAATCCAATAAAAAAATTGCACAACTAATTTAAACTACAAGAAAATGTGATAAAAAAAGACTCTTCCATCGTTACAAATGAAAGATGTCTTACCAACACATAAATCACATTCAATTATCATTACTAATGCTAGAAGTATCCAAATTATGATAAAAAATAGAGTTTACCTAACAATACATGATGAAATATTAACAATTAATATGATCATGAATGTGAAAAATTACACAGCAATCTGCATTGCCTTCTAACATCTATAACATGAATTTAACACTATAATCATTTTTATGAGACATAAGATCAACAAGATCAGATAAAAATATAATATAAAATTTAAAAGAGAAATAAATAGAATGTATTTTACTTTTATATGGATTACTATATGATAACAAACAATTTGATACCTCCTTGAAAAAAATAATAACATGTAGAGTGAGAATACTATTGGGATCCTAGAAAAAATAATCAATTCATTATGGAATTCATCATTAACATCATCTGAACATGATAATAATATAATTAAAGACAATAAAAATATAAGAAAAATGGAATAAGAAAACCCTGAATATGAAGATATGAGAACATAAAATTTTGAACTCATCACTCATCTAAATCGCTATTGATTATTATGTTCAAGAAACCCACTATACTTCATAAGAACATGAATCATGAAAAAACTAATATATGTTCACATTTTTGTTACTATAAAAATGAAATAGGCGTTTAAAATTGAATATATACAAGACAAATATTAAATATTTCATATATCCATAATTTGTATTCCCTATTGCATATATATAGAAATAATATTACTTATTCCATATTTTATACATTCAAAAAAAATGGGCATTCCATAAACTCATAAAAAAATAATGAATACTTGGTATTTGTAAGGGAACAATTTTTTCATATGCTCCTAGACAAAATACAAATGAAATATTAGAAATATAATACATATCACATAATATAAATGGAATTCATAACACATGTATTCCTATTTCATGTTACAAAATTGCATACTGAATTAATGAATGTTTCAATCAGCCCCATATATTAGACTTGGATGAATCAAAGTGAACCTCATACCCATCCAAAACTAAACTTTCATTACTAATATAAACTACAATAATTTGTGATAAAACAAAAATTGAACCTATATTACGAATGAAGATAGTGTTACCAAAATATTACTCACATTAAATTTTGGAGAATATAATTTTGTTACTACTTGGATATCCTATTTGTTTTTATATGAACAAATTAATACATGACCAAGATGGTCATTACAAAAAATCCACTCCAATTTTACAATTCCAAGACACCATGAATGAAATTGATACACCATTCTTGTGTTTATAGAGCCAACAGAGCTACAAAAATAAATATAAAATTAAAAATAATTTCAAATAAGAAATTATAATAAGAAGTATAATTTCATTATATGATATTTTATTATTGTTAATCATTGATATATGATAATTTGATGAAACATCAATAGTGTTGAAGGAGAAAGTAAATAAAAAATATCTATAACAAGGGAAATACAGTTTTACAATGAAGAGAAATATTTTAAAATGGAAAATAGATTGTTGGATCTGAGGGAATAGGTGGATCAATGTATAAGGGGAGTTATATAAACACATGTGGCTATCTATTTACAATAACTCTTGTGAAAATATATAAAACAAATATGAATGATAAAATTAAAATGAGGCTCGTGTTGCATGAAAATAGGAATAATAATCAAAATTAGTCAAAAATATATAAATAAACCTAGTAGAAAACATTGGTGGTGTAGATTGGGAGTGAGGATGGGGTGTGCTAGTTGTGAAGGAGGGGGGGTGCATGTATGGAGAGGGTGCTGCTTGGGAGGGAGTTTGTGAATGTATAGAGGAGAGACATTTTGGGAAGGGGGGATGAATTTTGGGAGGGATTGGGTGGGGGAAAACAGGTTGGTATGGGGAGGGGGATGGAGAGTGTAGGTTTGGAGGGGTAGATAGGTGAGGATGGGGGGATGTAGGTTGAGAGGGGGATATGTTGGGGGTATTGGTTGGGAAGGAGGGGGGATGTTGGGATGGAGGGGAAATTGGTTGGGAGGGGAGGTGTAGGTTTGGAGGGAGGGGGAGTGTGGGTTGGGGTGGGGGACAAGTTCGGAGGGGGGATTCAAGTTGGGAGTGAGGGGGGAGTAGGTTGGGTGGGAGGGGGGAAACTAGTTTGGAGGGGGAGGGGGTGTGCAAGTTTGGAGGGGGGGGATCATTAGGGGAGGGGGCTTCAGGTTGGGAGGTAACATTAATATAGTAGGAAACATATGAAAAATCACATTAGTGGCTTTGTATAAAAGGGTCCACCTGCCTCTATCAAGGAGTTAAACCATCTACAAACTCTTTCAATCCTTGGTCGAGCACGTCCATGCCCCATCTAAGCGTGTACCTCTGCCAAATATCATAACTTTCATCACATGACATAAATAATTAAATACAAATAATTTTAATCAATTATTTAATTTAAACCAACGTGGAAAAATCACCAAACTACTTGAAAAGTACCATTACCCAACCAAGACCTTGACCGGCCACCCCAAAGGTTTCACAACACATCCCAAGACCAACCTATGAAAATTCCCTAACAAAAAACACACAATAATCCACTATATTAGTTAAATTAAACCAATTTTTTTTTAAAAATTGAAATTATTAGATACCCCACCCAAAGAGATAGTTGTGGTTTGAGGATGTCATCCTACGATGAATTATAAGTAGGGTGTATTAATCCCAATAAATTTTGGTTGATTATACCATGTTCTGGTGGAATTGACATAGAAAACTTAAATAAAACCATGTGAAATGATAGGACGTATAATGATGGTTTAAACACAGAAGAGGAATTTACAAAAATACCTGTGATCACTACTGAATCAAACCAACCATCCATCATTTCACCGGTGTTTCATAAAACCCAAAAGTCACCTATTTGTCTATAAACCCCACCCAGAAATATTAATTTAAGGATTTCAAACTCTCAAAATATTTTTTTGACTGCCAGTTCTCAAAACAATCCATTTCGAAAATTGAAATTTCAATTTCCATTTCAAAATTTACAACCTATATTGATTTAGGACATTACACTCATGGTAGTTCAGTTCTCCCATGGTAGCTGAACCCATTCATTTATTTGATCAAGATCCTTTGTGATGTGTTAAATAAATTAACCTCACGTTGAATTTGATCACAAAGTAATCTAGTGTAGAAATGAAATAGGCATTATATGAATAAGACTTGAAAAACTACACCATATTGTTATATCCATGCTACATCACAAATACCCTTTCATATAAGTAGGATAATCTCCAGAATGAATTACACATATGGATGACTAAATATTCTAATGTTATCTTTATGTAAATTCAGGAGGAAATTTGTGTAGAACTTTTCAGAATAAAATAAATTAATCATTCTCATCGATAATGGAATTCAGATATTTTTCTCAAAGTACATACATAAGTCTCCATGCAATGTAAAAAATGGAGGATATTAATATCCCCCGATCACCAACATCCCCATCGCATGTCCATGACCATCATCATCATTATTAACATTAACAACATCATCAGCAACCTCATGGCCAACAACAACATTAGCAACATCCTCACCACTAAGAGCTCTATCACCACCACCTTCATCGCCACTACAACCATCATTGGAATCACCTGGAGCATCATTTAAAGGGAGAATTGACAACATATATGATTCAAAAGTTGTAATAGCCCTTGATGGAAGTGACCGAATCAATAATTCCATAGCGTTTATGAAATTCTCAGTCATCAACTTACTTCTTTCATGATCCTCTAAAGCTATTTTCATTTTGTTAGCTATTTCAGCATGAGTGATTTCCTGCTCAAAGATCTGGGAGGCTTGAGAGGAGCCAGAGGAAAACCAATTCCTAGAGGGGATGATGTTTCTCTTGGATTGAAAATGTACTCTCCATGGGATCTCCTCACCTAATACATAACTTAAATGATCATATGGCATGGAGTTTCCATCTTCCTTACCATCGAGGGCCTCCAAGGCAGCCTGTTGAAATTATAAACATATTAAATTATTATTTTCTTCTAAATATTTAAAATATAAATAAAAACCATAAATTTTATCCTGTGTTTATGCATTTACTATTCTTCCATTATTTTCTATTGAGGAAAAAAATAACATTGCATGAGTTACAGGACCTTCGATGCCCAATATAGCTTGTTTCAAATGAGAAATGCACAAATCTAGATTAGTACCATATATGAGAAATTCACCAATTTTGACTATGTCTATTAAATAATATTTCTAGCAGAACATATTTTATAACATCATAGTACCTAGTTAAAGTAAATAGTGATTTTCATGACCGGGCATCTAATTCTCCCTAATATAAGCAAACATGTCATTAAATCCTTATTCTTTAGGTTTTTCTCTGACACTTCCTAAAAAAATTCCAATACAAGAAATGAGAATTAAATTTTATATATAAACAATTAAATATTTAGATTACCTTAAACTTAATAGTATTCCAATGTGAATTCAATTTTTCATATTGACTTTTTTGACAGTCGAGGAATATAGGTACCCCCTCTATGTCAGTACCAACCTTGCTCTTCCACCCATCATAAAACTCATGCTTTTATGAGTGCCAAAAATCCCCAACATCCATCAACCATGCATTCTTAGAAGCTACTCCATCGAGAAAGTTAAAATAAATATTCAATTAACAAATTATTTCATTTAAATACAAAAATAATATAGATAAGACATTATAAAATTTTCTTACCCATATTTCCTCACAATATTTTTCCTTGATCTATTTTCTGATACCTCCCCGTGACACCGGTTCTACAAGAATGGTATTTTGATATATTTATAATGTGGCCATGAAACATCTACTTTTTGTTGCATTTAGACATACCATCTAATTTCATCAATGGTAAGCCACCATTAGTAAAGAATAGGGATGTGAAATGTCCATCATCTGAGTGTTCCCACGTCGCATATAAGAAGATCCCCCTGAATTAGAAAAAGTGTGGGGGAAAGAAGAATTATGGAAGGATACAACACAAAAAAAGATTTAATTTGAGATAGGAATTGGGGGTAGCCCTCATGCACGGGAGTGGAATCTAATGGAACATACAAATCAGAAGTTTTCTTGACGGTAGGAATTGGGGGTGATATATACATGGTAGCATATGGGTAGTAGGATGGAGTATACATCATTAGATATGGATTTGGTAAAGGTGAAAAAATATATAGAGGTATTGAAGTCATTGTATGGGAAGAAGAGAAAAAACGAGATGATGGAGGAATTAGTGGGATCACCCCTGAAGGTTGCAAAGAAATGGAATGTGAATAAGAGTGTAGCTATGGTGATGATGGAGGAATGGATAAGAATATCCCCAATGACTCAAGTGGTGCATAAAATGATAGGAGGAAGTGTTTTCTGCTGGCGGGTCAGTGTGGAAATGGGTATGACGGGTGCTCCATCTTGGTCTAGGAGCATCCCCATTCATACGCATTCTAAGAGTATTAAGATCCAAATTAGGTGGAACATAATGTCCCTAAAATTTTTGATAAAAAATATGAACATGAAATTATTTGTAATTTATAGGGAAAATATTACAATTATTATACACAATGATGGAAGTGAAGCAGGCAACACACACTCACACCCCAGTCGATCGGGATCAAATAGTCACTATTTCGACCTTCTATAGTATTTGGAATAATATATTTAAGACTGAAATGTAATTCTTTTAGAAATAGTTTTTAAAAATCATGCATAAAACATACATCTTTCAAAATTTCATGAGAGGACCCAATTTGACTTTTTTTAATTACTAATTTTAGAAATGATTACAAGGATATGACTAACACAATTTCTAAAATTACATTACCAATTTATAATTTTTTTCAAAAAAAGATTTAAAAAATATTTTGTACAATGAATTAAATCCAATTAAATGAAACGAAAATAGAAAATAGAAAAACCAAACATATCATTCCAAATTGAAACATAATTAATGTAATTATAGTTATACTAACATGTGAAACTCATAGAAATGTAAACTAAATTAATAGTGAACATATATGTTTTCTTTTATATAATGTTGACCACTTCATCAGGTTCAACATCAACTCTCACAATGGGATAATTTGATTCATCAAATGCAATTTTTTTTCCTAACAACAATGGGGGAATCAATGGAGGCAATTTCATCACCAGCATCATGAAAAATAAGTCTTGAGATTACGTCGTTAATGACAACATAATCAGGTCTCAAATATTTTTTCACATAAAACTATTTTTTAGCCATTGATTCCAAAATTTTTGGATCATCAGTATGTAGGAAACGACTCATATAAATAACACTGAATCCACAGTCATCAATAAATGTACCCTATTGTCTCATTGAATAAATAAATTTAAATTTCATCATAGTTAATCTACCGTAATAGTAGTAATCTAATTATAATATTTTCTCAACAAGCCAATAATAATACACATATTCATATCAAGGTTGAATTTTTGATACAATGGCATAACCATATTTTGTAGCATTTATAATAATTCTATAATGTTTTGTTCTCCTATTCACCCCTCGATCCATTGTAACAAATTTATACCCACTAATTATTAAATATTTTCATTCACAAACCCAATAATTTGGACCAAAAGTCAAAGCTTTGAATTCTTGAGAAACAATGTCAACAGGTAAACTCAATAGATAAAATACATATAATAATACAATTAAATAGATATATATATTTAAGGATAATTAATGTAATTCTAATACCTTTGATTTCAACCAAGTAGGAAACTATAGGTTATTGAAATCCTCCCCCTTATAAAATGTAATGATCGTTGAACTCAACATATAATTTTTTTATGTTATCTACATAAAATGATAATAAAAGTGTAAGGTATATGTAAAATTTCATAATATGAGATATTATATAATTATCCAAATTACATACATGATATAGTCATCAAACAAACCATAGTTAAAGAAGGCTATGTGATGTGCCATCTCCCACTAATCAATCCGTAATGTAGCCAATGTATAAGAACCAACAATTCCTACTGTTTGGGGAAGATATGGAAATGAGGGATCAATTTCCCCATACTGGTCATCTTCATTTCTCATTGGCTGGTTATGTCTTATGGTAACATCACACAAATAAAATGGATGAAGATGCACACATTCTTGAGCCAGATAACCCCTCATAGTCAAAACATTAGGATAATATTTTTTCTTTCAGAAATATGATTTCATTGTGAAAATATTTCTTCAATAGGATATATCCACCAAAAAGCAGCTGGTCTCCCATGAAGTGTTTAAGTTGGAAGGTGAACTGTTAAATGCAACATATTAGTGAAAAAGGATAGATGAATTTTTCTCCATATCACATAAAATTAATGGTTCCTCATACTGCATTATTATCAACAAGGACTTGGATAACATTCTAGCATAGAGGTATCTAAAAAAATGTCACAAGAAAGTCATTTTCACCCTTATATTATTGAATAGAAAAATATTGAATTTCTATTAGAATAAATTCATGAAGAAGGATGTGATAATATTGAGTTTTTATATATTTTAGTATTATATCTCTTCTATTGAATAAATTTGATATGTTTCCAGAATATCCATTGGGAACCATTATATTTTAAAATATATCCATAAATTGATCTTTCTCTGATGGTGTCATCACATAAGTTGCACACGGAGCTTTACAATTGTTTTCACTATTACACATAGGATGTAGGTCTAGTCAAATACCCCAATCCAAAAGGTCTTGGTGAGATAGGAATTCATCTTTGGTATTCCCCTTGATATTCAAAATAATTTCAAGAAACATTCCACAAATAATGTTCCCCATATGAAATATGTCAAGACCATGTCATAAAAAATTCATAGACTAATATAGAAACTCATAAAAATACTTCTCTTCTTCCAAATTTAATTGTCTTTAGTGTAAATATTTCTCCTATTTTTAGATTTCAACCGACCTTTACCTAGTAAAAAACTAAAACATTTCAATTCATTAAGGACATCACTTATTAAAATATATTGTGGTGGTTGTTAAGTCTCAACGGTATTATCAAACCTCCGATGATTCATCCTGTATTGATGAACCATTGGAATGAATCACCGATGAACCATGAAATGAAAACTATGATGATATTAAAGACCTCTTGATCTTGTATTCTTCATACAAATGGGACATGCTAGTTTTCACTTTTTTCTCCACCCATACATCATTGCATAATTAGGGAAATCATTAATGGTCCATAGAAGGGCATCAATCATATGAAATGTATTCTTTGATGAAGCATTGAATGTCCACACAACCCAATAACAATGTTGTTTCAACTCTCTTATTAATGGATACAATTATAAATATATATCATTTCCAAGATCGGAAGGTATAGATATTAGTATACTCAAGAATGTGAATATTTTTTCATATACATCCATGGAGGAATATTATAAAAATGAATAAAAACTGGCTATGTTTTGTGAGAAGTATGCATCTAACCAAACAAATTAAAACCACCATAGGATATACCCAACCTGATAACACACACCTTAGCTCCAAAATCATGATGTTCTGCATCAAATTTACTCCATGCTAATCCTTATACAGGATGAACCAACTCATCACTACATTTATTTCTCTTTGCATCATTTCATCTCATATTGGCTGAGATTTCAACACACGTGAATTGATTTTGATGTTTCGGAATCAATTGAATGTTCCAAATGACTTTATATTCCACATGATATAGTGTTAAATCTTCATTTATCTTCCATAGAGATGCACCACATTCTTTATAGTCACTATGGTCAGCTGTTTTCCCCAAAAATAAACTACAATCTTTCAGACAAACTTGGACTTTTTTAATATCAAATCCAAGCTGCATAATTAACATACAGGTGTGTAATGATTTGAGGTAATATCTAAACCATCAAGAAAAAATTCCTTCAAAAATGAGAAAATATAATCCATATAGGTATTAAAAATTTCATTCATGGTTTTCCAATGATATAACCGCATTAAAAATTCCAACTTGGTCATTTTAGTACATTCCAGATATACTGGAGTCTAGGAATCATCCAATAAAATTTTCACTCTCTCATCATCACATTTAGTATTTTCCTCATGTGTATTGATATCATTATCTTCTTTTACTATCATAATATTTCTCTCATAATGATGAAAGAATGGAAACTGGTCAAACATCAAATTCTCCATGGGACTTTTTTCTTTTTGATCATGAACAGTAGAACATTGACTCATCTCGACATGAAGATACCAAACATTATAGTTTTTTTGAAATCCAATTTTTTTATGGTAGCTAACTTCTTCCTATCATAACCATGGTCATAAAACACATTTATAGAATGTCCACTTTATAAAACCTCCATCTGATGCATTGTCAAATGAAAAATCTAAAAAATTATCCAAATTATATTAAAATGTTGTATTGTTGAGTCAATAAGGTTTTCCTTATGACTTTTAAATTCCTTTATGTAAAGGGGGATATTGTTAAGTTATTAAGGTATCCTTATGACTTTACCATTACTTCTTGTTTTGAAAATCACAAACACCTTATTTCATGAAAAAACTCATTTTAACCTTGTTTTACTTCTACACAGAAAATTTCCTTCCCCAAGGAAATTTACCCTTACCTTGTTTTCATTATTCAATCAGATTTTTCTAAGTGTAAAATTTGGATTGTAACAAAAAACCTCAAAAACTTATAATTACCTAGAATATGAAGCATTTTGTTTTAGGATCCGAATTCTAGATACAAACTCCTCATAGTTATGACTCTGAATTCTAAATATGAATTCTATATATGAACTCCTTAGAGTTCTGACTCCGAATTCTGAATCAGAATTTTGGTTACGAACTTCTTAGTGTTCTGACTCTGAATTCTGAATCAGATTCTGGTTATGAATTCTTCTAAGTTCTGAATCCGAATTCTGAATACGAATTCTGGATAGGAAATTCTTATGTTCTGACTCCGAGTTCTCTGAATTCAGACTCCAAAATCCTTTGAGTTCTAATTCCAAATTCTCATGAACTCCTACTTTGAACATTGTATGTTTAGGCTCCAAATTCTTATGCATCCAGATTCGGAATTTCCCTAAAATTCAGACTCCAGAATTCTATAGAATTCAGGTTCTGAATTCCTAAAAAATGAATCTGAATATCCTTTTTATTATAGACTCCGAATTTATTTTTACTTAGACTCCGAACTTTCAATTTCATACATTTCAAATATCATTTTTTGGTTATGCTTTCACTTTTTTAATTATAAAATGATGTCGTGCTTTCAGTTATCACCTAACCATTGTTTGAGTGACACGTGTACAGGTCCCACCGAAATTCAAGGAAGAATATGATCGTTGGATGAGGGAGCCAACCATTGGAGTTGTGCCTATAAATAGGAGCTCATTTTAACGTGCTCATAAATTTTGGAATTTTTGAATCTTAGAACTTTCATAAGTGATTTATAGAGAGAGATAGGATATTATAAACTATCATTCATAGTGCCCACTGAAATCAAGAAAGTGTTTAGAACATTTATAAGTGATTTCTAGAGAGAGAGAGAGGATATTATAAACTTTTGTTAAGTTTCATTTTTCGGAATCATTTTTTTTCGGAAATCAAGAAAGTGTTTAGAACTTAGAGGTTTTGTGAATTATCTTATTTAACCTTGTTAAACATAACCATATTTAAAAGTTCCAAAGGAAATATTAAAAGTACAATTCACCCCCTCTTTTATTTAGGCATCTACATTATTATTCTAATCATACAATTGGTATCATATGTTGGAATCCTCAAACCCTATACCAATCCCATAATTCGTATTAGAGGTTTGGGTACACTCTGAATTAATCTCATGATTAGATTCAGAAGAGAATTTTCAGAATTGAATTTTCCAAATTCAAATTTTTTTCGGAATATATTTTTTGGACTCATAAAGTTCGATTTTTTTTTCTTAAAGCTAATTTTGTTATATTTTTCTTGCTTTGGATTATTTTACTTGTTTACAAACTTTTTCTATTAACAAGTTTTTGTGGAAAGACTTTTCTTAAAGATGACATGAATCAATGATGGTTTCATAGACAATCTCAATCCAACTAGACCACCTATATTTGATGCAAATGATTATGAATATTGCAGAGATCGTATGAAGACTTTAATTATCAATATTGGTGTTGATAATTTTGTTATGCTTACTGGTGGATACAAAATTCCTGACAAAGAAGTAAGTGCTTTTACTAATCTAGAAAATCTTGAATATCAACTGCATTATAAGGTACGCAATACATTTCTTTGCTCCATGACTAGAAATATATATAGCCAAATTTCATCTTGTGAAGTAGAAAATTCTATATGGAAGAAACTAGAAGTTAATCACTTTGGAACTTCCAAGGTAATTGAAACAAGAAGATCCATGCTCATAGCTGAATATCATGGTTTTTTCTTTCCTTATAGAGAACCCATATGTAAGATGAATCAAAGATTCATGACTATTGTGAATAGTTTACAATCCATGGGTGATAAAGGATTAGATGGTGAAACTCTTGTTGATAAAATCATAGACATCATGCCCAATGAGTGGGAATCCAAGAGGACCTCTATTGATGAAAAAAGAAAGGATACTCAGATTAACCTTGATGAAATCTTTGGAGCTCTTCTTCAACATGAAACTAGAATGAAGAGAGATGCTTAAAATTTAAAGATGAAGAATGGAAATTGAAGTGATTCTTTTACTACAACATCTAATCTTATGAAATCCAAGACTCCTGAGAGAGTGACCAGATCTAAATCTAAGAAAGTTTTTATCCAATACGAATCTAGTGGAAGTGAATCCCCAGAGAATGAATTAGAAAATCTTGCTGGAAGGATGAACAAGATAGCTGGACAGAGGAACCTTCAATCCAGATATAAGAAAAAGGAAAGGAAAGATAAGAAAGATTCTGAAGATACCAGTTATGAATGAAAGAGAGATGGAAACATAAGACCTGATTTCCCTATTCTCATGAGAAAAGAAATAAAGGAAAGTAATTCTGAGAGAAAAAGAAAGAAATATTATAAGGCAAAAGCTAAGAAAGTTATGAAAGTCAATGACACCTGGAGTGCCGGAGGTGGAGACTCTTCAGATGAATCTTATGATTATGAATCTTCTTGAAAGAATAATATTGTTCTAATAGTGTGGATACCTATTGATAATCATTTATTAATGGGTAAGGTACACAATGCTGAATATATTACTAATAAATCATTGAATTCTAATGATAGTAAATATTATAAATCTTCGGATGAAGAATATCCTTTTGATGATGATAATACTTTACCTACCTATGAAGAACGTTCTAGGTTTTCTAAAAATCATGAGATTGAGAATTAAAAACTCATAAAAAAACATAATAAGGAAAATTCTAGAAATATTATCCTTACTAATGAAATATCAAATATTTCTAAAGATCTTGATAAGAAAAATGATGATTTTGAATGTATTTCAAAAAATCTTGAGGATGTAAATTATAAGAAGAATAAATTTTATAAAGATATAGAAAACATAATTTCTATGAAAAATGTTTGTGATCCTAGCTCTAGTTCAAATTCAAATGATTTTGAAGACTAGAACCTAGTTATCAAACTCAAATCTGAAATATTTTCCTTTAGGAAGTGTTTTTCAATCTTTACCTTAGGTAATTTTTTTTGATAAAATGTAATCTAAAATCTGACCTCTAAGGAATAGTTTTGGTTTTGGTTATACTGGTTCTAAACTGATTTTTATCAACAATTACTTTGATCCTCAATGTGCTCCATTTTGTAATAAGTGTCGGTGTGGTGGAAACTGGGAAAAGAATTATTCCTTAAAACAAAACCCAATCTTTAAGATTTCATAAAGCCTATTTTTCTAAGAAGATGTGGGTGCCTAAAATTTTTCTCTCTAAGAATTCCGGATCCAAGAATGTTTGGATTCTGAAAACCTAAATTTTAATTTTTTTTCAAAAAAATAGAGAAATTACCAACATCAATACTTAGTACATGGATAGTGGATGTTCCAAGAATATGACTGGTAACAAAAACTATTTTGAAAATATAATCAAGATGAATGGAGGAAAAGTAACTTTCAGAGATAATGCTCGGGGAGAAATTATTTGTATAGGTAACATCGTTCTTCTTGAAAAAACATTGATTTCAAATTTTTTATTTATTAAGGGTATTAAGCACACCCTCATCAGCATAAGACAATTATGTGATAAAGGATACCTTGTGAATTTTAGGAATGAAAAGTGCTTAGTACACAATTCCAAGGAAGAGTTTATACTTTCTTCCCATAGGCAAGAGAATGGTTACACACTAAACTTATAAGACATTAGGTTCCAAGACTTACCATGCCTTAGTACAATGGAAGATCATTATTGGTTGTGTCATAGAAAGTTAGGACACTGTAACCTTAGGAAGTTATGGAAACATTCCAATAAAAGATTAGTTAAGGATCTACTGGAGCTTAGATTTGATTCTTCAAAAGTTTTTGACCCTTGTCAATATTGAAAGCAACATAAATCAAGTTTTAAATCCATCGATGAAGTTTCAAATACTGATGCATTACAGCTAGTGCATATGGATATTTTTGGTCCAACATAAACTTGAAGCATTGGGGGAAAATATTATGTATTTGTCTTGGTTGATGATTACACTAGATTTACATGGGTCTATTTTCTAGAAATGAAATATGAAGCGCTTATTTAAAATATTTTTGAGCCTAAGTTAAAAATGAGAAAAATATTCCTTTGAAAACTATTCATAGTGATCCTGGAGGATAATTTAAAAATTCAGATTTTGAAACTTTTTTTTGTAAAAAAGGTATTACTCACAACTTCTCAGCACCCAGAAACCTCAAAAAAATGGTGTTGTTGAATGAAGAAATAGAATTATTCAAGAGATAACTTGAACCATGTTGAGTGAGTATTCAGTAGCCAAACATTTTTGGGCTGAAGCTGTAAGTTCTGCTTGTTATACTATAAATCGTGTTTTGATTAGTCATTTTCTTAATAAAACTCCTTATGAGTTATGCAATGGTAGGAAACCTAGAATTTCCTACTTCATGGTTTTTGGTTGCAAGGTATTCATTCTGAATACTAAAGATAATCTACACAAATTCGCACTAAAATCTGATGAAGGAATTTTCTTAGGCTACTCCACAACCTATATGCCTTACAAATTTTTTAACAAAAACACTTGTACTGTTGAAGAAACAGTACATGTCAAATTTGATGAAATCGTTCCTTTTGTTTTCAAGCAACCCCAACCTACATCTTCAGATGTGTTTTCAAAAACTGAGTATCAACCTTTGATAGAAAATCCTTCTGATAAGAAAAATGTTAAAGAAGATACTTCTGAAACATTTACCCCAGAAGATTTCTTACCATATGTTGATGAATAGGTTTTACAAAACCCAAACCAGTCATTTATTAGGAATCATCCCAGTGATAGAATCATCGGTGATGTAAATCAACCGGTAAAGACTATAAGTACCTTAAGAAATGAAGTAGAACATCTAGCATTTCATTCCCAATTAGAACCAAAAAGTACTGATGGAGCTTTAGGTTATGATGATTGGATTAAAGCCTTGCAAGATGAACTAAATGAATTCAAAAGGAACAACGTCTGGACCTTTTTTGAAAGACCTAAGTAAACTTATGTTATTGGAGTAAAATCAGTCATCAGAAATAAGTGTGATGAAAATGGAATCATTGTTAGAAACAATGATAGATTAATTGTGGAAGGCTATAATCAACAAGAAGTAATAGACTATAAATAAACCTATGCTCCAGTATCGAGAATTGAATCTATTCGAATTTTACTTGCCTTTGCTGCATTCTTCAATTTTAAACTTTTTCAAATGGATGTGAAATGTGATTTCTTTAATGGTTATGTTCAAGAGGAAGTAATTGTTGAACAACCTCCTGGATTTGAAGATACAAAACATCCTCATCATTTTTTTATACTTACTAATGCTTTATATGGACATTAACAAGCCCCTCGAGCTTGGTATGATAGGCTTACATGGTTTTTTATACAAAATAACTATTTCAAGGGAATTGCAGATCCAACCCTTTTTATAAATAAAGTTAAGAAAAATGTTTTGATTTTTCAAATTTATGTTGATGATGTTATATTTGGTTCAACTCCTCAATATTTTACCGATTCCTTTTTGGATCTAATGAAATATGAGTTTGAAATGAGTATGATGGGTGAGTTAACATTTTTCCTTGGTTTTAAAATTTCTAAAAAACCAGAAGGAATCTACATATCCCAACATAAGTATATTAAAGATCTTCTTAAAAATTATGGATATGACCACACTAAGAGTATAAGTACTCCCATTTTTACCTCAAACACACTTGATCTTGATGAAGCTCAGAAACCAGTAGATCAAACATCTTTTAGAGGTATGATAGGAAGCTTACTTTACTTGAATGCTAGTAATCCAGACTTAATGTTTTCATTATGCTTATGTGCAATATATCAATCCAATCCTAAGAAATCTAATTTAAAGGCTGTGAAAATAATTTTTCGCTACTTAAAGGAAACCGTGGATTTAAGACTCTTTTATACTTATGGAAATGGTTTTGTTTAAAAAAGTTTTTCAGATGCTAACATTGGTGGATGTGGAATGGATAAAAAGAGTAAATTAGGAACTTTTCATTTATTAGGAGATTCATTAGTTTCTTAGTATTTCAAGAAGCAATACTCAGTATCACTTTCCACTACTGAAGCTGAATATGTAGTAGCTGGAAGTTGTTGTGCTCAAGTATTGTGGTTGCAACACACACCCATAGACTATGGCTTGAGTTTCACTAAGACTCAAAATTTGTGTGATAATACAAGTGCCATTTCCCTTAGTAAAAACACTAGACATCACCCTCTTTCAAAACACATAGATATTAGGCATCACTTTCTTAGGGATCACACACTGAAAGGAGATATCATTCTTCAATTTTTTGGAACGCAATATCAACTTACTGATATTTTCACAAATTCTTTACCCTCCGTTTGGTGTGAATAAATTAAACAGAAGTTAGGAATGATAACCTTAAGGTAATATTTCTTGATTAAATTTCTGTAGAACTAATCTCCTTACAGTAATAAACTCATTTTCATAGAGGGAGTACATATGTTATTAAAATATTTCATAATGAAAATTTTCGTAGTTAAGTTTTTCAAAAAAGTTCGTAATTAAAATGTTCATAGTTGGGTTTTCAAAACTTTTTGTAATTAAAATTTTCAAGTTATTTTTTTAAAATATTTCGTATTGAAAATTTTTGTAGTTGGTTTTTCAAAACTTTTCATAATTAAAATTTTCATAGTTGAGTTTTCAAAAATTTAAATTTTCGTAATGAAAATATTCGGAACTGAAAATTTTGTAAAGAAATCCTTCAGACCTGAAGTTTTTGTAATGAAAATATTCATACCTGAAGTCCTCGTAATGAAATTCTTTAGACCTGAAATTTTTGTAATGGATTTATCAGATTTGAAATTTTCGTAGTGATGTTTTTTTCCGTATTCAAGTTTTTTTGGAATCCAATGTTCTTCAAGAGGAATATTCATCAATACGAATAATCTTCCTTAGAAATCCTAAATGTATGATTCTTTCTTGAGTTTTTCGTAATTACCTTTTACTTGCTGTTAGTTTCTTTTGTTTTTAAAATTTGTCAGATTTTACTTTCCTTAAATCCAAATGTTTTCCTTATAAAACCTCAAAATATCAGATTCAACAAAATTTTTCTTTACCGCTATCATTTCAACCGTCAAATCAGATCTGAAGAATTCTCAACCATTGGATTCTAATGGTAAGTTCAACCATCACTTCAAAACCTATATAAAAGGGACCCCTGATGGTTGTCCCACATCGATTATCAAGATAGTGCGTTTTGAAGCTCTGCCTCTCTACAAAAACCCATTCCGAATTCTTTAGAAGTGCTCTAGTCCAAATGTCTGCAAAAGTCCCTTCTCAAGATATGTCTACAATCTTGTTAGTTCTGGAGTGGAAAATTTATAGGGAGAGGTTAGTTCATCCAAACTTCTTCAATAATTATGACTCCATTATCTCAAAGAATATCATGATCAATGGATCAGAAAGTGTAGCTGTTTCAATGACAGGAGCTCAGGATGTTGTCTATCCGGATCTTCTCATCGAATTTTATGAATCAGTTCGCATCTTTAAGGAAGAAGGTAGAGATAAATTCTCCTTCAAGATTTATGACAAGACATATAAACTCTCTTACAACAAGGTTGTGAGCTTGGTGGGGCCCTCATATGAAGGAGAATCCGAATTTTTCTCTCACATGTTGCCAGAGGTTCAAGGGAACTTTGTTAAGGTGAAGGATATGGAATGCCTTGGACTTACTGATGTAGAGACAACAAATATTTTCCATCTATCTACCGACAATCAAATTCTACAATTATTGGTTCAACGTCTGATCGTACTGAGGAAGGGTGATAAGAACACCCTTAAGAAAAGTGACATGTACATCTTGGATTTTTTGGTAAACCTAAGGAAAGTGAATCTCATGAATCACATCCTCATTATGATTGAGAACATCAAGAATGGGAATCAGAGATCTTGGATTATCATGTATCCTACTCTTCTTTCCAAAATCATAGTTCGGTGTCTTGAATCGTTCAACATCTTCTGCAGTTACATGCCGAGGAATTGCAAGGTGATCCTTATCAGTGATGATACCCTCAAGAGAATGAAGGTTGATTTCTTTAAGGAGACAGGAGAATTTTATGATCTACCTGAGGATGTGGCAGAAGCCGTTCAGAAAAATGCTGAAGATGTTGTACCATCAAAGAAGACTTCCATGGAAGGAAAGTTAAAAGAAGTGGAAATAGAAGACAAAACTTCTATGTCTAAATAAGTCCAATCTGCACCTCCTAAAACAAAGAAGCAGAAAGCCTACCTAGATGAGGTGGTAGAAAAATGGAGGGAATATAAGAAAAATAGAAAACCAGGGGAGCCACAGTTCGGTTTAGATCCTGCTAAGGTTAAGGCCTTGAAATAATTTTCTACTGGAGACTTTGAAAAGTAAGAAATAGAGAAAAATCAGAATAAAAAGATGTCTGAGGAAGAAATTGTACAATCCCTTTTGAAGGCCACTGAAATTACTTCCGAGAATATTCATGTTCTAAGTCTTTCATGGTAGAACCATTAACTGATACTCTGGGTAAAAGGTTTATGACTATGGAAAAACCACACAAGAAGATTTTGGAAGAGAAGAAAGCTGCAGAAGAAGTGAAACAAGCTGATACTAGTGGTGGTTCTGATGATTTGATCAAGCATGTTGAAGAGTATCATGAAAAGGAAAGTGTTTCAAAAAATAATTTCACTCTGGACTTCTCAAGCCAAATCCTAAAAACATGCTACACTAGGATATGATGAGAAGGGTGAAGAGGAAGTAAAAAAAACTATTTGAGGAAGAGAGTCACAATCATCACTTCATACATCCAGAAGACATTGATTCAGGAGCTAAAAAAGAGAAATTTGTTGAAGAAAAGATTGTAAAGATATCCAGAAGTGAGCATGAATCTCCTGATGAAGAAGATAATCTAAGAATCAGTAAGGGAAAAAAGTTGTTGCTGATACCACAATGAAAGAAATTTTGAGGAAGAAGGAAGCTGCAGGATCCTCTAAAAAGAATTTGGCAGAGTTAGAGTAAGAACCATCTCCTAGTAAAATGTCAGATTCAGAGTCGTCAGCCTTAGGATATGATTTTGTTGTTCATTCCCTGAAGAATCTTATGGATACCATTCCGATATTTACCGCAATTGACTCAAGATGCTAGATGCTTCAGCATAGCATGAACTAGAAGTCAGACTCTGTATTCATGGTCATGGATAAATGTGTGAAGATTGAGGCTTATTACAAGAATTTTCTTCTCAACTATGAAGACCACATAAAATCATGCACGAAGATGACCAGATGTTCTAAGAAAATCTTCGATGATTTGGGTGATCTTGATCAGTTTCAATAAAATGTCAAAGAATCTTTTGATACTGAAGATGTCAAAATCAAGGATCTTAGAAACAACTATATGGAAAAGCTAAGTATATAACAAAATTCTCATGTCCAGGAGGTAAAAGATATCAATGGGAAGCTGAGTTATGTTTTCCAATGTTTGAAAATAGAGAGGGATCTTTAGATTGAGTTGGAAGAAAAGATTGTGAAGCAAGTGGACTTGCTGAAGGCTAAGGCAGAGGCCCTAAAGGCTCAAGAAGATTGAACCACATCCTTGTAGAAGCAAGCCGAGGAGGACCACAAAGAGTTGATAAAGCTGAAGACAATTGTCAAGAAGACAGTGCCTATAGAAATAGAAGAAAAATAGACTCAATTCCAATCTTTGGTTGTATTTTTTTTCCTTGTACTAATACTTCAAATCACAATGAAATTGTGGATGCTTGTTTTCTTTGTATGTCTATACTAATATTTCAGGTACTATTTTTTCCATTCCCTCAAACTCTTTTTTAAAATCACAAAGAGGGAGAAGGAAAAACAATTCTTAATTGAAGAAGGAAAAATATTTATAAGTATAGAAGATATATCCCAAAGTAAAGGTGATCTTATCAAAGGGGGAGTTCTCATTACAATGATTTCCATACCCAAGAAAATTAAAATCCCATTCCAGAAATCTAGAATACGATCCTTAGTGTTGCAAAGCCTAAGGGGGAGTTAGTCGTATTCATCATTTCCAATGTGAAAAGGGAGATGAGTTTAATTTTCTAAGTCCATAAAAGTTTTACTAAGTCCTTATATTCTTTTTCATAAGGATGTTTGTGCTTTCCAAAAAGGTGGATATTTGTGATTCAATAAGGTTTTCCTTATGACTTTTCCATTACTTCATGTAAAGTGGGAGATTTTTAATTCATTAAGGTATCCTTATGTCATTACAGTTACTTCTAGTTTTGAAAATCACAAACACCTTATTTCAAGGAAAAACTCATTTTACCCATGTTTTACTTCTATAAGGAAAATTTCCTTCCCCAAGGAAATTTACCCTTACCCTGTTTTCATTATTCAATCATATTTTTATAAGTGTAAAATTTGGATTGTAACCAAAAACCTCAAAATCTTATAATTACCTAGAATATTAAGCATTCTTTTTTAGGATCCGATTGATCATAATTCTAGATACGAACTCCTCGGAGTTCTTACTCGGAATTATGAATCAGAATTCCGGTTACGAACTTCTCAGAGTTTTGACTCCAAATTCTTAATCAGAATTCTAGTTACAAATTCTTCTGAGTTATGACTCTGAATTCTGAAAATGAATTCTAGATTTTAACTACTCTAAGTTCGGAATCCGAGTTCTCTGAATTCAGACTCCGAACTCCTATGAGTTCTTATTCCGAATTCTCATGACCTCCAACTCCGATATTTGTAAGTTTTGGATTAGAATTATTGTGAATCCAGATTCCAAATTTCCTTGAAATTCAGACTCCGGAATTCTATAGAATTCAGGTTCTGAATTATTACAAAACAGAATCCGAATATCCTTTGTATTATTGACTCTAAATTTATTTTTACATAGACTCCGAACATTCATTTTCTTACATTCCAAATAGAAGTTTTTAGTTATGATTTCACTTTTTTAGTTATAAAATGTTGTCGTGCTTTTAGTTATCAACTAACCATAGATTGAGTGACATGTGTACGGGTCCCTCCAAAATTCAAGGAAGAATATGGCTGTTGGAGGAGGGAGTTGACCATTGGAGCTGTGCCTATAAATAAGATCTAATTGGAACGTGCTCAGAACATTTGAATTTTTTGAAGCTCAGAACATTCAAAAGTGATTTTTAGAGAGAGTGTCTCATATAAACTATCATGATTAGTGTGTACTGAACTCCTGGTTCAGTTTTGATTTGTGCGACTTTGATTGTTGCTACGTACAATCGAGGGCTTCCGGGGATAGGAAGAAAGAGGTGCCGACTACCTTGAAGTTTAGGGATTCCTTGTTGAGGAAGACATAGGTGCCAACTACATGATAGTTGAGGGCTTGTGAGGATAGCAAGATAGACTCTGATCTTCTTATTGAGGGCTTACCCTGGTGTGGTTAAGACATACTTTCTTGAAATTATAAATCAAGGGATCTTTATCCATGGTTATTGGATACCCTTCTCTTTGGGATAAAATATATACTCTTTTTACTTGTTTTGTTAAACGTTTTCTGCTGCATTTGTATTGTTGAGGAATTTATGACTATCTTATAATTCCATACACTTGTACTCTAATTTAGTTAGATTCCATATGCTTTAAGGTAGAATCTTAGTTATTGTAAACTTTGGTTTAGTTTCATTTTTCGGAATAATTTTTTTTTCTGGAATCAAGAATGTGTTTAGAACTTAGAGGTTTTTGAATTATCTTGTTTAACCTTGTTAAACATGACCATTTTTAAAAGTTCCAAAGTAATTTTTAAAAGTAAAATTCACCCCATCATGTATTTAAGCATCCACGTTCTTATTTAGATCCTACATTTTGATATCCTATCAGTACGATATGTCCCTATTTTATCCACTATATAACAAGGAAAAAAGATATATTCAAATAAAAAATTTAAACCATAATTAAAAAGAGATATGTACTATAAAAAATAAAACAATTAGAATATACAAAAATATTAGTTAATTCAAATTTGAATTGAAATTACCCTATTTCTTACAACCAATTTCAAACCTTTCAAAATGATAGATAAAATTATTACCTCTATCCTATAAAGGGATTATCAACAAGGTAATCCATAATGGGATAAGAAAGGTTCCATGTATATGGTAGAGTGGTATGATTAATTAGAGTTTAACTAAGGGAGATATAAAAAAGTATGTCATCCCTAAGGTGTAACATAAAAAATAAACTTTTATCATTAAAACAAACCATTAAGAATGGGTTATATCATTTAAAAATAAAGGGAGAGAATAAAAAATTCACCTATCATCAAATATATTTTTAACAAGACCCATATTGATTTAATTTAATATTCTCCATGGGTAAAAAATTTATTCGAAGATGGAAGGGAAATTTGAAGAAAACCAGAACATCTCCACGAATGAAAGTCATTTAGATAATTTATATAAAACAATAATGGGTATTGAATATTTATATAAATATTCAAAAAGTTGAATTTAATTAAAAATAAATTTATGAATTTTTTTAATTAAATAATTATCTAGAATAACCAGCTACATACAATGTGGAACAAGTCACAACAAGACTCTTAAAATGTGAAAGGTCATTCTAGTAAGATGAATGAATATAACATCAACTAAAAAATAAAATAAAAATTATTATATTAATATCAAAAACTAAATTTTACAAACACAGTGATTTGGATTCTCATAAGAAATGAAAATGTGGGAAATTAAAGTGAAATGTCTAGGGGAATATCCCCTAGGATTTATGTAATGTCTTATGTTTCAAATATCCTGGATTAATGTTTGGGATTCTTATGGCCCACAACCATTTAATTTTTAATGATGAGTTAATTATATTAGACTTGATATACTTGTTTGTAATACCTCTATTCTATGCTATGGGTTATAATACTTCCATTATTATAAATTTTATGGATGATTCCTTGACTATAGACCGGAAGAATGGATTTGGATGAATGGAATGGCTCACCCCTTTATATATTTTATGAGTTTTATTGAGAGATAATGCTCTATTGAGCCATATATGTTTACTCATACTATTATTCCCTTAGTTTCCTTGGTTTTTACATTGTTAAAGTTTACATTTTGACATGTACCATGACTATAGACTCACCACTTAGGGAAATATTAGATACAATATAATGTTGAGTGTCATTATATGGACTGAGCATAAGTAGTATTTATATTAAAATTTTACATACATTATAAAATTCTCAACTATTAATACAATAACTAATAATTGAGTATTAAATCACATATAAATGGAAAAAAATTGAATTTTAATTTTAGGGACACGAATTTTGAAGTCTTATTGATTTATAATAAAACCATGAACTTTCAAACATGGATCTTAGGAACCTGAGTTGTTATCATTATTATACTATATATTTAGATTTGGGAAAGCACTTGATTTTTTTGTTTCATGTTTTCTAGGACTAAGCATGGGTGTTGTGTCTAGGTTGATACTCAAGACCATATGTTATAGTTTTCATAGTTTTATCATATGACAATCTGGTTATGTTATGACTAGATTAATGTATTGCATAAAAAAAATTTATTGCGGGGATTATTTTAATTATTATTGGAACATTTCACTGTGTCATTAAATGAATCATATTCATATGTTTATTTTAGTATGTTCATTTCTACTTTTTTTAATCGAATATGTGAGTATAGTCTCCCAACCATACTTCTTGAGACCCTCACTATTAGTCAGCATCCTCCATCATATGGGGAGGCATTCCTGGGGTATAATATTTACCAATTGTCCAAGCACCGATTGGTGGTATGTGGTTGTAAGACATAGTAAAATTATATTAATGGTTTATTTAGTATAAATATTTTCAAAAGTTACAAAATATAATATGAATGTGTCGATAAATTTTGTGGAGATTTTCCCTAGGACAAGCCAAACCCCGCATGAGAAATGTCCAAGTTTTCTATGACTAGTTTTCTATTTGTACTTATCGTTTATATAATTAATCTAATTTAACCACAAATGATAAACTTGGTTATGGGGCGAATTATGTTGGATGATGTGGAGAGAGATTAATGATGGTCACCGCATTCATTTCATTTAATGAATTGGAAACCCTATAATTATTTCCCCAATTAATTTGTTAAAAGGCATTTAATTGAGGGAAGACCAAAGGGTGTGAAGGAAGGCTATAAAAAGGGATATCCTCTTGGAATTTTCATCATCAGATTCAGAAGAAACACATCTTTATCCCCGAGTGTAGTATTTTGTGAGTCGTTTTTCCATATTTTACAAGAGAAAATTTCTTGAGTGTTTTCTCCTTGTAATTGAGGGAGAATTTGTACCCACATTTTACCATAGTGAAATCCTTCTATTTTCCCGTGGTTTTTTACCCCTTTCAATTGGGGGATTTTCCACGTTACATCTAGTGTTTACTTTAATTCCACACTTTTTCACTTTATTTTTAATCCTGAAATTATCGTTGTATCAAAGGACCCGTCATTTACGATCCTAACAAGTGGTATCAGAGGCGAGGTTCGTGGCCCCAAATAATTATAGACCAACGAAGTTTCCAAATGGAGGCAAAATACGAGATTGAAAAATTCAATGGAAATAATTTTTCATTGTGGAAAATGAAGATGCAAGCAGTGTTGTGGAAGGATAATTGCCTACATGCGATTGGAGATAAACCGACAGGTGTGACGGAAGTGAAATGGAGCGACATGGACGGGAATTCTATTGCGAACCTTCATTTGGCATTAGCAGATGGGGTCCTGTCAAGCATTGCAGAGAAAAAGATGGTGAAAGAAATTTGGGATACTATAACAAAACTGTACGAGGCAAAATCACTCCACAAAAAAATTTTCTTGAAGAGAAGATTATACACTCTTCGAATGGCGGAGTCATCATCAGTGACTGACCACATCAACACCCTCAATACCCTTTTTTCTCAACTTATGACTTTGGGGTATAAAATTGTGGATACTGAACGTGCAGAGATCCTGCTCTAGAGTTTTCCAGATTCTTATGACCTTCTCATCATCAACCTCACCAATAATATCCTAATAGATATGTTGTCCTTCAATGATGTTGCAACTGCGGTTCTCAAAGAAGAAATTCGGCGCAATATCAATGAAGGAAGACAAACGACTTCACACTAAATGGAAGCTCTATCGATGGAAATAGGAAGAATTATGGAGCATTGTTCCGGTGGGAGCCAAAATCCTGGAAGGTCTGAATCAAAGAGTAATAAGAAAAACGTCAAATTCTACAATTGCGGTAATTGGGGGAATGTGAGAAAAGACTACTGGAATAAGAAGAGTGGTGAGAAGAACTCTCAAGAAAATGTGGCGCCTACATCGGGAAATGGCGACGTACTAGTCAGCGATGCGGCGAATACTATTGAAGGAAGACATCACCTCGATGATGCATGGATTATCGACTCAGGAGAAACATGGAAAATGACGTCTCAAAGGGACTAGTTTGACCAAATTGAAACCATCCTAGAAGGACTTGTGTACATGGGAAATGATCATACATTGAAGATCGTTGGAGTTGGAACCATCAAATTGAAGATGCATGATATCATAGTTCGAACCGTTCAAGGAGTATGCCATGTGGAGGGCCTCAAGAAGAACATCTTGTACTTGGGACAATATGATGATATCAGATGCAAGACTCACACCAAGAATGGAGTGATGATAATTTTGAAGGGTGCGCTTGTGGTAATGAAGGTGTAGAAGATCTCAATGAACATGTACATGCTTATGAGTGAAACGTACAAAGAGGCGGAGACAGTTTTTGCATCAACTACCTCGACGGAAGCGTTGACGATGTTATGGCATCGGAAGCTTGGCCATATGTCAGAACGAGGCCTGAACATTCTAGTGGATCAGAAGTTGCTTCCTGGGCTGAAAAAGGTATCCTTACCATTTTGTGAGCATTGTGTTTTGAGCAATCAACATAGGTTAAAGTTTGGGACGTCAATAGCAAGAAGCGAGGAGATCTTGGAGTTGATGCATTCCGATGTTTGGAAAGCACCAGTTATATCCCTAGGAGGAGCAATGTACTTTGTATCTTTCATTGATTATTATTCCAGGAGATATTGGGTGTTTCCAATCAAAATTAAATCAGATGTTTTTGAAGTCCTCAAAACATTCAAAGTGTGAAAGGATCTTGAATCGGAAAATAAGATCAAGTGTCTGAGGACTGACAATGGTGGAGAATATACAAGTGAGGAGTTTGATTCTTTTTGTCAACATGAAGGCATCAAGAGACAGTTCATAGTGGCGTACACTCCTCAGCAGAATGGAGTGGCAGAGCAGATGAATAGAACCATGTTGGATAGAACAAGGGCAATGCTGAAGACTACAGGAGTCAACAAGACATTCTGGGAAGAAGCAGTAAATACCGCCTGTTTTGTGATCAATCAATCCCCTTCGGTGGAAACTGATCTCAATACACTGATGGAAATGTGGATTGGTAAACCCGCTGATTATTCTAATTTGCATAATTTTGGAAGTCCTGTATATGAACTGCTTCATGACCAGGAAAGATCGAAGTTGGACTCAAAACCCAGAGAATGTATCTTCTTGGGATACGCTGATGGTGTGAAGGGGTATCGTTTGTGGGATCCCACTACCCATAAATTTATCATCAGAAAAGATGTCATTTTTGCAGAAGACAAGGTGCAAATGATAACTGATCAAGACATGGAGAAGAATAATACAGAAACTAAAACAGTCAAGGTGAAGGAAGAAAAAAAAGGAAGAACCAATTTCCTATGAGGCATTACGAGAGCATGATGATCACGTACCGGTTGAGTCTGGACCACGACGGTCAACTCGGGAGAAAAGAGCACCAGTATGGCACTCAGACTATGTCACTAAGGGAAATATTGCGTATTGCTTATTGATAGAGGATGGAGAGACATCTTCCTTTGTGGAGGCGGCCCAGAGTCCAGATGTATACTCATGGATGGCGGCGATGTAGGAGGAACTCGAAGCCCTGCACAAGAATAAGACTTGGGATCTTGTTACATTACCCCGTGGAAGGAAGGCCATTGGGAATAAATGGGTATACAAGATCAATAGGGATGAAACAGAATAGGTGGAAAGATATCGTGAAAGACTGGTGGTCAAAGGTTATGCTCAGAAGGAAGGTATTGGTTTCAATGAAATATTTTCTCCTGTTGTTTGACTAACGACTATTCAGGTAATTCTGGATATGTGTGCTGCATACAATCTACATCTAGAGCAGCTAGATGTGAAAACAACTTTTCTCCATGGTGATCTTGATGAAGAAATATATATTCCCCAACAAGAAGGTTTTACCGAAAAAGGTAAAGATAACTTGGTTTGCAGGTTGAACAAATCACTGTACGGTCTCAAACAGGCGCCGAGGTGTTGGTACAAGAGATTTGATTCCTATATCATGAGCCTTGGATTGAAGAGAGTTAATTCAGATCCTTGTGCATATTTCAATGGTTTAAATGGTAATGATTTTATCATTTTTATGTTGTATGTGTATGAAATGTTTGTTTCAGGCCCCAACAATGATCAAATCCAGGAGACGAAGGCACAGTTGGCTGGGGAGTTTGATATGAAGGACTTGGGACACGCAAACAAGATTTTTAGGATGCAGATTTACCGAGACAGGAATAATAAAAATATTTGGCTATCATAGAAGAATTATTTGAGGAAAGTCTTGAAACGCTTCAATATGCAAGACTATAAGACAATTTCAACCCCTTTTCCCATTATTTCCAATTTATCCTCTACAATGAGTCCTAGAAATGAAGTAGATAGGATGGAAATGTCTCGAGTGCCATATGCATCAGCAGTGGGGAGTTTAATGTTCGCTATGGTTTGTACTAGACCATAAATTTCACATGCAGTGGGAGCAGTTAGTCTGTACATAGCGAATCCAGGAAGAGAGCATTGGAGCATGGTAAAGAGGATCCTGAGATACATCAAGGAAACCTCATATGTTGCATTATGTTTTGGAAGATCAAATTTTACTATCACTGGATATGTTGACTCAGATTTTGCGGGTGATTTTGACCAGAGGAAATCCACTACGGGTTATGTGTTTACTCTTGTAGGAGGAGTTGTGAGCTAGATCTCAATACTACAGTCATTTGTGGATTTATACACGACAGAAGCGGAGTACATGGCAGCTATACAAGCTTGCAAAGAGGAGATTTGGATGAGAAGGTTATTGGAGGAGCTCGGGCACATACATGATCATATTCCATTATTTTGTGACAGTCAGAGTGCCTTGCACATTGCAAGGAATCCATACTTTCATTCCAGTACAATTCACATTTGCGTACAATACCATTTTGTTCGAGATGTGGTGGAGGAAGGATGTGTGGACATGAAGAAAATTTCCACTAAAGAAAATCTGGAAGATTTCCGAACAAAGGCGATTAATTATAAAAAGTTCAGATGGTGCAGATCATCAAGTGGCATTGTAGATACATGAGCAGCAGTTTGGGCAGATAGAAAGGATGTGTGGAGATGTGATTGACACTTAATCAAATCTCCAAGTTGGAGATATGTTCGAAGAGGCATAGAGAGATTAATGATGGTCACCACATTCATTACATTTAATGAATTTGACACCCTATAATTATTTCCCCAATTAATTTGGTAAACGAAATTTAATTTAAAGAAGACCAAAGGGTATGGAGGAAGTCTATAAAAATGGATCTCCTCCTGAACTTTTCATCATCAGATTCAGAAGCAACACATCTTCATCCCGGAGTGCAGTATTTTGTGAGGCATTTTTCCATATTTTACAAGAGAGAATTTCATGAGTGTTTTCTCCTTGTAATTGAGAGAGAATTTTTACCCACATTTTACCATAGTGAAATCCTACTATTTTCCCGTTGTTTTTTACCAATTTCATTTGGGGGTTTTTCTACGTTACATCTGGTGTTCACTTTAATTCCGCACTTTTGCACTTTATTTTTAATCTCGCAATTATTGTTGTATTAAAGGACCCGTCATTTATGATCCTAAAAAAGTATTGATTATATTTATCTCATGGCCTATTATAAAAAGAGGGGTTGTGTTTAGGAATCTTATCTAGCATGAAGCATTATTTTGCATGATGGAATTTTATTGTTTAGAAGAAATATGACTAGAGTCAGTTATTTAAAGTGTTTGAGTAAATATATATGTTTTTTATATAAGTGCATTGTTTCATCCTACATATCAAATCCCATAAATTATAAAAGACATGTTCTATGACTAATTAGAGTGATTATCAAAAGATTATTACTAAAAAAATTCCAATTAATACCTAAATAATGTTTTCTTAAATAATATGTATTTGAAATTTTATTTATCTGAGGCATAGATATGGAGTTCTGGGTAAAAGTAAATTGTTAAAGTATATTTTTTTTCATTAAGTTAATATTATGATGCACCATATGATATAAAATTAAATGTAAAACATAATGACTATTTTTATCTATAATATTTAATTGAAATATGTTTTATCTAATCCCTTATTGTGTAATTTTTGGGTTAATATAAAATTTTAATGTGTAATGAAAATAATTGTGAATTATATATATATATATATATATATATATATATATTGGTGACATGGTGGGTGGTATATGTGGACCCTATGTTTGGGTGGTTGGGGATATTGAGAGTTCCAGATTTACGTGGTATCCCCATTATGAAGAGGCTCTAAAACTATAGTGAATTTTTATGTAGGTCATAGTGTGACTGAGCTAGTTTTGAGATGTGTAGTGATTACTTGTGAAACTGTTGGTTTATTCTTAACCTTTTAGTGGGTAGAATGAAATTAATTTAAATGGGTGGTTGAAACATAAAAGTATGTATTTGGAATGTTAAATTCCCTATTACTTTTAGATGGGGATGTGTGAAACCAATAGTTATGACCACTATTTATCATAATGTGTGGATTAGGTTTGAGATACTAGTTAACTTATTTACCATGACTATAGTTTTTCAATTTAGAACATTCAGACCTTTAAGGGTAACCCATAAGACAGGTTGGAAATTTTTTAGGAACATTTAGGTGTGTGAGGAATACGTAAAAACAATGGTTTATGATATCAATTCACAACAATTGGAAAATGTATATCTGATAGGTGTGTTAGGTTACTTGGATTCATTGAGATAAGTATATATGTTCTAGTTTAATCATCCTTATGAATGGTTTCAGGATGATAAGTCTCATTTAGATTTTTTTCCTAGGTGAAATTGGTACATATCAGATAGAACAACTTTATTCAGGGTGGATAGAATTTCCAGTTCCCATAAGTAATAACACTCTTGGAGGAGTTTGTGTTCAGGAATATGGATACACCTGGTGATCTTGAGATTAATACACTTTGTGATTTATTGTTTTAATGGATATTATTTTTTTGAATGGAAAAGTGATTATGTGAAGGGGCCTTTAAACTCAGGAAAATATTTTGGAATAATGGTGAGACTATGAATAAAATCTACTTGAATTATAAAATGATGATATAATTATGACTTTTCTTTTTCATGGGTTGACATGGTGAAACTCCTATGTTTCAAAAAAACCAATAAGGGTTCTCTATACATGCTGAGATTGGAATATATAATAGGAGTTCATAAATTTTGGGATGTGTGGGGATAATATAGATTAAATGTGGGTCATTTGATCTTAGATATTGTCTTCATGATATGTTTGTGCATGATTATTTATCCACTGAGTTTTGGTGTAATTATAGATCCACCCATGTGTGGAGCTACAATATATTGCATCACATGTGGAGTAGGCTTACACTAGATCATGAAAACTGGGAGATGGATCTGGACTAATCTTGAATCAACCTAAAAGTTAATGATTTAAAGGGTTTTATTAGTGTTGTGGAAGGTATGGACCCATATATTTTTTTATTGTATTATATATCCTTTATAGTGAGAAATAAATTACCAGAAGGTATTTTTAGTGATTAAATAAGGGGGACTCAATAAAAGATATATGTTTCTATAATATCACTAAATCTCACCAGCCAATAAATATTTTAACATTTAGAGTATGTGCATGGTATATATATATAATAATTTCATAAATATTTTTTATTAATGACCAATATGTGAGGATGAAATTTGAATGGTGTGAGAGGGAAATTTATTGTGTAGAAAACTCTATATATGTTATGAAAAATTAAACTAGATTAGAAGGTAAATGAGATACCTTATGAAAATGAAGGGAAATCGAAGAACATATGCTAGATAATTTTTCCTAACCAACTAGACCGGGATAAATAAATGTAGAAAAATCTAGATAATGCTAAATTATAACAAAATTATTTTCCATTACATGAGGAGGCTATTAATAGTTAGGATTCATCACTAAATGGTGTATTGAAAATCAAAAAGTGAAAAAGTTTAGAGAAAAATATGAGTAGAACACAACATTTCCTAACTATCCTACTAATAAAAGAATAATCAATAAAAGGGATGTTGCAAAAACAATGTGAGTAATATGAATTTACCAATATGATTAATGATTATTTATTAAATAAACAATGAAAAAGAGAAATTGTGTAGTCAAATTGTTGAGGCTGTTGGTATAATAATAAGTGATTAGTCTAGAATGAATAAAAAATAAAGGGGAAGAAATACCAAACCTAGATGCAATGAATCAGGCGGGTATGTTTCTTAAGGAGAGGGAGCCGATAGGGGGAGGGGGGACATCACTGGAGTCGAGGGAGATGAGTGGGGATGAGGGCAGGGAGGTAGAGGCTGAGAAGTTAAGGTGGAGGTGAATGTTTGAAGGTCCAGGTCAAGAGCGGAGGTGGAGGTTGGGGAGGGGAGGAGATTGCTGGGAAGTGGTGGTCGGATGGTTAAGAGGAGGTTCGAGAGTGGAGAAGAGTTTTGGGAGGCATAGGTGGGATGTTCGTGATATGGTGGTCGATGAGGGGAGGAGAGGGTAAGGAGGTAGAGGTCAGAGAGTTAAGGGTTCAAGCGGAGGGAGGATGATTAGTTATATTTAAAAAAATGTTATAGAAATTTTTATTGATGGGTTTTATTTAAAAAAATTCATATAAAATTTTCTCTATGTGATAATTACAGTTTATTTTTTTACATAATTAGACCTCCATTTAAGGATCTATTTTGATACCAATTTATTCATTCTTAATGCATAGTTTATATGACTAGGTTGATTTTATTTAATATTTAATATGTATTATGTTTACAAAGAGTTGTGATCTATTGTGGTTTCTAATATTCCATAAATGGGAATAACATGGATATCATATATTTCAACATATGTTTTTTACATGAAATAAGCAACATTTTTTTAATTCATCATTTTAAATTTCAGTCTTATAATACTCCATATATAGTTTTACCATGTAGTAAATATTAATAATTATTTGAATTAATTCATATCTAATTCATAATTGAATCATAAAAATACTCAAATAATTCAATCAATGATACTGATTAAAAATTTTGAAAACCAAAATATAATTACCCTTCATTATAAATCATTAAAATAAAAATAAAAAATAAAAATATTTTTAATTCTAAATGAAACATATATATGAAATATTTTTTAAGGAATGTTGTTATTTTTTGGGTGAAATTCATAATGTTTGATATATTAAATGCATATAAAATCTAAATAATAATAAAAATAATTTTATAAAGATTGAAAATAAAATTATCATTTCATCATAAATATTGATAACGAATAATTCAAAATTCTTTATAACCTATTTGTTTACATTACATGACATTCAAAGTTTGATGTTATTCTTCATTTGTCACACATTTTTTAGATATGTCAATATTTTCACCTTATTGAAATTTTAATCATGTTTATTAGGAATACAAATCATTTATTTCCAATAATATATTAATTTTCATGTAGATTTCGGACTCTATAAACTCTTACCCTTTGGGATCCCCTTTTAAGATTCCATTAAGGATAAGAGTGACCCCAAGGCCCATCTTGAATAGACCATGAACTGATGGCTTACATTGAGGGTATAAATAAACTGAATGAGATTAATTATCCTCATAAATATAAAGAAAACATAATTGAAACCCCAATTACACACCATATAAATTATAGAACCAATATAACATAATATCCCAGATGAAATACATTTAATACTTATAAAATCATTTAATTTCAAATTAAAAAAAGGAAATACTAAAGTTTATTTCACCAACAAATCGTAATCTACAATCAACTACTATAATGACCGATCTAAAAATTAATCTTTCAATATAGAAAAAATGATTTAAAAATTTGGAGGTTAGTATACTTATTTAATATGTACTATCCTCTATATGACCTCTCTTAAAAATGATGATGAATAATACTAATGATGTTATGAATAAACCAAAGAACTAAATATCACATACTTTTTCAAGTATCACCGAACCATAAAATGAATCACTCACCAATCATCACATCAATGAATAGTAATATGATATCAATGAATATATCATAGATAAGTTCTCACACGACAACCTCATTGGGCTATGCCTCACACACCCAAACAAAAAACATCCTGGATCTCTAATACATTCTATAGGAATATTAAAATATCCAAACTGAACATATTAAATATATAAAACTTACGAAAATCACAATTTATCAACATAAAAATATAACGTAATAGTATCTAATCCACATATCACATTTCCCTCATTGTATCCATGAATAAGAAGACACAAAACTCATACTATCCACATGCATTGAAAGACAACATATATATGTGAAATCATTGTCCTACATTGTCAACACCATTCCAAGTATTAACATTTATATATTTCATAACATTAAATGAATCCTTGGGCCTTCATAGTCTTATAATTATAAAAGATATAGTGTGGGATATAGATAATTCAACAAAATCTTCCCAAACAATCCATGATATTATTATAAGACACCTCATACCTGAGAAAAAGTTTTATCAGGAATATTTTCATAATTGTATCTTTGAATATGAAATAAAAATAAAAAGAAATTATAATAAATCCAAAAAAAATACCAACAGAAATGTATAAAATTGGAATATAATGGCCAACTCCATCATAAACACATGTCTACCACTACCACATACCAACCATCATAGACAATTAGTAATGGAAATATTATCCCCACCTCCATAGGAAACAAAAAAGCATCTATTAACAATTCCATATATAATAACATCATTTTCCATTTCTATATTTACATTTTTTGAAATATTATATTTATTAACCCATTAAGATAAACATTAAATTAAATTATATATAATAAACTTAAACAAAATTTATTACATCTAATTTAATTATTAATAGTCTATAAGGATCCAATAGGACTTTATTTCCAGTTCGTATTCATTTTTTTAATAATTCATTAAAATCATATATTCCATATCACTAGAAATTATAATATAATATTGTTTTAAGAAATTCCCAATATCCCCATAAGGGGGGAGGGTGACTTTAAAATGTTTAATTTTTCTCATTTATCACACAATCATGTTGTTATGTTAGACTGAACAACATGAAATTTTCAACATTCAGATAACATTTAATATGAACATTTATAAATTAATTTGATATAATTTTAGTTTTACATGGTTAAAAAAAGGTCACATCAATGAAGGATGTGATGATAGTTTGTTGACATATGAAGGAATTAGCACTATAT